>CAXIVR010000014.1:26469296-27669296 GCA_964035755.1 Teleogryllus oceanicus | reverse complement strand
TTTACCGTCTTGTTAATAAAAAAAATTTTTCAGAACAAAAATTTCTTTATTTGCGCAAAATTACACGAATACCACTCATATTTTCGAAAAATTGAACGAGACCTTATTTGAGGATCTGTTCTTGAGGAACAGATTTTATTAACAAAAAAATCTCTATCTTCAATATTAGAGCTATAGGAAGACGCCCGCAAATATTCCAAATTTGCAAGTTTGAAAAAACTGAAATTTCAACAAACACGATACTTGCATCATTCTCTTATGCAATATTTACGTAATTCGAGAAGAAAGTATAATAAAAAAATGTCATTTTTGAGAAAATTTGAAAATGTTTTTGAGGCTTCATGTAATGTACCCTCAAAGATCAAAATATCCGTTTGAAACTCAAACTGAAAGTTCATTTATATCGCTCGTGGCATGCCAGTTTTGGAGGCAATCGGCTGAACGGTTTAGGCTGTAGCGTTGACCTTGGACGGACGGACAGACAAAACGTTTTACCGTCAAACGATTTTTCGGCATCAATGACCCACATCGATTTTGGCTATATCGTGGGCAAGAGCAGGGCTGCTCAACCAAAACGACTCGGCAACACGGAGCCGTGTTGGCTACCGAGAGCAAGTCACTGGAGCCCTGCTCGCGATAACCTCTGTCGCAATGTCCCCATAACTCCAGTCGCGGAAACATGGATGTCGACGCATGGATGTCGAAGACGAGAGCTTCCACCCCGACCATTTTCAATGCAGCATGGGAATAAAAGTACTTTTCGTCGATTGCAGAAGTTATGCCAAATGTTTAGTTCGCAAAAACGTGCTCAATCACTGAAGAATTTTAATTTGCAACGAAGTTGTACAGTTAATCGGATGACCGTAATGAATTCGTGCAAATCACCTTTTATTTATTTATTTACGCAGTTTTTAACTGTTTTTTTGACGTAAAATAAAAAATAAATAAAATCACCTTAGTTTGTTACTAATGAAGATTTGAGAAAACCTTAACATCTCATCGCATGCTGAAGTCGTCACAAAAAGTAGTCAAGAATATTTGATCAAATTAAGTAAACACTCAAACCGTCTATTAACAAACTTGACAATAGAAAACACAAAGTTGTACAGACTGAAACGAAAACGCATCTTGGAACGGTCTCGCAGCTACTGTAATCACTAAGTACAGTAAGCGTGCAAACACTATATCTACAAAAGTACTATTTGTACCATTTGTCATTTCAAATCACTTACTGAATGATCTATAAGACCAGATTGTAAATTTTTGCAGATGTAAAATTTAAAAAATGTTCTAGAGAATTATAATATTGTAATTGATAAAGAGATAAAAAGCCGCTGACTGACGCGAAATCTGATGCTAGAAGAATATATGATTTAACATGTCTCCTGTTCCTGCAAAGCAGAGAGATGGCCGATTAAAGGCATTATCGATCTCAAGTCTACGAATATCTTTGCTAGTAGCGTAATAGTTCAGTTGCGATACATTGTTTTGTGTTCAAGGAAATAAAAGAGGAAAATCAGTTAATTCGAGAGAAGTCATATTTTGGGGGGAAATTATTAATAGTTTCACCAATAAACTAGTAGTGCTACGCAGTGGCACAAAATTTCTCGCCCAATTTAGCTATCTAATCTCTTTAGGTTTGCTTCACAGTATTGTCTCTTCTTACTAGCCTCTGTCTATCGACACCTAAAAACAATTACATTTTCCCAAAAATTTTGAAAAAACCCTTGTTTGAGAAAAACATTTCTAGAGGGCACATTTTATGTCCGAATAGGGTAAATGAGGGCATTTTATGAAAGTTTATAAAATTTTGAAACAGGATTTTGCCTCCAGAATTAAAAAACGGGCCGCATGTAGTATGCTAGAAAGTCAACTAGCATGTATGTAATGTAGCATTCTATATTACGCATGTAGTATGCTAGAAAGTCAAAAGTCAAAAACGGAAAAGAAAATAATACCGGTAAATATTATCTGAGTTCTTATTCGAGACCCTTGACGTTGAAGGCCCGTGGGCCGCGCAGAGATTGCACCAACCTAGTTACACCCGCACCTCCCAGATCGTCTCTACAGTTTCATGGGTCACAGGGAGAAATGACGTTATGCCCAATGCCGTTGTAGATACTTCAGACTACGATCGCGCGGTCATCGGATTAAGTTGCGACCCCGGAATTGAATTTTAAACTTTATTTTTACGATGACGTTTTTTACAAACAACTTGATGTGGCATTCTTATTAAAACCCAGCAGAGAATCTCTGATATTTTGGTCACGGTTACTTTGGAACATTCTTTATATCATAAACTATCTGATTTATTATCAAAGCTCTCATATTTTTAATGTTTCATGCTTAACATGTAAGCTTCATGTTGTGTTCTATAATTAATATCCAGATCTTTTTTGAGGGCAACCTATCCCCAATTTTATTAGGAGGACTGAAAAGTCAGGCCCCCATAGGGTGGGCACGTATGAATCTCTAGTGCTGGTTATCCATTAATATCTCGTGTAATTTATGTTCTTGGAGATCTTTATTTAAAATCTTTGGTGGTGTTCAGTAAAAACAAATTGTTTCAAATATATTCATAAACAATATCTTCTGAAACAAATTTTCTCATTTTCAGTTGCTACATAACATATTTTAACACAAATTTTGAAACTCATCCATTCCATTTCTCACTGATAATTCTTTCCCTTGCTTTCATATCCCGCTCTTTCAACGCACTCACTGTCGAATGCCTGTGGGGGTGTCAGGCACGCGGTTCCTTCATTCTGTTCACTTCCACGCCTCTCCTCCTCCTCCGGCAGCCGAGACCCGTGTCCGGCGCCTGCACGCGCCTGCCTCACAGCGGCTGGTCTCCCCGCCGCCCCGCCGCCCCGCCGCCCCCGCCGCCCCCGCCGCCCCGCCGCCCCGCCGCCCCGCCGCCCCCGCCGCCCCGCCGCCCCGCCGCCCCGCCGCCCCGCCGCCCCCGCCGCCCCCGCCTCTCGCTCACTCCTTTTCCTCCATCCCTTCATCCCCTGCAACGGCGCCGGCCCGAGGGCTTTTCAGAAATTCCATTACTCACGCGGCCGAGTTGTTGAAAACGCGGGGCTCCTGGGGTGGCCGGTTGGACAGCGGGCGGCGGGGCGGGGTCATCGGGGGCGGCGGCGCGGGCGACGCAGGCGTAAAAATAGGCGCGGCCGCGCTCGGCGAGGGGGAGGCGCCTTATTGGACGGCAAATATTAGCCGCTCGCTCTTCCCGCCTCGGCACGGCGAGCGACTCGCGGGGGAGGAATGCGCCAAATGGCTTCTGCTGGAGGTTTGGCCGAACCGTTCCGAGCGAATTTTCAATTGTGTATGAATAATTAGCATCCGTCTCTACCTATTGTCTTTCATTTATGAATTCATAAGCTCTGTTTCAGGTTCTACATAAGCTTTACCATCAGTTTCAACAGTCTGAATTATCCCTTTATCCATCAGAGAGCCAATGCAAATATAGACATTTTAATATTGTTAAATATTGAAGCGTTTACGTTGAGAGAAGTATTTGATTAACAACAGTCATTTCATTACCTTCTCGACTTGACTTCGTAAAAAAGAAAGTATTGTAATAGTGCGACGGAAAACAGGCAATTTTTTTCCAGAAAAATTTGTTGCCGGGTCCTGGTATGGTAAATTTGAACAAATCTTGTGCGTGTACATTGTAAATTACTTCTTCTAACACATTTTGTGGCCTTGTCTTCTAATGTTTTGTGGGTCTTTGATATCGAAAAATCGATTAAAGAGAGCCAGACCAATAACAGACAGAATATGCTGTAATATATTTGCATTTTGCAGGTTTCCTGTTGCCAAAGTATATTTTTCTTCAAACGTCCGCCCGTCAGTTCGTCAGTCTGTGAACAACATTAGCCCTTAAACAATTAGCAGAACTTAAGCCAAAATGAAAATTCCCCGGTCGATGTTCCATGAATTACTGTGATTTTGGAGCTACTGCGCATGAAGCCCTACGACATTTACAAAATTTTCTCTAAAAAATTTCTGGCGCTTACGCAATAGAGAGAAAAATATGTAATGCTCTGGGAAAAACGGGTAATTTTTTGGTGGAAAACTTTAATTATAGAGCTCTGGTAACGAAATGTAGATAAATCTAGTTGCCAAATTTAGAAAACTAACCTCACGTAGAGTAGCCAGAATCCATGTTTTGTGAATCCTTGATTCCGCAAAATCGAACAACAGCACCTCGGTCGGTCCGTTCGTTCGTCTGACTGCCATTTTGCAAATTTTCAAAAACATTGTTCCCTCTTTTTTGATTAGATTTGTTGTTGGATAGAGTGAAGTACGTTTAAGAGAATGCTTCAGGTCTCATTTTCGTTGAAATACCTGATTTTTACGAAAATTGTAAAAATTCAAAATATTTCCGGCGTCTTCCTACAACTATAATTATGAAGATAGAGATTTTCCCTTAATGAAATCTGTTCCTTAAAGATAGTTTTTGAAAGAAGTTCTTGTCAATTTTTCAAATATTTTAATACTTTTCACGTAATTTTGTATGAAATTCCTTCTAAAGATGGCATAGTTCGAATTTTCACTGTTAACTCTGAATTTTAGAAAAATACATTAGTTTGATTCATTTCGCCGTCTTCCTGCAACTCCAATATTAAAGATAGACTTCTTCTGCAAATACAGTTTGTTGTCCACAATTATTCTCGTAACTAACGTCATTTACATGTTTAAATGTTAGTAGTTGTAGCTTATTTTTTGTGAAATATGGGAAGTATAAAAAAATATTAATCACAAGATATCTCAAATAAGTCTTCAACATTTTTTTGGCATAGTGCTAAACGCACAGTGTAAAACGACATTTTGCTGCACACGATTGATTAAAAAAAATATATAAATGTAATATTTACTTCCTCGAACTTACAAAAGTACTTTGTAATGAGAGATAGTTATGTAATAGTGCGCCGGAAAACTGCGAATTTTATGCAGAAAAAAATATTCCCGGGCCCCGGTATGAAAAAAGTGGATAAATCTGGTTGTTAAATATAGAAAAAATCCTCTATCTCAGGGCATTGCATTGTTAATAATACTTTTAAACAATATAATAATTATATTTAAAACATTTTTTAGATTAGCGAACATTTCAATGAAATTTCGTGAATTCCTAAATGGTTGAAAATAAATACTTCTAAAATTAATTTTGCATTTTAAAATATAACAAAGATAAGTGGTAAAACGAATTTAAAATTAAAAAAAAAAATGTTAAAAGAATTCAAATTTTTTTTTAAAATTAAATTATTGTAGTTCGAAGTTGGTTTGTTGGACGCTACTCTCCTCTGTGAAACTCCCGAAACCTAGAATTTTGCACGACCATCTGTTCGTAGTGGTTTATCAAAAGAAAACTGGCTATTTAAGGTATCTAATGTTTAATTATTGAAAACGTTTAACCAATAAAACCTACCTCTAAGGAAAATATCAAGTAATAAATGTTCATGATCACCGCTTAACATTGTGTTCACTATTTTGATGTTTTCGACATCCCAATAACCAACAGAAAACGCATGTTTTTCCAAGTAATTATAAAACAAATTCAATAAATATAAGCATTTATTCACGTTATTATTTGTAAAACACTGAAAAATCTAAGATGTTATTTGATTCATGTCTTCAGGGGTTGAGATTAAAACAAAAACTGATAAGCAAAGAAAATTAAAGTAATTATGAGTGATTGATGAAGTTGAATCATCAAATGAAAAACAATGTTTCTTGCTTCATATAATGCCCCATTGTTTAATAAACATGTAATTACATGTGGTAAATATATTTAAGCATGCAACTTAATGAGAATTTTGAAAAGTAAAATTATCAATAAAACGATAATTCATCTTATTACAATTCGAAATTGCAGAATTATCAAACAAGGCTCTTAAGACGAAATTGATAACTAATTGAATATTGTAATACAATGTTACGATTTGAATATCATAGAAAGCGTCAATATTGTTTTTCGACAATGTTAATATTTGTTTGCAATTTTCAAAAATTCAGATTGTTCTCCCAAAATTGAACGTACGGCATTTTTAAACGCCTTTTACTTCGAGGAATAGATTTCCAGAAAAACAATTTGAGCTCTTTTTGAGAAAATTTGGAAAGTATGATAGATTTCGGTGTAAAGTACCGTCAAAATTAAAAGATTCGTTTCAAATTCGTGGATTCGTGACATCAGCCAGATCGTTCAAGGAATATCCATTTTGGTGAAAATCCTATTTTCTTTAAGCTCAAGAATTATCCATACGTAGACGGACTGCTGAAGAGATTTCTCGAAAATCACTTTTTCAGGTTCAAAACTACTCCATTTCTTTCATCGGGGGGAACAGCCCCCTGGGCGGGCACCTTTGCCTGTTTGGGCTTTTAGCCGCACCCTCCGCCGACGCGTTAACGCCTTCAGGCTGATGGCCGGATCCAGCCTGAACCCAGTTTTCCTTCGCGGCAACCTCCTCATACTATGCCTGGGTGGGGGCCACCCTGCTAGTTCAAAGCTCCTAGCTATTCAGGCTAGTACCGGAGTCTTGAAAATGCGTCACTCACATGCGCCGGGAACACGTTCCCTCGTCTTTGCCCAGAGTATCGGGCCACTGACACGACGAAACCGACGGCCCAACTGGGAGCTACCTAGACTAAGACCCAGGCGGCTCGGAGCCCCCATCCCGTCTCCTCAAAGCTTACAGCCAGCTCAGGACGTGGGTAACGCCGGTACCGGAGCAACCTGACGGGGGATAACTAGTTTCCCGCCGGACTTTAAAGTGGGATCCGGAGTACTCCGAAAAGCATCCTTCTTCCAATTCTACTCCAAGGGCGATGCGCCATAGGTCCAACTGGTGGGTGGCTGGTTGCTCGGCCACCAGGAGCTTAGCATCGCCTTCTCGCAGCCTGCACCTTCAAGCTAACGACGTGAGCGGCGCCGTGAGACTCAGGGTCCGGATGGTCGTCTGCGACACTCCACCAGAGACCGCGACAAACTCCGTCATCGCGATTTCCCCTTCCGCTTGGGCGAAGTCGGGGGAGGGGGGCAGCGCGGAGGCGTGGGTGGGTTGTCGCGAGCCAGGCCAATCGCTCGTCGGGCGATGCCGCCGGCCATTCCGCCCTTTTCCTCCCTTCCCCACCCCGAAGGGCTGCGCGCGCTAAAAAGCGACCTGCGGACAATTAAAACTTGACCAGGCGTTCCCCAGGGACCGGCTTTGCGTGTTCGCCGCCTCCACCCAAATCGCGCCGTCTCCACCCCGGCCCCTTCTGCTCCTTTCCCTTTCACTTGCGCAATCCATTCTTCAACTTGCTCCATATGTTTTCTCGCTCCGTGTGACCCCTACTGCATCGTATTTAACATTACTTCTTTTTGCTTTTCTGATCCAAACCAATCATATTTATCCAGCGAGTTTAGGAAATGTGGCTACATATTTGAATTTTATGGACAGCAGATGGAAATTGATTAATTTTATTGTTTTTAAGCAGTTTTATGTTCTGCAGATCAGCATGTATGAAAGTGAAAAAACGAAATGAACGACATGCAAAAATGCCCAAACCAAGATGTGTTTTCTTGAAATATATTGAGTTTCATGTAGAATTATTGTAGAAGAAATTCGTACAATTTTCTTCTTTTAAAATTTCGGCTCCTTTTGGATTCTTGGCCTATTTTATTTATTTTGCTTTGCATTTAATTTTATTAATTGATCTTCTCACACTCTATCCTTTTCAATTATATCATTATTTTGATATTAGCTATATATTTTCCTCATTTTTAAATTGCTTTAAGCCCTTTACTGTAATTCGGTTGGATTTTTAAGAATGTATATCTGAGCTACTTTATCCATTTCGTATTTTATCCATGAATTTATTTTCTTTCCCTTCTCCATCATTTAGCGCTTGTTACATCGCTGTTCCAAACTGGAAAATTCAAAGCAGACCTTTCGTCAACTCAATTCCTCTTCCTCTCTCTTTTTGCCTCATAAGCTCGGACACGCCTCTACTCTGTCCTGACTTGTGAGGACAGCTGCGCTCTCTCTCTCTCTCTCTCTCTCTCTCTTCTCTCTGAAGTCATCCCTGTCTCATTTTCGCCCTCACGCCCTCCCGCGCTTTCCTACTGTTCATACGGCAGACACCCGCGCCCGTCGCCTTCATTAGGAGTGGTTCCTTCTTCCTTTCAACTTTTTGTTTGTTTATATAGCGCGTAGCTTTTGACTAAATGCAAGGTAGCAGGCAGCTCCTACTCAAACAGCTTATAAAGTTTAATGCTCTTATGAATATGAAATTTGCGTTCGCAATTTGAAGCGTGAAAACATAGAGCATCGGTCGGACGGTGGGGTGAGCGCTGCAACACTAAGTAAACTCTAATCAGAGTTTTAGTCGCCGGAAACACGAGAGTGGCCTATTAATCAAACTCGGGACTTGGCAAAGCCGCGACGGCGGAAGGCAGGGGTGGAGGCGAGGGCAGGGGGTGACAGGGGGAGGGGGGGAGTGGGACGGGTGATAGTGGTGGCAGGGGGTGGCATGGGATGCAATGGTGGCAAATGGAAGGGATTGGAAGGGACAACAGGGGGACTGGAGTGGCAAGGGCGACGTAGGGGAGGGGTGGCAGGAGCGGAAAGGGGTACAGAGATGGCAGGGGGCGGGTGGCATGGGCGGCAGAGGTGAGAATTGCAGGGGATGGCAGAGTGGGGGGGAGGGGGGGGGTAGGTGTGGGGAGGGGTGGCGGCGGGATGGCAGGGGTGGCTGGGGCCGCCGGCTGGGAATTACCGGGATCACGCAGCCCGGAGGCGACGGCCGCGGGCGGCGGGGGCGTGGCGCCGGGGCGGCCGGGGGCGGCGCCGCTGTAGCGCTGTGGCCGGTGGGCGTGGGGCTGTGAACAGGTCGCTCATCTCCAGGTGTTCGGCCCCAGATGCACCGCAGGTGCCTCGTGCGTTCGCGCGGCGCTTTGTAACCTGCGGGCGCCCTCTGCCGGACAACGGGGGCTGACTTCGCCGCGTCGCGGGCGAGGGGTGCTGAGGAATAACAAAGGTTGGATTATACCTCGCATCCCTATGCATAACTGTAGGCGATTGTAGTCCGCAAAATAGCAAAGGGGGCTCTGGAATCGAGGCTTTGTGGACGGCGGATAGGACTTGATAGGGGGAGCGGGCACGAGCTAATGAATTGCTCTCAATAGAATCGTCTCAGGTTCGCTCAATGGTTGCTGTTTTTGTGTGTTTCATTGCAACCATCAATCATTCAAATACACCTTATGCGATCTCTTCCACGTGTATTTATTTGTCTGTGTTAGTGGAGAGCACTGGAAGCCCATTAAAAAGACTAGCATAGCTCCTAAATGGTTTCTATGTGCTTTGAAACTACTCAAAAATATATTATTGGAATGTTATCAAACATGCTCATGAATTTAAGTGCTTTTTTTCAATGAGTTTTGCCTTACAAGAGTCTTGCTGTTTTCTTTTACCGATGACCGTGGTATCGTTGTCTGTAGAATTGAGTGTTCATGACCAAGACATGATGTAAGACTTGAAACAAGTGATACAACGGCACGTACTTTCTCGCGTTAGTAACAATTGTGTAATATTATTATACTGCACTTTATGTCAATTTTAACTCATCTCAAATGTCACTTGTAAAACGCATTATTAATCGGATGAGTTTGCGTTTATACCAAATCATTAGCGCATGTGATGCGAAAAATAATTCATTTAAAACTTACACTTAAATTCTAATTTCACTATTTCACTTAAATTTTTCACTTAAATTATATTTCACTTAATTTGAATTTAGTATATTAATGTTATTATTATTATTATTATTATTATTATTATTATTATTATTATATTATTTATTATTTTTATTATTTGTAGCACTGAAGGTGGCCGCAATGCGGCCGAAAAAGCTTTTTCCTAAAATAAATATATACCACAAAGCAACGCCTTAAATTCATATACTTGATGTAAGTACTAACTTACTCTTTGTTCTTCGTGCACTACGTTTCTCCATTATTTTAATTTTTAATTTCTTGGCCTCCCTTTTAATTATGGATTTCGAACCTGGTAAGCAGTGATTTGTGCTTTCGTTTTCGATTATTCTTTTAGATGTCCGTTATTGTCTTAGCTTCATTTTTGTAAAAGTAATGAGCAATAACACAAGTTGGGCATGTTCTTTTAATCCCTTAAAGATTCAGACGAATATTTCTAGTCATCTCTCAACTTCCGCGAGAATGAAATACAAAGTAGAACGTAGGTCAACACGAAAACGTAAAATGCTGATCAAATTTTAAAAACATTCTTCATTAACAAATTATCTCCATATTGTAGTTTCGCAATGTTAATATTTGGCATTTTTTGAAAATACAGAGAGTTCACCGAAAATCTCCCATTTTTATAAGCGTACTTTGCTCTCTTCGAGAACAAAAATAATTAAAAATATTGTAGCTATTTTTGAGAAATTTTTAAAACTGTACATTTCATGCTAAATTACGACTTACTTTCTAGAAAATTAGTACACGACCTTATTTAAAGATATGCGTTTAAGAAATAGATTTTTGAAATTTCCGGAAATTCAGTGAATAAGAATATCCGCTGTTAGTTCAAGGAACAGCAACATCAGCAAGATCGATGAGGGAATATCAATGATGAAAATCCTGGGTACGGTTTACTCGCTAGCGTTAATCAGAGACGGACGGATGATCAATGACGTTTTGCCGTAATACAACTTTTCGGTCTCAAGCACCCCCAAGACATTATTTTTGTCTATGTAATGTGTCAGAGGAGGAATTTGCTACGTATAGAATTTATCCGTGTAAGATTATCTTCTCTCTTAAAATCAGGGCTTCACCATAACAGTCGTCTGTCGGAAATTTGCTGATTTTTGTCGCAGAATTACACAATTTTTTCTCTATATTGCGCGTGTAATAAGCGAACAAGTAAATAATAGATTTTTTTTTAAATGTGGACTCTTTTTATACATTAAGTGTTTAATGATCTTTAGAAATGATTTTATTAAAGTCGTCCGCTTTCGTCAGTGGTACTGTGCACGTCTCAAAGTATAGATCAAGACATTTTCCTTCTAAACTCGTGAAGGGTAATGAATGTTCAAGTGAAACAGCTGTCTCGAAATTTCGCCTTCAGTTGTAATAGGAAGTGATGAATTATGGCGGGGCCTCTACTTTTACCAACAGATTTTTTCAGTCCCCACATGTTTAAGTTGTATCCTGTAGAGTAGAATTTTCATCTTCAAAATGAGTAGGATTATGAATTTTAATTATTTCTGTCTGCAATTTCCTTTATTTTAATTTCTTTGCATGTAAATAGCATTTTTGAAACTGCTTTTAAACAAAAAATGAATTTTTCCTCATGCAACAAATAATATACCAGCTTTTATTCCTCTTTCATAAATACTTTTCAGGTTTTTAAATCGCTGTGCGAAATCCTATTGTAGTCTTGTAAAGAATGACGTAAATATAAAAAGAGATATCTGGAACCACGCTTCACATTTTCGAGGCACAAATGGAAAGTCACTGAGCGCTAAGATAACTAGACATTAAAGCAACCGCTTTGTAGAACCATGGGTCATACATTGCCATTTTCTCTTTCAGGGGAGTAACTCACATTAGGTGCAAACTATGTGACTCTTACATGCAAATCCAACGAAAATAACTCTGTTAATGAATTCCCAAATTATATAATACTGCAAACAGTAGATTGCATTAGAATAATTAATTTTAATGAACTGTAGGCATACGTTTACCGAAATAAATTTAATTATAATTGCAAATATACGTTCTGCAACGATGTTTAACTTGTAAAGTGTTAACAATTATTCAGTGAGGTTCAGAGTCATGACGCTATGTACTGCACACATGAGAGAAGCAATAAAATTTGGCATTGTGCGAGTGCGCGAAACGGAAAAATTAAACAGATTAAATCAACGTTCGTGGACCGTAAATGTACGAAAAAAGAATCAAGGTAAAAGATAACGAATTAAAATTAATTTAGTGGAACTAATTGACATAACGCTTGAAATGTAAATTTTTAATTTTAAAAACTAGTAACAAATACTTGACCAGCTGGATTTAGTTAATATTAAAGATAATTGATGATAACAATACACGTAAAAACGATACAAAATTAACAACAATAACAAATCAAATAAATCAGTCAAAATAACGTGAGGTATTAAAAATACATAATGATATCTCTTATCATTGGTACTACAGGAGATATTTTTAACATATTTAACATTGGTATTATCTTCAATTTTACATAAGATTTACATACTACACTCCTTAAAACGTCAAATATATTTAATAAATGCATTAGGCGACAAATAAAGAAATAAACGGGGGTAGAGAAAATGTATAATTGAAGACGTATGTTCTTTAACACAACATGGTCGGACTAATACACACCATATGATATCTGCATTAACTTGCAACGAAGAATTAAGAAAAATAATATTCGTAATATTAATAACGAAAATAAAAATTATAATTAATTACCAATAACATTGCGTGAGGTTTCCATTTGTAAACATTTGGGTTTGAGTTGTGCAATAACCATATCAGGAGCTTCAGCATCCTTTTTGCAAGAAAAGGAATTTCACTCCATTTTTCCTGAATCTAGTAAAGATTCTTCGTGATCTTCGGATTTTTACTAGATACCATATTAAAACGCAATATTATCACAAACGCGAAACAACTTTCACATTATTAGTACACAATAATCGTCCTGAACTCGCTGTTCACCCAACCATCCTCCGACTATCCATCCTCCGACCCAACCATTCTGTACGACTGCTGGATGGTGCGAATCTGGAGTGCAATATTGCGAATGAGATTGTTTTTCGTTTCCCTCACCGGAGCATCTGATTTGCCCGGGCGCCACACTTAACCTTTAGTCAACGTTTTTTTCACAACTGAAGAAGAACATAAGTCAAATAAACAGATGTAATTTGCGAAATCCGTTAAAATATTATTTTGGGTTTGGCCCCCGGGACCGCGGGAAAAACACCGGAGCTGCGCGGATGCCGTATGGGGGGGGGCGACTGCATCCCGCGGTGAAATTTTCCTAGGCAGTTTATATCTACCTCCCCAAAAAGGCATAGCCAGACTCCATACCGTTCTGTTTTCGTCCTTTGTATAAGGATTGATTTCTACGTTTCCCGTGGTCTGCTAGGAATCGCATCGATCGATTATAATTTATCCAATTCTGTTTTGAAGAAACATTTTGAAGAAACATGCCCGTTTAGAGCACTGTCAATATTGAAAACATCCCTTGAATAAAACAAGAAATCACCAATCACGAGCATTTTCTTACCTCTCTAACTGAACTTGCAGAATTCCGAAGATTCTGCCATGACCACCTGCGTTCGAGGTTCTTTCTGGACTGGTGCGAAAACATTTATGTGCGCCTCTTACGATACACATTTATATACGCCACCTAAGACACCTTTAAAATGGAAATTGGGAAAGCAATTTAGCCAAAGAACCCTTCTAGTAACTAAAATGTTATTTAATGAGAACAGAACATTATATCTATGTAAAGAAGTTAACACCAATGCTGTCCTAGTTCTTGTTTATTTTTGTGGAGTAATTAAATGGAATAACACAATGGAAGGGCTTGATAAAGCAATGCAATCGGATTTTCTACAATTCGGCTTCAGACGTGGTATGTCAATCGTAGAGCTAACTCTCAACAAACTTTGAAAACAAGGACAGTTATTCCTGAATGAAGTGTCTCACAGCTGAATAGCCGGATTGAAAAAAAGGGTTTCTGGTTGCCAAATGAGTATTTATTGTTCACGACTATATTATGTAAGTAGATGCTTTCAGAAATTAACTAGAAAGGAAGGCCTAACTCGCCAACATCCCTTGAGCACAGATCTTAGTGCCTGTCACTGTCAACATAGCAGCCTCAGAAATAAGACCAGCAATAGTAGCAACTCGGGATAGAATTCGCACGAGGAATATTTGCATTTGGCGGACGCCACAAAGCAGGGAGACTGCTGAAAGGAATGCCGTCTCAAAAACATCAACTTTATTTTTTTCGACAGGCAAATATGACACGCAAAAGAATTAACATTTCGTGTAAGAAACCACTCAAGGAAACCGACGGAACAAATTACAATCACATGCAAAACAAATTTCGGAATTATAATCCCCAGCTTGCATTGGCCTACACGATGTTTTCTGAACAGCGATAATTTGCGTAGATGGTTCTACTGCGAATGCGCAGTGTCTCCTTTCTCATATTTCTCGCTCTCGCTATAACAGTCGTCGAGTGCACAGAGTCCTCGGGCAAACTTTTGTGTCTGTGCATTTCACGACCGGTAAAATATGACCGTTGGCTCGCACTTAAATGGTCGTTAAGTCATCACTACCAACCTCACATTCATCATTACCCTCACTGCAACCATCATCACTTTCAAAATCACAATTACAACCAATTCCAACAAGAACAAGAATAAATCTTTTGAGACATCTCAGAAGCAACAATAACCTGGATGGCTAGGTCGAATACAATCACTGTCTGTAGACGAATTGTAGCGACCACTTTCTCTAATCGATAGTTTCTTGTAGATTTTCAGATTATCGCCAGCTCAATAGTGGAGATCTCACTCACCTCAATCCAACAACACGCACAACTACAAACAAAATCATTCATTTCGGCGCGATCATTGCCGAAACCACTACTCTTGTCTCTACCATCTCACCGACACCCAAACAAACGAGCCGTTGACCGCGCGTGACCTTAACTTTCTTATACTTGTCCCCTCCTCTCTTCTTACACCCCCACGCGCACACACATTTACTTGTACTACACCGCTATACATTTCTATACACCGCTATACATTTCGGCTTAGGCAGTGCCCCGTTGGATTGGAAAAGCCTGCAAGCGGAAGTGTATGTTAGTGCCAGATATCACGTTCCAGCGAGGGAGATACACCATTCAGCACACTCACAGAACTTATCAACAAAGTAGTGATAGTGCCCAGGAACTCCAAATACTCATTCACCATGCACTCAACACACTCCAACAAAACTCTCAACATCAAACAAAAAAGCACCATCACAGATTCCTCACGGCCGACATCATTACTGCTGGCAGCACCACCCCTTTCGCGCATCCAGGCCCCATACACTCAACACACTCCAACAGAACACTCAACATCAAACAAAAAAGCACCATCACAGATCCCTCATGGCGGACATCATTACTTCTGGTTGCACCACCCCTTTCCCGCATCCAGGCCCCATACACTCAACACACTCCAACAGAACACTCAGCATCAAACAAAAAAGCACCATCACAGATTCCTCACGGCCGACATCATTACTGCTGGCTGCACCACCCCTTTCCCGCATCCAGGCACCATACACTCAACACACTCCAACAGAACACTCAGCATCAAACAAAAAAGCCCCATCACAGATCCCTCATGGCCGACATTATTACTGCTGGCAGCCCACCCCTTTCCCGCATCCAGGCACCATACACTCAACACACTCCAACAGAACACTCAGCATCAAACAAAAAGCCCCATCACAGATCCCTCATGGCCGACATTATTACTGCTGGCAGCCCACCCCTTTCCCGCATCCAGGCACCATACACTCAACACACTCCAACAGAACACTCAGCATCAAACAAAAAAGCCCCATCACAGATCCCTCATGGCCGACATTATTACTGCTGGCAGCCCACCCCTTTCCCGCATCCAGGCACCATACACTCAACACACTCCAACAGAACACTCAGCATCAAACAAAAAAGCCCCATCACAGATCCCTCGTGGCCGACATCATTACTGCTGGCTGCACCACCCCTTTCCAGGCGTCCTGCCACACCCCGTCGGGGGCGGCCGCCCGTTAAGACCGCATTAAGTGGCGGGGCGTTGACGGCTGGCGCGGCGCGGCGTAAGGTATTCGCGCTCACGGAGGCGCGTCTGCCTGCGCAGCCTGGCGGCCGCTTAACGCACTGGCGCCTCGGGCACGCGCCGCCCTCCCCCTCCCCCTCCCCCTCCCTCCGATGGAAGATTAACGACAGTCACTCTCGCTCGCGTTACTTTTAAGCTTCTTGAAGCACGTTCCGTCTCGGGGTGTGTGCGCTTAATGTTTATACTAAGTAGCGGGCGCTGGGAGCGCCAGGAGACAACTACGCTTTGTTCTTCATTATACACACTTGGTGGGATTAAAGGGATCTGCGAAAGAAGGATTATCGCGCGCCGAATATTTCAGCACTCGCGGCTAGGCTGCGCCAGCGGCGGCGCCTGAGCGGGATAGTGCGGCTTATTTCTAATGTATAAACTCTGTGGAGCTTCCTCTCCTTCTCCTGGACGGATTCAAGACGCTCCCACGCGGAAATTAACGGCTTAAGCTGCGACAATGAAGTGCGAAGACTGTGTTGAAAAAATGGCCGAAATGAGCGTAGGCGAGGTTTCAATGGAACTCAATTTTCTGGAGAAGTCTCCAATTCAAGAAGTTTCTTCCAGTCCCTCGAGTTACAGACTGCTGCTGCCGCTGCCTGGAAGCAGCTTATTTGAATATTTGCCTTTGTGTAGGATGCCTCATATTTCGAGGTTCTCTCAAAAACAGTTGTGTGAAGGAGACACTGCTCCTAAAATGGACCTGTGTATATGAAATGGCATTTCAAAAATGTTAAGAGTACAGTACCATTATTTCTGACAAACGCGTAATACAAATACAGTAAAATACCTTGCTGATATCTTATAGTAGTTTGATTTCCAGAATAAATAAAAACAATTATTTCTGGGTTCCGCTCGAGTCTTTATGTAAATTTCATCTCTTGTTCAAGAATATCAAACCAAATAAGTATTTCTTTCCAGCATTCAAAATACGTCAGTGATAATAAAATTATTTCTAATTTATGCGAATATTTTGAATGTTTAGTGACGAAAATAATAGAATTCATCAATGTAGAAACCTCTGATCTTGAACACTGAAATTCAAAGAAACAAAGATGAAAAATGCGCATTCGACCGTGCAGTTTCCTAATACATAATAAACATTATTGGAAGGCAGAATAAACACTACTCTCTCAAAGTAAATAACACTAAAATGGAAGAAAAAACAGAGAGGACGCATTCGATATATGGAGAGTTGAAAATATCCAGCAGAAAGGTTTCATCTCAATCTTCTACAGAAAGAGATACGCGACATAGGAACCGAAATGCATCAGAAGAGCTATTTGCAGAAGGTACTACTGATTTGCTGAAGATAGCGCAACTTTTATTGAATGATGAACTTGCTTCCCCCTCCCATGAACAATGAACAATTGAAGGCAAAAGTTTCCAGCGAGCACTGATAAGAACATTCCAAGCATTAAAACTTGGGTTGCGCGAAACAGAACCAATCATAGCTAATTGCTTTCATAGTCGAGAACTTCTGTATTACCGTTCAGCCTGATCCGTATTACCCTGAACTTCTTTATTACCGTTATCTAAAGAAATGGCTGGAGCAGGTCCAGGTGCTTCAAGGAAGGCACCTAAAACTCCTATCTAGTGTCCTTGCTGTTGCCTACCTAGAGCGATGACTTAGCCGCACACGTAGCAGATCTGACTCTGATTTTCCAGACGTTGGCATTACTGTAAATACTCCAGTGGTCGACTATGTAACTAACACCCCACTACGCCCGCACTTCTTCAATCCATCGTTCAAGAAAAGTGGCGCGAGTAGTAGCGTTTCCCGCCGCATTGAACTCCGCGCGAGGGCTCGATTCGTTCTGGTAGCTTGCAGGCGCCAGCGCTAATTCCATCAGCAGCGCTCAACGCCTGCGGCCGGAGCCGTTAATCTGCGTGGGGCTGCGTAACGTACGGTCACGGAGTACCTCGACCTTGCGGACGGGCAGTTGAACTCGCTCGTGACCGCTTATCCTCCCAGCTGAGACGGCTCTGTGAAACTGTTACCGCTGCAACGTATCTGAACGGGAGGTCATAGAGTTTGAGTCGTGTAGGTGGTGGAGTTTCGACGTGAGCTAAGTAGCGAGATCGAAGTCAGCCGCTGTTTGGAGGAGAATTGTAGCTGTGGACTGCTCTGATTAGTAGTTCCCCGTGGATTTGCCTGTCAGGACGAGGCGATTGCTTGCGCGTTACCGTAACATACGCACCAGGGACCGCGCTTTTTTCATTCTTGTTCTCTTCTTCCCTTACACACATGCTTTCACACTTGTGTACACTAGTGTCACCCCGTCTTGGAAGACCAGCCGGGAGTTAAGCGCTTGCTCTGATAGGGGTGGTTCTCCCTCTGAGAGAGATACCTGGAGGTGGGAGAGATACCTGGAGGTGGGAGAGATACCTGGAGGTGGGAGAGATACCTGGAGGTGGGAGAGATACCTGGAGGTGGGAGAGATACCTGGAGGTGGGAGAGATACCTGGAGGTGGGAGAGATACCTGGAGTGGGAGAGATACCTGGAGTTGGAGAGATACCTGGAGTGGGAGAGATACCGGGAGGTGGGAGAGATACCGGGAGGTGGGAGAGATACCGGGAGGTGGGAGAGATACCTGGAGGTGGGAGGGATACCTGGAGGTGGGAGAGATACCTGGAGGTGGGAGAGATACCTGGAGGTGGGAGAGATACCTGGAGGTGGGAGAGATACCTGGAGGTGGGAGAGATACCTAGAGGTGGAAGAGATACCTGGGCCTGGGGTGAGGAGAGATGTACCTGGAAGTCGGGGAGATCAACCTGGGGTGGAGGGGGGGGGGGCCGGGGTGGAAACCTCAGAAGTCACGAATCTCACGTCCCAATGGGGGTTGGGGGAAGGGGGGAGATGGAGGGAGGGTGAGATGTACCTGGAAAATTACAAACGCATATTTCTTTTCATATACTTCGCGAGGACAGAATACGCTGCCGGGTTAGGCCCACATACGCACTCACGAGTGCGACCGTGACGTCACGGTCCATCGCAGAATATCGCACGTGATCGTTCATGCAACGGTTTCAACCGATTCTTAACTGCCAGAAGCTTCCAAACGCTGCGATCTCCTAGATCAATTGAAACATGCATTTGCGATTCGTCACTTCAATCCCCCCTTCCGCGCAGAGAACCTCCGGCGCTCTGCCGCCGGGGAAGAAATCAGTTCAAGTCGAATGCAGCGTGTGAGCGCACCTGCACCGCTGCCTAGAGCTCCGTGAGAAGATATAAGATTTTCCCCACATAAAATCACTTTCAATGAAGCGTTCAGATTCAAAGTTGTTTGATGTTCACGCCAAACATTAATGTAATTTCGCGAACATAAAATATTACCTTATCAATCGCGATTTAATTCTACGAAGTGTGCAACTTCTTACGCAATTTTTATCGATATCATGCCGAGATTCAGTAGTGTTATTCAAAATGTTTCAAATGTAACTGAACCATCAACATTGTTCATTTATGTATTTGTGCCAGTGACTCTAAGAACGAATAAACGTTTTTGGTGAAATCACATTTATTTTCAATTGAAGCCGAAAGGAGCCCTGAACTCGCATCCGTGAGTACTGTCCAAACCGAGTTATCAAAGAGCTACGGGATGACTAGCACAAACAAAAAAATAAAATACAGTCAACTAAACCATCCTTAGTGCAAAGCGGTGTATACAGAAAGTACCCGCCACATATCGTCTCTCTCTCTCTCTCTCTCTCTCTCTCTCTTTCCTCCTCTTTCTCTCTTTCTCTCTCTTTCTCTCTCTCTTTCTCTCTCTCTTTCTCTCTCTTCTCTCTCTCTTTCTCTCTCTCTTTCTCTCTCTCTTTCTCTCTCTCTCTCTTTCTCTCTCTCTTTCTCTCTCTCTTTCTCTCTCTCTTTCTTTCTCTCTCTTTCTCCTCTCTTCTTTCTCTCTCTCTCTCTCTCTCTCTTTCTCTCTCTCTCTCTCTCTTTCTCTCTCCTTTCTCTCTCTCTTTCTCTCTCTTCTTCTCTCTCTCTCTCTTTCTCTCTCTCTTTCTCTCTCTCTTTCTCTCTTTCTCTCTCCACACACACACACACACTCACCTCACACGCACACGCACACGCACACACACACGCACGCACGCACGCTTATTCTCCCCTTCCATCCTCGACGCCTGATCTCGCTCACGATTTCAATTGTTTTCTTCCAATCGTCTTGGATAGCCACGTAATGGTTTCTCGCCTTTCGGTTTTGTTGCTCTATTCGTATGCTGTTGACAATTCCTTTTTCTTTCTCCTACACTGGCTTTTTGTACTTGCACTCCTTTAAGAAATATTGAAACCTACAGCCCGTATTGATATTTTGTTTCATTACGCTGTTTCTTCAAGCTGTAGAACGGTAAAAGAAATCCTGCTTGTTTAGCTTTTTAAATAATATTCGATATTGATTTTACCTTTTACTATCGAAGTGTTATATAGTTTAGATTTTCTTTTATCTCTCTTCTCTGATTGTTTAGTTTCTTGAATATTTCGTTGATAGGTCACGTGCTTCTTTCGCTATAGAATGTTCCGCATCTCGGGCGCTAGCCGATATAAGCTGAAAAGCGTAGACATCAATTCAGAGAAGGTAACTGATTCTTGTGAGATTTTGATCACTTTTCCCGCTGTTAAAGAAATTGTGTTACATCTACAGTATTTTATTGCAATGAACAATAAATTACTCGACTATCGCCATTTCTAGAATATTTTCGGAACATCGTGCATTGACTTTAATTCTTGGTTGTCATTTTATTGGTATTTGAACATGAATTTTGGAGCTTCCAATGATTTCTAATGAATTTTTAAGGAAACGTAAAGTTTTTTTGTGAATATGAGCTTCAAACTGCGCATTTTCAGAAACGCTCGAACGGCATTTTGTCGAAAACCTGTCCAAATGTTTAAAGAAAATATATTTTTGTGTATATTTGGTCCATTTAGAACCGGCTGTTAGTTTTCTATAATATATCTAAAGTCGTAAATCATTTCCGCTATTAGGAGACCAAAAAATTGAGAAAATGAAAAAAATGTCATTTAGTGGTCGATAGGTAGTATTGAGGAAATAGTGGGACAAAACCCATTAGCATGTAGAGTCAAAAAAGATAGGAAACGAACAAATCTGTCCACTCACTAGTTTATTTCTTAAATGCATTTGAAATGTATTTCTAGTGATCTTGGAAAATTATTAAACCAAGCTTGTTACGTGCTCTTTTTTCATATTTTCCCCAAGTATTATGCTCCTTCTTTGATTTTCAATGTTATGCCTACGATACTTATAAAACTGCTGTTGAAACACATCTGTTGTTTGAAAAAAACTGTTTTTACCTTCCTGAAAAACGAAAGGAGCAAGACTTTAACTAGGGGTTGATCCTCAATACTTCCGAAACGCCGATAGCCTCTATACATTAAATCCACGCATCATCTATGGAATGTGGTCTTTTTCTCGGAATGTTTTTCTGCCGGGTTACGATGGAACATCAAGATCAACACTAAACACGAGCTGCAGAGGATGAATTAAATATAGTGTATACATATATCTAAGAGAGACGTTGCTTTCTCCTGATCTCAATGTACTATCTTACTGGAAAAACAAAGTGATTTTCTAATATTTACGGAAAAAGGACTACATAGTACATCGAAGATAAAGTCCCAGCCCAAAAAATATTTTTCCTTGTGTGAATGGTTTGTTCTGAAGTCTTTATTCAACGAGCATCTGATTTTTCGGTAATGAAAACGGCAGGTATGTGCTGAACGTAACCAGACGTTCAAATTACTGAAAGGAATAGTCACCTGGATCGGGAATTGAACCCTGGTCCTTTGCCTTTATGCGCAGCCACGCTAATCACTGTTTTACCGAGGTCTGGCTGTCCGGGAGACGGTACGTCTTAGGCACAGGTGCCAACGTTTCGGCCGCCATGCTAGGACCTTCCTTAGGGTGAAATACTTTCGTTATTCTTTATCGATGTGTTGGCACAAAAATGCCATTGAACAGCTTCGAGAAACCTACTTCTGAAGGAGTTATTAGATAACATTAGCTGCTGTCTAAAATGATTATAGATTACTCGCTCAATAGATGAGACTACTGAATAAATGAGTCTCAATCATGCAGAAGACAGCAAACAATTTTTACTTCACCTTTGCTAGTTTAGATCTATATTATCTGTGCAGATTTGAATAAATAGCAGACTGTAATGATTTTGTCCATAAATTCTTAATATAGGAAGTCAGTGAATTGGAGGAGGATACCTAGAATCTAGGAAACAAATAATATAAAATTGAACTTGAACACATCATTATAGTTTTAAAATTATTTAAAAATTAATTTTAATATCATTAGTTTAAAATTTAATTAAAATACTTGCACTGCATTGCTTTCTTCTTGAATTGTCCAGTTGCTTGATGCAACAATTTGATCGTCGTGGTTTGAATAGTTCAATATAATGAGTATAAACGTAGAGATGCACAGCTTAGGAAACCTTGAAATAGATTTTGATCATATTCATTAATGTTTTAAATAACATTATCAGTATGACGAAAATGGAGACATCAAATTCATGCAATACATATAATTCATTGTTATGAAACTCGATAATCTCTCTCTCTCTCTCTCTCTCTCTCTCTCTCTCCTCTCTCTTCTCTCTCATGATTAGAGCATGAATTGCAAATAGACATTGTACGTTTGTTCAAATAGAAAAGTCATGATCTTATTAAACACAAACGTGTTGCCAAGCAACAACAAAAAGAAGATAGTAAATGGAGGCCGACTGGCAGTTGAAGGAAAATAATATCGAGAAGAAATTGTACTCAGTTTTTCAGGTTAGTTCAAGTAAATAAAACACACATAAAAATCTTAGTAGTAATGCAGTGCACTTCTTATATTCACCCTGATAATTCTCCTTCACTTCCTTCCCCTTTCCTTTCCCATCCTATCTTCCTTTTTCCCTCCTCCTCCCTTTCCTTTCCCCTCCTCCCCTTTCTTTCCCCTCCTTCCCTTCCTTTCTTCTTCTCTCCTTCCTTTCTTCTGCTCTCCTTCCTCCCTCCTCTCCCTCCATTTCCCCTCCCCGTCTCGTTTCCCCCCTCACTAGAGCTGCGCGCGCTCCCACATATTTCTCTATCTCGGTCATATTTCGGACGGCGGCCGCGAGAGCGCACGCGCGCACGCCCGGGGCGGGAGGGTATTGCGGGCAGATCTTCTTTTG
The DNA here is from genome assembly GCA_964035755.1 of Teleogryllus oceanicus. Taxonomy (NCBI): domain Eukaryota; kingdom Metazoa; phylum Arthropoda; class Insecta; order Orthoptera; family Gryllidae; genus Teleogryllus; species Teleogryllus oceanicus. Next base: position 27,646,183 of record CAXIVR010000014.1, on the reverse strand, counting down.
TTCGCGAACAACGCATGCGTAGTGTGTATTGTCTTCGCTGCGGAACAATTGGGGTTTCCCCGCGCGAGCGTCTGGATTATCACGTTAGAAATATTGTTTGGAATTTCGCTGTACTATTCAAACTGGAGCTAAGCTTCTGTGCTTCAAGTGGCGTGGGGTTGCAGATACGCGATGGCAGAAATGTCATTCTAGGCGGCCGTATGATTTAGTAGGCAATAATGAATTTGCTAGAATTTATGATCGACATTTTATATTTCAGGATATGTGTATTTATGAATAAATCCAACTACATTATTAAATGCTATACTAAGATTTTAAACACGAAATATTTAATTCAGTGTAAATGAAATGAAATGCTTACATTATTGCTAGTCAACGTCTCTGGAAATACCATGCTTTGTCGATAGTATATTTGTACATATTGCCAAAAGTCAAATAATTAATTGTGTTAGAGGATTTATTCCATATTACGAATAGAAAAGTAATATTAACAACATTCTCGAAAATGAAAAATTGATCAAAACATTACCCTCTTTGCCAGCAGTAAACAAAACTACGCATTTTAATGAAAACTTTCAAAAATATTTTAACGTTTTGCTGCGAAACAAACAACAACATCAAAACGAAATTGATAAAGTTACGTATAGCTCACTGCTCGTCATCTATCGATCGATTGACCGGGCACGTTAACAGTTAAGGTCATTCAGTGCCGTCAGTGCAGTGGAGGTTTCTATCACTGGAGATGGTGATGATCTTCCACCGCTGGATGGCGAGATTCGGCACCGACCTATCCGCGGGCTTGCGGGGTTATCCCCAACCAGGTATCTCCGACCGCCTATAGACCCGCAAGGGGGAATCACGGTGGCGTAGGTTGCCGTGATTTCTGGTGGAGTGTCGTAGACGACTACCCGAAACACGAGTTTCGCGGCTGCACTCACGCCGTTAGTCTCAAGGTGGAGGCAGTGAATAGGTGATGCTAGTTGCCGGGTTTGCCCGGTAACCCATCAGTTGGGCCCCTGGCGCATCGACCTTTGTGCAGGATTGGGTGAAGGAGATTCTTCGAAATGCTCTGGAATCCACACAGAAAAGTCCGACGGGAAGCTGATACCTACCGTCAGGTTGCTCAGGTTCTGTCGATACTCACGTCGTTATCTTCAATGTGGAGGCAGTGAGTAGTCGATGCTAAGCTCCTGGTTGCCGGGCTTGCCTAGCAACCCATCAGTTGGACCCCTGGCGCATCGACCTTTGTGCAGGATTGGCTGAAGGAGATTCTTCGAAATGCTCTGTAATCCACACAGAAAAGTCCGGCGGGAAGCTGATACTTACCGTCAGGTTGCTCAGGTTCTGGCGATACTCACGTCGTTAGTCTAAAGGATAGGCAGTGAGGAGACGGGATGGGGGGTTCGAGCCGCTGGGACCTTAGTTCGGGTGGTTCCCAGTTGGGCTCTCCAGCACCGGAGCTCTGCGCTGACAGGGCGGCCCAAGCCAGGCATTAAATGAGGGGGTTGCCGTGAGGGTAAAATGCGTTTCGGCGGAACCTGGATACCAGCCTGTCGGCGTACTTGTGCGGATAAGAGCTAGTCCTCAGGTTCTCACCCCGGGGTTAAGCAAGTTATGTGTGGTGTGGTAGACCACGCAGGGTTCATACATACTTTATATATAAATAAGTTAAATAAATTCAAATTAAATTAATTGAAATAAGTTAAATAAATTCAAATTAAATTAATCAAAATAAGTTAAATAAATTCAAATTAAATTAAATTAATCAAAATAAGTTAAATGAATTAAAATTAAATTAAATTAAAATAAAACAAAAGAAATGGTTAAAATCAAACACATTAGGGGCGAAGGGAAGTGGGAATCGGAAATTATAGGGCAGAGGCGTTGGTGCGGACGATTTTCTGTGGGGCTGTTTGTTTTCAGGTGCGGTGGAGGCCAAACACTGGAAGGAGAATGCCTGACGCCCGCGCCAAATAAATAAATAGTTTAAAAACCGGATAGAGTAGCATGTACTCGGCTTCTGACGGCAGGTTTTTCCCCCTTCAGGGTTTTCTTCAGCCGTACCTTATGGTCTCGTTTCCGCGGCTTTGATGCGATGGAGAGACCATTTGGGGATGAATACCAGAAGGCGAAAGGTTAGAACGCGGTAGAATGTAGGTATTGTAATGGCTTAAGGCCTTCGGCCTAGCCACATTGCACCAAGTTTTCTAATTTGGCTGTAATAATTACCTATTAAATAAAATACATACTTTATATATTGTGACATATCAGATTGTCACCAATATGAATTTCAGTGAATTTCATTAAAAATAATACGTTATTAGCAATAAGACGCTGGTTGTCATGGTACCGGAGTGCAAGATACAAACAATGTCCATTACTTCAAAAGCGGACGATAAGTAGAATTCGGGAGTTATTGGTAAAAAATAATGACGTAGATGACGCCGCGAGGTAGATTGCATAATTTTGTTTAAAACAATAGAGTAAAGGATAAAAAAAGTTGACATGTTGAAGAAGGATACAAGAAGATTCATTCGAGCTCTCGACACGATAGCGATCGGATCAGGGTGCTAGATACTATATAGCAGTTTACTTGAATGTAGAAAATTTACACGAGTTCCAACGTAGTGATTTGTCGTTGTTAGTATTCAAAAGATAGAACTCAGAAATTGTTTATACGAAGTGAGCAGTGAATGAAAAAAGTGAGACTTTAAATTTTATTAAGCGGAAAATGATAATCGAATTTAGTCTCCGATGATAGGAACCCGATAATAACTTGGTGAACTTATATGCTAATATTTTAACAACACTTACGATTTTGCTCAGGTAATGAAGAATAAGGAGTATTAGAACTTGTAGCAATTCAAGCAGGTGAATGGAGATGAAAAGCCAATGGCTAAATAGTGTACATAGGGTTTATGAGAAGAAACGACAAGACACGGATTTGGTCGGTAGCATGAAAGAAGATTGGACGAGGCCCATTGCTGAAGTCTACGGGAAGACATTCTTTACCAGGACAGCGCCCAAGATTCTCATGGATAATAGGTTCTATAGTGCTATAGTAAAGTCATGACCAAAAAGAATGCTATGCATTATTTTAAAAGAAGTTACTAAAAATGTATATTTAAATTTGTTATTTTCGATTGATGAAAGCTGATTATCATTTGCCGTCACGTGCAATCCAGTAGGATATTTAAATTTTGCATTTCATATTCCACGCTTCTCTGTATGGGGGGGGGGGTGAATTAAGTAATCGTAAGTATTCAAGATTATTTCGGTAAAGAACCCGCCGACTAAGTCAGCAACGGAGTTATAATTAAATATAATTTAGGAGCTCATTCTCGTAACCATTTCCTGGAGCCCATATATTTATTAGAAATTCGGAAACAGGGTGCAGGAATTGGAGGGCAGCAAGACGGGTATATACACACACACACACACACACACACACACACTATAGGGTCGAACAGTAAGCTCCTGACTGGTCTCCCGGCATGTGTGTTACTGTACTGCATGTAAGTGTGAGTGTCATTGACGGATGATGAAGATAGCCAAGAAAGAGAGAGAGGAAAGATTGCGCGCTGTCCATGACCTGTTTGTTAGGTTACTGCTTCGGCATTCTACTGGTGTTGATCGGTGAAGCCACGAAAAACTACCGATCAGAGCAACCGGCTGCCACGCAGCAACTGAATTTGACCTGCTGTGTAACCACCCGTAGTCCATTTATTCAGGTTGTGCCCTTAAATGTGCCTGAAAGTGGTCCAATGAAACGAATCAAGAGTAATAGAAGACTCCTTTTCTCATCCAGGCCACACAAACGAAAATCAGCCACCATTGGAATTCGAACCTGTAACCTCTTAGTGCATGAAGCTTCGGTTGCGCATTTATCATTACTTACGTTAATTTAGCCGGCGTTTTCATTATTTTGAATTACTTTATACACCTCAGCAATAAGAACATCATCAGCCATTGGGTGCGTGAATGGATCTTTAGTGCTTAATGACTTCCTTTGCTAAGAGGGTCTCCAAAGCAGCGGGATTTGAAAGCATTCGTCATGTTCTTTCTCAATAGAAAGAGGAGGTCCGCGGTATTCTTCGACCCCAGGGCTAGAAATGATGTTGGGGAATAGGTTGGTTGGTCGTTAGTGATTCTGCGCGCGTTAACTACTGTGGTCTTTAGTCCCGTATGAGTAGTGCATGCGTTTTCATCGGAACGTGGTGGTGATCTTCCCCCGCTGGATGGCGAGATCCTAGGCGCCGATCCCCCCCTCCAGCGCCTACCTACTGTCGGCTAGCGGAGTTACTCCCAACCAGATATCTCCCACTAGCGGGGCACCGTCCCAGCCGGGACATGCTCCAAGCTTCCGATCGGTCTCCCAGCATATGTGTTAGAGTAAGTGTGTGTGTGTGTGTGTGTGTGTAAGGGGAGAGGATAGGACAAGGAAGAGGAAGGAGAGATCGCGTGCAGTCCATGGCGCGTTTGATAGGGTACTGCTCCGGCACTCGTCTGGTGTTGATCGGAGAAACCACAGAAAACTACCGATCAGAGCAGCCGGCCTCTAAAATTCTCCTCCAGACAGCGACTGAATTAGACCTAGCTGAAAAGCTAGTGTCGAAAATCCTGCTGCCGTCGGGACTCCAACCTAGGACCTCCCGGTCAGACGCACTGCAGTGAGACCAGTTAAGGTACTGAGCCAACTCTGCCAGCGGGGATTTGAAAGCTTTCTCTCTGGAAGATGTTCTTTCTTTGTAGAAGGAGGAGGTCTGAAGCAGGCTGGAAATGACGACACTGGGGAAAAGTGAACCTGCCGTGTGTCGGAGTGTTTGGATTACTAGAGAGGAATAGAGCGATGGCAGCATACAGAAACGTCCTTAATGAAGACAAACGTACGAGGAAGGCGTGAGCTCGTACCAAGGGGCTTTGGTGGAATAAACAGTGTAATTTGCTTACTTGCACTCCAAATTAATTTTAGGCCATACATTTTGAAACATTATACAGTTTGTTCATTTCCAGGAGCAGATCGTTATATTTTTTATTGCGGATAAAAGCACACGATTACCTTGCAGTGCGCAAATATGCAACATTGTATCATACATTTGCGAAACAAATTAAATCAAAATTAATAATTTAATACATTGTCTAAAGTTAGTAGTGATTGCTGTAGTGGTTTGGAAATCGTATTCTTACCCCGCGTCAGAAATAATTAAGAACTGATATGCGTTTTACTTATAATAAACCATCACTTCGTATGGTTCTAGAGTTATTTCATAGAGAATAAGAGTAGTCCTTAGTGAGAGGAAAATTTTTCCAGTGCCGTAACGTTCTGGCCCGCAAGCCTGCAATGCGAACGGGTCCACGTAAAAGAAGGCCTCTTTTTAGGGAATATCTTTATTATTTAAGGTACTGATGTGTCCAAATTCAACACACTCAAAATTCAATAAACAATTTATTGATAGAAAACAGGTACAGAGCTATAGTGCCGAATATCCAGGAGAATGTACAGAGAAACTTAGCCGAGTTGTCGTAACCAGTAGAAGCACCAAAATATCGCCGAGTCACCAATTCTCCGTAGAGGAAAGTCCGTGGTCGCAGCACTGTCCGTCGTAATCGCAATCTTCCAAGTTCTACCACTTATCGCCACACCTCACAGTTACTCGGCCGCTCACTCTCTGCTCTCCCGGGCCACGGCCGGCTTATATTCGCTCCGGGCCGCAGGTCCGCAGACTGGCAGGCGTAGCAGGGGGCGGAGGTTGAGACTCGCCCCGCTCGCTCAGGCGTGGCGGCCGCACATCTTTAAGTCCCGCTGGCCTGCGCTTGTCGCTGGCCGCTGCCGCCAGGGCGGTAACGCCCTACTGTGGCGGCACCTTCGAAACTGTGCGGCCGGTCACGACAGGTACAAAAACTACTTGTGTTTGCTATAAATTTTATAAAGGGGGCCCTCATAACAGTTTGGCGTGCGGGCTCGCATTCATTTCGTTACGCTTCTGAATGTGTCTCTTTGTATTGATTGCAGAAATGTTGATGAGTCACCGAGATGTTTTACTTCGACAGCAATTGAATTTCTCATTACCAATTTGAAAATGTTGAAAAAAAGATGAATATTTTCTTTGAAAACAAGTAATTGTTATTTGTAAAAATAATGTTGGTTTTTATCTAAGTTTAATTTACAATTAATTATAATTAATTAATTTACATTTACATTTAAGCAATATTTCGCCATACGACACATTTTACATTCGATGTTTTTGAAATAGCCTCATTAAAAATATTCCATTCATAGTTTGTGACACCATCTTCATGTAGTTAATGTGTGTTATATTGTTCACAACTTACTAATGAGAAATTTTCTATTAATATTTAACAGAAAACAGGAGGGTCCTCAAAACATTTTTAAAGATTTTTTCTGCGTATGTTTTTTGGGGATGTTAATTCTATACGTGTTCAAAAATATTCCGTAAGGTATATTTTATTTACATGCAAACTGCAACTTGCAATATTTCGCTGAAAACAATTTTCATTATTGAAATTATGGAAATCAAAGAAAGTCATGATATTAATTATTCATATAGTTCTGTAATCGAGTACCTTTAAATACAGTTTTCTCTTTCTTTGAGAATTTGCTTTCAAACCTTGCTTTTATTCTTATATATACTTTACGGTAAGTATCGGTGTAACATTCAACAGAACTGTCTTCACATCTACATTTCACGTAACGTAATGCGTTTTTTCTTTCTTTAATGCTTGAAAAAACACAATTTTATTGCTCTTCACCCATTGTATCAAGATTTCAGTGAACAAATCCAAACGTGTAGGCAAAAAGTAAAACCTCCAGCTTATCAAAATCCCAAACCTTGTCAGTTCAGCAAATATTTAACAACTATCTAGACCCAAGTGAATATTTGATGTATAAATCATTAATTTAAAAGTGAAAATAGTTTTATAGTGAAGCAAAACCGTCGGACGGCCAACCCCTGAAATGTTACGTTAGATTATTAGAGACCTATCATGACGATCTTTTACTCCACAATTTAATTTTACATAGATTTTCTGGTATTCCTTGAATCTGACCTCTCATTCATGTTACGGAGAGGGGGACGCAGAAGAGACAATTAACCAACCATTCAATTTCTTACGACTCACATTATACATAAGATATTCTAATTTATTTTCTGACCTTGCGAATTTCTTTCTCACTTCCCTCTTCACGTGATCAATTTGTGCATAATCAGTCATGATCGAATCATCTGCCGTTTCATCCTCCCTCTTCCGCTCTCCAACTTTGCTCGTCACGCATCTCCACTCCACACGTCGCCTCCGCCGTGTGCGGCACGAACCAACTGCCCTTCTCGGCGACGCTGCTCCTCTTTCCCACCCTGCCCTCCGCCCCGCCCCGCGCTCGCCGCCGTGACCTGGCGGCAATACCACCCCTGCTCCGCGCACCCGCCGACGCCGACATTTGGAATATTCAGGCCGGCGGCGGCGGCAGCGGTAGCGGTGGTGACCGTGGCGACGGTGGCGGCGACGACGGCGCGGGCGGCGGCGGCGGGCGGGGGCGGCGGGGCGGCGGGGGCGGCAGGGGGCGCAGGGGCGGCGGGGCGGCGGGGCGGCGGGGCGGCAGGGGCGGCGGGGCGGCAGGGGCGGCGGGGGCGCGGGGCGGCGGGGGCGGCGGGGGCGGCGGGGCGGCGGGGCGGCGGGGGCGGCGGGGGCGGCGGGGCGGCGGGGCGGCGGGGCGGCGGGGCGGCGGGGGCGGCGGGGCGGCGGGGCGGCGGGGCGGCGGGGGCGGCGGGGGCGGCGACGGCCGGTGACGGCCGGTGACGCGGGCGGCGCAAAGGCGTCGCTGTCGCTGTCACCCCTTCCTCCTCCTCCCCCACTCACTCTTCATTGCGGATGATGTCTCCTTGTGTCAGGGGTGGACAAGCGTGTTTGACGCTCTTGCAGAAGGGTGTTTGTTCGCTCGGCACAATTGGCTTTCCTTGCGAACGGGACGGAACGAAGTACTCGAGTTTGAAGTAAGATTATCGTAAAAGCAAATGAAAAACGAGTAATATTGTGCCTGAAATGTTGCGCAACAATAACCGTGACGTAAAAATGCAGCTGCCTTCTTTGTAATTTTACATTCGAACCTCAATTTTGCCTCTCGAACGTTATGTTGCTATGTCATGTACTGATTACTAAGTATTCTCTTCATGTCTACAAACTATGTAGTACATAAATAATTTTATTCATATTTCACGTTCACTTTTCAATCCCAGCAATTATTTGATTTTCTGGTAGGTTTCAGCTATCGTAAAGACTCACGTACGTGTATCGCACACGTTTTACGTCAATATACGGAGTCCCGAAAAATTAAAACTTTATTTCAGAATAATTATTCACTCTATGAACTATATTTAAATAAACATAGGAAACTATTTAGACTACATTTATTTATGTGATTATAAAAATCTATAGTAGGAAAATGATACGAAGTTCTCTGTAATATGCATTTATATTATGATTAATATTGTTTAATTAAATTGTTAGAAGATATAAAAACAATTCAGTGTGAATGCCCGTTGGAAATTAAATAAACACTAACATTCCGTGATTTCTTACTACATGTGTTTAACAAATGATTATAAAATTCTGCGACAACATGCAAGAATACGTGAAAAATTAATCGTTTAGAAAAGACATAATGTAAATCACTTGCCATTTTAAAAAGAAACATTTGCAAATTCTTAAACTATAAAAGAATAAACCCATTTTGGATTAGCGAAGTTGAAACCCCAAAAATTGCACTATAAACAAACAAATCAAAAATTAAAGTTATTTGAGAACAGATAATAATACGATTCAAAGGTCGTTTGAAAAATGCGAATAATTACGTAAATACGTCTTATAAAATCTACTGTTTGTTCTCTTTTGACAAATTAATGGTCGCTTTAAACGTTATTCTCGTTTTGAAAGAATCGATGGCGAAGCTGCTTCTATATGGACTGTGATTATTGATTGCTATTGTCTCCTCAGACCCACAGTTAATGACCTGGCTTTACCAAAATTACCCCGTTTGAAAACTTGGAATTCCCATTCCAAAGTTCAACAGTAATTACAGTTCGCACTAATTACAGTCTCGGTAAATAGTTGGGAAAAGTGCAAGGAAGTGTTTCAGAAAAAATTAACAGTATGAAATATGCAGATGGATGAATGGGAAATGTCATTACCCGGTCATTTATTTATCACAATCGTCTATTAAATAGCTCTGCCCGTCACGCCCAGTGTGCCCATTCAGTGCACATTACACGCGGCATGTGCCTTGCGGGTTGCATAATGATTTTGTTTGCAAATATCACTCCCATCCCACCCACCTTTCTAGTGGCGTCTTACCCCCTGTGTATTCTTTCCCTTACTCTAAATCCACATTAATAATGTACATCAAGCATTGTTGAAATAACATTGTTCCCGCGTTGAAGAGTTAAGCTGGAACACGAACACACAAATAAACAATTCATTTATATTCATATTTTCGGCAATAGATACATTTATGAGGAGGCAATGATTACACTGATGGTGAGATAAATAATAGTGGTATATGTTATAATAATTATATTTTTATAGGTTGATTATATTATCACAAACATGTGTGTTTTTGCACATATTTTTGAAAAATTAAAAAATAGTTTTTATTTTCGAAATGCTGTAGCTTGCTTGGTAAGGGGTTCAAACAAAATACTTTTCATAAAAGGTGTAGAAAATTGCATACCCTTTAAATTGACTTGAATTATTTTTCTTAGGACCTTACGGTTAAAGAGCTGCAGAGAAAAAAACTACAATGAAACAAGTCACAAAATATGTTTGGGCCACCTGCATAAGGTCTGTGTGGTCGAAAACTTGAGTTTTAACTAGTGCTTGGGTAGATAGAACTTACCTAAAGGAAACATTTTTATGGCTTTTTTCCAGTTAACCCCCACCCCCTCTTTCAGGACTGGACAATAAGGCGGAAGAAATGAGAGATGTGTAAGAGGAACAAAACTTGTTTACGTTCTCAAATTTCAGATGGTCGGAAAATCGGCATCAATGCCTTCTACGCGGCATCAACAGTTCTGACAAGATCATTCATACGACATACAGTGCAAATATCTTGGACCATGAGTTTGTATAACTTTGTACTGTATGATTAAGAGTAGTATAATAATTATGACAATATAATGCAAGAAAATAATTTTATATCGACCACTCATGACCCTCAATGACCCTCATGATCCTCAATGATCTCGTGGTCCTCTTTGACCCCTTATAAAATACTATCGACTTTGTCGATATCACCTCTAAAACCCCTTATCCAGTACAGTTCAAATATCTTGGACCATGAGTTTGTATAATTTTGTACTGTATGATTAGAGTAGTATAATAATTATGACAATATAATGCAAGAAAATAATTTTATATCGACCACTCATGACCCTCAATGACCCTCATGATCCTCAATGATCTCGTGGTCCTCTTTGACCCTTATAAAATACTATCGACTTTGTCGATATCACCTCTAAAACCCCTTATCCAGTAAAATTCAAATATCTTGGACCATGAGTTTGTATAACTTTGTACTGTATGATTAAGAGTAGTATAATAATTATGACAATATAATGCAAGAAAATAATTTTATGTCTGTTTCATTGGCATATTCTTATCTAAATCCATCACAGACATGTATTTATGTTTACATTAATAACACTCAGTTGAAACATTATTTAACTTCGGTACTCACAGAAAAGATACGAAGAGTGAAAAAATGCCTTTGACGACACTCAGAGTTTCTCCAACAGATTTAAAGTATTGAGAAAATGGAGACAAATATTCCTAATGCATAAACTGAACCTTTTTCTTCTCAGTTTTAGAAAAAAATAAAATATTGAATAATATAATATGATTTCCGTAAACTAGCGCAAAACAAGCTTCGTTTATTGGCAATGGCAGTTTCATTATTTTTACATTATAAAATAAAATGTGAATATAATTCCTAGATGCAATAAAGATAACTTTGTTAAGATAATGCTCAATATAACATTCCGATCAACTAAAAAATTAGAGCTTACAAACTGTTATAGCAAAACGTCTTTTCATATTATTTGAACTATCCCTGTCATACAGTCAACACCCAACGGAGAAATCGGCCAGCGCGCAAATATTTGTGAAGGATTCTATGGTGTTACTACTACATAATGTTTTATGGTGTATCATGTTAAGCTAAGACGATTGTGACTATAGTGAAAACAAAAAAAAAAAAATTATCTGCCGCATCTTAAAGCCTGGCGAATTTGTAGCGAATTTTAAGGATTTCGGAAGTACTTTACATCATTTTTCCAATTTTCTCTAAATGGTTCTAAAATTTAAAAATAATTAAGAATGTAGTGGAATACACAAATAAAGACGATCAATTCTGACTGTTAAATCTGAATTTTTTCAAAAATTTGAAATCCGATGAATGGGAACGCATCCCGTCAAGTTTCTTGTGGCACTCCCCTTTCCGTAGATTTTCGATTTTTGATGGTTCCGATGTAAGGTTTTAAAAGCCCTGCATACGGCGTGACGTAATTCGATTAAATTTCAGAACCTGACTAAAACTTCTGAGAGTTTTTCTTTTATCAGTGACTAAAATTAAAGTAGAATGATAGAATAAATAATACTAATAATAAATACTAGATACTAATAATAAATACTACTACTTGTTACTAGATGATAAGTTCTCAGAAATACAGATGTGCATAGTAAAAAGTAAGCATATAAGCGTTAGGGTCTGGAAGGCCTTGCGTATGCATCTCAGGGTTAACATTAGGGAAGTGTTTCATTACTTGACCTTCATATCAAATACAACGCTCTTCTTGCACATAATCTATATACCACATGTTAGCTTCACATCATTAAGAGAGTAACTTCACTTTCCCTCGCATTTACAATTCTCTTTCTTCAGTTAACTTGGCTTCCCTAACGCCATGAATAATCTAATTCCTAACCTTAAGGCACGGGAGACCTGTAGGCCCCTTAGTGTTATTCCAATATTTAATTAATACGCTGATGGGAAAGCTACTCGCCAAGCACACGACCTCATGGGAAGAACAAACTTTTCGAAGTTCATTCAAGCTTCCTGTGCGACCGCGATCCAATAGATGTTAGCGAGTTCATAGTCGTTTCCTTGAAGTACAGTACCGTCTCTATACCACATAACCTCTGATCTAGCCACTGTCAATTATTTAAAGTAGTTAATAATAATATTAATAACAATAACAATAATAATTATGATAATGTAATTGGAAATGCATCCTAAGGCATGAAGTAAACCCGCAAAAAACTTTAGTAGCATGGGGGTTTACAGAGAATAATAAATTGAACTAAAATACAGAAAACACATAAAAGTGAAGGACAACAAAAACTATATCCAGGAGAAGAAGTCATAAAAGTTAGAGAAATGAAGTAAAAACCTAAAGGAGTTGAAGAGGAAGAAGAGTTGAAGGCCGAAATACGGAGAAGAAAGAAAAGAGGAATTATGAGGCAAGAATAAAATTATTACAAGTGACATTGTATCAACATTCACTACACTTGCAACACATTAGAAGTTTATCCAAATAGAACAATTCATACATCAGAAGAAATATATTTAACACAGCAAATTAACAGAAGCAGTATTTTAAGTAGTCATTTTTCAATAGTACATACTTTTTGTCACTAATTTAACTTAAACGTATTACTACAAAATTGCAACTTCTATCCTACCAACATTTCAGACATCTATTAAAAAAACCCTAACTAATCTCGGGTTGCTCGTAAAACATGTGCAGCGCTAATGTTTGAACATTCAAAAGTTTTCATGAAAACTTGGCTATAAAACACTTCCATCATTGCAATCACTATATTCTGCTGTATTCGTATCAAACGTTTCAAGAAACAAAAAATATATTATTTTCTTTAGGTAATATTTTTACCTCAATGTTTAGTCTTTAGAATAGCTCTACCTGACCATCATATTATTCTAACTCCAGGATTCTTATCCATAATATACCTTTCACAGTAATTGTGAAACCTAACAATTTAAGCCATAACGACTCAAAAACTATTATTATTTTTAAATGTCGTGGAGCTACAGCCCCATACATTTCCTTGTATTATTTGTAAAGAAATCCATGATATTATAGATTATTTAAAATTGTATCCCACTAATTTTTCGACGATCTTGTGAAACCTCTGTGCAGAGAAAGAGAAGATTCCAATTAGCTTGTTTGATGGTTTTGGTTTTGAATGTCATGGTTTTGGTTGGCATATATATATATATATATATATATATATATATATATATATATATATACACACATGATGAGATTGAAATATACACTTCTATATTTCAATCTGACTTTATGTTCGATACGTGTATACTTCCACACTGCACCAAATGCATTTTGTATTCACATATTTTGAGGAAATTTTATCGAATGATCATGGTTAACCAGACACTTCCGATACACTCGTATATTGTTTTGAAGGACTTCTAAACGTCCAATAAAACTCGAAGTGAAACGAAAAATCCAAAGATCAAATTGCAACAGATATTCAAAGACAAATATTACTATGGAGATGGAGAAACCGACGTCTAGGACTACAACAGATCCTTTTAACTGCTTGACTTTCAGCTGCCGTGGTTCCTTTGGCAAGCCTTCGTTCACATCAGGAACAGTCACCCCATTGGCATCCATGTTGTGAAGCATGAGCCGCACCCAGTGATCAAATAATCCACTCTCCACTATATGCATCATGTAGTTATTGAAAATATTGTAAAGAGGTGATTTTTTTCGCACCATGTACGCAAACAGTCCTGGAGGATTCACACTCTCGGGTATCATGCGAAGCAATTTTTCGTTATTTTCTGTGAAGATTTTTCGCCGAGAGAAGTAGTTAAACAACATATTTGGAAGCTGTATTCCGTAGTCATAATCTTCAGAAGTAATGCGGACGTAATCCAGAAGCTCTTCGTATAAGATTCGTTTCATTTTTTGCCTTAGACGCTGTCTGACGTCTCCGATATTTTCATCCTGGAAGTTGTTGTGCAAAGAGCTGTAAGCGAATACTCCTCGCAGCTTCTGAACGGCTTCTTCTAGCGTTTGGATGTCGGGAAGTCGGGGCGGCGCGGTCATAAATCCCAGGAGTTGTCCCTGGTGTGCGTTGCTTACGATCAGAGCCAGGCACAGCAGGCTTCCCAGGGCAAAGCGTTGGGCGCTCGTGTGGACGTCTCCTTGGCACGCACCAGTGAAGGCTACTTGCGTCGCATCTAAGGCGGTACGTCGCAACAAGGACGATTGCTCTCTCAAAGGGCTGTCGTGAATGCGCACACGACGGGTCAAGTACAAGCACAAAGAATTGGCCAGCAGCGTTACGAAAATGGCGACCCAAACAGATGTATGAAAAGGAAGCACCAGCACTTCTGCAAAAGACATAAAAGGTGACCTGCGAACGGCAATGTGATACGGGCTCTGTACAACCGGAACTGTGTAATCAGCAAACTGATATTTGTCGTGTGTGAAAAACATTACATTTGCCGTTACATCCACAAATCCTTCTTGTAACAATCCAATTTCTCCGTCGTACGATTGGTTGGTTTTTGCCCCAATTGTTCGGGTAAATGGTTCCACTGGATCAAGAAAAATCCCGGTCTTCTCTTCAAAGGTTTTAAAAAGATGCACAGCAGGACCACGGTAGATTCTGCTATTGTTTGTACTTGTCCAGTAGAAAAACGGTTCAGTATCGAAATGTACTCTCTTAAAGCCATGATACTTAACTTCTCTGACTGTATTTTTGGTCTGATTTCTTTCTTGCTGCTTATGTATGTCTTTTAAAAGTACCATGTGACCCACTTTCGTACAGGAAGCGTTTTGGAAATATCTCCGTAACAAAAGCAAAGTTATCCACAGGGCTGCATAAGATCTCATTGTCACGTGAATTGTTTCTCTACTCTAATACTTCTGAAAGCTGAAAGAACGATGAGAAAGCTGTGAACCTATTGATCCGGTTTTGGTACTAAAAGGAATTCCTTGTCTCATTCGTTGAAACGAAGTACGTGATACAATTTTAGGTACGTTTTTAAAAGATAATCGACACTTCGCAGTAAAAATTATTATTATCAACATGACTTTTGTTTCATAAAACTAACAATTATCCTAAATTTAAACACATTAGAATTTTTCCATCGTAATGATTATCCAACAGGCACAGTACAAAATCAAATGTTTCTATTTTTTTGAAAAATGAAAAGAAATGTGATTTTTAAGTTGTGTTAGATAAGAGAAAATAAGTCAAACCAGATTTTCGGCTGCGTTGATTGCAATAGTAAATGTACTGAGAATTCTGGAACGGAAACACTCCGTTTAATAATATTTTATTTTCAATGTTTCTATACTACTTTGAATATAAGTGGAGAACATGTACGCAACACTGTCGAAGGTTTTTTGGCGAGATCTTTAGTCGGCTTCGTCATCGTCAGGCGATTAATGAAAAAAAATTATTTCATTTAATAAACCCATCATTCGTAAATTGTTAATTAAATTACAATAATTACGAAAATCATGAGTTGTCTTATTGTGTAAATGGGTAGTGAAAGTTGAAAGATAGAGTATGTCGTCCTTAGTACATTTATGTAAAATTTTGAATGAATGAAAAATGCATTACAGGCTGGTCGGCCAAAGCCCGTAGCGGGCTGTTGAGCCAATGAACAGGAACAGGAAATTTGTATTGCTCTTTTACATCACTTCTGTGCTCAGGTCCCCTAACCCTTTTCTACCGTCTCTCAAATCCTGAAAAAAAGGAGAGCTACGAGTGCTACAAGGACACATACTTTCTCTCGGAAAATGTTCTCTTGGGTTTTATTAAAGACAGTGTACTTATTGTGACTAAAAACCCTAAACACGTAATATTGTACTCAAGTCATAGAAATACTAACATCAAATTGTAATCTAAGTTTTCTTCGGGGCTGAAGATTCATTGGTCCACTCATCCGGTCCATTGGAAAACATATTTCCAGACGTTTCGTCCGCAACTACGGCAGACATCTTCAGTGGCGATGTGAGCTCGGACGAAGTATCCTCAAACATCAGGGAACCATCAAAGAGGATTCTTCGTCCGAGACCACATCGCCACTGAAGATGTCTGCCGTAGTTGCGGACGAAACGTCTGGAAATATGTTTTCCAATGTACCACAGCCCTTCAGCCCGGAAGAAAACTTTGACTACAACTCCGGCCGTTAAAGACAACATTGTTTTATAAAATTGTAAACTCATGAAATGTTGATACGTACAAATTAAAACTGCATATGGCGACCCATGAAAACAAAAACCGGTGCGCTAAATGGTACATTAATAATACGGTGTTGAATCTAATAATCTTGGCTAAAACATTATTTACATTCCCAACCAGTGTGCGAAGCATTGACCTTTCTGCTTCGACGCTTTATACCGAAAACGGCCTTATCAATGTATTTATTCATTTTTTCATTTCATGTTTAATGATTTATTACAATTTTTAATATTTCGTCGAATAGATAAGTCGTTTCACTTGCTACAATATCTAGTTGAGCGTTATTGTTGAATGTAAGACGGGACGAGTCCTTGCAAGACTGGCTGAATTGCAGCCATGGCAGAATCCGCAGAATCTATTTCGTAACGGATCAATTAGCTGCCAGCGAGACTTATGAAACACGCAACTGCCTATGAAAGAGTCTCATTTCTTTTTGGGGCGAACTGTGCAGGCCGCAGTCATTGTTCCTGATTCGAACTTACCGGAAGACATCTTCCGCCACTTCACCGACACCAGCGTACGTTGAAACGCTTCGAGGTATAACTTATAAAAATACAGTGCTATTGGTTTGCATTGTGTATTTAAATATTTAATTATAAAATTACAAAATATAACAATACAATAAATTATAAACAATACAACAGTACTAAACATTATACAATAAATTATAAAATTTAGATATTTTTAGTATCTTTTATTGCAGTACTTTCCTTACTGTATATGAGAGCAGGTTAAAATATTATCCATCGCAACAGAGGTTTCTAAACGAGTTTAACATATTAAGAACTTAAATATTTCGTTGCGCATCGTTAGGAGTTTGAACACTGTAAAGCTTCTTCGTTTTCCAAATGTCCAGTTAGGGTAATAAATTCCCATTGCGCATGTAATTAATGAATTTGCGCGCCATTTTACTTACAAAAATGATTGGAAATCAAAGAAAATACCTCCTTAGTGTGATGTTTACGTCTTAAAAGTTATCTGACTTCAGGTGAAAAGAGAACGCGCGCGGATAGAAAGCCAGAAGGTGATGCGAGCGGGAGGAAGGGCGGAAAGGCGGCAAAAACTCAACTTTGCTACAGCGAACGGTGGCTCTGTGCATCAACTGATATCACTCCACTGTCTCTGACGGGGAGGTCCTAGGTTCGAGTCCCGCCGGCGGCATGATTTTCGGCACTAGCTTTTCAGCTAGATCGAATTTACTGGCTGTCTGGAAGAGAATTCTAGCAGCCGGCTACTCGGATCGGTAGTTTTCCGTGGTTTCTCCGATCAACACCAGGCGAATGCCAGAGCAGTCCCCTAACAAACAGGCCACGGACAGCGCGCGATATTTCCTTCCTCTTGTTTGTCCTATCCTCTTCCCTTACACACTCACACTAACATGCACTACACTACCACACATTCCGGGAGACAGGTCGGGGACTTAAACCTTGTCGTAGCTGGTGCGGTGCCCTGCTGGTGGGAGAGTCCTGGTTGGGAAAACCCCTACTAGTCGTCGGTAGGTCGGCGCCGGATCTCGCCATCAAGTGAGAGAAGATCACCGCCATCTCGCCATGAAACACATGCTCTACACTTACAGAACTAATGGCCTCTGTAGTTGATGCACTCGGAATCTTTAACCATCAAATTAATCAACTTTGCCTCAAGCAACATTTCGCTTTCTATGCCTCCGCCGGTCACGTCTCCCTCATCCCCCGCGGACACGCCTCTCTCCGTCTGCATGCCCCTTGCTCACTGTCACGGCCACCGCACATGTGGATCACGATATCCTTCATCCGTTTCCACGTCTCAGCCTCTCATCGGTCGGAGCAATTCCATTCGCCTTCATGCGCACTTCATCGCCTCCGCCACCACGTCCTCTGCACATTCTGCGCACCTGCCATCGCCGCCTCGTTCGTCTCCTCCATTACCGCCCAAAGGTCTGCTTGATTGATTGATGTTCCGGGCATGCCAACTGCTAATGTCACTGGACACGTTTGTGTAGTGAATGTTTTATACCGGGAAGTGGCAGATTCCTCTCCCGCAGAATGGTGAGATCTTGCGTCGACCTACACGTCAGCTACCAAGGCGGCTTTTCCCACCAGGTTTCTCCCAGAGCGGGGCACTTCTCTTCCGTCCGGGTCAACCTCTCAGCCCCTGACTGGTCTCTCGACATGTGTGGTAATGTAATTCATGTAAGCGTAAATAACTAAGGGGAAAGGAAGAAACAAGGATGAGGAAGGATTGATCGTGCTCTGTCCGTGGCCCGTTTGTTACGATACTGATCCTGATTGATTGAATGGTTCACATTACAGGATGCGTCAACTGCTTTGGTCATTATTCCCGTAAGTGTCGTCGGTAGGTGACGGTGATTACTGGTGGTGATCCCGCGCTGATCTGAATGCCTGCTCACGAGGCTTTCTACAACCAGATATCTACCACCACCCCAGCCGGGACAAGCTCTAAGCTCCCGACTGGTCTCCCAGAATATGTGGTAGTGAAGTGCATGTTAGTGTAAGAGTGTGTGTGTAAGTGATGAGGATAGGACAAGGAAGAGGAAGGAAAGATGTCGCGCGGGCCGTGGCCCGTTCGGTAGGGTACTGCTCCAGCATTCGCCTGGTGTTGATCGAAGAAACCACGGAAAACTACCGATCAGAGCAGCCGGTCGGTAGAATTCTCCTCCAGACAGTGGCTAAATTCGAGCTGTGGAAAATTCGCTTCCGCCAGGACTCGAACCTTAGAACCTCTCGATGAGTGCCACTGAAGTGACATCGGGTCTGTGTTAACTCAACCGGCGCTGCATTGCCTCCACCTTTGCAAGCCGTCTCCTCCAGCTCTGCATCCGCCACCGCCCCCTCCATCTCGACCGCCTTACCTTCCAACGCCGCCTGCAGCTCCACTCCCCCGCCCACGCGTCATTCTTATCTTCCAGGAGCAGCCGCTCGCAGGCCGCAGCCGTTGATTAATGAAGCGACTGAGGCGAAGGCGGCGCGCTCTTCTTCCGCCACAATTAACAATATGACGCGCCCCAACTCCGCTCTCTGCCGATAGATAGCGCGCGCGCTCGCCGCCGCAGCTTTACGCGCCGGAGAGGAAGTAACCACGGGTGAGGCGACAAAGGAGGATGAAGTAATTAAAAAAAGGATTACGCACCTCGAAAGATTTGCTTTCCTCGTACCAATCATCTCTTCTACCCTTTCCCTCTATATATATATTGCCTACGTAAAGACGACGGTTTTGTACGTAAGAGGCCGTCGTCACCAAGACCCGTGAATTCTCTTTTGTTGTCGCACGAAAGCAGAAGGAAAAGAGGAGAGCAATGTTTGCTGGTTGGAAACAGTTTTATAGAGGAGGTAATCATGTGTATTGCGTACATTGAAGACAATTTAATGTTTAGTTCAATTGTGTTATGGATTTCCGTAAATAATAATGATTAATGACACGCGCAGTTTTATTTATTCTTTGGACGCATCACGCTGCAAATAAAAAAATCACGAATACGCTCATTATAAATTGAAAATTGTTGTTTACCTTTGACTGAATAATTTTCATACTCATTCAATATTCTAATTGCAAACTGAATGTGGAATAATGTTGATAGTGAGTAATTACTACATCGCCATTCTCGTCAATATGACGAAGGCTCCAAACAAAACACTACTCGGAAAACGAAGCGAAACCGTTTACGCTCGTAAACTCAAACAAGGTTCTCGAAAAGACAAAGAAATTCCCTAAATCCTTCCACCCAATAAAATGCAGCAAATCCCTCACTGAATGTGAAGTCCCTATTACAACACTAAGAGGGAAGGGGTGGAATTGAATTGGTAGGTAAATGGCGGGATTAGCATGGCAGACGGGGATTCAGATGAGACTCGTTCACGAGAGCCTGTCCACGGCTTCGAAACAAGATGGAGAATGAGGACTGGAGTGAGGAGACGAAGGATGGGGAATGTCGCACGAAGGAGAAAATGGAAGAGAAGATAATTAACTATACAAAGAGAGACAAAATGGATGGGGTCGTTGAAAAAAAGATGACAAACTTTCAGCAAAAGTACTGAAAAAACTAAAGAACAGCATTGAAGATTTGTAAAAATGTAAAGACTAAAGGAAGGAAGATATTTGCGGGTTATAAAAGTGAAGATTTGATGCAGATTATTGAGTAGTTCTGGTTTCGTGAAAAAATCAAAGAAAAAATCGAATAGGCGCTATGTTACATCTAGCCACAATTTTGAGTACGTGAAAAGTCTTGTGAATTTTATAGAGGGTGTGTAATCATATTGTTCTATTTTTGATGTAAAAAGTACACAATTTTCATTTTTATCAAATTAAAAACTTTACAAGTTGAACGTAAATGCATTTAGAGAAAGTCTAACAGTGTAATCGTGCATTAGAAGTTTCGATAAGGCACAGGTTTCAGCTACTTCGATATTATTGTCTGGAGCTGAGTGAGTTGTATCAAATGTGACCACCATGTGTTTTCGGGCTGAACTTCGCTATGAACCGTGCGTAATGCTCCAATTACGTGGCAATGCAGCCATCGAAAATGTGCAGGATCGAGTGATTGCTTTTATTCTGATTATTTTTTAAGATACTTTTCATGAAGCGTCAACATTTTCTAAATTTTCTCAATAATTGCCCCGAATTATGAATGAATGAATGAATGAATGAATGAATGCCTTATTTTACGTGGCAAGACTCAGGCCATGCGGCATGCTCTTCCATCTGACCACGCAAATTTCGTTACGCTCCTCTCACCTACTAGGGGAGAAAGAAGGTATTACTTGGGCGACGAAAAAGGCAATTTGAATTTAGCTCAGAGGCTTCATGCGCCTTCAAAATTGCGCATGTCAATTCTGTTGAAATCTCTGAATTTTTGGAAATTGCAGAAGATCAAACTATTTTCTGCGTCTTCTTGCAACTACAGTGTTGAAAAAGTGCTTTTATTGATACTAAAAATGTTCATCAGCAAGATAGTTGAATAAGATCGAGTTTAATTTTTCGAAAATATGTGACACATTTGGATATTTTGCGTTAAATATAAGCAATTATTAAACGATTGTTTTCTCAAAAACTGCTCCCTACTTTTTATTTAAATTTTATTGCTTAGATAGAATTTTGGAAGCTTAAAAAAGGTTCAGGTATCGTTCTCGACTAGATCAAACACATCCACTCTGCCACAAGCAACAAGGACTCTGCTGTTTATTAATATAGTCTATTATGTAAATATAGTCGTTAGTCTAGCGACTAGGCGAGATACGAAAAAGCTTCATTGACAACACGTGACCCTCTAGCAAATAGACACCTATACATGCTATCTTACCAATATCTTACCGATATTGAGAATATTTACAAAATTGCCCTATTTGAAAAACATTACGCCCTATTAATATTTTCCAAAAATTCTCATGACATTAATTAAAGTACTAATTATGTAGAAAAAATTCTTTTTAAGGAAAAAATCTCTCTTAAATAATGTACTTATTGAATATGAATATGAAGAAGTTAATAAAGTTGTATGAGATAATTCAAAAAATTCAATCTTTTGTAAATTTAATCAAATTTATAGTTTACAATGAAAGTCGTACCTGCGCAATCTTTATTTAACTCTATTTCATAGCAGTATTTCAGTCTATACTTAAAATAATGTAATAAAAAAAATGGAGCTATTATTGAGAAAATTTTGAAAATATCGTTGAGATTTCTTGTAAAGCATCCCATTCTTAAATCAAATTATCCACCTCAAATTCCAGAGAATAACATCATCTGATCAATAAGATAATGTCAATTTTGATGAAAATCCTACATATGGTTTAGTCCCTTGCGTGCTATACGGACGGGTGGACGGACGGGTGGACGGACGGGTGGACGGACGGGTGGACGGACGGGTGGACGGACGGGTGGACGGACGGGTGGACGGACGGGTGGACGGACGGGTGACGGGGTGGACGGACGGGTGGACGGACGGGTGGACGGACGGGTGGACGGACGGGTGGACGGACGGGTGGACGGACGGGTGGACGGACGGGTGGACGGACGGGTGGACGGACGGGTGGACGGACGGGTGGACGGACGGGTGGACGGACGGGTGGACGGACGGACAAATTTCACGAAAAGTACTTAAATATTGGAAAAAAATTGTACATGACCTAATTTCAAAATCTGTCTGGATGGAACATAGTTTATTAAGACAAAATCTCTATCTTCATAATTGTAATTGACACCAAAAAAATGCTGATCTTTTCCAATTTTCGAAAAATTAGGGTCTTCAACGAACACGAGAACGGCACCATTATCGTATATGCTCTTTACAATATCCAACAACAATATTTATTTAAAAGGGATGGAGCCATTTTTTTAAAATTTTGAAAATGTCTCTGAGATAACATGTAAAGTACCCCCAAAATAGAAATATCGGTTTCATAATCTAGGAGCTGTGACATCAGTCAAATTGATTGGGGAATGTACATTTTGGATAAAATCAGCTGAACCGCTAGCGTTGTTTACAGACGAACAGACAGACGTTTTGCTGTCAATCGAATTTTGGCTATCAATGAACCAGAAAAGATAGATTCTGGCTACATCACGTGTTAGAGAATTTTTTTCTAAATTTAACAAGTAGATTTATCCTTGTTTTCGTTACGAGGGCCCGCAGTTTATCTGCCTAAAATCCGCAGTTTTTTTCTCGCAGTCGCTCTCTCTTACATGATTTTGTCTCTACTCCTCAGCGAGAAACTCAAAGGGTGATAGTGTCGTTAGTATTATTTAAGTGTTAGAAATCAGGAGGCATGGAGGGGGATGAGGGAGAAGGCAGGATAAGCCTTGTCGTGGGGTTGGCTGGCCCTGAGCGTCATGCACGTGATGGGCGGAGGGAATGCAATGGCGGATGGGGTGGGGAGGGGAGGGTGGAGCAGAGGATACGACAAGGACGGAAGGTGTAACCGCGCTCATTTGTCTACCTCGGCCACAAACAGCCCGGCTGACGAGCCCGTCGGCAGTTACACATGACCAAGTCATAAGCATTAATTGCGCGAAAGGCACAAGAGCCACCTGGCCGCTACGCCTCGGCGATATGGCGGTGCTGCCACCTACCCGTAAATGGCAGCACATCAGCTCCTCAGGAAATACTTTCAAGATATTAAAGGGATAACTGTTCAACTAATTTGCTGATCGTTATTTCACAGTTGCAATTTTTATTAGAAAAATTAAAAATTAGAAATTCTGCAGGAAATCAACCGATTTATGGAATGCATATCAAAGGCTCACAGAAGAGATGAAACAAAAACTCCCTTGTAAAAGCAATGCAAGAAATTCTATCAAAAGCTTTAACAGCATGACTTTGAAAATATTTTATTTAGTATATATTCTTTTTTCCTGAAGCACTGTTAAGGAGAGCACGGAGCGGGAAACTCGTAAAACAATATCCTGTTTCGCAAACAATTATTTTTAAAATAACTCTTTCCAATGAACTTTCTTATTTGTTTCATCTTCATTCAAATATATAGTATTTTAAACTTTAAATTTCTTGTGCATTGAAACAAATCGTATATGAAGTTCAAAATGCGGCAGTGATATTTAATGTATTATTTACCGTTTGGACTTTATAATTCTAAACAATATGTAAAAAGTATTGTATCGCAGATTCAGGGTCAATGACCTCCATCTCCATCAGGTTTTTCGTCCATTTTCCCTGATTCATTGAGCAGATGCTGAGATGGCTCCTTGTTTTGCTTCTGGACATAAATGTAACTTCATTATCTGTGCATGACTTTGAGAATTCAGTGGGAAATATAGTTATTCAAATTATCGTTTCCACGTCGCGGCAGGAAGTATTATTCCTTGACAAAGGGAATTATGGATGAAAGCACAAAATTTATTGCTTCTTTATTCATGAAAATAAATTTTATTACATGGGAGCGGTTTTTTTAATGAATTCAAAATTCAAGTAGTATATGACTTTGCGTAGGAATCACAGAATTTTGAAAACGTGCACAGAATTCACGTCTCCCCACAGCACGTCATACTCAGTTTTAATTGTTTTTTGACGTAAAATAAATAAAAAATGTGGAGGTATATAGTTACAGTGGTTCTCTTTCTGCCACTCGTTGCTTCTGACAATGTTCAGTTTTAATAATAGTGACCGAAGTTATCGGTTCTTTTTCAAGAAAATTCTAGAAAGTCAGTTAAGAGAATTTAATGTAAAACAAATTTACAGTTGGTTACTTAACATAATATACAGTGGAAAATCAAACATATAATTTATTATATTTCTTCCTTCACCAAACCACCATTATTTTGACTTACATTGAATTGTGACATTCTCGTAAATCAATTTTTACTGTCTCTTGCAGCGTGAAAGTATAACGTACCTTCTAATTCATAACCAGTGGTGCAATAACAACACATACTTTCTCGTATTATTTCAACATTGGCACTTTTCTAAAATTCAGAGAGTTCAACGAAAATGAGACTCGCCCCATTCTTTTATCCATCCCTTCTTCTATCTGTGGAAAAACTGAAGAAAACATTTGAAGCCTTGTTTGAGAAAATGTTTTTTATAGATTGTATTACTTCAAAGCCCAAATTATTAACACTACTCGATTTTTTTTTAAAGAGCTTATTTTCTTAAAACACTTTGCCTAAGTTGTTTAAAATTAAAAGAATACGTCATAATCTTTTATCTCTATTATTAAAAGAATACGGTCTTAAAATTAAAAAAACGCTTCTATTTTTATTTAAATTACGAGCTAATTTTCTTAAAACAATTTTCCTCCCGGTTTGTTAATATTACACAGATAATTGGAAAAAGGGATGTTATAATTAAAATATGAATGTCGTAACGAAATAGGTCTTTACATGTTTGTTTCTACGGACCATCATATCACCTATCTAGCTACTAACTTCTTCTCAAACATATTCCAAATACCTTCACTATCAAGACAAATACTTGGGAAAGGCCCATTGCAGACCAATAGAATGCACAATAAGTTTCATTTTCGTATTTTCCTCAAGAAATTTTTCAAAATAGATCCTCACAAGAGGAGACATACTAGTTTGTTAACAGTGTTTGTAAATACATCTTTCATTACTACTCATGTCATGGACTATTCCACTCACAAAAGTTCAGTCAATGACGTGCAAAAACTAGGACAATTCAACAAAATAATAGCAAAAAAATCACTTTCCATTTTCACTCCCTCAAAAGTAATAATTATGGTGCTGCTCTTCTTACTAAAGGATCTTACGTAATTTCGTGATAGCTACGCATGTCTTTCTAAATTCTGTCTTTTCATCTTATTCGCTATCTTCATTCGCTGCGTCCATACATGCATCAATACATTATTATTTCCTTCCGCCGAACTATTTTGTTCGTGTCAGTGAGATAGTGTCAAATTATTTAGTGTACTGCATACTACCTGTACATTGAATGGTTCGCTACTTACAAATTATTTTTCAATAATCTGATTGCTTATTGTGTGAAAATTTGTTTCACTTACGTTCCACTGTTAAATGCTTTCAAAATAAATCCAATAAAATATAAAAATATAATTGCTACTTTGAATAAAAACATGTTTTCATTTCAGCGATAAACAGCACAAATAATTAGCGATTACTACTTTACTGTAATACATCAGCGTGATGAAGTATTTTCAAAATGAAAAGCGTCCTACCCTGCGTATGTATTTTAAGTATGCAGCATTTCTTAGCCCCAGTATGGCAATAGAAGCCATCGCTAAAGCTCTTTTCAGCAGTTAGTTGGCACGCAGTGTAAGCGTTATTTTCTCAATCTTGACTGATTTTGTGCTGCCGTATTTAGGATCTATCAAAATAATATTTTTTGATAGTAATATCGTTCTCATTCCTTTTGGTTCTAATAGAAAGATATGAAGTTTCGGCCCTCTAAGACTATAAAATTTCTCTGTAAAGTCATAGAAGTTAGAAAGATTAGAACATTTTAGAATATTTTTTAATTTTTTATACATGAAAGGCTCTACATAAAAGGTAGTGATTCCCGATTGTCTGATCGTTTGCTAATCGTTTGCTGTTATTAACAATTTTCATAATATACGTTCTTCAATAAAATCTTAAAATTAATAAAATGAACGCATACTTGCCTTCATTCGGTTCTGTCAAGAACGTTTTCAAGTTGATCTTGGACTACTGCGAGCCAGCGTCTATGAGTTTGAGGTTAGAGTTGGCGAAATCGAAAATAGCGAATAGTGAATAGAAATGGGAAATAGCGAAAGTGTTTTAAAATGAAAAAAAGTGATGTGGTAACGCAATGAACAGTAAGGTTCTGATGCGTGTGTACTTTTCCAAATCTGTTTTAGCAATTATTACTTGCGGTACATTACATTATCAATTGAAGATGGAAAACAGGATTTCATTGTCATAGTTCACTACAGCATACATATGCAGATCTTGAAGAAGAAGAAAAAAAAAACAAATACATTTTCAGAAACACTTCAACTCTGTGTTCACAGTGAATAGTAGTTGTATTGTCCCAGAATTTTCAAATCTCTCTCATTTCATTTTTCTTCAAACATTCATACTAAATGAAATGAAACAATGTTTTGGGGGTTCTCTATTTTCCATTTAGTGAATAAGAAAGAATTTTATATTTTTTTCTGCAGCAATATCCCAAACATATATGTATTATTTTTAGAGTGCATCCTTGCTACTCTGAATAAAGGTATACCGAAACTTTGCAAGCCATTTTCAACCATATTTATTTTTGTGGCTTGGATGCCCTCTGAATTACATGATTCAGTTTTTAATCTTCCAATGATATCAGGCCAAATATCGAGTTAATTGTTGACTAATAAAACAAAGAAGAGAAACGTTTTCGTTTTATCGTGTTTTCTGTCTAGTTATATTTAATTAGAAGTTAAGCGTTATGTAATTTAAATTTATGATATTATTAAACATTTTCATCACAAAATACTTTTGAAGTAGTTTTAATACAGTGGATATTCATTAAAGAAATTAACAGTTTAAAGTATTAACCATTAAATATTTTGGATGCAAAAATTCCTATCAATTTAAAGAGCACTCTCCGTTAGATACAAAAGAAATGTAAACGTGACAATTCACTAACAAGCTCTGCTCGGAAGTTTGGCCTGCCGTTTTTGGGAAATCTGTCGCTACCGCTACCACATCAGTTGTCTAGGAGGATAAATCAAGATCCATTTTGTGTTAACCTCTGAAAAAATTGTAAATTTTAAGTTATCACTGTATTCTTTTTTATAAACTTCTACATTTCAGTAAAATTTCAAGCATTTATTTTACATGTAGAGTCACTGTCATATGGTAGTGACATCAAAAACCAACAAACTGAGAAGTAGTCAATTTTTATATTTTTATGTGTTTTTCTAAAGTGGCTCAAGGTAACATACAAATTAGTACGGTTTTGTATGTATATTATAAGTAAACATATCCATAAGAATACATATAAAAATCCTGTTTAACACATTGGTGTGCATATAAAATTTCTGAGAATATTTTTAAATGTTGATAATTTTTACCACTTTGTTAACTTTTAGGGATTGACAGGACTACTTTTCTTTTGTTATAGAAGGATGAGACTTTGTATCTTGTCTATTGGAACTAAAAACCAGGAAGAAACTTGTAGGGATTTATGTTTTTAACAAAAAATGTTATTTTGAGTCAGTCTATCAATCTTTCAATCTATACAATGCTTATATAATTTCGTAGCACAGATAAGCGACTTTATTAAAGGAAAGGTAATAGAAAGTGGAAGAATAGTTAGGTCTTTTTTACCTAAGAATCTGATGTTTGAATGTGTGAATGGGCACAGAATTTCATATTCTGTTCTCTTCGTCGAATTTCGTTGGAAACCGATTAGACCCAACTTACACGCACAAACGCGCGAACTCGGACTTGTGCAGTGTGGTTTCCGGAACCATAGAAGGAACCACAAACGAGGCTGATGCGCGCGTTCGTTAAACCTACGGAATCGTTCGTCAAAACGAATCGTCTCAATGGAGTCCCCGTTGCATTTACTGGAGTCTCTCCTAAGACGCCGGCGGCTGGGTTGGGCTCGTGGCCCCGAGCCCGACGACGAGCCCTTGTGGCACCCCTGGCTCGGCGCGACGGCGGCATGCATGTGTTTCCGGAGAGCCCGTATCAGGAGGCCGTTGGCAGCGCGAAGTATCTGGAGCTTCGGATCTGGAATTATGAGCGGGCCGTGCGGCCGGGCGTCGGGGGCGGGGGCGGGGGCGGGGGCGGGGGCGGGGGCGGGCCGGTCCGCGCGCGGTCGCCCCAAACGCCCCAGATTACGCGGAAGTGGAGTACTTCACGCCGGTAATTAACGCAGGGCGCGCGGCGCAGGGGGGGGGAGGGTGCGAGGAAGCGAAGGGAGGCCGTTATCTGCGTCCGGATCCAGCGCGGGAGCGGGGCGGGGGCGGCGCCGGCAACGAGGGCGGAGAGGACGGGCAAAACAACGTCGAGCGGCGGAGGCGGCGGTCCAGGCGACGGAAGCCGGGAAGGGGGGACGGCGGCAGCGAGGAGGAGGTGCAAGCCGTGAGGGCGGCAGAAGGTGGGTTGGTTGATTGTTAGTGATTCCGGACGCGTTAACTCATGAGGTCACGAGTCCCGTAAGCATAGTGCATGCTTTTTCTCGGAGGTCCCCCGCTGGCTGGCGTCATCCGGCACCAACCTACGGTCAGCTAGCGGGGTTTCTCGCAACCAGGTATCTCCAACCAGCGGGGCACCGCCCCAGCCGAGACATGCTCTAAGGTCTTGCCTGGGGGTTAAGGGGTGATAGGACAAGGAAGAGGAAGGACAGATCGCGCGCGGGTCGTGGCCCGTTTGTTAGGATACTGCTCCAGCATTCGCGTGGTGTTGATTGGAGATACCACGGAAAACTACCGATCGGAACAGCCGGCCTCTAGAATTCTCCTCAAGACGACTGAATTTGACCTAGCTGAAAAGTTAGTGTGGAAAATCCTGCCTCTGTCGGGATTCGGACCTATAACCTCCCGGTCAGAGACACTGCAGTGACATCAGTTGATGCCGTTCAGCGGGGAAGGCAGAGGCGGAAATGGAGGGGCGTGTGTGGCGCAGCCAAAGGAGGGGGCGTCGGGGCAGGAAAGGAGCGCTGGCGGAGGCCGGGGCGGAAGCGGCGCGAGCGGCGGCAAAGGAGGAGGGAAGGGCGACGAAGCGGCGAGGGCGCCGTAAAAGCAGGTGAAGACACGCTGCGGCCAGAGAGCCGGGAATTGAATAGACGCGGCTCCTAACGGCCTGCTTTGCCGGGGCCGGCGAGGCCAGGCGCAAGCAGGTGGGACGAGCCGCAGACCCCGTGAAACACTGCGGGTGTTCAAGCAGAGCTCTTCGGAGAGGCGCTACATTCCACGAACTAGAAGCACCTTTCCAATGGATCGCGTGCTCATTCATGAGGTGTAGAACGAAAAAACATTCAGACATTTTCTTTTCAAACACCAACAATTCATTATAATTTTAAATAATGAACCAATTATATTTTACAGAATTATTTTTAGACCGCAATTAAGAGAAAACATTTTATAATTATTGTGTGAAAAGATTTTATTCCTGAAATAGGGATATAATTAAATATCATTTTTGTAATCGTTAGTCCGTATACCATAGAGGAAATGTTACAATTTTTTAAGTAAAGTGAAACGTGAAGAACAGAATTTGAGGCGTCCGTAAAAGCGAAGGAAACGAGTGAATTGAAGTGATACTGGAGTTCTTCCGAAAATGCAATTACGCAGTGCTAATATAGAAATTAATGGGAGCGAGAATGAAAAAAATCATTAATGACTAAAGTAGTTTAAAAAGAAGGAAGTCATGTGGTAGTTTGAAAAGAAAATTTGGAGGCAGTAATTTTAAAATAAACTGAGGAAATCGGGATTAATAAGCATTTTTAGGTACGAACGTTACCACTTTTGGGACATTAATATATGATTTTGACGATGCTAGCAATTGAAAATAACATGGCATGAAAATAATATAATGAAGAATTATGAAAAACTGAGAGAAGTATGCACTGTTTTCTACATTCCAAAATAATGAAGGTTTTTGAAACACAATATAACATATTAAAGTCATGAACAATGAGCTCAATGAAGTCAATAATCCATTTCGCCTAGAACAAAAACCAAAGCTAAGACATTGGATGTGAGAAATGAAATTGGTGTGGTCAAAGACCAAGTAAGAAAAACATTACCTCGGAGTCTAGACAAGTGGTCTTCAACCCTTTTTAATTAAAGGGCAATTGTATTTTTGGCGAAACACTAGAGGTTGTGTTCATTTGTTAATAACAAAGTAGCATTACACACAAGCAACACAAATACATCATAATTATATTACATTGACAGGTGTAAAGGTTTACTTAACATTTGTGTGCTCACATATGTAACTTCATATTTGGGTTTCCACTCAGCAATGTCAATGAATTACACAAAGCACTGTTACATTTAATGTGACACATGTTTCCAGTCAATATCTATGTCTATGTTATCAATAAACAGCAATATCTATATTACTTATTTTCAGGGCACGCCAAAACAAAGCCTCAGGACATGGGGAAGTTGATTATGGGTTTGATATATACCAAGGAACTGTGGAAAATTTACAAAAAATGAAATAGATTCGATTTTGATTTTAAAATGGAAACTTTTAAGGGGTAAACATTAATTATGTTATTACCTCTATTCTCAAAGCGCGCATACCTTCTGATTAGAGATTTAAACAAAATTAAAGATATATATATATATATATATATATATATATATATATATATGTGTGTGTGTGTGTGTGTGTGTGTGTGTGATTGAAGAATTAATGAAAATTGCTTTTAGTAAAATAAATAATTTATTGCAGAGTTATACGGGGTATTTTATTTAATGTTATCAAGTAGTGTGTATACTACTCTTGGGAAAACCATTTTGCATCATTTTATTCAGTAGTAGTTTTTGCTGGCCACTAATTATCTCTAATGTCGAAGGAAGAAATTTGAAGGCAATTGTCTAAGTGAATGTGAGAAAGTCTGTTCCTCAGTTACGACACCACGATATTTATCCTAGCTAGAAGTAGCTATGTTCTGCCAGAAAGTGAGGCTATGAACAGACAATGTTTGCGGATTGCTGGAAATTTGTTTTCCTTAACATACCTTACAATGCGATTCATTGCAAAACTTAAGTGGCACATTTAAAAAATACAAAACTAGTGTATGAGGTGGAAATAAAGCTTGAAATAAGGTTGAAAAGGGGGTCGGAAAAAATTAAATCATGCTGCATTGCAGTTTCCGAGGGTGAGAGTTAAGACAGCCTAGATATTAATATGAGTCAAAATAATAAACTATAGGCTTGGTAAAACGTTACAATGTAATACGGCTGAGTTAAAGTCTACAGAATACATAAAAATATTTCAGACAAACCAATTTGAGTCCTATTTCTGTCCATTTCTATGAGGTTTGGTTTGGTGAGGAAATGATGTTATACTTGTAATAGATTGTTTTGTAGAAAATCAATGTTTTCGTGTCAATGAAAAGAAGAAATTGCACACCAAAATACATGAATGTTCGGAAAAAATGAATGAATCAAGGATGAATGACAGACAAAAGATGCAGAAATTCAGGAAGAACTATCTAGAGAACTTATTTACATTACCAGCGCACATTGTGAGGTTGTGAAATAATAGTGTAGTGTGGAACGAGACAGTGGGATTTGGAGATGAAAAGGAAACGACAGAAACTACGTCTTCACCTTGATCTATAGCAAGGGGAAATAGTAATTGTAGTCACGAAGGCAACAAGATAAAAGTTCACCCTCACTGCGAGTGAGTGATCTAGTGGCCAGTGCAAGGATACGGAATGCCAGGAAAAGCTTCGATGGCTTTGTCTGCAAAAGGACCAAAGAAGTGGCTTCGACAATGATGTGGTCAATGAATGCTGCGATTAGGAAAAGGATTTCAGGGCGGGAGATGTGGGGGAGTTGAAAGCTGGGCACGTGACAGTAAGAGGAAACGAATGGTGGTGGCGATGAGGGCTAGGGGGAGTGGCTGTCAAATGGCGTGAGGCCATGGTGGAGAGAGGGAGGGAGGACAGTGGAGGCCAGGCGTCAGGGCGGCAGGAAGGAAGGGGAGCAGTGAGGCAGTGAAGGCGCAACGGGAGCCGAGGGCGATGAGGGCGGTAGAGCGATGAGGGTAGGGTAGCTTGGTGGTGAGAGAGGAGGCGGTGAGGGTGGCTTGGGATGACTGCGAGGGCGGGGGGCCGGGGGGGGGATTGGGGGGCAGCGAGGGAGGAGAAGGCGATGAGGGCGGTGTGGGCTGCCCGGGGAAAGGCGACAGGGCGGGGGAGAGGGTTGGAGGAGCAGTGAGGACAATGAGTGTGAGGAAGGCGATGAGGGTGGCCCGGGGCGGCGAGGGCTGCGTGGGCGCGACAGCGGGGCTGGCAGCAGGGGACACGAGAGGGAGAGGAGCAGGAAAAAGTGCTAATTTATACAGAACATCTGTCCGCCCGATTATCTCGCGGGCTCGGGCTGTAGTTTTGCAGCAATAAACCTGCCCGGGCTGCGTGCCGCGCCGTCCTCGCCGCCCCGCTGCCCGACGGCTTAAACCTGCGTCGGCCGACACTCGTTATCAGGCTCATTTAAATGGCGGAGTTTACTCTACAGCCTTCCTTCTCGCAGCGCTCCGCTCGTCTGGTGGAAACAGAAATGTTCTTAATACTGAGCCTTTCTTCGCGACATTTCAGATACATCTAATTAAAAAGAGAATTGAGTGCAAGTATTTGTGCACACTAAAAACTTAATGAAACAAAGAAACGAACAATTTCTACTGGGATACTGTTTAGTCTGTTCCATAAAGTTATATATAATAATAATTGTAATACAAATGAAGGTCATTCTAATGTTAAACACATTAATATTTAAATTATTTTAACTTATTTTAATATGTATCAGCAGGATTTGGGAAAATAAAGTACTTATTTACACTCCCATAAAGATTTTTTGTTCATCGGTCCACATTTAATTGTTCATAACCAAAACGTTTTCTTAGTGTTTGTTTATTATTAACGTTGACTAGTGGTACTACAGAAGCACATAATTTCTCGCATTATTTCCAAATTTGCAATTTCCGAAAATTCAGGGAGTTCAACGAAAGGGAGTCCTACACCAGTTTTAAAGAGTTCCTTCTTCTATACAAGAAAAATATTTCAAAAAGGAAATTGAGCAGATTTTTTGTGAAAATGTATTTCTGTAAAAATGTTTGCATAGTACGTCATGCACAGTTTTATCTGTTATTTGAAAAAAAGCCCAAACATGCACAAAAAAGGAAGCATTTTTAAAATGAGTTTGTCTAGAAAGGTAATTAAAAAGTATGGAAGCCCTACGAAGCTTAAAAACATGCATTTGCGTAGATGTCCTGTGTCTTCTCATTACATCTCCGAACATAAGGTACGAAAAATAATTCTTTTAAAGCAAATACCAACACAAATTTGACAAATAAATGATGTTTCCTATAGCTACAAAATGTCCTAACAATAAGAAGGATTTCTCAGAATATCAACTGCTTCCAAGCAACTCTCAAATTTCTTTCGTAATTGACAGAGCGGGAAATTCGAATTTACCATTTCGATTTTTTTCAATTTTCGAAAAATACAGTGTGTGTCGGAAATGAAACCAGAACCACTTTCCTTACCGTTAATTGTTATATAAGGAAAAAATTAAAGAAAAAATATGTAACCGTTTCTGTGAAAATAATAGTTTAAAATTTTAATATGATCTTTGTTTCACGCAAAATTACGGAGAAATATTCATATTTTCAAAAAATTGAACATGACCTTATTTGAAGATCCGTTTTTGATGAACGTATTTCGCTAAGATAAAAATATCTTCATCAATGTATTTGTAGAAACACACCCAAAAAAATGATTTTTTTTCAATTTTTTCAATTCCTTAACGTTATCCAACAACAAAACTTAATAAAAAATTGGTACAATTTTTTTGAAAATTTTCGAAGTGTCCCAGGAGTTTCGTAGAAATCCTCCCTCCATTTAAAATATCGATTTTAATTTCAAGGGGCCCTGACACCAGCCATATCGATTAAAAAATATCAATTTTGGTGAAAATCCTGCTTACGGTGTCGCTGCAAATGGACGGACCGATGGACGGATAAACAGACGGACAGACGTTTTGTCGTCGATATTTTGGCATCAAGACATAGATTATGATTATAGAATGTGTTAAGGGAAGTAATTTACTAAATATTGGGTCTAGATTTATCCACTTTTTTGTTTTCACGGCCCGGCAATAAGGTTTTTTCTGTAGAAAATTCGCCAAAGCAATACAATACTTACTCTATACTGCGTAAGCAGTAGAGTACAAAGAAGAGCAGTAGAGTAAAATAACTGGATGAGTGAAGAATTACAAAGATTTCAGGAAACATTATAAGAAATTATTAAATTTAAATTTTAAGAAATGTTGAGAAAAAAACAACAACAAAAGATGGGGATTGCTCAATATCTCGTAAAATGGATCCAAATTATCGAACTGATGATATTGCAATGAGATTGAGATCTATTTTGAAAATAGGACAGCTCATACATACGAGAAGCAGTGGGTGTACCCATCCACTAGCATGGTTACTGCGGCAAAGAACAATTACATTGAAAACTTGCTAGGGAATAGATTTGGAGAGCAGTAGGGTAGTAAAATCAATTTGCAATTTTATCAGATTGCTATCTATTCTGAACATGCTCCCCGTGAAGCTCACTCTAATCTGCTGCACCTGGTGACTATTTAGGTCGAAGAGGGAGGAGTGAGCATTTGAGAATTTAGACACGGTATTTTACGACAAATTTTAGACTTACCAGTTTTAATATAACACTTATTGTTTATAAGTGTACTATGTTTTCCATTTCGTGTAATATTTTTAATTTCGGACATAATGCTTAAAATGACGCTCATCATCTGTGTTTAAATTCTAAATTCCGGTACCTAACAACCGGCCACAGCGACAGCTCATCAGTAAAATTTTCATAGGAATTCGCGTACTTGGAATCGATGGACAAATAAACCGCATTAACGAACACCGCATCAGAATTCTCACAACTTCTTGGAATTGAGTAATAGGCTTTATTGGATGTTCTCGCAACCAAGTAGTACCAGATTGGTTGAAATAGGGAAAGAGGCCAGAAATGTACCACATCTAAAGGCTGAAATCGATATGAAGTACGCACAGGTAAATTGGACCACACCCAGGACGAGCGGAAATACTCCTGCAAATCCAATTTTACACAATAATCCATCATGTTATAATATATCATTAAAGAACTACACTGTCTCGCCAATAAATGGCCAATAGTATTAGTCACTTTACGCTACTTACATGAAGTCCATCTCACTGACAAACCATTCGGAGTATTTGCTAGCTGTTAATTCGTGTAATTAGATGATTAATGTGCAAATAGCAACACGCGCCCTACTGCTTTCCTCTCTCTCAAAACGCAGTTTAATTTCCTTCTCATAAATCTAGAAGCTGAAGTTTGACATCACTTGTGGACAGATGAGTAAAATCTGTTTCCTTTCACATACATTGGTCAATTTAGGCTGTGGGTTTAATACCCTAGTGGGTGGGTGTACCCCTACCAATAAGAAATACTTTATTTTTTAGACGTAAAGAGTCCTTTGAACAGCACAAAGTAGAAAATGGATTGTTCAATTTATGTTTAGAAATGTCATAGAAGTTGAAACAAGACGTAGTTAACATGGTGTAGTCACAATGAAATAATGAAACTTAAAATACATTGACATTAGCAATAAACGTTGACCGGATGATCCATTCCTCTATTATTTCGTAACAAAATAATCGGGAAATGGCTACGATTTGAAGGCTTCCAGAACACAACGCGAGTATTAAAAGTACAGTGAAACATCCCCTAACGGACACTTCCCTCTAACATACATTTTTTTAGCGGACATTTTAACATTTTGCAGCCTTCTCCATTTGTTTTAAGGTATTGATGCATCTGTATACCAGGAATTCGCTGTAACACACGCAGTTAATCACCACTGTTTCTTTTAGATTACACTTCGATTTTTCTGTAGTGGCCGATGACATTAAATTGTTGTTACACCTACTGACTTATAAAATTAATCTTTTTAATTAATTCGCGTCCTTCTCAACGGGGATCGTGGTATCAGAAATGTGCTTCTCACTGTTAAAAATATTTATTTATTAAGGTAGGAGGTGTAACAATGACCTCTC
This sequence comes from Teleogryllus oceanicus, assembly GCA_964035755.1. Taxonomy (NCBI): domain Eukaryota; kingdom Metazoa; phylum Arthropoda; class Insecta; order Orthoptera; family Gryllidae; genus Teleogryllus; species Teleogryllus oceanicus. The sequence continues at coordinate 27,609,643 of CAXIVR010000014.1, read as the reverse complement.
ACGGGCCACTATAGAATAATCGATTTATGGCTTTACATTTCTCTGGCTATAACGGACAGCAGATGAGCTAACGACCTCTTTTCTACGAACGATCCCCTCGAATCCACGATTCCCCCCGATCCATCACGAATTGCCACGATCGTGTGTTTCCCATTTCCCTTATCCTCGACGTTGCCCAAGAGTAGCTGTCGCACTTTTAATTCGTTTCCAAGCTTTTTAAAGCAACGTTCAGCTTATGATAGGATCAGAGTGTAAAGGAGTGAGCTGTCCGATGAGATATTTTCTGTTTTTCCTTCAATTTCATTCTATATCCTATGTAGTACGTAGCTCTTTGGCAAAATGCACGTTTGATTAATAAATTCAGTATGTATAAAAACTTGCCTTTATACATGCAGTAGACCCGCAGAGATCCAATATTATAGGTGGTTATTGGATACATAGTTCTTTGAATACGAAAATATCTGATAATTCGGTGTCTGTTGGGCAAACGATCAGAAACGAATGAATTGATCGTTGTAAAATTAGCTCAGATGGCAGAGCCACACGCAGCTCCGGGGTTTGAATCCCAATCCGAGTGATCATCTCCTGGCCGGCCGAGGGGGAGGGGCAGGGACCTAACGTGTTGGGTGTTGGCGCTCAAGGAGGCTTTGCATCCGGGCTGTGGGTTCGAATACTCCATACGGCACGGACGTAGTTTGCTGTGACATGACTAGTCTCGCCTCGCCTTATCAATAAAGGCATTATTATTATTATTATTATTATTATTATTATTATTATTATTATTATTATTTTATTATTATAGTCTCTCCCTCCTACCATGTATCACCTTTCAAATCCCCTTCCTTCTTTTTCCAAAGAGCGGTGCTTTCCCCTGAACCTGCTGTCTGCAGCAGAAAAGGGTCTAAGAGGTATCTCGGCCAAATATAACCTCACCACTTGCTTAGAACTGAGGAGCAAACATTCAAAACTTGACTCGTTGACCTCACCGCCTTCCAATAAAAATGTAAAAATGTGGCGTATATTTTACATTTTTCAACATTTTCTTTAAGTCAACGAAGCGAATCGCTAATGTAGGGCCGATTATAAGACATTACATTTCCTGAAAATAAAATTATAGGTAGAGCACTCAGTTTTCGCCAAGTGGACATGTCGCCGTTTTGAACGTATGCTCCTCAGAACCGCCACCTCTTGCAGCCGAAGATATGGGTGGCCCCATCCGAGCAAGGTAAACAGGAGGTTTGAGAAGAGCGGCAAGGAAGAATGCCGTGGAGATTACGAAAGTTGTGAAGGGTGGGTGGACAGAAAAATTGCAAGGTAATAAAAGTGTTATCAAAATATAGAAAAATAAAACAATAAGATCAGAAATAAATCAAATACAAAGTTTCCCAAATTTCAGAACAAATATTCAGAACAAATGCGTTTAACGTAGCCACAGAAAGACAAATAAAAATGGAAGGACCCATGCCAAAGAACACACATAATATTTCAAGGGTGAATCTAATGATTATTGATTTCGGGGAAAAGTCGATGTATTATTAATAAACGGTGTCGGCAATGCCAAGTTCACTGATCCGCTCACTAAAATTTTCACCAACTTTTTCACACGTTTTCTCAAAACTGTGTGATGTCTTCTACGAGAGCCCCTATAAAGGGGAAAAAAGTCTGTCTGTGATTTACTAAAATCAAGAAGAATTATTGTTGAATAGAAAATAAATATGTAGAACACATGACTAGTGAGATACTCAGTATGTTTCCATTTCAGTAAAATTCAGAAAAATTCCTGTTTTCGTGCTCTGTTTTTTTGTATGTTGTTCTTTCGGATTATCCTAGAGCTTTGAAGCCATTAAAACATTCCTATTTTAAACAATACCAAGAAGAAAACGCCTAGAATGAGGAAAAGCTGCAAGGGGATACAGAAACATGCTCGTGATGATAAAATCTTTCCATACCAGTGGTCAAACAGTTATCATGCACCTATTTCACAATAGCACGGTACGGAATATCCCCTTTGATGTTTCACATTTCAACATCTGATGCAACGCAGCCATGCCATTACAGAAGATTACATTCCCTACCAGCGTGCACGCCATACGTCAAACGTACCATTCCCGCCTGGGCCCCGCTCCGCGCCCCCGCGCCGCGCCGCGGCCGCGTCGGGCCGCACTGCCTCGCTCGCATGCCCCACTCGGCCCCTTTTTGCGCCTTGAATTACCTGGACGCAGCCGCGCGATCTCTGCGGTCGACATGGCTGGCCGCCGGCGGCCGTCCGATTCCTTGTTTACTCCCGTAACACGACGCCCTTCCCTCGGCGGCGCGATATAAACACGGGCGTAAAGCCCGTAAACCGCTATCAGGAGCCATCAAAACGGCGATTCCGGGTTTATTACGAGAGACAGCCCGCGAGTCCTGCTAATTTCGGCAATAAAACTGCTCTCGCGCGCACCCGCCGACGCCAGCGCTCGCGCCCTCGTCGCCGCCGCTCGCCCCCCTCTGCCCCTCCCCCGCTGGCCCCGCCCCCTGGCTCCCCGATCGCTGGGGGCGCCTTTAACCAGTCACGTGACACCTGTTTTCAGACACTCAGCAACGCCCTCCAGCACCATCACCGACACTTCTATCATCACAACATGCACCTTCTCCACCGACACAGTACTCGCAGTTGTCCCCAGTCACCTCCGTCGTCACCCTGGTTGGTTGGTTGGTTGTTCCGGGCTTGTCAACAGCTTAGGTTATTAGTCTCGTAAGTGTAGTGCATGTTTTTTCCTCGGGAAATGGCGGTAAACTCCCCCCGCTGGATGGCGAGATCTGGCACCGACCTACGTCGGCTAGCGGGGTTTCCCCCCTAAACAGGTCTCCCCCACCAGCGGGGCACCGCCCCAGTCGGGATAAGCTCGAAGCTCCCGACCGGTCTACCGGAATGTGGGGTAGTGTAGAGCATGTTAGTGTAAGTGTGTATGTGTAAGGGGAGAGGATAGGGCAAGGAAGAGGAAGGAAAGATCGCGCGCGGTCCGTGGCCCGTTTGTTAGGGTACTGCTGTGACTTTCGCCTGGTGTTGATCGGAGAAACTACGGAAAACTACCGATCAGAGCAGCCGGTCGCTAGAATTCTCCTCCAGACAGTCACTGAATTGGGCCTAGCTCACAAGCCTCCGTCGGGACTTGAACCTAGGACCTCCCGGTCAGAGGCGCTGCAGCGACATCAGTTGATACACTGAGCCACCGCTGGTCATCGTCCGCCAGTCAGCACAGTCGTGGGTATTGTGGTCATCACCGCCACCGTGGTCGTAGTTCCGCTCACAGTCCCCGTCACCAGCACGGCCCGCGGCGTCGGAAAGATGGTGGCACTTGATATAATTACAGGGAAGGCGTGGGGCCGGGCGGGGGCGGGTAATCTAGTCGGGGAATTGATTATGTGGTGGCAAGCTTCGGCGGGCGGCTAGCCCCGGTGCGTTGCTCGTTCGGGGCGCGCCCACCCACCAGCCCGCCGACCGCTCGCTAAATTCTGCGATAAATTTTCGCGCGCGCTTCTCTAGAATTACTCTCCAGATGCTTTTCCGATAGGTTGAGTGCGGCGTGGCAGCGGCGGTACACGGTCGGGCTGGAGATGCGTTTGAGATACGAGACGGTAATTCAGGGCCTCTCTCTTTATTAGCGGAACACGCGGCCGGCCGCTGATAACGTCCGCTTCCGCCGCCAACGCGCATGCGCCGAGCGACCGCTTCCGGTCGGGAGGGAAAAAGTGCGACGGACCGCACTGTTCGGGGGAGAGGGGAGGGGGTGGTCTCGTGCGATCTCACACCGCTTGAAGAGATATTTTTTATGATGTATGAATGCCGTGGAATGTGTGTAGGGGGTGAAATGTACGGGTCAAGTTAAAACCGTTGCCGATGAAATGAGAGATATACAATTCTGTGAAGTGTTCTTTCTTTCCGAGGGTTGATGGAGGAGATGGTTTGTTTTTATTAATTAATGGGCAACGCTGAAGTTTGCCGGTGTGGTTCCGAGCATAGGCGGTTTTCCACTGGCACAGGGAATTACCGGGAGTTCAGAATAATCTGGGCACAAAACAGACGTGGAGAAAGCTGTATTTCTTCTCTTTTGTTTGAAAGAAATGGAAATGTTACGCTGACGAGTAATATTCGTCTTAATTTTTCTGTAAGCACTTTTGAACTGCAAAAAATATCGACAGCTACGACGTTTCTATATTACTATTTTTCTCACTGTTTCTCTAAACGTAAGCACAAGTAATTGCTCTTATTGCCACCTAATTCACTATGCTGTGTAATTGCTGGGCGTGTTCTCCAACGCTGTGAGTAAAAATAACTTCATTTACCTCTCTCGTTTACTATTATTAAGTTATGTTGCCATATCATTTTGCATATTTTTCAGTATATACGTTTATTAGTTTCAATTTAATCTTAATATTAGCTGAGCTTTTGGAGGGCACATTTCGGGGAAGTGGAACTACTCCAAATATTACATTACATTGCCATATCATAAATAAAGATGAAAGACATACATAAAACACTTCAAATCATTCATATATGTTTGACCTTATAAGTAAACTGAAGAAAGTTCGAGATCGTGGGATTTGGTCACAGTTCAATTTATAACACTAATACATTTCAGTATGCCGACATTTAGGAATATTTTTACTTCGGTTTCAGAGCTAATAATAACAACATCTCTGTTAATACATACGATTAAGATTCACCTAAAAAATTAATATACATACTGCGAAGCGAAAATGGACTCTCGTCACATAACGAAGGGATGTTGGAGATGGAATGATGTATTATACTGTGACAAGCCAGACTGTCACACAATGTTTTGATGGAAATTGGGGAAAAAAATTTATTAAATTCATTGTGAAAAGTGTAAATGTTGAGGGCATAGGCATGCAGGCAGGGTGTTCCTTCGCAAACAGGGAAGTGGAAGTAAATTGTGATATTAGGGCATAAGGATTGGTCGTAAACTAGTAATGGGGTATGACGTAGAAGGAAACTGGAGATTGTTTTGTAAAACAAGAGACAAGAATGTATGAAAGTTATGGAGGGTTGAACTTTCTAATATTTGAGGAGGAGCTTTAGACCGCGTACACATCGTACTGCAGAAGTTATTGTAAATGATAGATGCGGACTTAAGAATGTATGAAAGTTATGGAGGTTTGTGTTTGCCGGGAGTGTGCAAATCAGACTTGAAGAAAATACAGACGTGAGAGCAGGGAAGAGAGCCTCGAGACATATCTTGTAGTTTAGGGATGAAATTTATGTTTTATCGCGTTGAAAGTTGGAGGAATTAATTAGAAGAAATAGACTTTCGTGTATCTTGAATTAAGCAAAACGTGACAGTCTTGGAGTTAGTGCCCATCCGTGGCAAAGAATAGGGAAGTAAGTGAAACAATTAATAAGTTGAGGAGGACATTGACTCGGCAGCGGACCGAGAACAAGATACAAGAGGCAAGATTGTTCGGGCGGTGGATTCTTCTGACCTCATCGTCCAAGAGCGCATGGATAACTAAATGAGTAAGCATAATAGCGCTGTAGACAATTTTTACGATCGGTCATGACCAAGGTGACATTTTATGTTAAAAAGGGTTAATCGATGAATAAATTTATAACGTTTTTCATTATGAAAAAGAAAAGCTGATTATCATTTCTTTAGCATCTTGTGCAATCCACAGTTTAATAATTTCTTTCCAGAAACAAATTTCAGATTCCTCGCTTCTTCCGTATGGAGAGCGGATCGAATGATCGTTTGCTAGGAAGAAAGTAAGTATCGCGACGATTATTTTCGTAAGAACCCAACCGGCAGTGCTAGTAGGATAATTATTTCCCTTTAGATGTGTTTGCGGAAATTTAAAATCAAAACCCTTTCCTGGCGCCTAAAAATGATATAAATTCGAAAACCGGTTGCAGAAATAATTTAACAGAAACGGAGATACAATACAAACCGTGTAAAAGTAAGATTGGTAACGTGATTTATTTATGAATAGTTGTCAAATCTCATTGTACATTATTTTTGTGCTATTACTTTGACTTCCAATTACTTTAAATATATTTCAATTGAAAATAATAATAATATTTATTATTATTATTATTATTATTATTATTATTATTATTATTATTATTATTATTATTATTAACCCCGCTAGCTGACGGTAAGTCAGCGCCGGGTCTCGCCATCCAGCAGGGGTAGATCACAACCATCTCCCAAGGAAAAGGCATGCACTACACTTATGGTACTAATGTAGTGTAGTGTAGTGTAGTGTAGTGTAGTGTAGTGTAGTGTAGTGTAGTGTAGTGTAGTGTTGTGCAGTGCAGTGTCGTGCAGTTAATTGTAGTGAACGCGATCAATGAATTAAAAACAATAAATTTAGCCAATATTTATGTAGCTTGTATTAAATTTTAGCATCACCGACATATAATTATAATTATTATATATCATACGAGTTGAAATATTTGTTATAATACTTAATATTAGTGATAGTATGATTATTGCATGTTCGGTTCCTTTTTTTTTTTTTTTAATTTTTTTTAATATTGTTGTTATTATTAATGTTAAGTGTTATTATTATTGTAATTATTGTTAATTAACTGCCACCGGGTCATACCCAATTGCAGTTCAAATAAATGTATGTATGTATGTATATGTAATGACCTAATCTGTTGACGCGCGCGGAATCACTAACCAACCAACCCTACGCCCTTTCAAAACATTGTGTCCCCTTATGCAACAAACACTAACCTTCAATCATCTTCTCCAGACTCATTTCATTATCTTTGTTAGCCTGCGCCGAGATCTTTCACTTGCTACATAATTTGTAATTTTAATTGGCCTAGTTCACTTCGTCTCTAAATGCATTGTTTGTTCTGATGTATTTAATTTTACATTTTTCATTCTTCTACACAATTTTATTCATGAAAACCATTTACTCTATTATGCTCTTAGCTCATTTGTTTTCCAATCTTGGTATTTTTCTTGTTAAAATACAAATATTTTAAATGTATTTAACATATTAAGTTCAGGTTTAGAAATGACTCATATAATTAGTTATGGATTATATAATTTATTTACTGTAGAAATATTATCTTTATCTAATACTGAATAATTCCTTGTTTTCAAAATCTACACAATGTATTTTAATTACCCAATGATGTGATAAAAATGAGTAATAGCGACTGCTAAATATTCTATATCAGTCAATTGTGATTTGTAACAGTCCATTTTAAAGAACTATTTAGATCACGTAGTTAATAAAAAATTAAATTGGTAAAGAACATTTTAAGGACGAAAACATGTTTACATTTATTTTAATAAATATAATCGTATTGTATGTGGCTTCAATGGTATATTAAATGATTAATTAACGTAGTTAATCGTTATCCAACCATGGATGAATATTTATAATAGCAATTATTCATAAAAACACGAAGTGAGATGTTTTCAATACAGAACTGGTCGTGCAAACAATTGCGCCACCGAGGGATGTACCGACAAGAACGTAAACCAGGCAATTCCAAACGTAATTTCAGAACTTCGCCAACAAGATTAATATTAGAGACAAATGTGTAAACACTGGCGAAAGGCACCAGGCCAAGCCCAGCAGGAACAATAACTTTTACCTGACCTAGTACAAGAGCGAGGCAACAGGGGGGAGCGAGATAAGCCAGGGGTGCCACAACTGCAGCGGAATCACCGCAAGGAACTCCCGGAGAAGTCAGTGAAATAACCTAACAGGAGATTAACTCGAGAACTGTTGAACGTAAAATATTAGGCATTCCTAATCAATTTTATATATTCAAAATTACCTTTCATTAATAATTCCTGTGACATTTTGAAACATTGATGAATTTTACATGATGCGGTTTTCTTTTTTTTGTTCGAAAAAGTAGACAATAAATTGGATGGGTAAAGTTTTTACTTTCCGAATAGCCCTACATAATGATGTTTGACACAATGAAATGACCCAACATGAGGTATGTTTTCATCGTGCTGTTTTGCAATTTCCCTACAATATACAGTCATCGGCGAAGAGTCAAATTTTTTGTTATATTTCGTGATAAATAATTAACAAAGATAAGTAACAGCAGTGGGCCTATGACACTCCCCTGAGGGACCCCAAAGTAATGTTACCCTTTTCCGTTAAATGCTGTCCAACGCGACCTTTCTTGATTTCTATCGCAAAGAAATTTACTTCTCCATGCTATTACCCGCCTGTCAATTTTAGCATCAGTAAGTTTCAGTATCAATATGTCATGCGGCACCACATCAAATGCTTTAGCAAAATCAATAACTATTGCATCCACTCTTTCCTCTACATCAATTACTTCAGACAAGTATTGAGTAAGGAAAATAGTCTGATTTTCACAGGAAAAGCCATTTCTGAAGCCGTGCTGTCCATGAAATAACCATTCTGTTCGATCCAAATGATTTCTAATCGAATTATATAATAATTTTTCAAACAATTTATAGACTACTGACGTAAGAGTAACTGGTCTATAATTTTGCACTTCGCATTTTGGTCCATTTTTGAAAATTGGCACTATTAAGGCAGATTTCCAATCATCCGATACACTTTTGCTTTTGATTGAAATATTGAAAAGTCTGACCAAATGTATTATTGTTTTCCCTGTTATCTTTAACATAGCGGTTGTAATACCATCAGCACCGCAAGACTTAGTTTTTCATTTTCTTCAAAGTGAACGTTTCCGTTTGATCAATTTTGATTAATGACCAAGTTGTTGTGCCCTATGATAATTTGGTTAGCTGAGTACATTGTAATTTATACGATTGTCTGTATGAAAGGCAGTTTCATACATACAAACCTTGTAACCACCCAACAATAAATTACAATGGAGTCAGTGGTAAATGTGGGATGAATCCCATCCAAAATATCGAAATGTAACTTTCAACTAAGGTGATGGAAAATGAAAACTGATTAATAAATGCATAGAAGTACCTAAACAAGATTCCAAAGGCATAGAATTCGAAACGTTGTAGTAACAAAATTGAAGAATAATAAACTGTCTGTAAAAAAAATGGTTCAAAAAATTCATTATTAAACACAGGCAAATCTATTTAGTATTAATTCAAACATTTGCGGCCATTTTTGACAAAATGTTGAGTTTTGAATTTTTTTTTCTTTTTCTCTTCGTTTTGTTTCACTCAGTAATGATCTTGCATGCCACAATTCGGAAACCTGTATTCTGCTGAGTAGTTGGCATTGTGCAGCTATATCTCATCCACCGAGGACATTGGCACAACTAATGTTTTATAAAATTTCATGAGGATGTATCTCCTCGTCTTCCTTTTTAGGGTTCTTATAATTGATCCACATATATGATTAAAATGTGGTATTTTCTTTTAACTTCTTGCATTACTGTCACACTGTGAAACCTTAAAAATACGTACGTGTTCAATGATTTATTACTTGTTATCAGTTTAGATTTTGCAGGAAAGATAACTTGAAAAGCCATGAACTTATTTTTGTCGACTGATTTTTGTAAGTTATAATTTAATTTTATCCTTTATAGTTCAAACGCAGCTCTCTGTAAATTGTTCTCGTTTTCTGCAATAATCGCATAATAATCAATATTACATTTTTAACAAAGTTGAATTCTTTGAAGTTGTCTGTCATACCTAGGAGTTTTAATCGCTGGCTCCATTCTCTATAAGTGCTGTCTGAAGTGCTGTCTCTTCTCAAACACCTTAATTAATTTTTTGTGAAGTATATCTCCCTTAACTTCCTTTACGGTAGTTTGTGTGCCATTGTAAATAGTTTTAATAACTTTAAAAATGTGTTTAGAAATTCCCATAATTTATTTCTTAAAACATTCTCGATTTTCTGCCGCATTATATAACTTTCTCTGCACTACGTATGAAGAATGTGAGATAGTTAAAATCGAAGTATCAAAGTAGTTCACTATACGTTAATAAGAACAACAACAACAACAACAACAACAATAATAATAATAATAATAATAATAATAATCTGATCGGTAGTTTTCCGTGGTTTCTCCGATCAACACCAGGCGAATGCGCAGTAGTACCCTACCAAACGGGCCACGGACCGCGCGCGTTCTTTCCTTCCTCTTCCTTGTCCTATCCTCTCCCCTTACACACACACTTACACGAACATGCACTACACTACTATACTTTTCGTGAGAGCAGTCGTGAGCTTAGAGCTTGTCCCGACTGAGGCGGTTTCATGTAGGTGGGAGATGCCTAGTTGGGGAAACCATGCAAGTCGATGTGTAGGTCGGTGCCAGATCTCCCCATCCAGCAGTGGAAGGTTACCCACAACTCCCCAGCACACTTACACTATACTTATGGATCTAATGATATTTACAGTCATCGCGCCCGAAAACATTAATCAATGCAACAATCTAAACATTTCCCTAATGAACATGTGGTGGGAATATTTATATAAAGGAGGTACACCTGTAACGTGTTGTGTATTGGAAAGCAATCCGTCAAGCGCTGGTGTTTGGTGGGTCAAACATCAATTCATAATGCAAATTATGGGCAAACATCACATTAGAAATTCCGTTGTATTAAATTTCTCAACAAATATTCATTGGCACATGCCTGGAACCGCTGCATGTCTTGAAATTTATGCAATTTATTCTAAAACCTTGTAAAGTGATGGTTCTGAAAGATTTTTGGTTTTGTAAATTTTTATCAATTTTACTATTTATAATGTTACAGAAAAAATTACATTTATGAAAAATAATTTCATTTAACGTCTAGGTTTTACAGTAATTTCGAAATAGTATTAAAATTCACTATTGCTAAGTGTTCGAGCATTTATATATCCTATCGTGAATTTAGTACAGATCGAAACTCAGGGGTTTCTTTTAATGCCTACTCCACATGCCACATAGCCAGTTTGCACATCTCTTGCCACCACAATCTGAAGCATGCGCACCGCAAGGGAGATGGCGCATGTTTATGCTCCGAGGAAGCCCAGGTAAATATTTGATGCTAATGGTCTCTTGAAGATAAAATCTGAAATGTGGCTTCCATAAAATATTTTGCGGTGCGGGCGGTGCCCGGGTAAGTGCATAAAGCACTCCAAATGAGACGACTATTTTTAGCGCTTTGTTTGGGGCACAGGAGCAGCGTCTGCTGCCGCGCGCAAAGAAGTGAACTCCCTGCAACAAACGGGGGGATACGCTTTCATCATGTATACGACCGTAAGAGGATTACCGCGTTATCTGTAAACACGCGTGGCGATAAAGATATTATCCCTGTATTATACGAGGAAGCGTTATGAATATTCTCAAGTACTGTGGAATCGTATGCCGCTAGTTATAAACTGAGTAATATTTAATCGAGCTTTTTCGTGTTTTGGGAGGTGTTAAATGTTTTAGCAATCAGATGACAATTTAATCGAACATCTGAAAAAGTTGTACAGTTCACATCGTTTGCATGCAGAATTAGTCGATCTGAAATTATTTAGTCGAGTACTCATTAATAAGGATTAAAACAAACGAATCGTGGGTACTCCTCATAACCCATAGAGAAGAGTATTGTACACATATGTTCTGTACAGACAACACAAATGTAAATGAGTATCATGGTTAGTTTTATTCTTCAGTTATTGTAACATTGCTCTTCTGTAGAAATTGACTTTAAGGGTGTTCTGATCGTCTGTCTTTGAGGCTCTGACCTTGTTTGGAGAATTTGAAGTTTTAAGAGTAAAAACTTTGCAAAATTCACTGTTTCATTACTTATAATGTCATTTTTTTATTTACCCTTTGTACTGCAGGAATACCTTGCTTAGGTTTACAGGAGGGTAGGACTCCTATCCATTAGCCACTTTTTTATTTATTTTTTATTTTACGTCAAAAAAGCTGTTAAAAACTGCGTATGACGTGCTATTGGGAAAAGTGAATTGTGTGCACATTTTAAAAATTCTGTGATCCCTACACTAAGTCATATACTACTTAAATTTTGAAGAAGGGAAAAAATCTCTCACGTAATAAAATCTATTTTCAAGGATAAAAAGGCAATACATTTTGGCTCTTATCCATGTTGTCCTTCGTAATAATACTTCCTGCCGCGACAACATGGAAACGATAATTTGAATAATTGTATTTCCCACTGAATTCTAGAAGACGTGCACAGAAAATGAAGTTACATTTATGTCCATAAGCAAAACAAGGGGCCATCTCAGCATTTGCTCAATGGATCAGGGAAACTGGACGAAAAACCTGATCGAGATAGGGCATTCGTTTTCCCCACTTTCACGGTCATCTATAGATTAACCGTTATTAAATATCTTACATGATTTCTGTAAGTAAGAGGAGATGGTGTGGCAAGCGCCATGCTTCATGAGCGTATTTTCCCGCAATATTTACTGTTAATAAAGCCATTGAATATTGGTTCTTATTTTGAAAGGAGGCTGAATGAACGTCAGAATCGCCCTGAATGGGACTAAACATCTTCACTTTTTTAAACCGGCAAAGGTGCCTCAGGGCATCAACTAATGTCACTACAGCCCCTTTGACCGGGTGGTACTTAAGTTCTAGTCCCGACGGTGGGAAATTGTAGCCCTAGATCGGATTCAGCTGTTGTTTGGAGGAAAATTCTGGCTGCTCTGATCGATAGTTTTGTATGGTTTCTTCTATGAAAACCAGGCGAACGCAGGCATTGATCCACACCAGTACCCAACAAAAGGGCCACGGGCCGCGCGAGTTCTTTTCTTCCTCTTCCTTGTCCTATCCTCTCCTCTTCCACACACACTTACACTAACAGATACTACTCTATCACTCTTCTCGGGGCACTAGTCGGGAGCTTAGAGCTTGTTCCGACTGGGATGGTGTTCCGCTGGTGGGAGACACCTGGTTGGGGAAAACTCAGTAAAACGATATGTAGGTCGGCGTCGCATCTCGGCAGACAGCGGAGGAAGACCACAGATCCACCCATGAAGAGTGCACTATACTTAAGGATCTAATGACGTTGCCAGTTGATGCGTTCGAAGTCATGAATCCAATAAATATATCAATTCATTTGTTTAAATATTTCTAATTTAACGATTGATTGAATAGCATCCCAGAATAAGGATATAACCAACCAAATAAGAGAAAATGGAAAGACAGACGAATAACGGATTTAATAGCGATGCTCTGGATCGTGGTGCACTCTTCTTTCCTGAACCTAAAATAATTCACTGGTTATAATATTGTTGAACATCGCTTCCCAGGGAATTAGGAATATCACTCAATAAACATCAGCAACGATTGTGAGTTTAAACTGGGTACAAGAATGTCGAGAGACATGCTGAAACACTAATAAAGATCACAGGCTTAAAATACTTGTAGATAGAAAGGAAACATGCCTAGAGATCGCAGTGAAGTGTGACAATAGAGGCCGCAAAACAGCCTTCTAATGAGGCACGAGGAAAAAGTGTGTAACATTGTGAACCAAAATGTGTAAAGTAGCGAAAAAAGGAAACACCACTCCATTAACACTTCATTATTTGATTTTTAGGGCATTTATAATTACCAATGTTTTACCTGAAAATAGAGAAATCTGTACGTCTGCTCGTACTCATATATGTGTGTTAGTATTTATATTCGTGTATGTATGCCTGTATATATGTAATGAATTGTGGGAATTCTGACTCTTTATTTCTTTGTATGTAATTAATGTTGGTATGTAGATATGTTTGTATGTAGATAAGAATATATGGAGGTTGTTTACATATCTACACTACACATATGTAACGTGGGTATGGGAGTATGGATTGATTGTTTCGGGGGCATTAACTGCTAAGATAATCAGTGCAGTAATGCAAGGTTTTATCGCTGGAGTTGGCGGTAATCTTTGCCCTTTGATGACGAGGTCTGACACCAATCTACACGTCGGCTAGCGGGGTTTTCCCCGACCAAGGATCTCCCACCAGCGAGGCACCGCCCCAGCCGGGACAAGCTCTAAGTCCGCGACTTGTCTCCCGGAATATGTGGTATTGTAGCGCATGTTAGTGTAAGTGTGTGTGTAAGGGGGAGAGGATAGGACAAGGAGGAGGAAGGACAAATTGCGCGCTATCCGAAGCGTAAGGGAATTGCTTTGGCATTGAACTTTGTTGATTGGAAAAAGGATCTATCATATCTTTAAGGAAATGACGAAAGAGTAAATCATTGTACTATATGAAAATTTTCATTGAAACATGTGGAGCCGATCTTGCGAAAATGTCGTTTGAGCGTTCCTGAAAATGCGAAATTTGGAGCTCATTGCCACAGTAAAGTTGAGTTTTCACATGAAAGAATTTGAATAACTTGTCCTTACAAGTACAATAATGTATAAAAACACCCGTAATGTAAATATTAAATACTTAGTTGAGATAAAAAGAAAATTACATTTGTGTAATGTTTGAAGATATAAAGAATACTTTCCCGTCCGCGTGGTCCAAAGGGCCGAAAGACTTCATTTGTTTGCCGAGTCGCCAGAAGGCGTGCGAAGTAGACTCAAACCCAAAAAAATTCCTGCCTAGTCTCCACGTTGGCTGCCATGCGAGACAATATGATCTCGTACGGAGGTTTATTTCTTTTTTACTACGAGACCATATGGTCTCGTGCGTTGGCTTGTCTCTATAGTGTTGACAGCTGCGTTCCCGTGCGACCATACGGACACGTACATTTTTGTAAATAATATAATTCTATTTAATATTATATAAATATTGTTACAAGTTTCAGTGTTCTAGCATGCATAGACGTGCGTCAATTACGGTTGGCACAGAAACGTAAGCAAAGAAACTTATGGTACCGAGGCGTAATTAGCGAGGAAACACTTGGCAGTGAACGTGTTAAACACAGTTTGGAAAGAAAAATCTCTATGTTCGGCCATGTAAGCTCCTTCCACAACGCTACTCCTTCTAAATATTTCGCTACGTTGGTGTGCTCTTCTCGAGAGTTCTGCTATCTTTAACAAGTAGACGGTCATTCAATTATTGCAATTCTTCTTGATGTCATCCTTGACGAGAAGCTTCTGATTTCGGCAGCTCCGCGACCGGCAGACCTCGTTACGTCAGTAGCAGATGTTAGTCACGTCATAAAAGAAATAAAAACAAATGTTAAAAAATTACTAAAGGAGGACATTTAAAATACAAAGAACTCGTTACGTCAGGAGCAGATGTTAGTCACGTCATAAAATAAATAAAAACAAATGTTAAAAAATTACTAAAAGGAGGACATTTAAAATACAAAGAACTCGTTACGTCAGGAGCAGATGTTAGTCACGTCATAAAATAAATAAAACAAATGTTAAAAAATTACTAAAAGGAGGACATTAAAATACAAAGAACTCGTTACGTCAGGAGCAGATGTTAGTCACGTCATAAAATAAATGAAAAAAATGTTAAAAAATTACTAAAAGGAGGACATTAAAATACAAAGGAGGACGAGGGGAGAATGGAGTGCGCTGCGGCTGGCGAAGCAGTTCGCGCGAACGATCGCGGGGGCCGTGTAAGGGAAGAGCGCTGCGGTCGCGGGCGCAGATGGCCGCCAACTACAAGAGCGCTGCAGATGTGGGGCCACGCGTGTCCATGAAAACTTGCGCGCGGCTTTCGACCGTTGCCGCCGGCGGATGCGGTCACAGCGCTGCTGCCATCTCACGCTTCGCGCGCGAACTTGTCCGTAAAAAAAGCAGGCGTGTCCCGACATTTGACGGCGCTGTTGCCCCGGCTGTTGCATCTTGCAGGGCGGGGCGGGGCGGGGCGACGCGACGCCGCGCGTCGTTGCGTAGTCATCGCCCAGCGCGCAGTGGGCGGGAGCCGGTTTCTGAACGGGACAAACGTGCCAGGGAAAATTATCCAATTCTGAAATACGCGAATCCAATTGGGTATGTTAACTGACTGCATATTTTAAGTAGCGTGGCTATATTTTGCTAATAAAATGTACATGTAGTGATAAGTAGCTTTGTAAAAATTGTAATAAAAAATATTCTGAAATACATCACCTCATTATGTAGCCATATCTTGTGTAATATAACATGAGTAAAATGCTGTTGTCTTGGAAATAATAATATCAAGTTTTTAATTCAATAAGTACTGATGAATATAAAAAATCATTCATAATTAAATAATTTTATAAAATAAATAAAAATAGTGAAGAATGCGTAAGAAGAAAAAGGATGAATCATATTATTGGACATATATTTATTTCAAATGCAGTTCAATTTAACATGGAATTTTTGTTATCGAAAGGGGAAATACACAACAATCCACTTGGTTAAAACGGCCAATTTTAAAAGACTGAAAGTTGCCTGACTCTTTGAAGATTGAAGGCCGTGCCGTAAGTACGAATTGCCACCGAGATTCCCATTCCGGCCACCGTGAGCGCCTCCGCAACAAGCGAGGAACGCCAGCCGCCGCTCCGTAGGTAGACAGACAGATTGGTACATTGTCGATTTGATTTATATGTTAATCGCTCGACAGCTGCCGTATGCGAGATGCCGGCAGCCGTTGCCAGCGCCGCGACGGGCGCGCGTCGCGGCGCCGCGTCGAACTAACCAGACATGGCAAAGGGGGCGTGGCGCGGCGTGATATGAGCCCGCCGCCGCCGCCAAAAGGAATAACACGACGAGGGCGTCGCGGCGGCGGCGGCGCTGGGTCGCACCGGGTGAGAGCGCAGGGGAAAGGAACGAGGGCGGGGACGATGTGCTGAAAAGCTGCCGCGCTCGCCAGCGTAGTCAGGAGGCAACGTGGCCAAAAATATGAAGATTGCGTTTTTGCTGGGGAAGGAAACGACTGCAATTTTTGTACCAGTAGTGCGAACCGTTGGAAACCCACCTGTTTTACCATTGACACTATTTTTAAATGATCAGTGAATACGAAAGTATGTACACCGGCATGGAACTATTAATTCTTTTGTTTCCCGGCTCAGTTAATGCTACCAGCTCAGTTTTTATCGAATATTTATCTTACATGGTTTGTTAAAAAGAAACTGAGGAACATAAATCGCAAATATATTTTTAACAATCTATGCACTTATTTGATTTATTTATTGTTTTATTAGTGATTCTGGGTGCGTCAACTGCTAAGGTTATTATTCCCGTAAGTGTAATCAATGATTTTTCCCGGGAGGAGGCGGTGATCTTCGTCCGCTGGATGGTGAGATCAGCCTCAACATTCACGTCTGCTACAGGGGTTTTCCCCAACCAGGTATCTCCCACCAGCGGGGCCCTGTCTCCCCTGAGAGAAACTCTAAGCTTCAGTACGATCTCCCGAAATATGTAGTAATGTAGTACATGTGTGGGTAAGTAAGTGAAGAGAAATGAATGATCGTGCGCGATCCGTGACCCGTTTGATAGGATACATCTTCGACATTCGCCTGATGTTGATCGGAAAATGCACGAATAACTACTAATCAGAGCAACCGGCTGCTAGAAATCTTCTCTAGACAACGGCTGAATTGGACGTAGCTCTCTCGCTAATGTCGAATATCCTTCACGGCCGCAACTGTAACCTTACTTCCTGCCAGTCAGAAGCACTGCTGTGACATCAGTTAATGCCCGGAGTCACCTAAGTCGGTGTGTACATGATATTTTAGTTTCCATCAGCAGTAATAAAATAAAACTACACGTAAAACTCATAAAACTCTACAAAATCAATCAACCAGGGTCTATGTAGCCTTACGGATACATTCCCTTTCTGAGCAATGTAGTCTTATGGATACATCCCCTCCTGAGCAATGTAGCCTTACGGATACATTCCTTTCCTGAGCAATGTAGCCTTACGGATACATTCCTCTCCTGAGCAATGTAGCCTAACGGATACATTCCCCTCCTGAGCAATGTAACCTAACGGATACATTCCCCTCCTGAGCAACGCACTGGTCCCTTCTGAGCAATGTACCTAACGGATACATTCCCCTCCTGAGCAACGCAGCCTTACGGATACATTCCCTTTCTGAGCAATGTACCCTTACGGATACATTCCCCTTCTGAGTAAGCGACCCGGCGCACTGTAACGCAGGGCAGCGTGCACCGCGGGTGGGCGAGGCGCGCTAAGCGCATGCAGAGCGCTCGGGGGCGGGGGCGCGCGGCAGCGGGCAGGAGCCAGCCGGGGCCGGGGCCGGGAGGGAAAAGCTGCGGCAGAGCGGATGCAGATTCAGTGCGCGGCGACGCAAGACGCAAGTGCGTGGGGTCACCGCGGGGGGCGCGACGGCTGCATTTGCGACGAGTAATTTCCTGAAGGGGAGGCGCCCCGTCCTACCCCGCCCCGCCCCGCCCCACCCCTTGCCTTGCAGCGCTTTGAATAACACGCACACGCCCTTTGTAAAAATGCGTACGTTGCCAGAAGAATGTCACCGCGGATTGGAAATGCTCTGAGAGACGAGAAGATGTTTACGAAATGTTTTATATGGAACGAGGGGAAAGTTGTAATAGGACTTAAAAGGTATGAAAAATTTATTATTTACTTTCTATATTT
Source organism: Teleogryllus oceanicus (assembly GCA_964035755.1). Classification (NCBI taxonomy): domain Eukaryota; kingdom Metazoa; phylum Arthropoda; class Insecta; order Orthoptera; family Gryllidae; genus Teleogryllus; species Teleogryllus oceanicus. The sequence continues at coordinate 27,591,211 of CAXIVR010000014.1, read as the reverse complement.
ATGCATTTTAAAATAGTCTTGAAGTCATTACTGTGTTTAGTGCGTTATTCAAGAATAGTTGTTAATTGAAAATTATTAAGTCTAGGAATAATAGTTGTTACATTACAAAATGCATACACATAATTGATGATTTTTCTAAGTATCTATTTTATCTATCTTTATCGATTTATCTAAGTATATTCTCTGCCAAACACGTCTATACAGGATTTATAGTCGCCAATTTCCAAACGTCAATCAAAGTTTTTCATATTTTCAGTTAATATTCTTTTGGTTGATTATTGCTATAAGATGTTACGTTACGAATATAGTACATTTTGAAAACTTCCTATCTTAGGAGAGGTGACACTCCGATGTTGATAGTGGCTAAAAGGAGACCACATATTATGTAACACTTGTGTTTTAATAACATTTATTTCAAGTCTGATCTCAATTTATTGAAGTTGAATTTTAGATAATTAATGTAGATAAATGTAATAATTTATTTGTCACAGATAAAACACATTCAGCGACACATTCGCGAATATGACCGAAACGTTGAACTCTAAATTGATAATGTCTGGCACTGTTCTCTACGACGTAGAAAAACGGTATATACGTCAATGGAAAAGGAACAAGGGGGGAAACCGTTTAACGTAGGTAAGGCAAGAGCGTGAGTCTGGTGCAGAAAGGGACATTTACCCCAGACAAAACGCGCTTCGAGCAAGTGCTCAATCGGAGTCGATAGCGGAGCACCTCATCCTTCAGCCAGCCATGACCGCGGGGCACCCGGCCGCCATGAGCGATCTGATAAGCGCGTCGCCGGCGAAGGCCAAAATAAATCCCCATGACGACTTTAGGCCTCCGTCTGACCGAGGAGCGACACGATACACCGGAAGAACTTTCGGAACAAATTCCATTGACATATCTCACTTTTTCTCTCTCCACCTGTTTGGAGATACTTTGAAGCACTTGTGAAGGTTAGTCATTGTTTGGACATTCTCACACTGTACATTTTATAACAATAATTACAATACACATTTTATAACACACAAACAATTTTAGATAAAAAAAGAAACACGAAAAAAGGCTGCAAGTAAAGTTTGAACCGTTGCTGGATACTCTGAGAAGAAACAGACGAAGATGGTGCGGACATTTGGAGCGAATGCCGAACACGAGACTACCGGAAGTCGCAAGGGATTATAGAGCAGGGGGGAGAAGAGATTTTGGAAGACCAAGAGCAAAATGGGCACCGGAACATATTCATTAGAGCCTAATTATTTTTTTAAAATATATTTATTTCCTATTCAATTTTACAAATTTTTCAGGATGACGAATAAATTTATACATAACATTTTTGGAGATGCCAGAAATTAATATAATTAAAGATAATTATGATTTTATTTTAATAGTACTTACTAATTAAAATTTGATTTTATTAACTATTCATTAATTTTTGTAATAAATTTAGAGCCTAATTCTTGGAGCGAAGAAGAAGAGTAAACAAACATGTACATGAATACAATGTCTTTTAAAAAAGATATACACAAAAGTAGGAAAAGATAAGTACTTGCACACACATTTATAAGAAAAATGTATTTTTGTACTAATGATATTATAAAATTTAGCCAATTCATTGCTCACCGACTACAATAGAGCACACTACAGAATGTATTCATAACAATAGTGCACAGATCACTTATTAACTTTACATAGAAACCAGAAAACTCAACAATGTATTTAAAGTTCATTATAGTGATATGTTGTAAGGAAAATTTGATTCTCTTTTTCAGACTGAAACAATAAAAACTGACTAAGCTCACAAAAACATGGACGTATTTTTGTTTAAATAATTATTATTTAAAATGTGAATACAGCTTAACACTAAAACATTAACTCTAGAGCGGTGGTAAATTTGATATACCTAGAACAGCGGCAAGAGATCGTTTTGACACCAAGAATAGGATGTATTAAAATTAAAATTATGTTCATAATAGAGCTTTATTTTGGAGAAAATATTTTTCATACACATAAAGAAGCATCTTGAACGTCTAAATGCATTTTCTGCAACTGATTTCCACTTTTCTGGCACATTTTCCATAGACGCCTTTGTGGTACTTCTCGTAGACATCGCTAGTTTTGTTGTCTTTGCATGAGCCGTTATGTCACATCTTTCGCTTTTCAATGTCCCCGATACTACAGTATTTTCTGCTTCTTTGTGTACCTCTTTTAACAAATCTTCTCTCTGCAGTTCACTATATAGTTGAAGAACGAACATTTTCCTTTTCATATTTTTATCAGCTACATAATTATAGATAATCCAACCATTCATTCCCGGCATGCTCAATCTATTATAGAAAACATGCATTGGACACCTCCTGCATGCAAATTTGGTGTCATATTTCTGAGTCCTTTTGTCTGCTATATCAACCCCGTATTTTGTGGCGTTGTAGAACGTCACAGTTTCAAGCTTCTCTTTTCCTTCGTCTCAGACAGCTTCTTCGCGACGACGTGTGCTGACAAGCATGACGTTCTTTTTTTCTTTGACTCATGTTCTGCTAATGTGCAGTTTGTGCTATCTGGACTGTGTCGTAAAATAAAATTACAGGTGCTACAGAATGGCACAGACTTTCTCGAAGTAAAGTTTCCTAATTTGCTTGGTATAGACTGGTACGGTAGAGTCTGGTCCCTCCTTCTTGCCTGTTACCATCGATTCCGGCCCAAAGAGTTTTTTTTTAAATTTTAGCAACTTTTCGGTTTCCAAATAGTAGAACCTAAATTATATTTTAATGATATTAAAGAAAGATATAACATCGTCCTAAAGAGCAATTTTAATTGAAAAATTTGAAGCCGTTTTTAAGAAAATGGCGATTAAGCATTCCTGGCAGCCGAAGGCACTGACAACCTATCTGTGTAATGAAGATGCTTCCCAACGGGGTCGGTACCGCCTCAAATTCGTGTCAATGATCTTCATAGATTCGGTACCGATCTTCGACGTCTATGGAATTCTAAAGGGAGACGACCTGTAAAATCAAGATGACTCCAAATTGGGTTGGTTCCGACCCACTGAGTTTGATGGATTATTAAAATCGTCTTAATAATAATGAATTATTAATTCGTCACATGATATACCGAACAAACACAGAGATAGTTCAAAATAAGGTAGTTTTAGAACGTGAAATAATATAAAGGTCGAAATTATTCCCCCGCCAGTCTAGGAATATCTCATGATAAAAAAATTTTAAAAAATACTGTTTTATAGTTTGCATTAATATCATCATAAAGATAATACGAAATAAAAATGTCACTGTTTAAAAGAAAACACTTACAAACTGAACTTTTCACTGAAGATACAACTGAGTGTTGATTTGACTCTGCTGCCGTTCTAATGTTAATTATTCAAAATAGGTGACATGTAAAACAATTTTACATGTACTTTCTTGTAGTCCGAACAACTACCTTTCAAACGAAACCTTAATTTTTTAAGACGGCTCAGCACATCGGCCGGAAAAAGAATCTCTCCAATAGAATTAATATGAAAGAGAAATTGATAAGTGAAATGGCACCCCAGAAACAAATCCAATACTTTTCTCTAAAAAACCTGGAGAATTTTGCACATGAAATTTCAAACATACCAAACCTCTTTTCAGTAATTAATATTTGAAATTGAATTACATGTTTTATCTGATTTTAGGGAATTAAATTATTGAGTGATCAGTGGAATATAATTATTTGCCTTTGAAGTTTAATATAATTATCGCATCTATTATCCTCATTTTAAACAATGAAAATGAAAATGCCATTTTTTTGAAGAAGGTAACTAAAAACATAAAATTTTGGATATGTGAACACACAACAATAATATATACCAGTGAAAAGAATGTTGCGTAATTAAGGTGCATGTAGAGTAATTAACAGAATATGTCGTTGGGGTTTCTAAGAGAAAATGACTTCGCGAAATCGACGAGTCTCCCTATTCCTCAATTGGCCATGATATTTCATGATTTCGGCGCCCAATACACGTCGGCTTGAAGGGTGCCGACATTTCTCCCCAGAGCTGCAACGGTGCAACATCGAGAAAAACTCTAAGCATCCGACTGATTCCCGTCATAACGTGGTGCATTGCAAGTAAGTGTACACGTATACAAGGACAGAAGCGGGGACTAGGAAGAGGAAAGGAAAATCAAGTTAAAATATTTACATTTTGTTTATTTTCTATTTGTTCAGATTATGATTTACCGTTTTGAAAATAGTATATTTAATAAATTACTGCAATTTTTACAGACAATAAATGAAAATGGATCGAAACACTACAACTAAATTTTCATTTTCTTAAAACTTGAAAAGCTTCGAAATCACAGTTATGTCACAACTCTCTATGTCATCGTTCCTATCTCGAGCTAAGGCATCTTCTAACGATCGAATATTTTGATGTAAGTGTGTGTGTAAGTGTGTGTGTGTGTGTGTGTGTGTGTATGTATGTTTGCTTTTTGAGCTAAAAATACATGCAGTGTCTTTTGTATCGTATATAGTTTCCGGGCGGTCCGTGGTTTAGTAGCGCTGTGCGCCTTTTGTCGCTGGTGCCTGGGTTCCATCCTGGATGCTTCCGAGTGGAATTTGTGGTGTTCATGTACTTGGGTTTTTGTAACCTCTATGTAATAGGCATTAATACACTCGTGTGAAGTTTACGATACTCGCTCGTTCCTCGTTCATATCGTAATATCACACTCGTGTATTAATACCCATCATTACATCATCGTTTCATGATGTACAGTTTTGCCATCAGGAGTCAGCTTCTACAAAGCTGTACTTCTCGTCCCGCCTGACTTCCATCCACTCCCTACCTCCATACCTTCGGTTCTAAGACCGAAGAGGGATCGCCCCCTCCCCCACCATTTCCACTCTCAATTCGGGATCCCACCTATCGAATCCCGCTCAATTAGACACGGCATTCCTCAGTTCGTTCCTCGGTTATCGCCCAGGAACTGTGTTATCTTTGTGTCTTTAGCGGAATGATGCTTAATGACAGGATAGGGGGAAATTAATGGAGCGATGGAATTCAAATTAATACGGAAAACGGCTCTACGCTGAGAAAACCTACCGCAAACTCACTATTCATGGGTTTTTGTGACGTGACAGCTGAGGGAATTATCTTCAAGATGGAATATTAGCGCCTCTAAAACTGTGAACGGCCACCCCGAGAACTCTTGCTGCTGGTGAACTAGCGGCGTTGCCTCGAAGACAATGGGCTGCTGTTTCACAAGTTGGAGTCGCGTCTCGTACTGAGGAGGGGGTTACTTGTCATTTTCTGCGACCTTTGCTCCCACTCCCATCCCCCTCCAACAATGCATCGGACAGTGGAAGTTTCATAGTTGCAGCCTTCTCTTTTCCGTCGCACGCAGCTTCTGTTAATATTGAAACTCAACTTCTAAGCACCCGACTGGACTCTCGACGAGTGGTAGTGTACTGTATGTAAGTGTAAATGTAAGTAAGGAGTGAGGATAAGAGATGTAAGAAGAAGAAAAGATCGCGCGCGATCCGTGATCCTTTTGTTCCCGGCCAATGTGTTTGATCTCCCGGCCAATGTGTGATTCTATAGTACGTATTAGTGTAGGTAAGTGTGTAAGGGGTGAGGAGAGGACAAGGAAGAGTAAGGGAAGATCGCGCGCGGTTCGTGGCCCGTTTGGTTGGGTACTACTCTGGCATTCGCGTGGTGTTGATCGAAGAAACCACGGAAAACTATCGATCAGAGCAGCCGCCAGCTAGACAGCAGCTGAATTCGAACTAGCCATGTCGATAGTGTAGAAAATTCTGTTACCGTTGCGAATCGAATCCTGGGATCTCCCAATCAGAGGTAGAGTAGTGATCAGAGGCGACGAGTCACTTGCGGTCTCACGCTCCGTGATCGTTCGTCGACTCTCTCTCAAAACAGCCCTTACGCTCAGGGCATCAACTAATGTTACTGCAGCGCCTCAGACCCGGAGATTCTAGGTTCCAGTCCTGACGACGGCATAATTTTCGACGCTAGCTTTTCAGATAGGTCGAATTCAGCCGCTGTCTGGAGGAAAATTCTAGCGGCCGGCTGCTCTGATCGGTAGTTTTCCGTGGTTTCTCCTATCAACTCCAGGCGAATGCCGGTGCAGTACCCTAACAAACGGGCCACGGACCGCGCGCGATCTTCCCTTACTCTTCCTTGTCCTCTCCTCACCCCTTACACACTTACCTACACTAATACGTACTATAGAATCACACATTGGCCGGGAGATCTGTCGGGGAACTTGTCTCACTTGGGGCGGAGACCCGCGGGTGGGAGATACCTGGTTAGGGAAACCCCGTTAGCGGACGGTAGGTCGGCGCCGGATATGGCCATCCTGTGCGTGAAGACCAACGCCACCGCCCGAGCAAAAACACACACTATACTTACGGGACTATTGCCCATAGTAGTTGACGTGCCCGGAATCACTCCACCCCGCGCTTCCACGAATTCAGTGTTTCCCGCAACGTTTCACTTCAATCAACTGCTATAACACAAAGAATGCACTCTTTTCTCTTCTGGTTAGAATAGCTTAAACCTCTCTACATTGTCTTCTCTTTGTGATCAATGTCCTTCCCACAAGCTTATTACGACAGAAAAGAAGGATCTCTGACTTTAGCGCGTCTTTACCGATATCACTATGCCCCGCACTTATTTATTTCACAAACTCGTCCTAATCTGCATCGAAGAATCTCCCAAGCGATGGCAAGCAACGCATTGCTGCCCCACACGACGACCAAGTGTCCCTTTCGCCGCCTCAACTTCCGACATTAGCTTTCAATCACACTAGATTACTGAAAAGTATATCTTACCAAATTACTGCTCTTTCAGAAATCAAGTTTTCAGGCGAGCCGTATGATATTTGGGTCCGATTGTTAAGCAACCACGCATACTCCGGGATTTTAATTGATGGATTAATTAGTGTTTCCGGGTGCGCTAAATGCTAAGGCCAGTGTTCCCATAATTGTGTAGCATGTTCTTACCGCGCGAGATGGGAGTGGTCTTCCACCACTAGATGGCGTGATCCAGCGCCTACCTACAGATCGCCATTTGGGGGTTCCCCAACTCTGTATCTCCTACCAGTGAGGAATACCCAATTCGGAAAATGCTCTAAACTCCTGATTGATTTCCAGAGAAGTGTCGTAGTGTAGTAAATGTAAGTTTAACTGAGTGTAAGTAAGAGGTAGGTAAGTATAGGGCAAGGAATGGGAAGGAAAGATCGAGGGCGGTCCTTTGCCCGGTTATTAGCGTACTGCTCCAGCATTCGCCTGGTGTTGATCAGAGAAACCACAGAGCAGTCGGCGCCTAGAATTATCCTCCAGGCAGCGGCTGAATTCGATCTAGCTATCTAGATAGAGTGGGAAAATCTGCCAACACCAGAAATCGATCCCTAGAGCCTCTCGGTCAGAGGCACTGCAGTGACAATCAGTAGGCGTCCTGATGCACCGACGCTGGCGGCATTCGGTACTTTCAAACAATAATTCAAATATTTCATCAACTAAAGTTCTAGCGCGAATACTTTTCTGAAGCACCCAAGCGGTTATTGGAATGAAACGGTTTGCAAATCGCTGCCCCTAATCGCTCTCCCTCGCCGGAGAGCGCCCGGAACGCTTCCCCATCCCTCGCCTCAGCGCGGTTCCAGCGAGGGCGCCCCCCATCGCGATCGGACCGCCCCCCCCTCACACCGCCCCGCCCCGCCCCCGCCTCGCCCCCCCCAACCCCCGTCCCGCCCGTTCTCCACCCCGCCTTGCCTCTGCCCCGCATCGCCCCTGCTCCGCCCGGCTCGGCCTCTGCCCCGCCCCCGCCACGCCCCGCCCAACCCCGTCCCGCCCGTTCTCCACCCCGCCTTGCCTCTGCCCCGCCCCACCCTCACACCGTCCCTGCCCCGCCCCCGCCTCGCCCGGTCTCCACCCCGCCTTGCCTCTGCCCCGCATCGCCCCCGCTCCGCCCGGCCCGGCCTCCGCCCCGCCCCCGCCTCGCCCCCGCCCAACCCCCGTCCCGCCCGGTCTCCACCCCGCACCGCCCCCGCTCCGCCCGGCCCGGCCTCTGCCACGCCTCCCCCGCACGTTCGCGAACCCATTGGAGGCGCTGCGGCGCGGCTCGCACCTGCCGACGCGAGCGAAATGCCCATGCGGCGCGGCCCAAATTACCCCGATTCGCACTTGTAAATATTATCCATTTGCATGTGAGCGCGGCCGGTCGCCGCGCCGAGCGCCCATCTGCTCCCTCACGGGCGTTATATTAATTACTCTCATTACCCGGTATGAACCGACGCCGCGCGAATACCAAGCGTTTGCAGGCGCCGGCCGCTGGTCGATAGCCCCCGCGCGCGGAGACGGATGGCTCCTACGAGGGGCGCTCAATGCACGTGCATCCGTCTATGGGGGGAGGTAACGATGGTTATTACAATAATAGGAGTAATAATAAGTAGTTAGTTAAGTAGTAATTAGTAGGAGTAGGAGGATGAGGAAGAGGATGTGTAGGAGGAGGATGAGAAGGAGGAAGAGGAGGAGGAGATGTGGAGGAGAGGATGAAGAGAGGATGAGGATGAGGAGGATGAGGAGGGGGAGGACGGGGAGGAAGAGGAGGAGGAGGAGGATGAGGGGGAAAGTAGCAGGAGTAGTAGTAGTAATCTAATATATAAAAATCAACGTTTGTTTATTTTGTTCGAATTTTTTGCGCTGCCGTACCGTTTATCCGATTGCAAACTTTGTCAACTTAGTGCTTGCACTTCCACGAACAATATAGGCATAATGCGGTGGGAATATGTATATGTCTGTCGCACATAGACGTGCGTTTTTTTTGTTTTTTTTTTTGTTTTTGTTTTTTGTGATGCTAACTCAAGTGCCCCTGAACCGATGCTCTACGCAACCCGCCGTACTTTCAAGTATTAAGCGCATCTTCGCTGCATATTATGCCCCTGTAGGCGAGAATTACCTGCCGGAATTATTACTTGAATGTTATATAGGACAAGTAAATCTTATTTCTCCAAGGTAGTATATGTAATGTTTTAGCATGCGAATGCATGCTAAAACTTGAGACAAAACGTTTTAACTATAGGACACTTGACAACCAGGACACAGAGCAAATTAATACTTGCTAGTATGTATTTCATCTATTACAAGATTTGCAGAGCGTAGCGTAAAACGTGATTAAGTATCACGTGACCACTAGAATACGAAGTGTGATACATTGCAAAAATTGCGAAGCTTTGCCAGGGCAACTAGTAGCACATAAATAATAGATAGATTGATAGATAGCAGCTTTATTCTACACTCGGGCTGACGTTGCCCCGGTGGCAGAATATAGAAACATGCAACTATCTACAATTACGAACTGATTCAACAGCTCCTTTACGAGGCCAAAGCCTACCAGCGACGTCCCAGTCTTGCGGCCGTGGGTGAAGAGGTGCTTGTCGTTAGCACATAGACATCCCTACGCCCTATTCTGGTCTTCTCAACCTCAGAAGTGAGCTTTATAATCGTCACACAGCAACATATACTCGGACATTGCAAGGAAAGGGCACACTTCACTCTCCCAAGGCCGGGAATTGAACCCCGGATCGCGTCATGGGAAGCGAGCTGATGAGTAAGCTACTTTGGAGGACATCTGAACCCTACAGAGGCGGGAAAAGTTTATTTTTACTGCATAACAACAAAAAATAAAATACTTTCGTTTAATGTGAAACAAATTAAATATTTGAACTAAAACAGTTTTGCAAATATTGCAGAAAAATGTAAGTTTATACGTGTAGTACAGCAGTTCTTTACTTATCATGTATATTAGAAAAAAGTTGCCGTTCCATAGCGCCTCACGTGATAGCAGATATTTAATGGCGTACGGCCTCTTCCTTGGAGCCTTGATGTCGCATGAAGTCAGCTGTGACGTCCTGAGTACGAAAATTCGTTTACTGCTCGCCGTATGCGAGTAGGTGCAATAACATAGTGCGCCAGACAAGTCTGCATCGGGCCGAGTCAGGGCCTCCTATTAAATATTGCATTTATGTTGGTAGCAAACAGATCGATGGAAACAAGTGAAGGGGACAACACTTCCAGCATTTGTTATGATTGTAGTGAGTGCGGTATTTACGTTTTCTTCTGTTATATGCTACTGACATAACTTTTGTTGCAAGGACCAAGGTATCACTGCGCAGAGACTTTCCTGGTGCGTCTTACACTGAAATATTTACATTTTTCACTCAACATCGATTTTTCACTCATCTCTATTTCACTGTTTTTGGATTTTTTTCAGAGTTCTTGTGTATCTAACAAAATAAACTCTTCCCGCGTGGCTGGAGGCTGCATATTTTTCTTTCAATTTATGCGAGGATTTGAAGTGAATAATATAAATAATGTAATCATTTCACTTGTTCCAAAAATGTAATACAGATCCGTTTCAAAATCAGAAAATTAACCTTTATCTTTCTCAAAGGTTTTACTTCATGTTATAAAAGCGATATCATTACAAATTACAATTCAATTTTGTATAAAATCAGGTCATGTAATATCGCATCCCATTATCGTCCATGAAAAACAGTATCACGCTTACATATGTCAAAATTCAACAGTGATTCTAAGCATCAAAATAATATCAAAGCTCCGTTAATTAGTAACATGACTTCTCACAAAAGAACAGATTATTTCATATAATTTTTGGCTGTTTCTCGATTTTTACTTTTAATGGCTCTAGCATTTTTGTCTGCTCGCAATAGAAAAAAAACACCTGCCAATCATCACAGTACGCGCATGAAATGCGAGGGAAACTGGGGCGCGATTTTTCCGGCGTATGCAAATTCGCGCGACATACAGCGCGCGCGCCGGTCGCAATTGTACTAATGGAGCGGTGCGCCGTAGCATCGGCATGTGTCGAAGGGTAGCGGGGGCGGGGGGCGGGGAAACTCTTCAGGAGAATGGGGAATTTAACACGGCGAACATCGCAGTCGTAATTGCGCCCGTTGCTCGGAATGCGAGCTGCGCGTTCGAACCCGCCCGAGCCGTCGCTACGGCCAACTCGGCTGGGGGTTCTCTGCGCTGGAAACAGGCCGCGTTGCCCTGGCACGGGTTTCTTTGGAGGTGCTTTCAGAACGGCACAATTAGCAGCTTCTGTTCCGGAACATAGAGATTCGGACATTCAGCATCATATTAAGTATTTTGATACGCCCTATCTCTAACGTCAGTATTTGATCTGACTGAAATGATTTAACAGCGTACTGCCATTAGTTTATGGTTTTAAAAATAGATTTCTTGTATTAGAAAGTCAAAACTTCGTATGTCTTCGACAAAAAACAACATATTTCGTGCATCCGTTTATTTTTTATTCATTTCATAAGAATCTCTTTCAATTCGTTCACCTGCCCGGGTCACTCTTACGTTGACACAAATTGTCCCAGGCGTTATATAACGTTATAACTTTATCATTAATTTCGGTGTTTTATTTAATTCGAATTTGTGATTGTTAATCGGAAGCTACCGACTTTCATTTCCTCAAAGGTTATAAATGTTTTTCATTATTTCTCCTCTAGGCAAAGATGCTTACACAATAGCCAATGACTGGGAAAAGATACTGACACAACAGCCAATGCACGGAGTTCTTACAGTATACAGAAATTTTACATTTAAAAGGCTAAAAAGCTAGTCGTACGGTGTACCATGGAGCGACTAAGTACTTAGTTACGGATGGGGACATAGCGCTGCGCTATGAAAACAACTTAATGATAATATTCCTATGTCTACGACCGCGGGGCGACCTCTATAACAATCAAACTTGATTATAATTAATTTTACTCTCCATTCAACAGTAAAGTGAGGAAAAGTATTGGAATGAACCCAAGAATACGATCTTGAATTTTATTTTGAAAAATCCGTGCATCGAAACATGTGCGCCTATAAAAATCAGATTACAATTTATTCCTCAAAACGAATTCGCAAAATGTCTTGAACACTATGTTCACAAGACTCTCCCGGAAGCAGGATATTAAGAATAAAAGGAAAGAATTAGATCTAAAACTTACAAGGTTAAACTGGCTACTAGGATGAAAGTCATCTTTAAGCATCGCAAACGAAGTAATTATGTACAATGCAATATTAAAACCAGTTTGGGATGTCTTGGAGTGAAAATAATGACTTTTGGTGTTTGCTCTTATTCGATTCCGGAAATTCCGTGGAAAATTCCAGTATACAGTTTTTGTTTTTTTGTAGCATTTAATGTCCCCTCAAGAATATTTAAATGCAGCGCACGCCTTCTTCGTGTGATATTTTCTTCCTGACCGGTTTACAGACCTAGATTTTTGATGGTACTTTTGAGTTTCTATATTTATAGACTATAAAAACATATTGTCCCTGGACAAATGACTGTTTCTCGCTTGTAGGCGTGTTTTTATGATGTGTTTACATCAAATTTGGTGGCTTAGGGAATTAATTGATGTCACTGCAGTGCCTCTGACAGGAAAGTTCGAGGTTTTGAGTCCCGGCGCTGGCAGGATTTTTCGATTTAAGTAGCTAGGTCAAATTTAGCTGCTGTCCGAAGAAGAATTCTAGCGGCAGGCTTCTACGATCAGTAGTTTTTCGCAGTTTCTCCGATCCAGCCTAGGCGAATGCCAGTACCCTAACAACCGGACCACGGACCGCGCGCTATCTTTCCTTTCTCTTCCTTTCCCTATCTTCACACACTTACACTACCTGTTCTATACACACATTTACACTAACATGCACTATTCTACCGCTCATGCCAACAGACCAGTCGACAATTTAGAGTTTGTCCTGACTAGAGCGGTTGTTAAGAGATACCGAGTTCGGGAAACCTTGCTAGCCAACGTTTAGGCCCGCACAAAATCTCACCATTGCGCAGGAGAAGATAACAGCCACATAGCGACGGAAAATATCTTACGAGACTAATGAGAATAGTATATTGTGCGCCCAAAAACACGAAACAATCAGTCAATGACATCTTCAGGTTTTAGTGCTGTTATGACGAGTTGGAGGGTATTTGTGATCTATTTTGCATTATTGCGTTTTCTTGTGTCGCAATCAAGATACCGAGAAGCGTGAAAACAAAAGAAGTATGAGCGATAATTAGGTGGTATTGCTCTTTCAACTCAGTCACGTTTCCGTGGGAGTAGCATTCACGGTGACTCGACACCACCCAGTGCTTCAAAGAGGAAATTGTAATATACAGAAGATGAAAACACGGTATGTGTTGATTACATTGCTGGCAATAAAGGTTTAATTTTTATAGATGCAAACTTATTGCCTTCCTTTATAAATAGGGTTGCTGAATGTAGGTTTTGTGATTCGGTTGACACTAAAAACCTTAATGAAACTACTTCCAGTAAGAGAGGTTCAGCCATTAAGATACAGCTAGAATGCGTTAATTGTAAAAATTGCACATAAATGGCGCAAAATGCGCATTTTAGTTTGTGTTAGTGGTCGCCCCAACTTAAGTATTGTTGTGACCGCCCGAGCGCTTTTGTAAGTCCCGCCACCGAGCCTCCTAAAGGCGGGAAGCGCGCGGGCCGTCACGCCAAGATGAGCATGCGGAGACTCGCCGCCACCCTGGGCGGCGGGCCCAGCCGGCGAGCCGGGGCCCCCTAGGGGGTATAAAGCGAGCCCCCTCGCAGAGAGTCGACAGTCGAGATCCAGTCAGTGAGTGGGAACAGTGGCGGAGGTGCGCAGGGGCGGGGCGGTGAACCGCCGCCCCCTCTGCATCTACGCCGTAGGGAGACGGCGTGACGCCCGGCCTAAGGAGAGGCGCGGGCCGAGTGGCGGTGAACCGACCGCCCCTCTGCATCTACGCCGTAGGGAGACGGCGTGACGCCCGGCCTAAGGAGAGGCGCGGGCCGAGTGGCGGTGAACCGACCGCCCCTCTGCATCTACGCCGTAGGGAGACGGCGTGACGCCCGGCCTAAGGAGAGGCGCGGGCCGAGTGGCGGTGAACCGACCGCCCCTCTGCATCTACGCCGTAGGGAGACGGCGTGACGCCCGGCCTAAGGAGAGGCGCGGGCCGAGGGCGGTGAACCGACCGCCCCTCTGCATCGACGCAGCGTCCCAAGACGGGACACCAGCAGGAAGGGCGTACCAAAGGGAACATGTTGACTAAGAGAACATGTTAACTAGAGAATTTGCCTTGTACATAAATGACAATAAAATGTTTTACAAACACAGTGTTTTGTGGATATAACAAGTATCATGGAGTTTCAAGTTATTCACTGACAACTTTCCATGCCGGTTGCATTGTGCACGCCTTAAAAAGACCACGTACCGCCTTTGCGTACTATGTATACCTGATGATTCCCAACTGACATACGCTCCATAGTTTCTGTTGGCGAATTCGGTTGTTTTTTTCTGGACTAGGTTTAACGATTTAATCTGATCTTTCATTCGAGGATCTCAGCAATCCACTCCGTATTTTATTAATAGAAGGACCATGGCAGTGTAATCCTGTGTTTTCGTATTTCAGTTATCTTTCCGTAATATATGGATAAAATGAGCTTTTAAAAACTTCGGTACAGTATATCTAAAGTGAACGGCGCAGCTTAGAATTATTACGCCCAAATATTTACATCTACGTACCTCAAGAATGATGTACGTATGTGATCACGTGTCTCAGTCCCCTGGTGGTGTTCGTCTTTTTCATCCATTCAAAATAAACTAAAAAATTCCTAAAACACGTGACTTTTTGAGACTTCAATATCACTAGCTCATTCGATTTCTATCGGCAAGCTTTGAAGAATTCTTGTCCGTTTCCCTTTAGGATGTTTTGAAACAGTTCTAGAAAGAAACAGGTTTTGATGGTTTGGTAGTAAGGAGGATTGCGTGAGTCGCGTGATATCATAGAATTGTGTAAGGGATGTCAGGGCGATAAACAATTAAAAGAGAAAGAGAGGGTGGGGAGAGGGAAAGGAGGGAGAGAGAGGACAGTAAGAGAGAGGGAGAGAACAAGAGAGGGAGAGACAAGTAGAGAGAGAGGAAAAGAGAGAGAGGGAGAGAGAGAGAGAGAGAGAGAGAGAGAGAGAGAGAGAGAGAGAGAGAGAGAGAGAGAGAGAGAGAGAGAGAGAGAGAGAGAGAGAGAGAGAGAGAGAGAGAGAGAGGGGGGTTGATTTATGAAGCACATTAACGCCCATTTGTGTGCAACTGTTAACATATCCATTGACATTTATGGCTTCTCGGGCTATTAAACAATTTCTCCAAATGTATATCGCCGCGTTATGCTATCTGTGGTATTCTCACAAATATTTTTTTCCGACAAATAATATTTTACAAATTTCTGTGTTGATTTTCTGCTCGTGTGGAAACGTGATTATCCGTTTCCATCAACAGCGCGCCTTTATGTATTAATTCAGAGACAAATGCAGTAATTTGACTTTCTGACCTACCACATATTAACATTGTAAAGAGAAATAATTGTAAGGCTGCAGCAATTGTTGCAGCGAGTGGTGATTTTTCGGCAGAAAGTCTAGTATTGTTGATCTTTCGAAACTACTATACGTAGTAAATGACTTCCTTTAGAACGTTCTGTAGTCAAAATATACGTCTTCTTACCGCGTTGTTCCAGCATTGTCAGCTTGTGTTATGTTTTTAGTATACGTTTTGTGCTAAAGGCATTAGATCATTTTCAATTATCATACCATTTGCATCTTAAAGTTGGTCGTTTAATGAAGAATTTATATTAGAAAGTAAAATGATTGTACACAACACCGGCATTTAAAAGGTAAACCCTCAAATTTTTGAAAAACAATATCAATGCCTTCTTGAACAATGTAGATCCACTTGCTCAGATTTCTGAACTTTATTGCCCTCACATTCTTGCACTTTTACTTCTTCCATTTTATGTATACGACAATAAATGTGTTGATAATAAGTGTGAAGTTAAAGAAAAGGATGAAACTTCGCGCCTTCGCTTTCGATTGATTGATTGATTACTGTCATAAGGCGCATTAGTACCGAAAGTATAGTGCATGTTTTGAACGCAGGAAGTGGCGGTTGTCTTCCTCCGCTGGATGGCAAGATCCGGCAATATCCTACATCGGCTTACGAAATTTTTTCACAATCAGGTAACTCCCGCCAGCGGGGCACCGCCCAAGCCGGGACAAGCTCTAAGCTCCCGACCGGTCTCCTGGAATACGTCGTAGTGTAGTGCATGTTGGTGTAAGTGTGTGTAAGTAAGGGGAGAGGATAGGGCAAGGAAGAGGAAGGAAAGATCGCGCGCGGTCTGTGGCCCGTTTGTTAGGGTACTGCTCGGGCATTCTTCTGGAATCGGGGAAACTACGGAAAACTACCGACCAGAGCAGCCGTCCTCGCACCTTGGTAGAATCAGTCATTAGCAATCACAAGCAAGGGAACATTCCCCTAGAGCCGGATAGTGTTAGGCCGATGGTATTATTTTGTTGCCTCTCAGCGCGTGCGCCTCTTCCATTGCCTCTGCTGCATTCCTCGGTGTGTGTTGCTCCCTCGCGCGTTATCGCACGCTGTGTGGGGGAGGGGGAGGGGGTGGGGCAGTGGCGCCGATCGCGCAGGGGGCGCGCCCCGCGGGCGAGAGGGAAGGCAGCGGCGGCGGAGTAGTTGGCTTGTAAATTCGTTTTCTGCCCCACTGCGGCGCCGCGAAACTTTTAATGAGGTGGCGCTCAGCGGAGGGGAACGGTGAGAGTGCAGCCATAAATAGCAAACACTATTATAGAGGCACGCGGAGGAATGCGGCAGCCACGCCCACGGACGCTCAGCCCGCCTCGCCTCACACGCCCGCCACCCATTGACCAACGCAGTCTCTTGCCTCCCCCCCCCGTTGACCACCGTAGCCGCTCGGCCTCACCCAAACCTACACGGCCCATCTACTCACCCTACCCGTCTGCTTCCCACAGACCATCCCGGCCTCTTGTTCCCCCCCACTCGCTCTAAAAACCCAATTTTTGTTTCTTAAGGAATTTTTTGAAATTCCCCCTTGAAAAAAATCCTGAAATGGAGACTAAGATTCTAACACGCAACACTGACCGTACTGGATTCTCAGATTAACGTGAAATTTTACCGGCTTGTTCAACACTGTGTCAAAGACATGTGAGTGAATTTTCAAATTGTAGAATGCAATGTAAGTAGTGCTCTGGCTTTTCGTGAATGTTGATGTACTAATATTAGTAATAAGCTTTTTGGCTTATATTTGACTGATACTTAGGAGCTAAATGTCTGAAAAACCGACGATTTCCGTAGCTACGTAAAGAATTGAAGTTTTTTCAGAAATTATTACACAGCAGAAAATTTGCGAAAAGGTGCTCAAATATTTTTGACATTTTGGGGCATGTAATTGAATTCGTAAGTCAACGGTTATGTAGAACCAGGTGTTGCATTATGTAATTAATCTATTAATGTTGTAAATTATTTTACTTTATAATTGTTAGAGACCTCAAATGTCTGAAATTCATGGTGCCGATTGCATGAATGATTGGACATTTTAAAATGCAATTTCTGAACATTTCATCTTATTAAACTGTTGTCTTCAAAGGAATGACCAAACATTTAAACATAAATACGATATAGTGAAGAGGTTTATGATAATCGATGTTTGGAAAAAATGCAGGCCCATCACTTACACCATTTACTAACCCTACAGACCCTTAAAAACGTTCCTGATTCCTTTGATGTTTAAATTGATTGGTGCTCGCCAACTAAGCTATTCAATACAATAATGCGTTCGAATAAGAAAGATCTGTCATGTATTTCAAATGAATGAAAATGACGAGAAAGAGTTGAGGATCGTTGCGAACGGTTACAAATGAAATTTCTTGGTAATAACGAATTATATTAACATGTTAATATTATGTTAACGACGTTGTTAATGAAAATCCGTTTCTGAAGTTTTTGGCGCGAAACTGATATTTTTGTATCACTTAATAGAATTTTTAGATTTCCTGTGACACAGAAATGAAAGGATTATTTCCTGGTTTGCACTACGGTACAATCCAAATGATTAGGGAAGTTCATCTTTCTTTCATTTCTGCTTCGCACGAGTAGTTGCGTTGAAGTAAACTACGCGGTGTGGCTTTCGGGATACATTATCTTTCCCTTTAAATTAAATTCTCGTAGTACGAGAGAGGTTTATAACACAGCGCTCCGGAAGCCGAAACTGTGGGCGAGAACCAGTATTCCAGGCGAAACCCGTAAGGCTAGTGCACGTTGTATCCCTCGCGGAAACGCAGTGTAAAAATGCGTTTATTATAAAATTGCATTTAATTTAAAAGCAACATTTAATAATCATAATATTTATTGATAGCAATGAATGTTACATATTAGTTACTTAAAAAGAGTTCTAGCACATCCTTTAAAGAGCGAAGATCGTGTTTAAAGGGTTTCACATAAAATGTTTTACAAATGGTCATAAATAAATTAATAACACTAATTTACAGAAAGGATCTTAATGTTCGTCTAATGTAAATATACAAATGTGTTACAAAAACAAAAATAAAATTACAAAATAACAATTACTTGTATTGGAGGAGATCAACAAAGTTATACATGAACCATATAAATTATAATAGATCTTTTTGAATTAGTTTTTTTATATTGTTTGAAATTTGCAGTTGATAATTGAGGACATTTTTTCAGCAATTTTATTAGATAGTCTTGGGCCAAAATTAGCACTATGATTGCTCCTAGAAGTTGTAATAATTTTAGTTCTAAAAAATAAGGAAGGTTATGAAAATGTTTAAGAATCAGAGGGCACTGTGAACATCCCATTTGCCTGCTCAATCTAGAGCTGAATACAGCAGGTTGCTGCACCAACTATGTATAATTTGAAGACAATACATTTAAATCGCTTTGCCATGGGCATCGTAGAGTTTAGATGAAACTTGCAGTGCGATGTAGCAGATTTTGACATGTATACGCACCTAAAAATAAAATGCAAACTCTTGACAGATTGTAATGTGTTTGGTAAGCTCTTAAAAACCAAATGACCATTACTTTGCAGCCTCTGTTGTTTCTATTATTGGCTTAACGCATATTTGTGAGTATGTTTTTCTAACCTTAAATTTAATCAATCTCCCCAAAATTTATGTTTAATAGCCGAACATTTAGAGACATTTTGATACGGTGGGCTAAGATACTTACGTTCGAGTTGGGAGAAACGTAAAAATCTATTCAAAATAAATGTAATTATGTATTTATTGTGAACGTTAAATTCTGACGTTTTATGAGTCCAACCCCCATCCTATGAAAAATTAATCGAAAAAAGTTCGGTATATACCAAGTATCTTGGCGTTTAAAACAGCGCGCCATAAAGTGGTACAGAAGTTTGAGGCGATGGAAGTCTACTGTGCCAGCAACGCCCAGATTTTAGAAAATGAATAAAAAACATTTAGATTTCATTGGCTATTTCCTGAAAACGAAGGTAAATATTCGAGACACCGTCCCTCCAAAAGAAAGGGAGAGTCGCTAGAAATTCGTCAACCTGTTCGTCAGCAGTTCGTGAAAAGTCAGCGCCAGAGCCTTGCAACTCTCCAACAAAACCGGAGTCAAAGCTGGAGGGTGCTACTACAGATAGCACTAATGTCGCCGGGAACAGCTGCAGGTTAGACTCGTCAACTTTCGCACATAAAAATTGGCTAATTCATGAGAAATAAGAAAAGTGTCTTCTAAATGTTCAGTTATTTACAATATATACATATAAGAAACCGCTGAAGAAAGTGCGGAGATCGTCGCGATCTTGTTCGGTATAAGTCAACGCGCCTGCTTGCGTCTCGCGATCCCACGCGTCAGCCACGCACGTTTAAGTATTGTTGGCAGCAGTTCGCATTTTAGTTCCTGTGAGAAGATGATGAGGAGAGCGCGCCACTGCAATGGTTATATGGGAGTTGAAAAGCCCTGATTAGCGCGCCGAAATTATTTGTCCGAAGATCCCGACGTCTATGTTGAAGAGAATAAACCGTTAAGTACGGCCCTTTTCAGGTACTCCCATTGTAGAAATCGCTTGTACAAGCTCTGATATGAATTGTAAAAAAGTACATAAAATGTTTCTGCGCGTTCACGTGGGCCAAATCATTGCACATTTTAAACTGTTTAAAGATATCACTAAATGAAGGCTAGTGCTCACTGAATAAAACGCGGTGCAATTTTTTGGCTGTGATCAGCAAAGGAAAACGTGCACTACACCAAGGGTACGTACCGGGAACGGTGGCTCAGTGCATCAACTGATGTCACTGCAGCGCCACTGACCGAGAGGGCCTAGGTTCCAGTCCTGATGGCGGCAGGATTTTCGACACTAACTTGTGAGCTAGGTCAAATTCAGTCGCTGTCTAGAGGAAAATTCTAGCAACCAGCTGCTCTGATTGGTAGTTTTCCGTGGCTTCGCGGATCAACAGCCGGCGAATACTGGAGTAGTACCCTAACAAGTGGGCCACGGACCGCGCACGATTTTTCCTTCATCTTCCTTGTCCTATCCTCACCCGTTATATATAGTACACATACAATTACACTAACATGCACTATACTACCACACATGCCGGGAGAGCGGTCGGGACTTCGAACTTGTCTCAACTGGCGCGGTGACTTATTGATGGAGATACATAATTGTGGAAAAGCTAGTCGATGGTAGGTCGGCGCCGGATCTCGCCATCCAGTGGAGGAAGATCACCGCCACCTCTCGATGAAAAATTCACAACACGGGACTAATGACTTTACTGGATGACGCGCCCAGAATCACTAATCAATCAGTAAATAAAAAACCAAGGGTACGTCGGTCCTGGCCAAGCTGTTACGATCCTCACCCGTCGCTGTGCGTCCATCCGGGTTCGAATCCCTGAACACAGAGAGCAGCGCAACCCGAACGGTCGCCGCCATTTTAATTCCTCTCGCCCCGCTGAGCATTAGTCAGGAGTTAAGGAGAAATGACAACGAATGAAGGCATGATGGAGAGTTAGGAGAATATTATCACTGTTTTTCTGGTGGATTGGTGGTTCCCAACTTACCCACACTACCGCTTAGTTCAACTGGATACAAAATGGCGGAACCGGTGGTGCAAATGCGCTATTCTCTGTATCCAGGGACGCTAGTCCGGGGTGGCGTTGCGGTCGCCAACACGCGCCGGTAGGGGCGCGACCTCCGCGCCGGCGTCCAAGTAACGCTTCTTCACATTGCCGAGGACAGCGTGGGCGCAGAACAGATTCTAAAGAGAAAGGAACTGTATCCACAATCCGTGCGCCGATATGATGCGCATAGTCGCCACATTAAAAGTGTGGAAACAGCTGTACGACCCGGCGTTTGATGTGGGGTAAGCGGTGGTGAAGTTACCTTTTATTTTCGATTTATTCGTATTTGGTCTGTGTATAACGAGCAAAAATATACGTAACCTGAGGGGCCATTTGCTTCGTAAAAGCAAATACTAATATCTCACATACGCAAATATAATTAAAAAGTACAGATAAATAGGTAAATAATTATAAATATATTACTAGTAAGACAACAGAATGGCACAGAATTTCTCGTATTAGTTTTCTTTTTTCTTTGGTTGCGCTAGCCATTTGTCATATATCACCGCCAATAGTGCATTGTTTTTGAAAATTTCTCAATTCTTTGGTTTCCTAATAGTAGAATCGAAATATTACTTTAACAATATTAAAGCAAAGTAAACCTCTTCGTAAATGACAATTTTCATTAAAAAATTTGGAGCCGTTTTTAAGAAAATATCGATTAAGCGTGAATTTTTGAAAACCATTATTTAAAGTCATTTAAAGCACTTTAAAATGAAATAGTGCTTACAAATCTGAAAATGTGCATATTAACGGAGCGAGAGATATTTAAAAAATACATTTGTGTAATTTTCGAAAAAAACTAAATAACACAACAAAATGAATTTTATGTCATAATAAACAGTGCAATGAGCACTACCCATTAGAAAAGTTAGAAGAAAAAATTTGGATCCATTTTTGAGAAAATAGTGTTTGAGCTGACTCTAGCGGTCCTTCGCGCAGTTTCAACATGGCGGTCCGCGTTGCGCGGTGGCTCGCTGAAGGTGAAATGACCCGCCCTCTACTTTCCTTTCTGCGTAGTATCAAGGGTTGATTCCTGGTGGAACGCGATGGAACGGCGTTCCGGTACCTCAGAAATTATATATTTATTGTATAATTTATTAATAATTATTACCATAAAAAATAATAAGTAATTTGGGGCGCGATCAAGGACCTACAATTTTGGAAATGAAGCACTCGCAGTATATGTTCTGTGGGGAGGGAGTGAAGACCAGTGCTGGAACGTATCACAACTTATCGTTTTTGTTAGCGGCCAAGCGTTGCACTTTCGGACTATGCCACCCGACCATGATGCTGAGTGAGGAGTCTCCGTTCCAGGAGAGCATGCGAGTAGCAGCTGCAACACGGGAGAAAGTGCCGCCCGCCCGTTCGTCCGTCCGGTTTTTGGAACATTTCACGAACACGTCAATAAATTATATGTAATTGGGGTTGTGCATCGAAAATAATTTTATTTCTGATACTAATATTTGATTCACGTAATTGAATTCTGATTTTAATATACTTTAACATGCTATAATTAATTGTTTTATGCGTTACAAATAATAACATTTATTACGTCTGAAATTGAATATTTGAGCGCATCATAATATTTAAACAAAATTACATTAACTGATTAAAAGCATTTGCTACTCAGGTACAGCGAAAATATTGCAGGGAGGAATAGTAGTATTGTAATATTATATTTTTTAACGCGAAATAATATTTTAGTAAGATCTTTTTACAGCCTGGTCATTTAGCACTTGTACTGTACTATAACAGATTCATACGGTATTTCGCTGTATTCTTTTGTTTTGTTCAAACATTACATTAGGGTATTTTTTATATCACTCTAACGTCGTTAATATTTACATTACTAACGCATTATGTACATATTATTGCATTTTTAAGTACGAGGGCTTTATATCGTTCGACGTTTCTCGAAAACTTAAACGTTATCTCTCAAAATGAGCAGCAAGTTCCACATTTCCATAAGCGTTTAAACGTGATTTCTTTAAAACGGTTTTTAATTTTATTTTCTAAGAATTGGGCTCAATGCACTGTATAAGATGATATAAACGTCATCTAGCTGGATTCCTTTGTTGTTTTTTTAATTTCACAAGCGTAATTTTGATGTATCTCTCACGGCGTTAAATATGATTCGGACGTTATTTACGCCTGTTGCATTTGTAGATTCAAGTGCTTTAAATGATTTCCAATGGAGATTATCAAAAACTCAAAAGTTACTTCTAACTCAAAATAGCGCAGTTTCAGAAATGCTCAATCAACATTTTCCCTACCACGCGTTGCAATTCCAAGAAGAAAATGTAAATAGGATCAGATGTAACTTTTGTATAATATTCTTAGTCGTATGACAATTTTGGCACTAGGGACCGAAAGATTGGGGAAATAAGAAAAAATGTCCTTTAGATGGCAATATGGATGGCAATATGGATGGCTCGCTCTCCGATTCCAATCGGATAGCATAATCGATGGTAGCTGGGAAGAGTGTGAGGTAAAATAGAAAAGTTAGCACAGACTAAAGAGAGTAGCACCACTAGTTAATGCTTCAAAAAGGGCATTTTAAAATGATTCAAAATCATGAAAAGTGATTTTTTAGCCCACGAAGGAGATCTAGGAGGTAGAAGGAAACAACAGGAATACATTCCACACGAAATTGGTTAAGCTTGCTCAGAAACGTTATAGCACTCGCCAATGACACTAGCAGAAACCTCTTCGACCTAAATAGCACCAATACCCAGTAAGGGCCAAAAACGCCCTCGTGCCAAATCCACCTTCATCTTCGTGTCGCACTGAAATGGCGACCTGCGACGAATCGCAACCTATCCTTCGCTTTCCCCTCGGGCACTTCAATTAGCGGAGGCATTCCTGGCGTTGATTGAACGTCTTAGAGCGAGCTTTATGTTGATCGCCGAGTGTTGCATACTTGCGAGATTACCTCGGTTGCTGCGCCAACGACTCGAGCGTCTCGTAAACAAAATAGTTAATTTTCCCCATCGCCTCCTCTTAGGGGTAAATTTGCAAAGTTGGTTCCTCGCGCGGGGGGGTTGGTGCGAGCGTGCACCAACTTCGCGTATGTGTCTCGCGGAATGAAGCCCGCAATGGTCTTATCTTGGAACAATATAGCGTTCTTGAACACTGATGATGTCGGCTCGCCATTATCAAAGTTAATAAGCATGAAACTGGAAGTCGTAAAAGATAAATAAACGCAAAACGTTTATCACGCATGTGATTAATGAATTGTGAAGTTATAATACGCGCAGTTCTGTAATTAGAATCAAAAGACATTAATGTTCTTGATGGCGTCGAGACACATTGGTATATTTAATCGTAATTCTTTAATATAATGAAATGTCAATATAATTCTAGTAAAGTTATGAAATTCATGTAATACAATAACGTATTATAACTGATAAAGATGAAAATTTGATTATAAACTATGAGATAAATAAAAATCTTCCAATTGTAATTAATATTTTTATACATATAATCAAGCAGGGGAACATGTTATTTTTTATCAAATCAGAGGAATCAAAAACCCTGAAATTCGATTAAAAGGTACAACATGGACCAGGAATTATTCAAAACAGGCATGAGAATTATTTATTTTTGAATCACCAACCAACGGGTTTTCAAAAGCACTGAATTGTGCAATAAATATTTTTTATAAAGTTAGAGTAAAAAACAAGTTTTAGTTACTACTTAACATTTGTCTTTAAAAATTGCCTTCATAAAACTTTAAAAAGATGTTTTCTCAAGCAATATCCGCCAGATAAAAAGAAAGATGCTATTTGGAACTGAACATTTTATTTATTTATATATTTTTAATTAAGATGGATTTAAATTATCTTCAACTCAAAAAAAGCTAAGTTGAAGTTTCAAAGTACAATTTTTTTCTCCAAAATAATCATAGCACCTTGTTATTTGTAATGAATTCTCACTGCTTTGTGTTTACATCTCTCATTTTAGGAAAATATTCTTATTCTATCGGGGTGAAACTTCTCAATTCTGTCACCTGTTTTAGTCACTGTTCTTTCGAACAGCTTTTTCTAAAATTAGACAGTGTGCGATCCGACTTGGAACTCCAAATCAGTTGCTCAGAGTCGGCATGTCAGAGGCATTGGGTGTGAGCTTGTAGGTGCTACGTGCAAGCGAGTAGCAGACATTTCCACCAGGCGCTTTTCCTTTGGCACTGGGGTCACGTGAGGATACGTGCGGGTGGTATCTCAAGGGGCTTGCGTGTCTCCGGCGCTGCTTGTAATTCCACGTCGTCACAGGCAAAGTGGGCGAGGCCGGGCTGTGCTCGGGCAGGAGTGACACGGGAAGTGAAAAAGAGAAAGCAAATTGTCAGGGAACGACATATGATCAACGCTGTCGAGGACATGGCAGAAGAACCGCTTGGAATTGAAGTACGTTAAAGAATTCACGAGGCCGGCAAATTCCCAGAAGGGACTTTAGAATGCCAGAATCTGAAAGTGAAATCATAAAAGGTAATGATGTTGCGTGTCAGAAAAGGGGTGAAACTTCACAAACTGGCCGAGTCCCCAACCTGGGTTCATCGAACCGTCGAGATAAAACATTAACGAACAGGTGACGTGCAATGAACGATAAGCGTTATTTCATAACTTAGAGGAAACATTAAAAACAACCCAGCTTTGGTAAAAATCTCATCATTATTTGGATTTTTGTTCAATTTGTGTTACCAGAATTTTAACGGAAAATTCTTCGTATTCTTTGGCGCGTCGATTGGAGTGGTCATTAATCCCGTAACTGTAGTGCACGGTTTCCCGCGAGGTGGTGATGCACTTCCACCCATGAAACATGTTATCCGGCACCCACGTCTGAGTTTGTGGGAGTGTGGGTGTGTCCTCCCGATTTGTCTTCCGGCATGTGGTAGTGTAGTATTTGTAAATGAGAATGTATGAGTAAGCTGAGGGAAGGAGACGATATTCTACCTACCAAGCTACCTAAATTGTATGCATAGCTCTCTCAGCTGTTTTTTCCGTCAAGTAAGATCGTTAACAACAATATTACGCGAAATATGAGCTGGAGACAATTCAAGTAAGTCGTAAAAATGAAATGGAGTGAAGATTGAAAGACCTGCTAGGCGAATGAATTTCATAAGAAAATAAGAAATATTTATGAGTTCTAAATAGGAAAAACCAGCTGCAACATCAAAGCTGCTGTTGTTAAAATGAAATGTGAACAAACCCCCATACCTGTAATGTATGGAAGTTAACAATAATCGAATGTCTTATAATTATTACGTTCTGTAAAGGGCACCAACCCACTACACTATTTGTGGTGGGTTCCCCATATAGGACAAGCTCTAAGCTCCTCGTGAGCCTCCAAACACGTGTGCTAGTGTAGTGAATGTACGCGTGTGTAAGTAGGGGTGTGATAGGACAAGAAAGAGGAACGGAAAATCGCGCGCTGCTCTTGTCTTTTTTTAGGATGCTGTTCCGGTATTCGCCTGCTGTTGATCGGAGACACCACGAAAAACTACCGATCAGAGCAGTCTGCTGCTAGAATTCCCCCCCAGACTTCCGCTGAATTCGAGTTCGATATATAGCTAGTGTCGAAATATCCGCCACCGTCCATTCTAGAGCCGTAAGGTCTAACTGTCAGAGTCTCTGGAGAAAAAGGTAATGTTTGCTCTGATCTCACTTGGTCGGAAACTAACTGATTTGTTTATGTAAATTAGGTTTACACCATGAATACAAAATTGTCATAACTATTTTTATTTATATACAACTGAAATACAAAAATGAAGTGGGTTGGAAGAACAGATTATTTCAGGTTATTTCTTGGGTTATTATTTGCGTTCGACGTCTATACATTTCACAAAATTACAGGAGAATGCAGGGAATAAAAGGTGGTGAAGACGTTGTTTGTTTATGTAAAAGCTTAGAACATTGGGCGCAAACTACTTCCATGACAATTGGTCGTGCTCTTTGTATTCATTAGTTCGATATATTTGTACAATTTGATGTAATTTTAATTTTTTATTATTATTGGGTTGGGTGACGAGAATCTTATCTTCAAATATCGTTTTTATCCTATTCAATTTATTGTATATTTCTTTTTCTGAATATGCATAACTAATAATATATTTATTTTATTTTTTATTGCAATAAAATTGTACATCGTGTAACAACGTTAAAGGTCACCTTCAACGAAACACCTTACTAGAAAAATAAGTAGAAATATGGAAAAAAGGCTTTAAACATACTGTTAAAATATATTATTATACTTTAAAATATCATATTAGTATATTTTAATAGGAGGCTGCTTATTACAGACACACGTTCTTAAGGGATGGCTGCCTGAAGGGATGGGGAGCGGAAGCAGGGGGAGGGTATGCTGTGGGGGAGGGGATGAAGTGGGAGCAGAAGAGCACTATAGCGGTGGGAATGCGAGGTGGCGAGGGTGTGGGATGCTGTGAGGGCGTGGACGAAGGGAGTGTGAACGGCGATGCGGGAAGGGCGGGCGGGGAGCGGGAGTGGCGGGGGGAGCCGAAGAAGAGAGAGGATGGGAGAGTAACAGCAGAGCAGAAGTACAGAGGTGGGAAAGCGAGGCGACAATGTAGTACGGTTCTGGGCGAGAAATCGTGAGCTGTGGCGGTGGCGACAGAAGGTGCGGGCTGCTGCGGGGACTCCGCGGAGCCGCATCAGCGCAGAGGGAGTTGAGTACGAAGCGAAGAGGGCGGGGGAGTGGCAGGCAGCTAAGGAACGTGTGTGGAAAGGGGTACGAAAGAGGAGGGGATGGCATAGCGGGGAAGTGGTGGCGCCTGATAGACGAGCGAGGCCGGCGGAGCGGGGCGGAGCGGGGCGGAGCGGGGGAGCGGGCGGGGTGGGGCGGGCGGGAGGGGCGGGGAGGAGTGGGGCGGGGCGGGAGGGGGCGGGGCGGGGCGGGAGGGGGCGGGGCGGGGCGGGAGGGGGCGGGGCGAGGCAGGGCGAGGCGGGGCGGCGAAGGCTGTGTCGAGGTGAGCGCTGATGAACTGGGACGGGGCCCGGCAATTGCTTGCGTCCCACAGGAAGACATAAATTGCCCTCACCCGGATGGAGAGAAAAATATAAAGGAACATAATCTACAGCCCTCAGCGGGGCCGGCCGGCGGCGGAATTGTTCTCTTGATAGCTTCAAAACGCGGGCGCGGAGGCTGTGTTGGCCGGCCCCCTCCTTCCCCCGGTGGTGTTTATGAAGGTAGGCTGCTGCATGTCACTCCTGCATCGTTGTTTCGGCAACGGAGAAATCCGAATGACTTTCTTGTGGTATAGCGGTTCTTTCACAACTGCAATCCTGGAGGTGTGGCCTTGTAGAATACGGAACCTAGGTTGTATATTTCACGTACAGTTTTGTTTGATAATGTTGTACCTTGTTATTTTCAGTCGAGTCTTTTTCATAACCTTTTTATACACAAATGCCATTACTCGTCGCAATAAGGCAGGTGGTCTGTCAATTCTCAGAAATTTATTTTTTCCCTCAGTCGTACATTTCAAAATAGGAAAACAAAATCCTCATCACAATTGATTAAAGCGTAAACTACCGCGACAGTTCTTCGACCATTCCTGATCATCGTGGACCCGATGTGGTTTCGCACATTTAATCGGCATGAACTCAATGTAATTCATCTGTCAATAATGTTTCTTAAACAATGATAACATAATTCAATGTACCTCCAATGTATCGTACTCGGCTGCTGACGGCCTTCGGGTCAAGCAGAAATAAATTTTAAAAAAAGAAATTTATTTTATCTTCGGGGGATCTCTTCGATGGCAAAGCTTCCAAGCGACCTCCCACGTTAGATCCGCGTTGACAAACGAAACCGAATCGCGCATCACCCACGGAGCTCTTGAAATAATCCTAAGTATTTTCCCAAGTAACAATCAAAGTAACACATTACTAATACTTTCAGAAATCGCCAGAAACAAGAATTGCAAACGGAAGTTAAACGCCTTTCGTCTTGTTGGGATCAATACTAAGAGGATTCGCGCGACAGTGGATAAGTTAAATTGCAATATGCAATTTATTATTTTACGCAATATGCAATTTATTAAAATATTGTAGCAAATGCAACAATATTTGCATTAAGAACAAATACAAGAATCAGTTTCAAGAATGAAAACTGAAAAAGCAACTTAAGGAATTTGTTCAAGAAATCGGGACTTGAAGAATCCTGTGAATGTGAAAAGTACAAGAAAAAAGAAGTATGCAAATCGCATGGATTGTGTGCTAGTAAAGATTGTACATAAAATGTATTATCGAACTTTACTTATACATTCTCAAATTAATATATAGTGAAACAGCTAATAAAATTGTATGCCTTAACACGTTTTAATGCATTAATATGTGATTATCAATATTACAAACAATTTTAAATAAAAAAACGTCGGGATGAATGAAGTTAAGGATGTAAAAACCATTTAAACACCAACTTAAATTTTTAAAGTTAAGACCAACTTTCTATGCAATGAAACTTCCTCTGGAGTCTGTTTTCTCTCTGGCGCGCCTGGGCGACCAGTATGACACTAAATTACATGCCAAATACACTATTTTGAATTATTCTGTTAGATTTTTCAAAAAAAACTTCCCAATTTTTTAAACATCTCTCACGTCGTAAACATTTACATTACGGGTATTTTCTCTACATTATTGCAGTAGTGAATCTACTTCAAATGATTTTTATGTAATTTGTCGAAGACTCAAAGCTTTTCTGTGAAAATGAGACCAACATTTTGTATTTTCAGAAAAACTGAAACGACATTGCCTCAAGAACGGATCCGAATTTTTGAAAAGTTTCATATAGGACTATGTTGTACTGTCTTGTAATATTCTTAAAGATATTTTATTTTTGCTATTAGGGAACCGGAACATTGTAAAAAAGTAAAAAATATCGTTTCGGCGCCGATGTGTAGAAGTTGGGACAATACCGAAAAGCTAGCCCCGACTAATGAGATTAGAAAACTTGCGAGTGAGAGAAAGTATGTGCCATTCTGTAGCACCACTAGTTTATTGTACGAATGGAGTTGTGCGTCTGTCATATGTGCTTGTGATGATTCTATAAATTCTGTTCGTGACGGGGATATGTTCGTGTGGTATAAACAGCCGTGGAAAAGATAATGTATATATTTGTAGTCTATATCTCTGAAAATAACAGTATACTATTCTAATACATAATCACAACAAATGTTGCGTGAAACACTACTTTGTGAAACGAATAATTTTATTTTAGAGAAATGTGACAATGCTATATTCTGCTAGTTGAATTTTCTGGGAATTATCCGAAGAAACAGACATGTCAGAATTTGGAGCAGAGATGAAATTCATTGTAATTCCAATTCTTATTACTACCTTTCTTAAGAGAAGATTACACTGCTATAAAAATCATTTAATTAAATGAGAAAATGAAATTTTATTAAAGACTGTGAAATGTCAGACATGAAAATCTGATGAAGCCTATTCCATTCACGAAGTTGGCGTTCTTTTACTTTTAGGGAACACTACGTCATTTCCCTGCCAATTAGCCAGGTCTTAAAGGATTGGCTGCCAGAAGCGTGTGCTGGAATTTTATACTGAAGGTCAGACCAAACGCAGGAAGTCGGAAATAATGTCAAGAAGTGTCTTTAGAATTAATTTGAAGTTGAAAAAGGAATTCGAGAAATGGTGGAAATATTCTATTAAAAAACATTGCCTCGTAATGGGAGGCAAAGAGTGACGGCAGATAGTCTGCATCTCGAAATCTTCCTTGAACGAGTGCTTTTTGCTTTGTCAACTTTTATTTTCTGTCGAAGTTACGATAAGGACTTTTCAGGTACAAGTGAATAGTTTCATAAAGAATTTTTTAATTTTTACTTTTCGGAAGTGAATATTCCAAATATTAAGTAGAGACAACAACAAAATTATTTACTTATGCTCCGTGCAAATGCTCTGTCCGTATTTCTGCAACATATGTGGAAAATAGTAGAGTTTAAACAGCACGTACTTTCTCGCCTTTAGTAGTAGTTATGCAATACTATTTATACCACAATATTTCTCCGAATTAACACATCTCAGTCATCATTTTTTATAAAATTTGTTTGAAATCGTAGAACATTTGGTACGAAAATTAAATAGTTTCACGCAATACACTTTTTATTCAAAACTTTAAATACAAATATATTTCTGGCATTGAATTAATTGCATAAGAAGTGCAGAGTATTCATGAACAAATCCGATGAGTTCATTAGGCTTATAATAATCTGCGTAAGCAGTATGCGAGAAAGTAAAATAATTAAAAGTTAATAAATAATACGACTGATAGCGTTGGCAAACAAATGCAAATAGATTGAATAATATATAATAGTAAAAGTCAGTCTACGACCCAAAGTATCTTAATATCTTTGATGGAGTCTATTCAGTAGGATGTGTAACTTACCCGACTTTGTTGGAGAAGAAAAAGACAATTGAAGACAGTCGAATAAAACCCACTGCAAACTACGAAAAACGCTAAGTTAAAGAATCGGTTTTGAATAGACCAACTGACGGAGTCGGGAAAACAACGCTGTCGGTCCAATCCTTACGATTCCATTTCCCAGAGCTTCAGTTGTTTTTCTCCCTCCGATCGCTTGCTCCTTCTTGCCTTTTTCTTTGGAACGAAACGCCCTCGCGGAATTGATTCTAAACATTCATCCAAGATAAAGCATCGGTCCAGAGAAGGCAAGAAGAAGAGGAGGAGGTCGTGACGGATGAGGAAAGGGAGATGGGAAGCGCAAGTGTTATTTCGCCCCTACTACCAAGAGGTTGAGAGCTGAGAAAAGTAATGGTTTAGGATGGTCTTCGTGACAAGATTCGAGTCAATAGTCAACAGAGTGAACAACGTTTATGATTGCGTACAGAAGGCAAGTTCCCACACATATATTATTTATGTACTAGACTTTTCGAAAAAAATGTGGGCTCTTCAGAAGTTTAATTTCTTTATTACGAAGCAGTGCCGATATTTTTCTGTTATGAGCATTACAATACAGGTAATTGTAAATCAAATCAATTGTTTGGTTAGTGAGATATAAAAAATCGTGCATTTTATTGATAAATATTGTATCATTTTCTAATTGGGAAATACAAAAATTATTTAATTTCAATTCCACAAACGATGAGTGAATTCCGTCCTAAATAACAGTTAACTTATGGTTTCGTCTAATTTTTGTGATTCTCACAGCCACTTCATATTTTTCGGTGCCCACCATCTATGACAACGTTCGATTTGGGAACCTGGTCTACGAAACGATAAACACGTCATTCTAAATAGCATGTTCTTGAGTTTAAATAGTATTTTTAAAGAAAATGTTGGGAGGTTTTTAATTTCCTACCTAATGCAAGACAAGAAAAGCGAAAAGTTGTTTGTTTCTTAAGCGCAAAATCTCACAGTTATCTTAATATTCATTACCACAATGTTCTCTTTCAAACACAAAGAGAAAATGAAAGACTAACATTTAAAAATTATGTAGTTCGAAGTTCATAAGATATTCTTTATTCTTATTCAATTCAAAATCGTAGTTCAATTTTTCAAATACATTCTTGGAGGTGCGTTGATAATATATTCTCATTCTATTCAAAATCATGGTTCCATCCTTCAAATACATTTGTGGAGGTGCCTTGTTAATATAATCTCATTCTATTCAAAATCATGGTTCCATCCTTTAAATACATTTGTGGATATGCCTTGTTAATAAAATCTCATTCTATTCAAAATCGTGGTTAAATCCTTTAAATCCATTCGTGAATGTGCCTTGTTAATATATTCTCATTCTATTCAAAATCGTAGTTTAATTCTTCAAATACATTCTTGGAGGTGCCTTGTTAATATATTCTCATGCTATTTCAAATCATGGTTCCATCCCTCAAATACATTTGTGGAGGTGCCTTGTTAATATAATCTCATTCTATTCAAAATCGTGGTTAAATCCTTTAAATCCATTCGTGAATGTGCCTTGTTAATATATTCTCATTCTAATCAAAATCGTAGTTCAATTCTACAAATCCATTCGTGAAGGTGCCTTGCTAACCAAAGAGCGCGAAAGAACCTCAGCCGAGATGGTACGCGAATGAGCGCGTGACCTAGAGGGGCAGGCCTCGAGGAATGGAGCCAAGACGTTCGAAGCTTCTCGAAAGAAAAGAGGCCGAGTCCGGAGGCGGCCCGTCCAGACGAGACCGCGGTCCGTGGCGAGGCGTAGCTGGGCGTGGCGTGGCGGGGCGGGGCGGGGTGGGGGCACTATTTATGGGGCCAGGGCTCCCCTGGGAGGTGCCAGGCCCCCACTCGAATTATCCCGGAGGTGGCCGCTACATCTGTAGCTGGACTTTCTTACACGAGGCCGATTGGCTGGGTGAGAACTACAACGAGCTGCGGTCGACGTGCGGGGAATGGCTGGAGGACACGCTCCGGCAGAGCACTGTAGCTCATTGGGGAAAGGACAGGGGCCAAATTCAAGCACACGCTCTTGGGAAATCGATTTGTGGAGGTTGGTTAAAAAAATTGTTTCCTATTTCAAATGTCGATGGAAGATATCAGCTAAAAGTGGATCTAATGATACCACTGCAAATGTACGAGTCTCTTGTTAACAACTGACAAGACACAATTTATGTGCGTTATGGAATATTTTATATTAATATATGAAATTGAATATCATTAAATTGATCTTACACAAAATGATTTTGATACATAAATATTCATTTGCCCCAGAAATATATCGTATTCTCAGATAATGTCTTATTTTCGCTGGCCACAGTGAAAGTTTAAGAAAGTAACAATTAGATAAAATTTGTTAATTTAAAAAATTAGAGAGCCAATCATACTAAAGTGTGTCAGTTAAATGGAGTGACTAACGTTTCAAATAGTGTAAAGAGCTTGAGGTTGTGGCCTGTTTCATGGGAAACATAAACCACTGTATAGGGGCAGAGAGGTTCCAACGTGCTATGGAGTGCCGGCTCCCGTGAGGACGGAAGGTAAACTTGAGCGGATAACTTGAGGACGCTTCAGTCCTCCGAGGAGAGTTTTTTAAGGAAAAGACGTGTGATCTCGAAATTTGAGGGTTTCTTGCCAATGGCTAGGTCCTGGGAATGCCCAAAGGAAGAGTACAATTATAGATACATATGTCTACTTGAACGTCTGCAAAACTGTAGGCTTCAAATAACAGTTTTCATTGAAATTAGTTAAGTCATGTTTATTTGAATTTCTTAGTTTAATAAAATGATGTAAACAATTAAGTTCGTGGTTTAAGTAGCACTTTATTTTACGCATTACGAGATGCCAATAAGATAAAAGGCTCGTATGTTTACAAGTGGTACTCATCTCCAATACTAGCATTTGACATTTCCTTTGAAGGACTTGTGTCAATGTTGCAAGGTGCCGAGTTTAATCAGTTTGCGCACACCTATAGTATTGTTGATCTTGTATGATACGTTTATGTAATAATTGTTTTTTTTTTTTTTTGGTTTAATATGTTTTCCAATTACACGTCTCTAGATTAGTGTACCTAGGTATTTGCCAGAAGTAGAATTGTTTATCCAGAGGAGTAGGGTGTTTTTGATAGTAGAGGTGGAGTTTTTGTCTCTCTTGGGTTAATATTTGTTTGTTTTTTGGG
Organism: Teleogryllus oceanicus; assembly: GCA_964035755.1. Taxonomy (NCBI): domain Eukaryota; kingdom Metazoa; phylum Arthropoda; class Insecta; order Orthoptera; family Gryllidae; genus Teleogryllus; species Teleogryllus oceanicus. The sequence continues at coordinate 27,556,579 of CAXIVR010000014.1, read as the reverse complement.
TTAACTATTGATCACCACTTATGAAACAAAGTATTAAGAATGGGAAGAAATGATTGGACGTGATTCCATCTTTGTTTTCATGGGATGTGAAGATTGATATGTCATCAGGAAAGAAGGCTAAGTTGGATATAATTGTTGATGTGAAGTGTAAGTATTGTTCTGAATGAGAACAAGCAGTGGGCCTTCAGAAACGTTAGCATATTCAGCTGAGTCACGTAACTTTAGCACCTCCTGCAATTTTTGAACCGTTGAAGTTATTGCAATGCAGTTTTCACGAACGTGCATGAGGGAGTGAAGTTAATTGATGCATGTATTTGATTCACTTTTATCACTTGCATTTTAAGAGATATTGAGATAATTTTTATCCTTCAGTGAAACTATACTTATTCTTTAATCTATCATGACGAGCATAAAATGACGAATCCAATAAGTCGTGTTAAATAAGCATTTTTTCATATTTTGCAACTTTTACATTTAACGGATATTTTAAATGTAACAGTACACGAACCAAGGACAATCAGCGGTCTCCCTGCTAGCACGTGCTCGTAGCGTTACAATATTCATTAAATACGAGTCGTAAAAGATTAAAATTACTCAGGAAAATGATTATCTAACATGTGACACGATGCATATAATTGGATTTGTCTCTTTACGGTGATCATGATAGACTAAGAATATATGTATAGTTTTATAAAAAGCAACCAATTTACCTCAATATCTCAAAAAATACAGATGAATACATGAATTAATTAGCTTCATTCTCTCATGCATTTCCTTGGAAACTGCATTGCAATATCTTCAACCGATAAAAAACTGCAGGAGATGCTAAACGTACGTGACTCATCCTGTATATTATGGGTGTTTGAGTAAGCTTGGTTTATTTTGAATTTTAATTTCTGTTAGATAAGTATCTGGAGATATTTTTTTCAGACAATCTGGAGTAACCTAGTTGCTGAATTTTGAAGAGTAGCGCTTTGCGTTAAATGATGTCATAGGCTTTGGTGATGTATAGGAAAGCTGGAATACTACTCCTGTGTCCTTTTTGTTGTGAAAACTATTAGATGTGTGTTCTGTTAGCCTAAGAAGCATGTGGTTTGCTGATGTTTAGTCTTGACGACAACCTGAGTTTTGTATATGCTGTTGCTGGTATTGCAGAAATTAATTAGGTATTTTATTAATTGTTTTTCTAAGATTTTGGTAAAAAGTGAGCAAGCTGTTAGTTACAGTTTAGTTACCGTTATGTTATTGCTATTATGGGTAGCTGAATGTGATAGTTGCATGGAAGGTTGCTATAATTGTATTTACTGAGACGGTTGTTGATGTGGTAACATTTGTGCCTTTGTTGATTGTTGGTGTTCCTGATATTGTAGTAAACATTGCTGATGACGCTGTAGTAGAAGATATTGCTATTATTGTTGCTGAAATTGTTGAAGTTGGTTGAGATTGTATTTGTTTCAAAATTTGTTTGATTTTAAAACATTGAGAGCACTGGATATAAGTGAGCCTCTTACTGAGCTTTCGCCTTCAAATCCGCACTCCTGCATTTTGTACAATGAACACTATATACGTCACAAAACACTGATTGCATTGATTTACAAATATTCTTAGTTATTGAGCAGAAAAATATAATTTCTGCCTCAATGTGCATCATTGCGGCATATTCGGCCGCCAGTTGCACTTGATTAACTATGTAGGTTTAAAGTCAATGAATTGTAAAAAACGCCCGATTCTGCGATAAGAGAGGCAAAGTCCTCGCCACCGCTTCTCGAGGTGAACTGTGATAACATCTCAGATTCTGTTCTCGAGTTACAATGTTGAAATGAAGGTTTGGGGAAGGTAGTGCCAAACTAACGCTCATTCATGAATCCAAAACAACAATCTTAGATATCTCCAGGGAACAAGCGTTATGATCGGAACACTACAAACGTGTTCATAGAACTATATTATGTGTGTTGAAAGTTGCAAAACGTTTATACACAAACTAATATAAATCTGAATAACAGAAGCGTTGATTTGCCTCTGTCTTATAGGAATGTAGGTGAGCGCTATCTTACCCCAATCCTTCAAATAATAAGTGCAGTGTTTTCTTTTAGTTTTAAAGATATTATAATTGAATATATTTATCTATAATATTGTAATTTGGTATCATTTCTTTGTTTATTTGTAATATAAATAAAGGAAAATGTCCGAAACGCTATCTACTCATGCCTTTCAATATTATGTAATTCCACCAGCATAAAAGGCCCTCAGTTCCTCAAATTGTGGCCCTCAGTTCAGAAATTCGACTCATCTCGCCATCCTGGCGCCGATTCCACCGACTCCCTGAGACTGCCCTCACTGGGCGGCGCAGAGCTAGGGCGGAGGTGGGGGTGGGGACGAAAGTGGGGCGGGTGTGGGGACGGGGATGGGGACGAGGGCGGGCCCGGGTGGAAGGAGGTGGGGGTAGGGACGAGGACGAAGGTGGGGTGAGGGTGGCGGAAGGGAGGGTCAAGGGTGAGCGCGGGGGTGGGAATGGGGACAATGGCGGGTGAGTGGCAAGGGCGTGGGCTAGGGTGGAGGCGTGGGTGGGAACGAAGGGGGCGGGGTCGGGAGCGGGCGTGACGGCGAGGGTGGGGGGGAGGGAAGAGGCCAGAGGAGTGATGAGGACGTAGGCCTCAAATATTGCGCGACAATGAGGAAGCGGCACGGAAGTGAGGCGGTGATACTGCGAACGACGAAAGCGGGGCGGCGGATTGCAGCAATATGCTAGCACTGTGACGGCGTGCTGACACGCTACAGGCAGCGGGGCTTGGCCCGTTTCTTTTTTTAGCGGCCGGCCGTCGGGCGACGGTTTACACAAAGGGCGTGTGCGCCGGCCGCCGCGTAATCGAGTTCATAAACGTCAATTTGCTGGGATTAGCGGCGGCGGCGGGGCGGCGTGGGCGGGGCGGGGGCGGCGCAGGTGGCGCTGCGGAGCCCGCGAACTCCTTCCCCCACTCCGGCGACGCCAGAAGCCCGATACACCAAGGCGTGCTTCGCTCTACCGCTGCGTTCGTCGGCACATTCATTTGTTTTGTATGTTGGGAGAGTAGTTTTCATTTCAAAATAAGTCTTGGACGTGTAATCCAATCTTATAAAATAACAAATTACATTAAACACAAACAAAGAACATAAACGACTTTAAAGCAGTAACAATTTGATATTTTATCACTGTGTTGTTCATCTTCAAGTGAGTATTGTGCCAGGATAAATTGATATTGATTAATTAATATAAAATGATAAAACGCGATAAATTGATAACTGACATCACATTAATAACGGCACTGCCGTTACTTACACGGCAATATAAAAAAAATATTTTTTTACTGATACTTCTTTGTTTTTGACTTTAATGCGGGCTCGATATGCAGTGCATGACATTTACTTAGCTCGAGAGTATTGTAGTTCTAAGAAAAATATGAAAACAATTGCATGATGCTCCATCTTTTCGGAATTATGAAGGGCTTTTTGGGAGGGAAATATGATAAAACAAACCGAGTGATGATAACGTCTAGTTCATTAGTAAATAAGTAAATATGAATCATTAAAATTAGAAAAAATTAATATCTATCTGGATATGGAGGGGAAATCTAGCGTCCGGCTGCTCTGACCGGTAGTTTTCCATGATTTATCCGAACAACACCAGGCGAATGCTGGAGCAGTACCCCTAACAAGCGGGCCACGCGATCTTTCCTTGCCCTTCCTTGTCCTGTTCTATCCCCTACTTACACACACAAACACACACACTTACACTTACAGACACTTCACTACCCCACAAGCCAAGAGACAGGTCGGGGGGTAAGAGCGTGTCCTGGCTGGGGCGGTACCTCGCTGGTGCAAGATACCTGGTTGGGGAAAATCCCGCTAGTAGGTGATAGTTCGCCGCCGGATCTCGCCATATAGCGGAGGAAGATAATCCCTACCTCCAGCGATACTAACAGGCACCACACTTACGGGACTAATGGTCTTAGGAGGAGAAGCACCCAGAATCAATCGTGAACGGGAGAGTGTCCAAAGGCTTCGCAAAGAGCTCCTGAGAGGGCAAGTGGAGCGCGGAGGAGTCAGTGCGTTGGCGTTGCTTTGCACCTCCTTAAGGACGCGAAATTAAATCGTTCAAACGTGGTAATTGTAGAAGACAGATGATATAAAGAAAGGAATTGACTTGTAAAACGAAACCTCTGTCAGCGCATTGGCAGAAATATAACCTGAACGAAAAGAAAAACCAGTATGATACGCAAATATAAAGACTAATTGAGGTGAGTGAGGGCGAGTCGAAGAGTAATGATCAGAGTGTGTGAAATGCATCGCAAAGCACTTATGAAACGATAAATGGACGCCCTACGTGGGCGCGACCTTGCATCTGCTTACAGAGGTGCAATTAACTCGATTGAAACGTGGTAATTGTAGAAGACAAATGATATAAAGAAAGGAATTGACGTTTACAACAAAATCTCAGTGAGCTCGTTGGCATAAATATACCCTGAATGAAAAGAGCCGCCAGTATGTGACGCAAATCGAATATACGATTGAGAAGAGTGGAGTGTGAAAGGCGTCGCAAAGCGCTGGTGAAGCTCCGCGGGCGGCCAATGGACTGCGGCGCGGGTCACGTGGGGCGCAGGTGGCGGCGGCGAACGAGGGATCCAACGGCTTCCGGGCGCCGCCACAGGTGGCGCCTCGATCGCCGGGGCTCTGAGTCGCTGGGAGGGGGCGCGGAGACGTCGAGGAAGGGCAAGTTCGGAGCGGACGCTCCGGGGCCTTGCAACTCTCCATCAAAACCGGAGACAACGCTGGAAGGTGCTACTATAGGAAGCGCTAGTGTCGCCGGGTACCGCTGCGGTTAGGCCCGTCAACTTCCGAACATAAAAATTGGCTAATTTATGAGAAATAAGAAAAGTGTCTTGTAAATGTACGCGTAGGTTTCCGCGGCTCGAGTCGATGACTTTCTTCTTCGCTGTCCGGGTGACGCCGCGTAGTGGGCTGAGAGGCCGACGTTTCGCCTGACATGTCGCAGGCTTCAAGGCCCTGATGAAGCCTGCGACATGTCAGGCGAAACGTCGGCCTCTCAGCCCACTATGAGGCGTCACCCGGACAGCGAAGAAGTCGTTTCTTGTAAATGTTCAGTTATTTACAATATATACATGTAAGTAACCGCTGAATAAAATGCGAACATCGAAGCTATCTTTTGTAACATTACGCGCCTGCTTGCGTCTCGCGATCCCACGCGTCAGCCACGCACGTTTTAAGCATTGTTGGCAGCAGTTCGCATTTTAGTTCCTGTAAGAAGATGATGGAGGGGAGCGCGCCACTGTCTCCACCACCTTATTTGCGAGTTGAAAGGCCCTAGGATGGCGTGCTTCTGCGTTTCGGCAGTCAGGACGGTTTGGGTAAGATACTGCGGGACCCTGTGCTTCGATACCTGTGTTCAGGGTGTATGGTGGAACGACGTAATATTCATTAGTAAGTTCTGTGAGAACTAGGAATGGGCAACTTAATCCCGATTAGTACAACAATTTTCTACGATTAATCAAAACATTAAAATTGATTATTTTTACTTCGATTAATTTTTTCCGGTTTTTAGCTGGAATATTTTAATTTAAATATTAATTTTGAAGACTTGCAAAATAAGAAATTACATCTGTACTTTTGAACTTTAGTAACAAAATCCTCGTCTCTTCATCTCTATCCAACCGCAAAACATAATAGAGAAAAACATACGATTAATTTCTTGTTAGTAAAACTAATAAACTGAAAATCACTATGAATGTTCTAATATTTTAGTGATGCTATTACATTCAGAATGAAAGAAGAAAGAGATAGAATTACCAGTTTTCCCAGAATCATTCTCAACCAAGTACAGCTTTATATTGCAATTTTTGCTATTATTGTTTCTAGGAATTGTTATAACCGTGTGTAATATCATTTTAAATTGAGTTACAGTCGTTTCTCATGAGTGCGTCGGTTGAGTAGTATTTAAATAAAAAAATAAATATTATTAATTGAATGGTGTCGTGCTTGTGAAAATGTGCTAAACGATTAATTAAAACGCTCAACAATCTACTAAACGATTAATTTGCAAGTCAGAAATCAACGATTTTGCACATTATTTTAAACTTGTCAAAAATTAATCAATTATATAAGATTTATCGATTAATGCGGAAAGATTAATCGATGCAAATTATTCTAATAAAAATCATGTATTAGGTATTAGGCAATTATTATTTAATGATCGTCCATTTCTAGCAAGAATATTTGATTTTTAAGAATAATTAAAGTGTTTATTCGAGAACATTTTCCAGGTCTCCTTGATATTGAGACTATATTTCACTTCTTGACGAACTAAAATTTCCCATTTAAAGAAATGTTTATTTTAGATATTTGGTCACGACTTTATTTTCATTTTAGGTCTACATCATTTTCTCAAAATAATATCCATTTTTTCAAAACTGCGTATAAAATGCTGAATTACAAAAAGTTTAAAAGTAGCAATGGTTTTTTAAAAAACTTAAGTTTTTAATTATCAGACTCACAATGCTTCCTCTTTTCATATTGGCCCTTCTTTTCTCATCCGATGCCTCCGAAGTCCAAGACATAAAAAGGCTCTGGAAGCACGTGGAGGAGGAGGAGGCGGTGATTGAAGTGTAATGGGAGGCAGTAAAGTAACATGGAGAGGCGAAAACGGGATGAGGAAACCGGACCGGGGTGTTGGAATGAGGTCTGGAAGCTACTTATTAATCGCACGTATGGAAATGATTGGAAATGGAGGTGGTTGCGAAGTATAAGTAGGAATAGGACATCTAGATTATAATGCGATACGGTGGAAAGAACAATTTGTCAATTGATCTTTTGATTGATTTTTTCGTGTTTCCGGGCACGTCAACTACTTTGGTCATTAGTCCCGTTAGTGCAGTGGATGTATTTCCCTGGGAGATGGCGGTGATCTTCCCCCGCTGGATGGCAAGATCCGGCGCCGACCTGCGGTCGGCTACTGGGGTTTCCCGCTAACCAAGACTCTCCCATCAGCGGGGCACCGCCCCAACGGGTCAAGCCCAAAGCTCCCGACCGGTCTCGCGGAATATGTGGCAGTGTAGTGCATGTTAGTGTAAGTGTGTGTGTAAGGGGAGAGGATAGGATAAGGAAGAAGAAGGACAGATTGCGCGCGGTCCGTGACCCGTTTGGTAGGGTACTGCTCCGGCATTCGCCAGGTGTTGATCGGAGAAACCACGGAAAACTACCGATCAGAGCAGCCGGCCGCTAGCATTCTCCTCCACACAGCGACTGAATTCGACCTAGCTGAAAAGCTATTGTCGAAAATCCGGCCGCCATCAGGACTCGAACCTAGGACCTCCCGGTCAGAGGCGCCGCAGTGACATCAATTGATGCACTGAGCTACCGCTCCCGGTAACAATCTGTCAAGTTGGAAGGCATTCATCATATTTATTTTGATTTAACATTCTGGCCTGAAACTTTCCAGTTACAAATATCATTTCCTAGCATGCAGACATTTTATTAATTTTAAATTTCTTAGGGAACGATTGTCTGCCTCCTCCTTCGAATTCTATTCATGGTTTTGTGTCTCAATTTACAAAGTTGGTCCATCGCAATTCAGTGACAAGGAAGAAACTGAATATCTGAATTGAAAAGCAATACAATTGGTACAAGATAACAAATAATAATTAGACGAATGTCCAGAGTTCAACATACTAATCACACATAGCCCAATAAAAATCACAGACATACCATGTAGTTCCCCGCGACCGAAATCAAATCCCTATCGGTTCGGCATGTCATCATCTTTTTTGTCTGTCCTTCGTTATCACTCGAACACCGAATCGCGGACATCAAATTCTTGTCCACGCATCTCGGCATCATCGTCATCCAATCAGTCAGCACTCCATTACCGCGCGCGAGGCCCATTTACCTGTGGCTCCGCGCCCAGGTGCTGGCGGCCCCGCGCCCCGACCTCCCATTTGCAATGGAAATGCAATCAGCTGATATGTTTATTCATCGCGGCCGGTCGCACAGCCGCCGCCGCCGGCGTCGCCGCCGCCACCGCCGCTCGACCCCCCCGCCCCGCCCCGCACGGCCCCGCGAGGGCGGTGGGCGCGCGGCAATTGATTTGGGCGCACGCGACGCCACGCGATGACGCGTGCACACGCGCCCCGCCCCCTCCCCCGCCCCTCCCCCTTTCCCGGGCCGCCCCGCCCCCGCTCCGCCGCCGCTTCGCCCCCGCCCCGCCCCCGCTCTGCCCCTCGCTCCGCCCCGCTCCGCCCCGCTCCGCCCCGCTCTGCCCTCGCTCCGCCCCTGCTCCGCCCCTGCTCCGCCCCCGCTCCGCCCCGCTCCGCCCCCGCTCTGCCCCCTCCGCTCCGCCCCCCGCTCCGCCCCGCTCCCGCCCCGCCCGCCCCGCCTCCGCCCCCGCTCCGCCCCCGCTCCTCCCCCGCTCCGCCCCCGCTCCGCCCCTCCGCCCCTCCCGCCCCCTGCTCCGCCCCGCTCCGCCCCCTGCTCCGCCCCGCTCCGCCCCCTCCGCCCCTCCGCCCCCGCTCCGCCCCCGCTCCGCCCCCGCTCCGCCCCCCGCCCGCCCACGCTCCCCCCCCCCTCCCGCCCCGCTCCGCCCCCTCCGCCCCTGCTCCGCCCCCTGCTCCGCCCCTCCGCCCTCCGCCCCGCTCCGCCCCCGCTCCGCCCCGCTCCGCCCGCTCGCCCCTCCGCCCTCCGCCCCGCTCCGCCCCCGCCCCCGCCCCCGCTGCCCCGCCCGCCCCGCCCGCCCGCTCCGCCCGCTCCGCCCCGCTCCCGCCCCCTCCGCGCTCCGCCCCCCGCCTGCCGCCCCCGCTCCGCCCCCGCTCCGCCCCCGCTCCGCCCCCGCTGCTCTCCAAAGTACAACTTTTATTAAAATACATTCAAAATTCACATCAATTCAGATTTTCGTAGAATTTTGACGAAAATTATTATCTCAAATGATTTGAAGCATTACCATAAATCCTGAAGAATAAAACTCTTCAGTCAAACATATTGCGTCATTTACATCGGTTGCTTGCAGTGTTTTCCGGAAGCGTTTTCTATAAAATACTGGAAGGAAATATTGATAACGCCCCCAGGAGTTCGCCCGCGGGATTCAGAAGCTGGCAGAGGCTATTATTCAACGTCTCCCAAATCCCCCGAGAGCCTGCAACATCGCGGATTCAACATCTCCAAATAGGTAGGCATTACTCTCTGTCCGGGGACTTACGAATTAGACACACAACAAATGTAGGGATGTACTCCAAATGGTGTCTGCGGATGTTGAAGGACTTGGAATTAAATCCTGAAATTCTGTAGACAACGACTATCATCGTGAAATCAGAAGAACTTCTTAAAATTTTGTCAATACGTTAAAATGCATGGGTAAGTCAAGTGCAACATGGTTGCATTAATTCTTTCGTTAAAACTTTTATAGACGATAATTAGATGGAATGTTCGGGAGTGGAGTTGATTTGTGGTTACCATAAATGCTTTTGATTCTTTCAGTAAACAAAAAAATTTAAATTCAGAATTGTTAGAAGTAGTATGTTTTAGTTATACTGAATGTAACACAATTAATCAATTAATAATTATTACAAGTGTTTTTTATTAAAAATACTAAATATGCGAAGGACTCATATATAGGAGGGGTTTAAAACATTCATTCACACGGCAACCGTAATAAATCAGTTTTAATTATTTCCTCAACTGAAGCTTTGAAGCCCAAGAATTGACTGATAAAATGTTCGGAGACCAATACAGAATAAATATTTGAAATTTGAAAAACATATGTCTATTATTATTTATTTACTATAAAAAATATGTTGAATTCTTAAAATCTTTTTGATTGCTTAGACGCAGTTTTCCCCCTAGGCGCTGCAAGATTAACCCTGATGAGGGTCTCTACTCGATCGTAAAGATATTACGAAATAAAAATATTGGCATTAGACATCTATTTTTCAAATTATTACAAGATGTTAGCATACCCAGCAATGTTATAAATGATTAACAAAATAAATATTAGTAGCTAAGGATAAATCTGCTAGTCTGACAAGTAGTCTAGATTTCAGCTTCTCTCACCGTCATGTCGTAATTTATTACGAGTATACAAGTTCTGAATGGAATGCATGTGGTCGATCATTTTCGTTATCTCACTTTCTTAGAAGTGCTTAGGCAAATTACTCATTCTCAAGAATTTTACATGAAGTGGTATTTTTTGTAAACTGGATACCGTAAACAACTGGAATAAAATGTGAATACATATGATAACCCAATGTTCTTAAGAATGCTCAAAATATTCTTACCAAGATCATCTTAGATACGGAACCAAATCTTAAAATGTAGTTACGCTAAGGCCTATTTCTGGACTCCGACATTTCTAAGCGTTTTCATTCCACCTCGTCCTGTGCGTGCAACCCACCGCAGAATCTGCATCGCCCGACCGCAGCCATCAAGCCAGACCGCCCGACGAGGCCATTATTCATTCTCAAGAATTTTACGTTCAGTGTTACTTTTTGTAAGCTGTATAACGTAAACAACTGGAATAAAATGTGAATACATTTGATAATCTAATATTGTTCTTATGAATGCTCAAAATTTTCGTATCAAAATCATCCTAGAACCAAATCTTAAAATGTAGTTACGCTAAAGTCTATTTCTCGACTCCGACATTTCTAAGCGTTTTCATTCCACCTCGTCCTGTGCGTGCAACCCACCGCAGAATCTGCATCGCCCGACCGCAGCCATCAAGCCAGACCGCCCGACGAGGCCATTATTCATTCTCAAGAATTTTACGTTAAATGTTACTTTTTGTAGGCTGTATAACGTAAACAACTGGAATAAAATGTGAATACATTTGATAATCTAATATTGTTCTTATGAATGCTCAAAATTTTCGTATAAAGATCATCCTAGAATCAAATCTTAAAATGTAGTTACGCTAAAGTCTATTTCTCGATACCGACATTACTAAGCGTTTTCATTCCACCTCGTCCTGTGCGTGCAACCCCCCGCAGTATCTGCATCGCCCGACCGCAGCCCTCAAGCAAGGCCCCGTACGCGCGCCAAGACAATCGCTGATGATCAACACAATGCTCCTCACAGTCCACATCAATCATCAACTATCGCGGAGCGGCCCTCGCGGGGGCTATTCACGTCACGGGAGCGGCACCGAGTTATGAAGCGGGGCCCCCGCCCCCCGCCTTTCAGGGGCTATCTGGCGCCGCATCGCCCCTTCGACAAAGGCCGCCCGCGCCGCGCCGCGCCGCGCCGCGCCGCGCCAACGGCCGTTGCGCCAGCGGCCCCGGGGACACGTCCGCGAAGATCAACGATTCCGGCGCCAAGATTAAGACGGGGCGAGACTGCCTCCGCGGGCCTCTATCCGACGGCCATCAGCATTGGGAACGGAGCGGGGCCTATCGAGGCCTCTTCCGAGAAGAATTACGCGCGGAACAAAGGCGAATGAGTGGCGCGGGCGACGCTATCGTGCGGCGGAGGAGAAAAGGTCCAAAGGGCGCGGGACGGATGAGAGGAAACCAAGAAGGAGGCCCGAGAATGATAAGAAACAACTACTTAGGGAAACGGAAAGTTGAGGGCGAAGAAAGTGAGTGAAGAAAGTTAAGATAATGGGATGAAAATATATTTTTTATGTATTTATTTTACGTCAAAAACAGTTAAAAACTGTGTGGACAACAGTTGAAAACTGTGTATAGGAAAAAAAGAACACGGGAGACATCAATTATTGGAAAGTAAATGTGGAAAATATACTGCGGTAGAAGAGATGTAACATTAACGATAAAAAGGTAAATAAGAATTAGATTTTTTGACAAAGAAGAATAAGTAGAGAAAAATGACAGGGGCGCTTTACAAAGAAGAACCAGATTCAATGTAAGTAGCCGAGGAAATAAAAAATTATAAATTGATTTACGTATTCAAGACAATATATCATATGAAGTACAATTATATTGCGAGTATAAACGATAATACACTACTTCTTTGCCAATTTAACGTAGAGTTTTCTGACTCATTATAAGAAGAATCAGCAGATATCATTTGCGAATGAACATCACTAATTACATGTCAAGATGCACGTATATCAAATTCACTTTCAAGAAGGCAACCGGAGATAGAAAGAGTGGAATTAAACGAGGCTCCACGTGAATGTAGTTCTTCATTCGAAGTTTGTGAATACGTCTTTGATGGAGGACAATTGTCCCGCGTTTTGGAGAAAAAAGGTGAAAAAATATTACCCTGTTTTCGCGCAAGTAATGTGTTTGAACGATTAGTATCAAATTACCTGCCAGCGCCCTAGACATCAAATTCTGGTCAAGCAGTAAATGTTTCTTCTTCAAATCTAGATTGCGGTATTTCTTTTGTATTTCCTAGATACACATTGTAAGTAATTCAGAAATTGATTATGATTTACCTGTTCCAAATTGTTTGTCCGGAATGAAAAATATAAAAAACCGAAATCGAAGAAACAACAATAAAAAAGGTTTGACAGTAAAGTGAAATGATTTTAGAATTATTATAATTAGTAACAAGATGGAAACGAAAAAATAAAAATATTTCAGCCATAATTTAAAAAATAAGCATTTAGAGTCGAGTTCGGTAACGACTGTGCCACCAGACATCTCAGAGAGATTTTTTTTTTTTACCTTTTCTTCAAAACTCGTCATTGTGTGCTGCAAATACGAACACCTGAAATTCCCGTAAAGAAACCGACTGAGTTGGCCGATAGTCAGCACTAAGTACTTGCAGGGGCTCTGACCGGGTTGCCTGGAGTTTGAGTCCCGAGGGAGGACGCATTTTCTAAACTAGATACACAGCTGGATCGAATTCAGTCAGTCTGGAGAATTTTAGGAGCTGGCTTCTGTAATTGGTAGTTTTCGTGGATTCTCCCATTAATACCAGACGAATCCTGGAGCAATATTCTAACAAACGGGCCACAGACCGTGCGTGATATTTCCTTTCTCTTTCTTGCCCTTCTACCTTCATAAATGATCTAGATTACTACTCAGATCGGGATACCATTCAGGAGCCTAGACCAGGAGCGGGAGCTCAGTGCATCAACTGATGTCACTGCAGCGCTTCTGACCAGGGGGTCCTAGGTTCGAGTCCCGACGGCGGCAGGATTTTCGACAATAGCTTTTCAGCTAGTTCGAATTCAATCGCTGTCAGGAGGAGATTTCTAGCGGCCGACTGCTCTGATAAGTAGTTTTACGTAGTTTCTCCGATCAACATTAGGTGAATATCGGAGCAGTACCCTACCAAACGGGCGATGTTTCCTTCCTCTTCCCTGTCCTATCCTCCCTTTTTACAAACACACTTACCCTAACATGCACTACACTACCACACATGCCGGGAGACCGGTTGGGACCTTAGAGATTGTACAGGCTGGGGCGGTGCCCCGCGGTTGGGAGATACCTGGTTCGAGAAAACACCGGAAGCCGACTGTAGGTCGGCGCCGGATCTCATCATCCAGCGGGGGAAGATCACCGCCATCTCCAGAGGGAAGAATGCATTACACTTACGGCACTAATGACCAAAGCAATTGACGCGCCCGGAAACACGAAAAAATCGATCAATCAATTCAGGAGCCTAGAGCTTGACCCGGCTATGACGGTGTCCCATTGAGGGCGATGCGTGGAAGAGGAAATTACTCACTACCCGATGAGCAGGTCGGGCTCTTCAAGCGAGAGAGAAACACCAAATACCGGTGTTATAACATTCACTACACTAACGAGACTAATGACCATAACAGTTGATACCCTGGAAATGCCAGTCAATCCGAATAAGGAACTGAGTGCATGCCGAGTTATGTTTCATGCTTCCTTTTCAAGCCCTGGATGTCTTCTCGTTAGGGGCACAATGAGAGACCTGTCTTGCCGCAGTCTACGCATGTGATACTCTACAGATGAAGAGGAAGAAAATGGAATAGGGAATGGAAACAAAATAAAGAAATTATAGGAAGGGGTGAGAGAAAGGAGAAGGTGAAGGAAATACAAAAAGAGCGAGACATAAAAGCAGATGTTCAATTAGATCCGAAATTTAAAAAGTAAACGATTAGGTTTCACCTGGTAATCAACTCAGTACAAAGAATACTTTTGTCTTTAGACCAAATTTAAAACAGAAATGGTCACAAAGTAAGATGAAGACAAGGAATTAAGGAAAGAAGATAATCTGATTTATCTTATTTCGTTTTCCATTCAAATTGTGTTTCTGGAAAACGTATTATTTTCGAAAAACGAAGCCATAATTGAAAATAATGAGTACTAAGAATTTTTCATCCAAACGTGCTCGACAAAATCCTTAAACATTTTTTTCTTGAAAGTCTCCAATCACATCTCTGACGGGCTTCGGGACAATGACTCTTTTGCAGGATTCTTCCGAGAAGAATTACTGGCAGAACAATGCGCGACAGACGGGTCGAGATGCTATCGCGACGGACAGACGACGAGCGTAAGGCCCGGAGGTGGAACAGCTGGGGGGGAGGGGGGCGGGGCAGGAGGAGGGGGAATGAAGCCCTGTTAGACGAAGGGGCTGGACCCTGATAAGATTCAATATCTACCTCCTCTGCTCTATTAATCTCCTTCTGCCCGTTCTTTATGACGGCCCGTAAACCCTCCCAGCAGGCCAGATTTTGACTGCTGCTAGGAATACGATAGCGCATCGTAAAGAGAGGACACATTAAAATAGGAGAAACATTTTCTAGCAATAAGAAGCAATTGCTGGCTTTACGGTCACTGCTTGCATTGGGACATAGCAATTTAATAGAAATAAATCTGTTCGGTTGTCTCTTTCTGAGATTTTATTGATTGGAATCGAAGAAGACTGCCAGGATGCAATTACTTTTAAATGAAACAAAGATCAGCTCCTCTCTATTTGATTTATTTTACGGTGTCGTTACAAATGTCTGGATGTATAAAGTCTCGTGAGAACGACGTTTAGTGATATATCTCTGAACAAGAGGTTTTTAAAAGAAAAAAGAACAATGCATCAAAATGTCTGATTACAAAAATAAAAGGAAGAGTAGGGCTATCATATTAAGCAGCATATTTGCAATGAAAATGAAAAAAATGTTGCAAACATACTCAATACATCCACATTCTATCTCAATGCATACCATCTTTGTTTCATTGAAAATAATTGTTCTTTAATTACCTTGTCTTATTTTACTTTTCGTTTAATTGTCATTGGAAGTGATTTAGTTTATTTATTTATTTATGATATTTTCTCTTTTAATTTAAATATACATTATGTAATTCTGATATACTCTTCAAAAACAAATTATATATATATATATATATATATATATATATATATATACACACACATATATATATATGACATGTCATAATTTTTTTCTTTATTTTGTTTTAAAAGAGTATTGAAAAAAGTGAAAAGATAATCATTGAAAATAAATGTACTTCCAGTGAACTGTAGTCAGCCAAATTTCTTGTAAGATTAGAACTTCAATGCGATATATTACGTCGATAAATTAGGAATACAAGTCAAATGAAGGAAACGTTGCATTATGAAAGGAAGGATACGCCACTGCAGTATTCACCTAATTGAATTACGACACAAAATCCGGCAGGATCCAGACATCGAAGAGCCTTCCTGTGGCAGAATTGTTTCCGCCAGTATAAATCATGACTGTTAACTACCACTCCGAGAAAGAACATTTGGCCACGGAAGCATACGGAATGGAAGTGTTCGGAAAACTGTGTTGTACGTGTCTAAAGGAGAAAGCGAGCAGGACTTCCAAAGTGAGGAATAACGCAGGACGACAATAAAGCTAATGATGCAGGGCGACAATTGTACAATTCACGAACATTGATGAAATAAGGGATGTAGTTCACGGGATTGGTCAATAATAGACAATGAAAAAAATTAGTTTGCCGAAGTTTCGGAATTTATAATTCCTTCGTCAGGGCTAAAGTACAAAAGACAAAAACAAGGCAACTATACAAAACTATTTTTTCAATACACCTGAATATATCTAAATAAACAAGAAATAAAGTAATATAAAATGTACTCTCTTTACTAATATATTAGGTCAAGCAACCTCCAAACCAACTCCAACATGGAGTGTCCCAGGCACATGGGGCCATCCCGAGACATTTCTGATTCGGGCCACATTCAATTTCATTCCTGTACGTTCGGGTCGTGGCCCGAAGCAGATGTAATGTGGCACCAGATATAATCTCATGTATTTTAAAAATACTTTCATATAGTTGTCTTCATGCATTGTTTTTGTTTTTGTACTTTAGCCCTGATGAAGAAATTATAAATTCCGAAACCTTGGCAAATTAATTGTTTCATTGTCTATAAATGACCAATCCCGTGAACTACAATCCTTATTTGACGTGTGATGGCGTTAGGTGGCCCTGGAGCGTAGTTTTTGAAATTTGGTGATGGGCGTGGGAGAGTGGATGGGGAGGGGGAAGAGGGTGGGGGAGAGGGAGGGTTGGTGCTGATGGGGCCGCGGGGCCTCCTACTGATCAATGTCAGAGGCTCCTGCGCCAGAGCACTGTCTGCGACGTCCCCGTCGGGGGGGGGGCGGGGGGGGCGCACGCCACGGTGGGGCGACATGGTCCAGATGACGCGTGCCTTTGTGGAGTTAAATAATGGCTAAAGGCATGATTTATTAGTACCAATAACATTAATAATAATAATATTAATAATAAAATAATAATAATAATAATAATAATAATAATAATAATAATAATAATAATAATAATAATATAAATCCTGAAGATTACACCCATAAAGTGCAAACCGAGAAATCTCAAAATATCTTCCCTTATCAATACAGAATAAATAAGTATACAAACTTGAGTCTGTTGAGATTATACCAATTGTAATAACAGCAACAGGTCTTGTTAACAAAAACATACCGTATAATTTCGAAAAATTAGTTCTTCCTCCTCAGCAAATTATTCCGAAAGCTCAAATGTCAGTCATTCATGAAACCTGCCGAATCTAAATATATAAAGCTAGAAATGTGGTATGCCTAGGGGCCCCTCAAACCTGATATCCCGAGTGATAAAATCCCGGAAAAATAAAATAATAAAATAATAATAATAATAATAATAATAATAATAATAATAATAATAAGTATATACAAAATTGAGTATTTTTTTGGAGAAATTTTGTTTGAGTTTATTCGTGCATGTGTTCGCATATAGAATTTATTTAGGAAATTTCCAATGCACAAGAGGTACTTCATGTAACTGTTTCACAAATGAAATGTCAGAGTTACAGAATACGCAAAATATTAATTATAAATTAATGTAACCTCTCTAAAGAATCGACTCCATCTAGTCACGACTTTTGAAACTTGCATCCCAGCCCGCACAAAGAGTTTACCGAAGATACCGCTAGAGCGCAGTATTCAGGAAGCGGTGAACAAATGATATGCTTGGTATCGTAGGCTTCCGCGGCCAGAGTCTGATCTGGGCTGTCCGGGTGACGCCGCGTCGAAGGCTGCGGTGCCGACGTTTCGACCGACATATCGCGGTCCTCTTCAGAGCTGTACAGCTGAACAGCACTGCCGGACAGCCCAGATCACAAATATGAAGCTTTTTTGAGCTCGACCAATCCCGAATTTATCTACCAAAAAAATCCATCAATTTAGATAATTTTCGCTCTAACTGACCGTTAACCATTTTCTTGAAAAACTTGAAGTTGGTGAGTTCCATTTCTACTCCACAAGTAGGATACCACGAGAATTTCAACTTGCATAATTCAAAAAGCTCATCTCAGAGGTAAGTAATTTTTGCATAAAAATTGTACATGGTTATAATACAAACTGAAAATACTTCTGAGTTTATAATTCTAATATATTTGAATAACAATACTCCCAGTTTGTTGCTTTGGGAAATATCTCGTACTTGAGACTTCGGACTTGAGAATGTGGTAAGACTAAACTATGGTTATGTACCGTACATTCTCCGTTACAGCATTTTTGATTTCTCGACGGTATTTCATACGAAGAGAAAGTATTTTAATCATGTGCCTGAAAAAACAATAATTTTCGACCGTAAAACTATTATTGTTGGGCCCTGGTAACGAAAAAGTGGATAAATATTGCTCCTATATATAGTAAATGACTCCCTCTGACACATTGTGTAGAAAGAATTCGTACTGTGTGGGTCCTTGTTACCGAAAAATCGATGGACAGCAAAACGTCCGTTGGACCGTACGTCCATCTGTGGTCAACGCTGCCGCCAAAACGAATTAGCCGATTTTCCAGAAATTGGGCATTCCTCTATCAACAAATTCAAGGCCTTTTGAGTTTGAAATTTGAGTTGACGGTGCACCTCGTCCTTCGCTGTCACGGCCTCCTTAATACTACTGGATGTATCGTTCACTTCTGATTCTTGTGTCGTGAACGATAGTCAATGATTCATACACAGAACGATTAAACACTGATTTTTCGAAAATTTCTTTCGGAAGAAATGCAGTTTGTGATCCGTTTTGTTCACGCGTGCAGAATTGTGACGCTTCGCTACGCGTGTCCAAGTTAAGGACGAGGCTCAGGCCTTCGGCCCTCGCGATAACATAAAACATCCCTGACTCTGTCCAACGCATTTTATGCGAATAATCTTTAAAAATCATTTGGGGTGAATATGTTCTCCACATATACACAAATTTATTTTAAATAAGAGAATTTATTTTAAACGGA
The DNA here is from genome assembly GCA_964035755.1 of Teleogryllus oceanicus. Taxonomy (NCBI): domain Eukaryota; kingdom Metazoa; phylum Arthropoda; class Insecta; order Orthoptera; family Gryllidae; genus Teleogryllus; species Teleogryllus oceanicus. The sequence goes on along the minus strand of CAXIVR010000014.1, from coordinate 27,537,879 downwards.
ACGGTCACTTTTAAGATAATTTCTTTTAAAATATTTCTTAAAATAATATAAACGATTCCTTTGTGGTGAACGATAAAATTCCTGCACACCGATTGGGAGAGAATCGCATCATGTCAAGGCACAGCAGTGGAGGAAGCCTACGCTAATGTGCACCGTAAATTAGATTCTGGGGAGTACTTTACATGAAACATCATCAACATTTTCAAAATTTCTCAAAAAGTTTTGCAACGTTTTTGATTGGCCTTTATTCGCAGATAGCGTAAAGGATGCTTAAGATAATGGTGGATTATTGTTTTCGTTAAATTTCCTGATTTTGAAATAAACTGCAAAAGGATTTTTTTCCGGCCGCCTTCTTAAAGCTACAATCTTCAAGACTGATTTTTCTTCAATAAAATCTGTTCTTTAAATAAGAAATAAGGTCACTTTAAATGTTTTCATAATGACTAGTTTTCATATAATTTTACATGACATATAGGGTTATTCAGTCCTTGTTGCTAATACGCCGGTGCATTATCCCACAAGTAATGCATAGAGTGAATTAGTCGAAATTGGGTACAACTCTTCGTCGCTTAGTTTTGTAAATAATTAACGTTAAACTTTGGACTATGCTCTTGTGCTCGTGTAACATGGCCCTCGGCAATTGAGCGAGCGTCTTCACCTCGCGTTAGGGATCGCCTCTTCTGGAAAACTCTATTGCTAATACTATCCGAGAATCATCGGACGCGAGCACAAGGTTAATAGCGAGGGGGGTCAAGCCAAGTGTCCCTCGTGAGGCGAAAAATTCTTTCGGAGAGATACGACTTTTTCATTTCCAGCGGTTGCAGCACTTGCTCAGTAGATTCTTGTAACGTCGTTTTCAACTCTCTGGGCATTTCTTGTGCAAATGCAAAGAAAACTAGGAATTTAGTTCTTTGGTCAGATGAAGCGTGTTTTACAAGAACTACCACAATTAATGTGTACAATTTGCATGTGATATCCCAGGTACATCCACATGTTGCATCAAAGCGAGAGACTGAAAGGCCGCGTTGATGCTAACGAGGATCGTGATGACCTTCTTCGGCGCATTGAAAGCATGGCGGCTGAATAAAGGCACAATCCGGCTAAGTGGTGCGCGTCACAGACACCGTGTGGCACCGATGCCTATCTTGCGTTCACGCCAGAGGGGGACATTTTGAACGCATGTAGAGCCCCTGTTAGACGAGGTGAAAATGCGACATTTTGACTTAATAGCAAATATGATAAACTATTCTAAATAACACTTAAATAATAATTATTTCTTCTTTCACATTCTTTAGGCAATAATAGCAACAGAGAACAATATTTAATGTATTATTTGGGCTTCATTTTTAAAAAATATGAGCAATGACAAAAACCTGTTTTTCAAAACTTTGAATAGGGTTTACACTATTTTCTTTTGCACTCATGGATAACTTAATGTGCTCTATCACCGGGTCCTGTATGAGCAACGAGGACTGAATCACTCTGTATAGACAATTAATATTTTTTAAAACAATATTTTTCTCAAAAACGACTCCAAATCTTTTCTTTAAATTTTCTCTTTTTATTTGTCAAAATACGCTAAAAATGGCGCTTGTCTAATTTGCGATAAATTCTATTCTCTTTCGAAAATTGCAAAAATTTAGCATTTGAAAATTACAAAATTGAAGAATGAGATTTTTATCTCCAACAGAATCTGTTCCATAAATCACCTCTTTGAAAAGGACTTGCACATGTCTTTGAAACTACGAGTTGTTTGTGCTTGAAAGTAATGAAGTTTATAAGAAACATATTTTCACAATAACCACTTCATATTGTTTCTTCATTTTTTCCACGGATAGACCAAGGAACGCCTAAAAATTAGCACAAATCTAATTTTTGTTGAACTCCAAATTTTCGAAACTTGCAAATTTAGATATAATACAAGAAAGTAGTGCTGTTATAGCATCACAAGTTTTATATTCTTATGGTGAAACTTACGTCTTATGATCAAAAATCACAATTACTTCAATGTGATTTGCATTCTATTGCAGTTCTTCCAAAAAGCCACCGTCTGCAGCTACCGAAAAACGTTTTGTTGCAAGAAACTACGGAGAAGAAAGAAAACAATACTCACGCATTTGAGATATCGATAGAAAAATGGGATGTGGAGTCTGAAATAATCAATAGTTTCATTCTATAAAATGTATCACGTTTCCAAATAACTAATATATTGTATTACGTAGATTGAACTGTAGCTGTTCTTCTTCTCAATTGCAAGTCAGTGACGGGGAAGGGATATTCTCGGTCAAGGTAAATTTCCGCGGAGAGAGGGATGTATTTTTCACTCTTTGATAGCTACAACCAGACCCTTAGAAGCATTTACTGCCTGTATCGTTCACGAACGTAATTAAGTTAATTGGAATGTGGTAAACTATTTGTATAACCGTTACTCGTCCTAGTGAATTTTAGTTATTCAGTATAGATAAAAATTAATTTGGTTTAATCTTAAACGAATCGATGAATATACTGAGTACTAGAGTAAACATAGAGTATTTGTGAAGGACGTAAATAAATATTTATTCACTACGTAAAATCACGAAAAATGTAAAGAATTGAGGGCGAATATCTCGATACTATTACCTACTTTTATATAATCATCGTCACGAAAAGTGCTGTACTTAGAAAGACAAGGCGTATTGTCATCATTTTTGTCAGGCATGTAGTTAGTACCACTCATACAAAACGACAACACTTTTCACACTTACTAGACTGTCATTTATTGCGACACACGGCCACAAGTTAGTACAAGTTGGTATGGTGTCGGTTCACGGACATACGTTTGCAAACCTACGTGTCTAGACATTGCGAAATGCAGTTGTTCAGATCTCAAAGAAGGCCTGACACAGTGCATTTTATGTGGTTTGTACCAGAGTACTCAATTTTTGAAGATTGGCCGGTATGTGATCGTACGCTGAGTAACTGCACACACATTTTCGGTCCGGAAGGAATTTGGCCGTGCAGCTGACCCTAGTGGAGTACCTATTCACAGCTGCCAGGCACTTCGAGCGAGAGGTAGTGACCGTGTAATCTTGACCGAGCGCATCGGCGGGGGCGTTCGAGAGGCATGGCAGCGCCAAAGGCTGCGGGGCCGCTCGACTTCCATGGTGGTCGTGGAGAACCGTATGGGTGGACGGGTGCCGCGACCGCCGGGCGCGACGCCGCCGCCCCACCCCCACCCCCGCACCCCGCGCGCGGTCGACCGTAAAAGAGAAATCGTTGGATTAGCCGTGGTGTGAAACACATCTGCCAGGTTCGCAGCGGGGCGGTCGGGCCCATCTGGGCGCAGTGTTTACTTTGACGATGAACCGGCGGGGCTCGCGCTGCGTCTCTGAGGCCTAGGCAATTCATTTATTGTTTCTTTGGTTGAAGGCTGCGCAATAGTGATCTGATGCTCCCAACAACTTCCTTCGTCATCCCTAGATATATTATTGCATTATAAACGATGGCATGTTTTAACGGGTTTAGAGAAATAATTGTTTTTGAATGTGTTTATTTTCGAAATTGTTTATTTACAAAAGAAATGAATATATTTGTTAAAAAAGAAAACCTCCTAATATATTAAAGATTTCCATTACCCTCAGTGTATTAAAATCTTGTGCGTATGCTGCTAAACACTGTATTATTAAACTCTACAAACTTAAAATTATGGTAAAGTTCCCGCGTTGAATGTGTATCAATGAAGAAAATATTAAATTTAAACTTAGACAATTTTTGAAATGAAAGTGAACGCGTGGAAAAGGGCGGAGGGGAAAAAGAGGGCGGAGGGGGAAAAGGGGGAAGGGGGGGAAAAGAGGGGGAGGGGAAAAAGAGGGGGAGGGGAAAAAGAGGGCGGAGGGGAAAAAGAGGGGGAGGGGAAAAAGAGGGCGGAGGGGAAAAAGAGGGCGGAGGGGAAAAAGAGGGCGGAGGGGAAAAAGAGGGCGGAGGGGAAAAAGAGGGCGGAGGGGAAAAAGAGGGCGGAGGGGAAAAAGAGGGCGGAGGGGGGAAAAAGGTAAAAACAAGTTGGATAAAAGACGCACCACTATTTAAGAAGACGAAGGAGAGGGAGGAGTAGACGGTTAGGGTTGAAGATAATTAAGATGAGGATGACGAGGAATAATGAAAAGATAACGTCGCTTCGCCCCGACATTCCAGGGCGGCGGGCGGCGTGTCCGTGTAATTGAGCGCTGCGCTGGGGCGGGGCGGTGCATTGTCGCAGGCAGCTCCACCTGGCGCTCGGCGGCCGCCCTTCGATTATGGCCCTCCCACCGCCGCGCCGCGTCGCGCCCCGCCCCGCCCATTGTCACAGCGGCCATCAGGCGCGGGCCGCTCGCAGGCCGCAGGTGTGGCCGTCCGCCGCAGGCCGGGGAGGGCGACGGACGCGCGACACGACGCCACCTGGCGCCGCAGCCCGCTAGCGCCCCTGGCGGGGGTTCTTAAAACATTTCTTTATTTGTCGCCGCTCGATCATTAGAACCAGTCAACGCCCGTGGTGCATACAAAATTATACCTCATTTTAATGATTATTTACTAATTAACTGGACGTTAACTTGACTCGGTTTATCTTTTCGTGTTTCCCTTCCATAATTCCCTTTCCTAATTTCCTCCGTAAGACCACTTTTAGCATCATTCAACTGTTTTCATACAACCTTCGTAACCATAATCCTCTCGATTCAGGCAAGTTATACAGAATAATTGGAGTTCCATATCAAAGGGAATAACAAGCAATAACGTAGCAGTAAAACATAAGAAAAAGTACTTTCAATGAGCAGGAGAAGAAGTCTCTGACTTTGTTAATCAACGCGTGACGGGAACTGAAAATTTGCTCCCTAGATAAGATCTTTCTATAGATGTTTTCTCTCTTCTTAATATGATAATGTACTAATATGATGAACTCACGAATTAGCCGGTTAATTTTCATGTTATTTAAAATAGCTGGATAATATGTGAAATATGAACAGATTAGAAATATAATGCAAGCTTAAGAAGGATGGTGTAATCTCACACAAGGATGCTAGGATAGGTCAAGCAGGATACAATGACGAGAAAAAGCAGACCGTTGGTGGAAAGTTTATAAGACGAGCAGACTAAAAGTGTGTAGTTTGTCCCACTGTCAATCGTTAACTTCCATTTCCTCGATACTGGCAAACCTAACCTCACTATACTTCAGTTGAGGCTTCACTGATGCTACTGAAGCATTTAAAAGTTGGCGACGACGCTCTGGCATTTTTCTTTAGCGATTTACATAAAACGATCTTTAGTCTCTGCGACTCATAATTTCCAACAAATTTTTATTGCTCGCGAATACACGAGACGCCTCACACTTAAAACATCATACATTAGAGAGCGCCAAGTGGCCGATGTCAATAGTAGCCGGATGAAGTCCAAAATGATCTCTTCATCGTCATTCTAACAGCTTTATTCACATCGTCTTTCAAGTGGGAGATTTAAATGGGTACTCGTTAACGTTACCAATTTTTCGGTCTTCTGCAGTGACAAAAAAACAACAAAATGACGTCATAAACAATACCGTTCGGTTCTGTCATGCCCTTAATTAATCGTGCAGTTGCGTATTGACAAGTACAATGGTATTTATAAAACATTATTTCAGGAATTACTATTTCTGAACCTTATGGTTTAGTGCTTTTTAAAAGCAATTTTGTGATAGTGGGTAAATAGTATTTACACCTCAGAAGGGAAGGGTGGATAAAAAATAATGTGGTGGGTAATCGGTTCTATCTGGAACTCTTTATGGAGTTGTTCATTGGAAACGTACCATGGGGCTTATGTGATAGTGCGCAGGAACTGATTCTGGATGACTTGCAGGTTTTTCGTGTTTGATTTAGCTGCGTTGATCCAAACTGGGTATGCATATAATAATAATGGTCGTATGATACTTTTGTATAGAAGTAAGACAGTATTGTAGGGTAATTTAGCTGATCTATTTATTATTAGTTTTAGTTGGTGTAATTTAATTTTTGCTTGTATAACTTTATTGTCGATGTGATTTTTCCAATTGAGGTGTGTGTCTAAAAAGAGTCCTAGATATTTTATAGGTTTGTTACGCGGATGCCATTGTACAGATTCTTGATTCAGTAGGAAGCGGGGTGGGGGGATGAATGGTCTTAGGGAAAATATTTTGACTGCTGTTTTTGACGGGTTGATTTTAATTTTATTTTTGGCTGCCCAGCTGTCGATTTGGTAAGGTGTAACTGAAGTCTGATTTTTATTGTGTTTATGGCGGGAGCTTATGAATATATATGCTCAGCCTGTAATGGCAGCCCCTTGGCTTTCACCGTTGCAATCACGCATGACCCCTACCTGTCCTCCGCAGACGGCGCGGATGTGTAGATGGTGGGGGGAGGGGCGGCAGGGGGAGGGAGCGCCAGCCCCTGTCCCCGACGTCTGACACGTGGTGTCACCTGCGTCGGATGTCGCAATGCTCTCTGGGAACGAAATAAGATGGCGACGTCAATTTTATTCGTTAGACGTGAATAACTTCTGTAAAATTATCATTATTTTTCACTTACATGCTAAATAAATTCGTTTAATAACAACCCACAAGCATGGGACAGAAGAATTCTAGACTTTAATGGCTTGCTTCACTGACATTTGAACGTTGGTGGATAAAATTACTTGGTTGGAAATTTAAAATTTACTGACATTGTAGTGAAAATTATAAATGCTGATATCATTAAGAAATGTGGTAAATTCGTTATATGTACTATGTAGGTATGTACACCTACTTTGTAGATGATGTAATTGGAATACATATACGAGTTTGTGTAACTGTAGTGCCAATTTTTTATTAAAAGGTTGAAGTGTGTATGTATTTTGAGAAGACGTATGTTTCTCCCAAACACAGCTGGATTTTATTTTTCTAGCTATTAAGGTATTTATTGACTATGGAAACTTTCTTTTACATGAGGAAGTTACAGCATTTATGAAAATCAGTACACATCCCATTTGTTAAAAACTCACTGTTGTGGATAGTGTTTTGAGACTCACTCAGTTCATTTTACTTACTTTTATGGAGTTTTACTGCATGTAATTATATTCGTTTAGGTGTAAGTAACATTTTATCCCGAATTTATGTAGTAGGAGAAAGTATCTCGATATTCCCAGGGGTTTCAGGAACGAACCACTTGGAAAGATAATTTTCTTATATGTAATGGCATGTACGACTAGTTTCGCGAAAGAAGTGAAATTACCTTCTATTTTCCTTCGAACCGTCAAACGCATACTGAATTGTATAGACTCAAATTATCCACTTATAAACAGTAGCCACTTGTCACGTTCATTACAAGATTTTTCACAGCGCACATTGACTAACCTTCAAAACACATTTCCAGGTCTGCTTGGGATTGGTGGTTTTCAGACTCGCGAACTCCCACATCCTTCGACTATGGAGGATTCTTTCACCCTGTTAGATGTTAGCGGTTTTCAACTGTGTATTTCTCTCACAGGAGCTGCACATTTCTCTGAGGCATTCAGCACACCCCCATTTACTTTTCTTTTTCACCAACTTCATGAACACCTCCAACGCACTTCGTGACACCATTTCTTTCCGTCCACATGTGATCACATCACCCATTCGTTAAGCCTCTTCCCGCGGGACGTCCGTGGAGTACACTCGCAACTTTCTGCCGCCATCACCACCGCCCGCACCACCATCAACTACATAATCACTTTCTGCTCGAGCAGCATCCCAAACGGGAGAGGTATCTCAGGACTTCAACTGACCGGAAAGTTGTACGTTCGAGTCTAGACGGCGGCAGGATTTTTGACACTAGATTGTTAGCTAAGTCGAATTAAGTCACTGTCTGGAGGAGAATTCTAGCGGCCGGCTGCTCTGATCAGTAGTTTTCCGTGGTTTCTCCGATCAACACCAGGCGAATGCCGGAGCTGTAACCTACCAAACGGGCCACGGACCACGCGCGATCTTTCCTTTCTCTTCCTTGTCCTATCCTCTACCCTTACACAAACAAACACACACACACACACTAACATGCACTACACTACTACACATGCCGGGAGACCTGTCGAGAGCTTAGAGCTTGTCCTAGCTGGGGCGGTATCCCGCTGGTGGGAGAGCCGTGGTTAGGGGGAAACCTCATTTGCCCACGGTAGACGAGGAGAATCCTAGCGATTGGCTGCTCTGATCGGGGGTTTGCTTTGTTTTCCCCGATCAACACCAGACCTCACAAAACTGCGCGCGATCTTTCACCCCTTGATCACACATGCAATTATGTGCACTGCAAGCACATTCGAGAAGACCAGTCGGGAACTTAGAGCTTGTCCCGGCTCGGGGAGATACCTAGTTTGGGAAAAAAATCGCAAGTCAATATATAGGTCAGATCTCGCCAGGCAGCAGGAAAAAAATTTCCGCCGCCTCTCACGATAAAACATATGCACTATACTTACGGGACTAATGATCTTAGCAGTTGACGCACGCGGAATCACTAATCAATCAGACATTCAGTTCTCTACTCTCATGATCAGCTCCACCAGCGCCGATTGCAACCTCCTCATCGGCCGCCAGTACAACCGCTACCGCTGCTGAAGCCACCGACACCGCAACCGCCTGTGTCACCGCCGCCGTACCTGTTATCACCGATGAACCGGTACCTCCTCTACCCCTCCACCCAGCTGCCTTCTCTGGGGCCACCCGCACCTCGTGGTCTCCGCCGCCGCCGCGAGCCGTCGCCGCCCAGTGGCCACCGCCGGGGGGGGGGGCGGGGCGGCGGCCCCCCCATCCATCACATACCTGGGCGGGGACGCCGCCCGCGCCGCCCCACGACGCTAGATTTAGCATGCAGGCTCCGGGACGGGCGTTGGGCCGAGTCGTTGCCGGTCACCGCGTACGGAACTCCGGGCCATCTACTACGCGTCGTCCCGCGACGGCGCCCCGCCCCCTCCCCCCTCCCCTCCCCACCCTCTGCGAGACGCGCGCTGCCAGGCCGCTGGCGGCGCTTATGGATGACGCGGTCGCCGCGATAAATACCCGTGAAAATATCGGGCTGACGTGGCCCTGACCTGAATTTTTAGCTGTTTTATGTGGGAGACGTGCTGAATCACGTAAGGGACACTTCTGGGTTAGGAAGCTAAAGAAGAGCGATGTATGTTTCATCACCTATTAAATCTTATAGTGTAAACGGTTTGCTTGTATTTTCGCTCCTTGTAGAGGATGCTTTTTCAAGTATAATAACGTAGTATGGATGTATATAATTCTTTTAATCATCAGTCAGACTACATTAATCCCCAATTTTACGTGATCTTATTTTAAGCATTTATCTTTTAATCTCTTCCTGCAAATCATCTGAAAATTTATTTCCATAATTAAAATACTGATTCAATATTTTTAATACCGAACAGAGAGAAATCTATAATTCACTTTCTTCTGAACCTTAACATTTTAAAATCTAAAATTTGAAAACTAATTTCTTTGATGAAGAATTTCAAATTGTATTCGGTCCATACATCAAGAAAAAAACATTAAAAATTTGTAAATAATTTTTTTTTTACTTAAATTAACCCAAAAAAAAAATTACGTCCTTTCCTAACCATTACCGACATCGAAATACAATGACGACCTCCATTTTCATCATTACAATATTAACAAACATCACATGTCATGTCACATAAATTGCAATGTTTCACTTTCGAAATTGAATATTGGAAATCGATAAATTAACAAAAATAAAAATCAGCCACGCATAAATATTATGAACAAGTTATAATAGAATTACTCATTCCCAAATTCAGTAGCACATCATGATTCTGCAACATTTCTAAATGTCATCCCATCGTATCACATTAATTATAATGCTTACCCTTCGAAAAAAAAAATTACAAAAGTTAGAATTACTATTCCTAAAAAAAGTTACATATCGTAATCCTGCAATAAACAAAAACAACAACAACAACAAACAAACAAACAAACAAACAAACAAAAAGTTGTTTTCGTGTACTTACCCTTTCAGTATATTCCGCCTTGTACCTAAGTAGTCATGAGCTGTTGTTTGCTCAAATACCACCGCCATTGCTGAGAGTCCTTAGAAAAGCAATAAATTATTGTACACTTGTTTTCTTTTAATAATTAAATTTTCCATAATTCGTTTGAAAAATAATAAAATATTTTAAACGAAGTCGTGGCTAAGGTACTGGCTGATACTGATTAAAAGTCCTTGCTTTTATGATGCAAGCACCACCACGCGCTTATGACCCACCAGCCACAGAGGTCGCAATGACCTTACGAGTCACAGTCGAATTTAGGAGGGGAGGCTAGGGCGAAGGTTCTCAAGGGTGTAAAAGCGAGAAGTAGAGTGATATATTTTTATTTGTATGTATTTATTTATTTAATAGGTAATTATTACAGCCAAAGTAGAAAACTTGACGCAATGTGGCTAGGCCGAAGGCCTTTAAGCCATTACAATACCTACATTCTACCGCGTTCTAACCTTTCGCCTTCTGGTATTCACCCCAAATGGTCTCTCCATCGCATCAAAGCCGCGGAAACGAGACCATAAGGTACGGCTGAGGAAAAAACCCCTGAAGGGGGAAAAACCTGACGTCAGAAGCCGAGTACATGCTACTCTATCCGGTTTTTAAACTATTTATTTATTTGGCGCGGGCGTCAGGCATTCTCCTTCCAGTGTTTGGCCTCCACCGCACCTGAAAACAAACAGCACCACAGAAAATCGTCCCCACCAACGCCTCTGCCCTATCATTTCCGATTCCCACTTCCCTTAGCCCCCTAATGTGTTTTATTTTAACCGTTTCCTTTTGTTTTATTTTAATTTAATTTAATTTGAATTTATTTAACTTATTTTGATTGATTTAATTTGAATTTGTTTAACTTATTTTGATTAATTTAATTTTAATTTATTTAACTTATTTTAATTAATTTAATTTTAATTTAACTTATTTTAATTAATTTAATTTTAATTTATTTAACTTATTTTAATTATTTTAAGTTAATATATTTATACATATTTGTATGTAGCCATTATATGTCCTATAAAGGACAATTGACCTCGGGGCCATTGGATCCCGGGGTACCTAGTCGGTCACCCAACCAGAAACCCGCTCGAATTCGCTTGACCTTCGTGACTTCGCGTAGTTAACGAATTGGGGTAGCGACGCCGGTTTTACGTTCGTGGCCTTTCAGTAGAGCCGTCCCACCAATTGCCTGGATGCCCGAACCACGAACACCTCGGTTAGGATGATCGTAATGAGAATTGCACCCAGACCTCCCAAATGCGAAGTCAGTACGCTATGCCCCGAGCTTCTTCGTTCGGTTGAAATGATGTAACTGAGTCGTAACCAACTGCCGCCAGTAGATATACAAGGGCTTCAACAGTTAAAATGTTCAAGGTGTTTAAGTGTCCCATGGTGATCATGATGAACTCTTGAATTTAAGGCATTTCTCTTCTCCTTTTTCACGATGTTCTGTTCCCAGACACAGCAACATCTACACGTAGACATGAGTTTTTGAAAAACTCAAATAACCATATCTGCGTAGGTTTCGTATGATGAATATCGTTCTGTTGTTGGTGGGTATCGTATGATGAATATAGATTTTCTGGTAATGTATTATTGTAGAGAGTCCAAACGTTACAGATCTGGTTGTATGTCCCTGCGGCTTGGAGCAGGGACATACACCTGTATAGAACATTAAGGTCGTTTAAGATCCACGAGTGGAGGTAACTACAAACCTCACGACATCATTGCGTGCATTCAAACTTTGTTAGAATTAGACACGTTGAGACGATGTAATCTATGGTTTCTACCTTCTCTGAGTAATGCAGCATTTATCATGCAATTCAGAGGACCGCTTTATCAAAACGTCGTGTTCTCAATGCCTAATTTCCTCAGTTATTACAACTGCTTCCAAATTCTGGATTTATCCTTCTCCTTTCCTGGCACATTAATTTATTAGTCTTCAACACATACATTCTTTCATTATTTACATTTTTCAAAATTTCTTTTAAAAAGTGTTGAAATCTTTTACATTAAGCTCACAACTACTCTTATCGACATATTGTTCTAATTTCATTATCCTATTATTAATTTTAAACATTTACATTATTCCTTGTTAAATAAGTAAGAGTGTCTCCAAAAGTAAATTCACACATTCATTTCTCTTCAGTATCTAACTAAATTTATAATTATGTATTCTTTAAATTAAATTTTAATTGAAAAATGAATAAAGAGCGAATATGTAATTTCTCAACACACACATTTTTATTCATATTAACCTACTAAAAATGTTAACAATGCAACTAACATAGGCAAGATATTTATGCAATGACTGACGCAATATTATTTTGAATATAATTGTATTCACGTACTGTAGAAAATTTGAAAATTGTAATGTGGAGTAGAAATCCTAATGATTGGCTAATCTGATCGTTAGTTTCCTGTTGGTTCTGCGATTAATACTAGGCGAATGCTGGAGTAGTGCCCTAGCAAATGGGCCAATGACTGCGCGCGATACTTCCACTTCCGGACCTTAATATCTCCCTTTGCAAACACTTTCACGTGCAAGATACTACACTTGGCTGGGGACCAGTCGGGAGTTGAGACCTTGTCCCAGCTCGGGTGGTGCCCCTCTGGGAGAGACACCTGGAGAGGGAAATGCTCTTCAAACTGGCGTGTAGGTAGACGCGCGATCCCACTAACCAGTAGGAGTGGAACAACGTCATCCCCAGAAGAAAACCATTCACCACACTAACTTTACTAATAGCAGTCGACGTGTTTTGAAACATCAAGCAATCAATGAATCAATCTAGCTAACGTGTGCAAAAGAGATTATTCAAGACCCGCCAAGCACAAATTGTTTGCGGGTTGCATACACATCTGGACTTAGCAATCAAATTCCTCTCGCAGCCATGATATTACGTTAGGCAGAAAATTTCTTGGTGCATGCGCTTGTGAAATTCCATCCACTGATCAGAATGGAGACATGCAATTACACTGCAAATGTCCAGGACTTCCAACGTTGTGCAATATGCTCAAGAATAAGCCCTCTCACATAAGCCCACTTTCAAACAGAAATTACAAATCAAATCACTTTTATTTATAAATCTCTTGAAAGAAATGAAAAATATCCCCAGGAGTAAACCATTTACTACACTAACGGGACTGATAGCAATTGACGTGTTTAGAAACATTAACCAATCAATAAATCTATCTAGATAACATATGCGAAAGACACTATTGAACACCCGCCAAGCAAAGCAAAAGTTATTTGTGGGTTGCATACGCATCTGGACTTTAATTGCAATAAAATTCCTTTTTGCAGCAATGAAATAACTTTGCGTTAGAAAATGTGTTGTTGCTTGTGCCTGTAAAATTTTATCTATAGTTCAAAAATCGGGCATGCAATTACACTTCAAAGTTTTAAACTTGTAAGGCTGCGCTACATACCGATGGATACACCGTCTCGAATGCACTTTCAACTGAAATAAGAACTCAACTCACATTAATTTCTAAATATCTTGCATAAAAATGAAAAACATAAATAAGTATGGCAGTCCATTTCCGTTTTTAGAACTTATAATTGTGTCACAAAACATTCAGGAAATCCATGAATTTTTCTTACGAAAAACTTGAACATATACTGCTGGATATGTATTTATAATGGTTTCATACATCCAAAATTAATTAAACAAAACTGTAAAAATATTGATAGAGTTGTGAACATTTTACCATTGTTGACATCTGCAAGCGATTCAGCTTTCCTGTTCGCAGCGGGGTCAAGTGTGCAGAGGGGGTCAGGGTGTTGTCTCCGGCCACAACGGGGGCATGTGGGGATGGGGAGCGTGTCTGGCAGAGACCCCCCTCTCCCCCCGCCGCCCACCTCAACATCCGCCCGCCTCCTCCGCGCTAATTACCTCGGTGCAGCGCGCGCGCGCGCGTGTGTGTGTGTGTAGGAGGGCGGCGAGGCAGCGTGGAGTGCAGCGGTGGATGGAAGGTATGCGTGAGGAGAGTGTCTGAGCGGTGAGGGTGCCACCGAGGGATGGAACCGCAGACGAGGGTCTCTTCGAGCGAGGTCGAGATGTGGGTCAGATATGCGAGTGGCGGATTGCTTCAGGACCACATGGCGGAGGGTGGGGGATGCAGTCATGTCGAACGACGCATCTCATTAGAGTGGCTGAAGGGAAATAATAGAAAGAAGGCAGCAGTGGAAAAAAATGTTTTAAAAAGATTAGGGAACACAAAATAAAAAAAAACATAATAAGGAATGTAAGAATCATTTTCAGGTAGCTGAAGGCGATCAAATGGTGAATGAAAGAGAAAAAAGAAAAACACGGAAAGTAAATCGTATTTAGTATAAATAGTTATATTATTTTCCTATTTCGCATCAAAGATATTTTAAGCTTGCGCAAAACGGGAATGTATTTATTGACATATTTGTACGCATCTTCAGAGTACATACATATAAATATATCTAACGAACGGGTGACACTATTGCTAATGAAAATAAAAGTAATCTATGTGTATCGTTTTAACTAACAAACTAGACATTCTTCCTCTTCTAGCAGAGAAATAAAGTCTGTAAAATACGTAACGATTTGTAGAAGTGATAGAATTTGATTCAAAGCGGAAAGAATGAATTCAAAACTCCAAAATTTGCTATTAAAGCATTCAGCATGAGAAATTTAGCACCTTCATTACTTTCAAAATTCATACTCAATATTCATTAATTTGCAGTTTTAGGGGATTGCATTGATGGAAGTGTAAATGTGAATCATTTATTTAGTCATTCAACAAACAGAGCACAACGTTTCGAACATCAGTTATGTACTTTTTAAAGTACAGTAAAGTAACACAAAAACATGGTTAAATAACAAATGTGCATGCTAGAAAGCTGCAATGTTTACTTTATATAGTTTTCAAACAATATGGCGAATTGTCTGTTATTTTCAAAACTTTATCATGTAGAAGACATACCAGCTCTTTATCATGTATATTTGTCCTAAACTGTAATTTACTGCTGATGAAAAGGGGCAACAATTATGCTCGAAACTTTGTAGCGTGTTTTCTCATTGACTAATGAAATGACCCATTTTCACAACCATGAGTACAATCCATAATTGTATATTGAAGTTTACAGGGACCGGGAATTCTCTAACATTTTTACTCAATGTTATGTACTAATAAATGAAAGAGGAATGCACGTAAATGTAACCGATGAGCTCGAGTAAGAAAACAATTGAGTGTGCGAAGTGCAAGCGAGGGCGCAGGGCTCGAGAGGGAACGTGTCTGCTGGCGAACGCGGGGGCGGAATGGGGGATGGGGCCGAGTGGGTACGGTGACGGGTGAGGCGGCAGCCGAGGGTAGAACGGTCGCTGAAAGCGAGGGGGTGAGTGCGTGGGTGGTGAGCGGAGGTGGGGACGACGACAGCGCCCCACGCGGCGGTGGCGGCGGCTCCAGGCTTTTTAATTAAAATTATAGAGGACACGCAAAGAGCCGGACCGCCTCGGAATTGGCCTCGTCTTTGATTCAGGATATTGTCGTGGCTTGCCGAGTTTCGTGTAATGCCACTCCGCGTCCGGATATTGCAGGTGGATTAATTTCGAGTTTTTAGACGCGTCCCTCCTCGCCTCCGGATGCGGGGAACTGTACGTGCCGCGCCGCGGTTACAGCACACTGGAAGAAAATCGACGATTACGACTTGGAATGTATCCTAGAAAATTATGGAGTGGTTGACTTAAATTCTGCTGAAACTGGAGTGGTAATAGTAAGCGAAATTTTAGGTGTACGCTTGAATAAATCCTAAGATAACAGTTGCGATGTTAACATGATCTACATTAATTTGATCTAACCTGAATTAAACGCATCGAAGAATATTTTCAATGCAGAAAGAAATGAAAAATACACTGCCATCAATTTTTCAGCCATTTGAAGAAACTGAGTAATTTTAGGCACATTGTTGTTGTATTCGATGAAGATAACGTTTTTATTCGCCCTTCTATTTGGTTTAAACCACAAACTTTAAATTAATTTAGTACACATAACTGTCTGAAAACAACTGCAATGTGAGTGTAACTAGGTTGTTTTTTTAACGTTATTGCGTCTCCTCAGAGGATCTAGGAACTAATAAATTGAGAAGTAATATCTCTGATCTCGGTAAAAAAGCTAATAAGTCATCGACACTTAATTTTACAGGAGAACAAAAAACCACGTGTGAATGAAATCAGGGATTAATAATATCAAACTAAGGTGATATTCAAACAAAACTATTTTTGTGCAGGTTTTGTTTGACTATCATTAATACCTTATTTATAGCATTAGTTTAAACCGGTTTTTTGCTCCCCTGTAAAATTAAGTTTTTTTTTACTTATCAGCTTATTTACCGGGATCAAAGAATAAGGCTGTACAAATGCACTAAACACTCCTCGCAACCTCTGAAATTTACCCCGCCCGCCCTCGCCATGACGAGGCGCGTGTACTTTTCAATGTTATTTGGTGCATTCCCCCCACCCCCCCGGTAGACGCTGAAGCACTCAAGACAACTGATATTATGCAACCATTCGTATTGCTTAAATTGAATGTGGCAAACTATTTATATTTTTTTGAAAATTTCCATTTGCCCTAATCATTATTTCTCTGTGCTTATTGTACATAGTATACAATATTTTAATGTAAAGAAAAAATATACGATATGCAGAATATCCAGCACGAAACAATCCCGCCTAATTAACATATCAATAGAGAGGAAATCTTTGTAGTTTATGGGATAACAGAGTAAAATAAAATAGTATTCGCAAGTGGAAAGTTTAAATAATTATGTCCAATAAATTGGACATTATTCATGTTTTGTAATTTTAAAAAAATGTTTAATTTAATATATTTTGGTAAATTCTCTCCTACCTATGTATATATTTTGTACTTAGGCTACTACATTGATGTACGTACAATTGTATTTTCCACAATTTCATCTATGATTTGTGTATAATTGTATTTTTTAATTCTTATACTCCCAACAATATTATTTGTCTCTTTATTTGACTTTCAGCCATAAATATATTAATCATTATTTATTCACACCTGACGATGCGTATAAATATCACGAAAAACGTGTTTCCAGTGCTACACGAAAAAAACCTTTTTTGAAAACTTCTTAATTGATGTCAGATAAAAGGAAAAAAAGTATTCATGTCTTGAATTATTAATACTATTAGTGAGAATCCTAATTTTCTAATATATTTCACTGTTTAAGTAGTGATTATGTGCTCAGGGACGCGACAACTGACGCCACTGAGCAGTGCTGCCGCGTCGCGTCGGGGAGGAAGTGAAGCACCGCCTGCCGCAGCGGACGCTCCAAGCTTCGCTGTCGGGGCCATCGGCCGCGCACACGCGCGGGCTGTGCGGGCGGTGAGCGCGCCTCGCCAGTCACGGCGCCGGCCACGCCCCTCCCCCACTGCACCGGCGTCCCCGCCTCGCTTCCGCCTCCACCCCCGCCAGCGCCTGCGCCTTCACCTCTGCACCTGCCCCAGCCGGCCCACCTCCGCCGCCCAGCCCCGCCCTTCTCTGTCCTGTCCCCGCCCGCCCCCCCCCTGCCCGCCCCGCCCCCCCCCCCCCCCCCCGTCCCCGCCCCGCCCGTTCCCCCCCCCGCCCTGCCGCCGCCCTCGCGCCGCGACGAGCAGAGAGTGTGCACGCAGCGATAAACCCGCGCGTCGCCGCCAGATAGCGCAGCGGCGCGGAGATGCTATCGCCCTGTCACGTGACGTGGCACGGCCCAGCGTTATTAGCAACGTCTCGGCCGTCACCAGCTCGTTGTTGGCGCTGCCGGCGACGCCCTGGCGTCATCACCGCCCCCGCCCCCGGCGACGCCACCACCTGCGCTTCTCGCCTCACAGTTGGCTCCCCTGCTGCTGGCCACGTAGTTTGGACGTGTTTTCGAATGGCTTTGGTTCAACATTTTAACCTAGAATATACTCCGGGACTTTTATGTAGCCCCATTAGGTAAATTAAATACAAATCTAATGTATGCCAATGATTGATATATCTGTATTATTTACTTATTGTCATGTAAATTGTATTTATTTTTTTTTTTTTTACAATTTGTTTTTACCGCAATGTTGCACGCAATTTGTCACTACTTATCATTACGCAATATTTATTTTTATTGCATAGGTTTGTTATTTCATTTTGCCCTTTTTGTATTACCATTGTTTTTTTTAAATTAATGTATGTATTCTAGATTTAAACCTTTTGTCAATTTCTTTGGCCTTCAGCCGCCATCCTGAGTAAGGTTTTCTGGGTTTACTCAATCGCTTAAGGCGTATGCCGCGCTGGTTCATACTTTGCTCTTTCAGAAGTATATCTAAAGTTCCTGCCCCCCCTCGATCTTCTTCATTGTATAATAAATAATGTAAATATTTCATGTGATTAGGCGGAGGAGCAAGCCTTCAATACCCTTCGTTTCACTTCGTTCTTTTTGTCTTAGAAGGTCTATTTATGGAGGTGATGTGACCTTTCTCTCGACACGGTAGTATTTTGGATAATATTTTTTTATGTTAACAATACTTTAAAATGCAAATAATTTTTTTGTGAATTTAATGCTTGGAATAACTACGGCAATCACTGGGAGCATTCATGTACTGTATTATTTTTTAATATTAAATTACAACTATCTTAATTTGTTTCTACACAATCTTGTAATTATGAAGTATTTTAAAATTCTGAATCCTCTCATTAGTTGTCTTTTGTAACTCTGCATTGTCTAGGATTGCCTTATTCGTAAAATATTTTAATTACGACGAACTCAGTTATGAGGGGTTCAGGTGAGATGGAAATCTACTGAACTGCACAGAAACAAATCCACGTTCAGGTGCACGTTTAGTCTTAAAATATTAAACCTATCAATAGTCCGTCAAAACGTGATGACGTCGTTCACTAAACGGGTTCATTGTTTCATGGAACTGTTTCCAAACGGTTTCTTAATTGAGGAGTTGAGTGGAAGCACGGCATAAACAGAGCTAATCCTTTATTCCGCTTCTTCGTTTTTAACCTTCATTATTCCATGAATATAAATAATTTACTAGAACTTCAGATCAATGACACTCGAATAAAGAAAGTAGAGAACAAGAAGTTCTTCAAAAGCTCTTATTCTATCGGACTGCTTATATTTTTGGGCTGAATGATTTCACTATTTCATAATTGTCACCTTTCCCGACACCTTGTCGGATGCAATTACGCTCCGAGATATGTTCCGCAGTCGTAAAGATACCCAAAATATGACCATGTTACGGAGTAACAATACATTTTAATAATTAAATTTGTTCAAAGAATTGGTTTGGACGAATAATTCTTCGTCATAATTTAAGTCACTCTCTCATTCCATCTTTATATTTTGTTAAATTAACTTAAGATTTTAAGTTTGAATTTGATTGTGTCGCTTAAATCTTAGTAATAGAAATTATTATACTAAACTGAATGATTATAAGTGACGAAAACGAAATTGATTCAGAAAAGTTGCTTTTAATATAATTAAAATTTTTTATCATTTTCTTATATAAAATATACATGAATAATATTCTTTAATTACTAATTATATCTCTATAATGTACCTCATGTACCGAGTTTGGACTTCGACCCCAGAACAACACCTGAAATGAAATTATGGAAAGAATCAAATACATGAACTTACGGCTTAAGACATACGTATTACCAATTCTAATGTTATATTTTCATCAGAAACGCATTATTTAAATATAGTGATTGAAATACGTTCAACGCACAAATGAATAAAATGAAATTAACAATAGCTCAACTCTTGACAGCTCATGAGAGCTCTCTATGTCAGATTAACTACCGATGAAAGAAATATGGTAAAACCACATGAATCATCATCATCATCATCATCATCTTCTTCTTCTTTTTCTTCTTCCCGACAGGGTTTAGGTCATGGGACCTCTTCCGGCGCCCATTTTTCTTCTTGATCTACCAATGTCCCTTCTTCCTTCTGTTCATAGCGACGAATGGAAGTCGGTTCGTTGGCATTCTCGATACACGATTGTTACACTTCAACTTATTTTCGAGAATGATTTCATTTTTTTTGACTTTTTACTTTGGCCTTTAAAACCTTTAATTCCATTTCTTTTCAAGTAGTAAACCCCTAGTTATTTCGGAGAAATTTCATTTCTCCCGTTTGTATTTTATTTTTGATCTTTTTCGTGTTCACCCATGTTTCGCTGGCATTCATGAGTGTGGGGACTGCAATTGTCTTGTAAAACTTAAGCCATGGCTCCTTTCGTGTTCAGTTTCTCAGATATTTAGTTATCGTCCCACAAACATTTCGGAATGTTACTAGCTTATCTTCCACGTCATGATTTATATTACAGGATATGTAACAGCCTAAGTACTTGATGTTGCTATCTTGTTCTAAATTGTAGTTTCCTATTGTTATTTTAGGCCCTTCTGGATATTCGCCTCGGAATACCATGACTTTTGATTTTTGAGCGGACTTTTGAAGTCCATATTCTTCAAGATAAAATGGACATTTAGAGCTTATTTTCAGTCTCTTGTATCACCACTTTTTCATCCGCGTGCAAATCATTAAAACCACATGCGAAATCATTCAATTCGTTTTTCTCGAAGCTTTATTTTTGTGGTTGTGTCGTTGTTCCTCCCAGGTCCTCAATTCCTTCTCGCCATCCCAGTCACCGCCACTCCCCCCAGTTGCGGTGCTGCGCTCTCCGCCACTTGTACACGGGTAATTAATCAGCCCCACAAGTTCCTCCTCGAGAGACGCCCGGCAGTCGGGAGGGGAGGGGAGGGGAGGGGTGGGGGTGGGGGCGGGGGGCGGAGCGTCTGTTCTGGGCGCTGTCGGGGGTTGCGAATGCGCTGCTGCGCGGAAGACGGGAATGGCGGAAGTGCTGCAAATGCAAGAGGTTTCGCGGCGCGATGATTACGCCAATTTGGGAGTAGAAGTATTCTGCATTTGTTTGTCGTACGATCAGCGTCGGATTTACATACGGGTTGATTCGGGGTGGCAGGTTTTGAGGCGCAGCAAATTTTCAAAAAAATGTAATATTTTGAATATAAATGTCATGTTCATTTGAAACAAAAACTGAAATGAACCCATATTCTATATTTTTCTTTCTTGCACATATGCCATTTATGAAATAGGGTGAACTCAGTTTTTCAGAGATCAGACCTTTTGTAGGTCAAGTGTATCTCTTCACTCTGTTTTGATTCCTCCTTACGCTCTCCCTTTCTCCTGGAACTGATGTCAGTCTTCCATTTGTGAAAATCTCTTCATGCTCACGAAAGGAGCATTTACTTGAAAAAAAGGACCAATTCTTATTAAAGGGACAAAGGATTCACTTTTTCACAACTCATTTTGTGGTTGTTTTGAGAAAATGTTATCAGAAACTTTATTCTGTATTATATATAAATTTAGTTTCTATTTATTAAACCTATTAGGGAAGCATCTGTTATATTCTCTCACTTAAGTGTAACTACAAAATTGACAGATAAAATTCAGTGATAAAAGAAAAAAGAAATAGAAACAGATACAATATCATCAATTGAAAGAATGTGGTATTCTCGCCTCTGTGAACGGTTTTAAAAGTTTTTTCATTAGTTGAAAATTTCTAAATATCATGCATAGTTTGTTTAAATAAGTTCTCACTGTAGAATCACTAGATTTACCTATGGATCGAAGATGATAATGCTGTATTCTCGTTCTAAAATTCCCTGCATCCGATGACTTTGTTACCTCTACACGGAATATGAACGGGTAATAATGCAATATCACTATTGAAATCGCCGTAAATAAAATGTGCAGATATAGATGATGTGAACTGTTAGAATTTATTGCAGATATTGTTTTCTCAGATTTTGCTAATAATCACAGAAAATATCACCTTAAATCTCTTTAACGTTATTCTCTAACTATAATATAAGATCATTCTCATTAGTTTTGAAAATTCTGTCAAAAATATTCTAGAACTACATTTGATTTTTTTTCTCAATTTGATTAACACTTGCATATTTTTGCACCTTACTTTTTAAAGATGTCTCACAAACTCACTGTAGTTTGAGTTCACTTTTACTTCTGCAATTGCTCTAGTAATCGTTTTGTAGGCGAATCTATTGTGAGATGCAACACATGTGTGGGTCCCGTGGGGACAGTGCGACCAACGTAGGTTTAAAATTGCGAGAAAAGGGCGCGGGTGTTGTCGCCATCGCTTGACGAAGGCGGCTTGTCCCCGGCGAGGGGAGCTCCGTCCGGCAGAGAGGGGCGCGGAGGGGACCGCTGCTCAGGCTGGCGGGGAAGGTTGGACCTCTTCTTCTTTGAGGAGCAGCGGCCGTGAACGGCTGTGCGAAAAAAGTATGCTCAGTAGTCGCCAGGAGTCCAATTTGGACAAATGCTGCTAAGTATAATATCAACAAAATTCAGGTTATTCAGAACAAATACCTAAGAACTATCACCCACGCCCCCTGGTTCATTTCCAAAAAGCAATTACACCACGAACTTAACCTAAAACCCATCGCACATCACATAGCCTTTCTTGCCAATAACTTTTATTCCAATCTAACACTCATCAATCATGATAGACATATAAATTTAGGAAAATATAATGAAAACCCAACTAGAATAAAAAACCGATATCCAGTTCATTCTTTTCTCAACATATTTTCAAACCTCAGTAATTTTTAGAGGTGCTCGGTGAGTCCCCTCGTCAATTGTAGTTTAGAGTTAGTATATAAGAATTAGATATAAGTCAACTATACAAATGAAGTGTTTCTTGTAAACTAAACTTTGTAAGACAATCCTATACAAAATAAAAAATAAAAAAAGTAGTCGTGAGGTACTTTACAGGTGTCCGGGGAGGAAACTTCGAAATTTCGAAAATAAGGTTTTAAGACAAATGTAAGCATGTTTTGTCTAATAAACCATTTGGATATTCTGAATGGCTGAGCCACAATAAGCACTCAAAAGTATGATTCAAAAAAATGATTTCTAGGCAAAAATTTGCATTGCAGAAGCATAGAAACTCTCCAGTAAAACGTGTGGGGTCAAATAGAGTCCACGCACGAAATGGAGAAACAGAGTCAAAGGGTTAAGGAGGATGAAGAAGTGAAACAGTGAGGTAGGCAAGTGATATTGGAATAGGAATACATTCAGTGGACTTTCTATTTTTACGCGCAGGCAATTAAAATATATCAAAAAGAGATGAAATGGATGTTAATTGATGGAAAAGAAGGACAAATTTGTAAATGGTAATCGGGAGAGGTGGCTCAGGGCATCAACTGATGTCACTGGAGTGCTTCTACCCTAACAAATGGGCCATGGACCGCGCGCGATCTTTCGTTCTATTACCTTGTTCTATCATCACCCCTACTTACACCCATTTACACTTTCATGGACCGCACATGCCGAGAGACAGGTCGGGAACGTAGAGCTTGTTGGGGCGGTGCCTCACTGGTGGGAGGCACCTGGTTGGGAAAGCTAACCGACGGTAGGTCGGCGCCGGATCTCACCATCCAGCGAGGGAATATCAACGCCACCTATCACGATAAAAAATGCAGTACACTTATTGGATTAATGACCTTAACAGTTGATGCACTCGTAATCACTAAACAATCAATCACTCAATGTAAATAGTAGAATAATTATTTTTTTAATGGAAATTCTTGTTGGAGATGCTGTTAGTGGGGTAGAATGTAGTTGTTTTTATTAGTCAAGTTACATTTAATCTCGTATTGGAAGCCTCTGTTAGCTTTAAAACATTGTGTGCTATTTTCAAAATTAAGAAATTTGCTTAAGGATCTTATAATTTGGTAATAATGTAAATTCAGTGGTTGTGGCTACCTGTGAAGTGAGATTACCGAGTATATGGAATAGAGGCAAGTTATTCGAATACGTAATCATACCAGAGGGTTAAACGTGTTTTGATTTGATTATATGTCAATTGTGTTTTTTTGTTGTTATTATGGTATCGATGTAGTTTAATAAATACCATGTTTACCAACGAGTGCTTTAGTTTTACGTTGTGATCCAAACCATAGTCTTCATGCTACGATGATACTTTACCTTCAGCTCCCGTAAATCAAATAAGTTTATCTAGACATATCACCAAGTCGTTAGCCGCGACGAGGTACAGCAGGTGCAGAGGACGGGTGATCGGTAGGTCACAATATAAACATTAAATGTAGTTATGGGGCCAATTGAGTTTAATGAGCATAATTAGTTAGTCAAATTCATTTGAAAATCGGCATTGGCACGCTTAAGAACCTAAATGTCACAAGTCTAATAGTTTTCAAGGTACAATTACACGTAGGTTTTTGAAGATTGTTAAATATCCTATATAAGTACTATCCGTAGTGCCATAAAAGGATATAGCCTGATAATTTTATTTGAATCTATGCTCTGCTATTTTTGTTAATATTTTTTACTCCATTATTCTTATTTGAGTAAGCCGGAATGAAACAAACCAATTGACCAAAGGCTCATAGTACTAAAACAAACAAAAATATGGATTGCCAGAGTCATTCAAAGGGAATTCTTTGTTCTACATGTAAATGCAATTATATATATAAAAACAATAAACATACAAGATTTGGTTGAAAGGTAATGTGTATGAAAATACAAAAAAATAATCTACAAAATATAAATCTATTTCTAGTACTTATTAATATTTGAACTGTTTTCACTACGGAATCCACATATTGTTTTGTTAAGATAGACACAATTTTAAATTGTATAGCTAAACTGCAGTGCGGACAAAACATGGTATTGGAAATTAAATTAGTTGTAGGCTATTTATAAATAAATGTATGAATAAATAAATTTGTTAAAGAAAAATGTAATCTTCTTAAATAAAAATGAATGAAATTATTTTAAATTCAAATTCAAAGAAAATAAATACAATATTTATTAATAGAAGATTGCATTATTAAAATGATTTTAAGAATAAAAAAAGAAAACTTTAAAAAATTATTCTTTCCGGAATGAATGAGAACTGTTGTCTGGTTGTCTAATAAGTGAAGGCCATTTACAGGTACCATCCCTTCCAAAGAAATTAGCATTTTATCTTCAATAAAAATGAAATATTTTTAGTTAAGAAAACCTCAATTCTGAATAAAATATAAAGGAAATTATTATATGACTCAAGAAAAAACATAATTGAAAATGTTTAAAAATAGGAAATTATCAACATTAATTTGTAATAATATCTTGAGTAATAATATTTACTATATAATATTTGTCATGCTTTTCTATTTAGTTTGCTGGATCGTTCATGACTTTCATTACTGCTATACTAGTAACTACTACTACACCATTACTTCTGTCTGTGCAAACTGGGCCAACCTAAAACATTCAACTAAAGGAACGAAAGTATGATTCAGGAAATTATGTAGAAAACATGAGAATATATGTGAAATAAGAAGTAAGACTCACTTCTATTATAATAGAAGTAGAAATATACCTCTAGCTCTCGGCTTCTTCACATCTCTCTAAACCATAAACTTGTGAAGTAGTTTGAAAACTTTATCTAGTTAGTTGCATTTATCTTTTGAGATGTTCCTCATAGTTCTCTTCTGATATTTTTTACTTAAAATGAATCAGTTGACTACATACCTCTGCAAAATAATATAAACAGACGCAAATGTACTGAACATAACGAATAAGAAATTAAAAAATCAAGTTATATAAATACCTTATTAATTTGTTGCTTGACCTGTGTTTTTAATCTTATGCACTTGCGTGACATTGCTCTGTAGAGTGTTAATAAAAAATATTTGCGTCCTGATTAATGCCTTACTTCATTTCAATAATGTTTTTCTAGTTTTACCATCGAAAAACAATTTTCCTCGGCGGATCAATTGCTACGCCGCTGTCGTTTGTCATCCCAACCACCCACAGTAACAATTCGAAAATTCATAAAAGCAACAGAAAAACAGCACATGCTACCCACCACAACAAACACTACAATTCAAATCTAAGCTCACACTCCGTACGAAATTCACAAGGTTCCTCCTTGACAGGCGCGCAAAACACACATTAATCGATCAATGAACTTCCTATTTTCGCTATGGAAAATTATTGAAATCAGTGAAAATGACATTTTGCTCATGTGCCTTGTGCATCGCAACGCTTGGCAACATTGTACTCGCCAAGCAATTTTGCCGGACTATGTTTGTTCCAGCAGAACTGTTATGAAAGAGGTCAGACGAACGTGGTGCGATCTGGCAGAAGACCATTTCAACTTAGGCTCTTACCAGACTAAAGCGATGTCTGTGAATAAGGCCCTGTGGTTTTTGATGTTCCTTGCTGTCGCAGTAAGTATTATCAGCTAAAAATAGTACAAGCTTAATAATTGTTACTGAACGACATCTCATTTGAACTGTTACTGGCGATTGTTTTAACTGATTTGTTATACGATGCCTTCTAATTAAAATGTTATTTGAATCTCTAAATAAATCTTCTGATATGAATGTTCATGTTAAAAATTTAGTAAATTTAGTATTCCTTTGGAAGTTATTTCAGAATTATAAGTTTTCCCAAACTTTTCTAGATCGTGTTTTGTTAAACAATTTGAAGAAGATTATTTGAACATTCCAATACATGTATATTCAACTGTGGTGTTCTTTATTACTAGATGCACATAACATTGACTGTCGATTGATTAAATTTCGGTATTTATCTTCCAGTTGTTTCAAATATCCATTTTGGATTCACAGGTTTGGGTATGGAAACTTATACTATTTCCGTTTGAATGATCTGAAGATTAAAGATGTTCAAGAAATCTTGAATCTGTATTAAGACACATTATTCAAATACAAGCAAATTATATCCTTTATTTTGCGTTATTAAATATTGATTTTGCTATGCAATGTATTTGTCCAGCTTCACAATAGGGATATACTAGAATATTTACTCCTAAGGTATGCACGATTCATATCAGTTTGTTGTATGACTTCTTGTGGAACTACAGCAGACTGATGGAGTTAGATATCGAAGAAATTTATATGTTAGAGACACAAAAAGAGTAAAAAAACTAGTGGTACAACAAAAACACATATTTTATCGTATCTACCTGCTCCGCTATATTATACTACTACATAAACCTGCAAAAGTGTTTTCAACTGGCAAAATATTTTTTCCGCTCCGAGATCCACGCACCGGATCCTCAGAAGTGCCGTATGGTCCAAACTCGAGCAAACGCATATAAACGTGAAATGTTCGCTACGTGTAAAAAGAAACAAATACAAAAAAAACTCAAAAATCTAAAAATCCCTTTGAAAATCCCAAAGCCTCGTTTAGATCGATCGGGGAATATCAATTTTGAAGAAAATAATCTGAGTGGTTTAGGCGCTGCGTTGACCACAGATGGACAGACAGACATATATATATAGACGTTTTCTCGTCAATCGATTATTCAGTATCAAGGATCCAAAAAACATCGAATCTGGTTACCTTAAACGTAAGACGATTTTTTTCTATATTTAACAACTGGATTTATTTTCGTTTTCGTTTTCAGGGCCCGGCAATAATTCATTATAGGATATCAAATAATTCATTATTGGGTATCAAAAATACGGTGTGTAGGCTTTGAAACAAAATACTTATTGAACATTTGATAACGGAAATATTAAACTATTTCTGTCTACTTGATAGCTAGCGGCTGACAGACGAGAGGGGTTCTGTTATTTACTCACGAGCTTCAAATTTTGATAACGTCTCCTATAGAGTTGCTGATACCTTTTAAGAAGAAAATGAAATCCTAGAAAGCGAATTAACTGAAAATTGAGGAGCTCCATTTCTTCTTTGTTTATGTATCGAGTGTGCGATTCTATATCTTCTACTGTTGTGTGCTCTTATTGCGACATGTTTCTTGCTACTGCTGTTATTGTTGTGATCTGATGCAAGAACGACCATACGATTACCTGTTTCCCGCCAGAGTAAGTGGAAACATATGTACTATACCCCCATCCCCCCTCCACGTCTATCAAGAAGACAAATATTACACAGAAAATAGCTCCCTTCTCCCATGTTTTTCGGCTCAAAGCGTCGTCAAAATGAACACGCCCTTCTTCAAACCATTCGAAACCTTTAGGATCTATCATTTACTGTAGTCCCTCAACAAGCGGGAATTAACTACTCGCGAGATTTTAACATTCGCAGTTAGAGAAATGCTATCGGTTTTATCATTCAGGACTTCAACGTTCGTTAGTGGGTAATTTGGCTGTCCTGCGTTTTTCTTGAAAGCGAATTTTCATATTCTCCAACTGCGTGATTTGGGAACCGAACTCGGCCGATTCCGAAGCCATCATCGTCATAATCATAGTTTTAATTAAATGAATGAACAGCTGAAAAGAGGCAAGGAGATTGCACGACAAAAATTTATGGGGATGTGACAGAGGTCAGAGTATATTGGCCTAGGGGAACCTACCTTTGGATTACTACGAAAAATGACGAAATCAGTCGTCTCCCTATACAAAAAGAAGAATGAAAACAGTGAATTTATTAATCCAGAAATGTCATTGTGTACTTCGCCGTGACCTCAGTAACGCACAGCATAGTATACAAATGCTCCTTGACTAAGATCCCAATGATAAATTAATGAACAATGAAACTGAAACAATATGAATATAACCTCCCTTTACAAACCCGCAAAAAATGTTACTGATAAAAAGGAATAGTGGAAAATGTTAAACAAACAAAGCGAATCAAACCTTGCGTATTTACTCTAAATTGTGATGTTTTTTTTTAGAATTGGAGCGACAGAACAAATGCATTAAAACGAATTATACCCTACATGTTTGTTCGTTACACAAAAATGATATCAAATAAAAGTAATATTAATAATATTTATTCTGGCAGTTCTTGCATTACAGAACTGTCGAATATGTAGAGTCTGTGAAAGAGACATGATGGAAAGTTCATGTTCGAACTGCTCAAATAATTGAAAATTATCGATTTAAAAACAATTAACAGATTCATCAGTGAAATGTATGGACACATAAGGTGAAAAGACTGAACAGAAAATCTTTATTTAAGTTGAGTTTTTAATGACGTGGTCAACAGCCTGAAGGAGTGATTTCGTCGTACTACCAGGGTCACGGACTTTCACTGGAGGCCTTCACGCCACTGATTTAATGCATAAAAGTGTGTACTTGTTCATGAAACAGTTGGTTAGGAGGACTCAACATTCGTCATTTTAAGTTCAGAAAAAGAGGCAAAGAGACTTGTGGAGGAAGGCGAAGAGATACCAATACTCGATTACCTCCTTGGACATGAAATGCCTTTCAAATTTATCAATAGGATTTTGACTACACAACATATTAGAGGAAGTTATGTATTACGTTTTACTACAAGATTATGTACTTTACAAGATTACGTGCTTACTACAAGATAACGTATTTTACTACAAGATACGTACTACTACAAGATTTATCGACTTTTTCATCAGAGCCCGACAATAGGAGTTTTTCGGTCGGAAAATTACATTACCCGGCGCACGATTACAATGCTTTCTCTTCTTACACATTAAGGCGAGAAAGTAAAAAGGAAGTTCAAGCTTTGAGATCTTCCTTCGCTAGCCGTTCTTGACACACAAAACGGAAGAAACGCGAGGCCAATGAAAGGTGAAGGGTTCAGCACAAAAACCGTTAGTCTCAATTTCTGATTCATCTCAGAACCCTCTGAGGCGACGTTACGTCATTGCAAGCCTTCAGCGGCAAAGCGAGTAGTGTGGGGCGGGGAGCGCGTCGCGGGGAGGTAGCGAGACTGGAGCTGGCGGGCCAACATGTAGCGTCGCTGCAGGAAGGCGGTGGCAGAGGCATCTGGAACGTGACGTGAATGTGGGTCTGGGGTCTAGCCCCTTCGTGCGGTCGCGAATGCTGTACCGCTCGCCTGGGTCCACACGACTTTGCCGTTATCAAATACGTGTAAAATTACTTCCAAGTATTTGCGTTTTTATGTGCTTCATACATGGAAGTAAACATTTCATCCTAGAAGAATATTCAAACTTCATCCAATCTGTTATAGAATCACCGGTTTATTATAAAACAATTATTTTTCAAGACCTAATAAGAATTCGTTTCTGTTAGTCATTATCATTCAGTTAGTTAATGGGTTAAAGTAGGAGAAAGTCTTCCATTTCCATTTGTACTACATTATTTACAAAAGACACCCTACTCACACGTTTAATGTCTACTCTGTTATCAGTTTTGCCTCGAGAAAATAAGAGATAATGTATCAAATAAGATAAGTCATTATAAAATTGAACCGCAAACATTTTGTGAGCAAAATTTGTTCTTTTTACACTTAATTGTCTATTTTAATTTCATTTTGAGCATGATGCCGATTTAGATAAGGCAAAATATGCAGAGAAATCAGAGGGTTTGATCAACGTCCAGAGATATTTGATATAACATAAAAATTTGTTCCAAAGGAAAAAAATCATGAGCTTAACTTCCCTACTGTTGTCAAACCACACATTTAGTTAAATTATAAGGATCAATTAAAAACATTGGAAGAGATGAAGGAGGAGTCATAGGAATAGGAGTAATAGGAGTAGGAGCACACACAATTGGAGTAGCAGAAGTAGTAGTTCTCTAAAAATCAGCCTTACTAAATAAAAAGAGTATAAACAGAAATAATACACGGCGAAATAGGAAGTAAACAACAGTCTTTCAAAAATCGGTCTTTATTGTCTTTTGTGTGCCGGGTGTATTGTGGGAGGAGTATGATTCGGTATCACGTTAACTTTTGAGGTTCATCCGGGTAATGTAACACGCTCGTCACAGAAGCCTCACTGAGAGCTGTCGTTTACTGAACGAGCTTTCACTCTAACCAATAACATCATCACTCATGCAATGGTGAATCGCGTTTACGTTTAACCACAGAGCTACATTACAGCGCCGTCGCTCGCATAACGTCCCAATCATTTGAATAATGATTTCGCTTTGAACAGAGACATGAATCGATGATAGAAGACGTTTGTCGGTTTATACCTCCCTATTTAAAACGAGACTTCCTTGATTAATTATAGCAGACTCATCGCAATGCTAAATAATTGTTCAATGTTTTAAATGTCAAGTCTAATACTCATCATTCTTTCCTAAAGTTTTATGGATTTTTCTGCAATAGTAATTTACACATATTTTCATATTCGCTGTATAAAACCAACGCGCAAAATTGTAAAACAAGAATAACGAAATACCATATTGCAATTTGTGCCCTTTGATATAATTAACAGTGCAAACAATTCTCGTCATCAGTAGTTCGTGCTCAACTCATGGCAGATGGCTCCTTTCGACAAAATTGGGGGCAGACTTCCTTGATCCGGAGCCGCACCGGAAGTTGCTCAGCGTGGCCGGAGGAAGGGCCTCGGGGAGAAAAGCCTTAGCGCCTTATCTGCTCCCGATGGCCCTTATAATTATCACTTTCATTAAAGTATTTTTCGGGCCTTGAAACTCCCATTTAGATGCACCACAGGAAAGCTCATAATTATCGGCGACTGCTAAGCGAACGAGCCATTACGGTTTCTGGGAAAGGGGAGGGGAGGGGAGGGGGTGGGGGTGGGGCCGAGCGGAAGTGCGCTGCCGCGAGAGGAGCAGACGCTGAGAAAGAATAAGGACTGCGAGTCTGAATGTCGGGCGCTGTGAATGCCTCGGGCGAAAGAAGTAAACAATGAAAGTTTATGACGTTCGTCTGGATTTGAGATAGACCGTAAAAATTCAAGCCGAGGCAAGGAATATTTCGTACTCAAGAATCAAAAAGTTAGATAACAGATAGAAAAAGTTTGAAAGAAAAAATAGTTAAAAACATATCTTGTCTGGAAATTAAAAGATTGTGAATGATATCATGAAATGTGAAAAGGCTTACAAGAGCTTTAAGTTGAGCAACAAAATGGAAGTTAACTTTATGTGAAAACAACCAAAACTATGCTAGTTAAAATATCTTTAAAATAAATGGAAATATATAACAACTCGACACTTCATTTATATCTTATACTATTTAACCATTAAAATGTTATGCAGTTTCAAAATGTAGTGTATTTATATCCTCTTTTCATCAACATCAAATTCTTACACATTACTATGTTGCACCTGTAACAAAAATGTAAAATTCTGCGTATGAATTCTTTTGAAACTCCCAGATAAAAAAATGATAAAAAAACTGCAGCGCATAAAACGTATGATTGCAAGACCTTTAGCACGAAACCCCTCTTTCGAGAGCCATCATACAACGCGCCGCAGACTTCCAAAGAAAAGTAATTAAGTTCACAAAGAACAGGCTCTCAAAAAAAAAAAAGTTCCCTTCTCATCACGTGTAATGAAGAAGGTATTCTAAACTAGGGGTTCCACGATCAATACCCTCGTCTTCTCTTCCTCACTCCACGGAACAATTCTTTTACGTTATAACGAACCTGCATCTGCTACAAAAACTTCGGAGTCCGCAGATACCAGTGAATTGCGAAAAATTTAAAGGAAAGAATAACGACAAGACTTGGCATCGGAACTTGGGAGGGGCGCTGTCTACAAGCTTTGGAAACTTTTCTCTCGGAGATGCGGTTCGTCATTAAGGGGCCGCGGCGTCTCTGCATTAGCGGTTTTCGCCCAGGGCGATCTCTATGTTTCTCCACGCAAGTAGAGCGGGGGCATTTTTGGCCGCAGGATTGTTAATGCACTTTAACACTCCAGCAGGCGCTGATACTCAGTACAGTCAGTGCTGTATCAGTGATATGTATTTTTTTCAGAAACTACTTGGCTGTCGTGGAGACGATGTGTCCTAGGCCCAGGTGACAACGTTTCGGCCGCCATTCTGTGACCTTCCTCACGGTGAAATGCGGAAGGTCACCGAATGGCGGCCGATGGTTGTTAGTGATTCCGAACATGAAAACTACTGAGGTTATTAGTCCTGTAAGTGTAGTGCATGTTTCGTCGTGAGGTGGCGGAGAGCTTCCCTCGCTGGATGGCCCGGTGCCACCCTACCGTCGACTAGCGGGGTTTCCTCAACCCGGTATCTCCCACCAGCGAGGCACCGCCCCAGCCGGGACAAGCTCTAAGCCCCCGACCGGTCTCCCGGCATGTGTGGTAGCGTAGTGCATGTTAGTGTGTGTGTAAGGGGTGAGAATAGGAGAAGAAAGAGGAAGGAAAGATCGCACGCGGTCCGTGGCCGTTTTGTTAGAGTACTGCTCCGGCATTCACGTGGTGTTGATCGGAGAAACCACGCAAAATTACCAATCAGAGCAGCTGGCCGCTGGAATTTTCCTCCAGGCAGCAATTGAATTCAACCTAGTGGACAAGCTAGTATCTATAATCTTGCCACTGTCGGGATTCCCATTATTCGTAAATTTCAGCACATACATTCTCGCATTATTTCCAAATTTCGAAAATTATGATAGTTAAACGAAAATTAGATCCGCGCCATTCTCTTAGCGATCAGTTTTTCTACATGGATAACAGTTAAAGAAAAATTCCCAGCAGTTTTTAAGAATTTTTTTTAATTGCATTAATTTCAAGCACAAATTACGCGAGAACTGTTTGTTTCTTAAAAAATAATTATCCTTGACCTTTTTTAAAGAGCTGATTTTTACAACAGACTTAATGAAGACTAACATTTATATCTTCAATTTTGAAATTTTTACATGTCCACGTTTTGCAATTTTCGAAAATACGGTGAGTTCGCCGAAATTGAGTCAAGCACGTTTTGACCGTCTGTTTATCCATACGAGGAAAACATTTAAAGAAAAAATATGGAGCGTTTTTTGAGAAAAAAGTTTTAAAAAATTAAAAATTGTCTGTATTTATCGCAAAGTTACACAAAAACTATTCATTTTACGAAAAATTGAAAGTGACCTTATTTGAAGATCTCTATTTAAAAATGGGATTTCATTATGAAAAATATCTCTCTTCAGTATTGTAGTAGTAGGAAGATGCCCTGTCAAAAAATTACAGTTTTGCAATTTTCAAAAAATCTGGAATTTTAATGATCATGTAGGCTGCACTCATAAGCGTCCTTTAAGCTATCCAAGGACAAAGTTTAATTAAAAAAAATTGGTACCAAAAATAAATAAGTAACTTACGTTCATATGGGCTAATATACATTAACACTCAAATATGTGAAAAAATATGAAACCTTACCTAAAATTAAAGGCTAATTAAAATCTATAGAAAAATTATTCCAGGCTTTATATTCCAAAATTCACTGTTGTAGAAAGAAAAACAAGAATCATGTTTTTTTCATAATCTTATATAACCAAAACTCATAGAAAAAACAGAAAGAAATATGGCGTGGTTCCAAAAATGAAAGGGTAATAAGAGGTTTTCGAGAAAAAAATTGTTCCCGCTCTTTTTTTCGGAAAATTAGGGCGCTACGAAGAAAAAACAGTCTTTGTTGAGTCATAATTTTTGGAAGATACTGACTGAAAGAATTTTTGTTGAGTGAACATTGTTGCATTAATTTGAAAGTTTATTCAATTTTTCTTTTTAGATTTTGATATGGAATTTCAGTTAACTTGTTTATCAATAGGACGTTTAGTCGTTACCTTTCTAGTTTCTAATTAATAAACTCCGAAAGTGGATGACTCAATATAATGAGAAGCTGAGGTACGTTTCAAGTTATAAAATTTATAATTATCAAATTCTTTTGGAAACATTTTACAGTCAATAATGTAAAGAATGCAATGAAATGTTTACGTCATTTTTTGTTAAATCTCAGACTAAATTCATAAAAACAATTTGAGAAAATATTAAAAATATTAAACAAAATAAAATTCACCTGAGAGATTAAAAAAGCACTTAACCGTTTTTGCAAGAAAATAACATCTTTAGAGAGGTCATAGTTATATAACTTATTATGTTACTATATCCCATTGGAGGCGATGATGCACATGAAAGAAAGTAATTAAACTGCGTAAAATTTTCCACTGCGAAATTAATTCGACGAATAATCCCTTTTCCCAAGACAGAATTATGTTTTTTAATCAGAAAATTACATGGACATTTTTCGGTGCATTAAGTTAATTTCTAAGAAATTGTGAAAGCATTTTAAGAGTCTAATATAACGCAATCGTGATAAAATTCAGAAAGTATCCAAAACAACAACTATTGACCATTTTTTCATTCATTCATTTATTCATTTTTTTGAATACTTTCTCAAATCTGCTGTGTATTAAATATACAATGTATTTGACACGTGTTATAATACATACGGATCTGTACTCAATCCCTTAATTTGAACCGTTCTCTTAGAAATGTACCTTTTAAGGTTTATTTCTCTTCTCTTCCTCCACTTCATGTGGACACGATCAATAACACGTCGGTAATCGGGAAATGTTTGGGTGCCTGAACGCGTACGCGAAACTGACCCGCGCTGAAACCGGATGATTCCACAGTTTACCGCGTTAATGAAACTCACATTGGGAAGCCTCCGCGGAGACCGTAATTACTCGGCCGACCTCCACGAGCGCGCCGGGCGGCGAATGCTCGACCTAAACGCGAGTTAATTTTTTTCTCCTGCACCTCCTACTTAACGGATATTTTTTTTTGAAACCTTCCCAACATCGCATCCTCCATGCTGGTTCTCAAAGCAGAGTCGACTTATATAAAATTAATTAAAAGAAAATTACAACACTGTTTTAACGATTTTTTAATAAACAGAGAGCGCACACTGCCTGATGCAACGCAAATTCCGTGCAGGGGAACAGAGGGGGGGGGGAGGTAGGGAAGCTCGGACTCAACGAGATTGCGCGATGAATAATTCACAGAAATTCCTCTTCATCTTTTTGGAGAGAAGAAACATTTCTTAAAGCTTTCCTGTTTCTTTACACCTTACTTCTTATTAGATACTTCTTCGAGAATTATCATTGCAAATAAATGTAAATTGCATTCATAGACCGCAATTATTGCAATCATCTGGATCATTAGCACCGCTAAAAGAATATGCAAAGCGAACGGTTTCGAGGGAAGCAAGAGTCGAATAAATGACAAAAGACGTTGGACATGATGGGTCCGCAGACGCTTCTAAAAGAAGTAACTGGGTTCCGAGAAGAGTGGGTGCTAACAGTTGGATAAGAGATTCCTCCGGTTTCTGTTTTATGATATCCTTGATCAGGAACCCGTGAATGGACGATAGATTTCTCTTTACATATCTGATATTTAGATTTCGCTCACAACCAAGGATTCTCTCTTGGAACTTCTGCCACATTATTGAAAAAGTGTTTAATTTTTTATTAATGTCTCTTATACTGTTTTAAAAACTATGAGTAGTGCTTTTCCCTATCATGTATTTTTAAATTGAGTGATGGATTATATTTTAAACATCTTCTATATTATTAATTAATGAGTTTTAATCCACATAGCATTCAAATACACACAATCTTTCAGAACTTCAAATTGTTTATAGATACGGTCAATTCCAAACTCTAAAAAACTAAAATAAAGAAGAATAAAGCTACGAGTTAGAAAAACGTATAATTTACTGAAATATGCTTTCTTTTCCTCTAATTATTTATTTTCAAATACTGCAGTCTTTATTTAGACATTCATTGCGTGCACAACTTCTAGTGCACAAATACCAATAGTGTAATAAAATTAGAGACATACACGAAATGAATGAGTATTGACGTGTAGAGGAGAAAATATAAATTTTTGTTATCATTCAATTAAATTTTCATTTACGGCACCTTATTAATGAACAATTAACAACAAACAATTAAAATAGCATGTTCCAATAAATATTCTCTACAAGTAAATTGAGTTATCATTTCAATCAGAATGGAAAATTACTTGCACCGCATATAAGTCGTTTGTGCTAATGTTAGAGATAATGAGATATTTTTTTAATTGAGAAATGAGCATTGATTTATGACATATCAATACTGAGTTATATATTTTTAAAAAGTGTGTGTGTGTATATATATATATATATATATATATATATATATATATATATATATATATAAGAGAAGAAGAGATTTTATTAACCCTCAGAAGGTCGAATCTTCTCACCCATATTGTTGATTGTCAACGCAATGCGCACCTTATTTGAATGCCAGTTAAAGAAAAAAGTAAATAAATATTTCTATTTTTCCTTTATTATAAAATGTGTGCATAAAAATAATGATATTTTCTACGTACAGTATTTGTTAATTTTTTATTGCGCTGTTTCATTATTTTGAAATAAATGCTTCCAGGTTGAGAAAAAGGGAAAGCACTACTTCATGTCAGGGGATAAACAAATTAATATTACCCAGCAGTGATATAAGAATTGCCCTGCTCGACATGACTGTCGATGTGACAGTTTCCCTTGTTTTCCGAAATTTTCCTTGTTTCGTTGTAGAGTTCGCACGAGATATAACGAAATTACTCTAAGAAGCAATCGCTTTGAGAGCTATGGAAACAAATGAACGTCATTGAAAGAGATAGTGACAAAGCCATTTACAAATGATCTATGAACAAACGCAGTGACAAAATGAGTGCACGGACATAACCTGCAGGTATGTAGCCAGCATCCGGCCAAGCAGTAGCAGCCAAAACGGCCCCTTATTATTATATTCTCTCTATATCTGTGTAGTCGGATGACTGTTCAAGTTGGAACAAACGCTGACAATTCAACGGTCATTGAGTGCACAGATATCGCTTGCGAACTCTAAAAGAGCAAAAGAGGACGGACATACCACATTCTAGTAGTTATCTTTGTAATCAGGCACACAAAATCTCTTCGTTCTTTTTTTAGTAAAAAAGATAGCATAAATTTCAAACTGGCAAGAGATACTATAAACTCTAATTTTACATCCAATTCATCAGTTTTCTCTATCACACATTGGGCAAAATTTGCTTTGAAGCAGTTATTTCGTCAAACGATAACAGTTATAAATCCAAACTGCGAGGACTGTCGGATGAGCCCACCATTTTCGCAATTTTTCTCTTTCCGTATTATGCCTGTGTTACGAATCTTTTTCTTCAAGACCCTCTTATCCTCAGTCATTTTTTTTATATTCAGACGAACCAATCCGAGACCGGGTGCTCGCACAACTAAGCAATCCTTTCGGGGAACGACAGCGACATAGGCGACAAACGTCAAGGGACTTTCTCAAACCCGATGGCGACAAAGCACTTCGCGATCTCTCTAAAGTTGTCCGGTCAGAGTACGACCGCACGGGAGCCGCTTACAGGTATGTCGCCAAAAGCGGGGTCAACAGGCCAGCGGTTCCCGTGACTTCAGATCGGTGTTGGCGGTCTCAGTAGGTCCCCTTGATATTGATAACAATACAATACAATACCAATACAATACCAATACAATACCAATACAATACCAATACAATACCAATACAATACCAATACAATACCAATACAATACCAATACAATACCAATACAATACCAATACAATACCAATACAATACCAATACAATACCAATACAATACCAATACAATACCAATACAATACCAATACAATACCAATACAATACCAATACAATACCAATACAATACCAATACAATACCAATACAATACCAATACAATACCAATACAATACCAATACAATACCAATACAATACCAATACAATACCAATAGAATATCAATACAATATCAATACAATATCAATATAATAACAATATCAATAACAGTACAATACACCCTTGCCTATATAAACTATTCTTATTTATCTTTTTTACCGAGAAGTGGTACACCCATATTATTCTATCTCGTATTATATCAAGCCTTTTGTTTATTTTCACATTCAGTTGCAGATTCTGTGCGGGTCTGAGTAGATGGGAATATATCAAGAAGCGCCGGACCAGCAAAAATGTAGGTAATAGAATGTTCAGGAAGATTTCATCCTGTAGGCTACGGTGTAAGGAACGTTTCTTTCAGGCCTTCGGCCTCAATATTTTAGTTTCTAGGACGTAGAATGCTTAACGTAGGAGTTATTTAAAGATATAGACTCAAAACAATGCTGACGAGTGTTGCGGTTTGCATTTGAAATGAATATCTAAATACATTGCTTGAAACAAATCCTTCATATTTGTAAAGTCAAAGTGCAATTTATGTCTCCGTGAAATTCTCTTCCTTTATAGATGTCATTTGTAAAGAATGGTGGCGTGTGAAATCCGCAAAAGCTATGTATACTCCTGAAATAATATTCGCTCACTTCTTGTGTGTTGCCACTTATAGCTCTGTATCTCTCTTTGAGTGTTATAACTGAGTTCCTTTCATTGTCTACAGCTAGGTGGAAACAGAGTAATATGATTACTGCGCTGACCCTACGTCGTACTATGGATTAAGTCAATCCATTCCATTGTTTTTAAGAATGCAGACAAGAGTAATACGGATTTGGCTATTACGAAATGCAAGTGATTGAAGTCGAATGAATTCATTGCAGAAGATGGTGATGATGTTCCACGATTGAAATTAATCCCCTGCTTTTCATTCTCTAAACTTTTTAAAAAGGGGTAGACAATAAAATTTTAGGAAGAATTATTGATATATTTCTCACTAATACATACATTTATATAAATTACTGCACTTTAAAGAATGCCAATTTAGTTTGACATTTATTTATTACCCAGTAGTTGTGGCAAGTCGTGTTAACCTGATAGATGATAGAAATAATATTGTACAATGTAACTCTTTCATTATTATCAATACACTGCACGATGGTCGGATAAAAGTGGGTGTATTTTTAACCAAAGTTTAATGAAATAATCAATTAAATTAATTTATTAAATGTGATTTTATTTGATATGGTATTCCTAATTCATTAAATTATTAACTTGTAATCATTGTGAGACAATATAAAATAATGCACCAGTGTGTGTCATTTCGACTTGCTACGTCTCTCTATTCGCATTTCCCTGCAGCAGCGCTAATTGTTGTCGCGGGGCGCTCTTTGAGTCATCTTACGCCGCCCCCTTCGCCACTCTGCACGCCGCGGAGCCACCTAATTAAGCTCGCAACAGGAGATGAGCCAGCGGTTAGGAGACTTTCTGCCTTTGCTAAGACTGTCGTCGTCAGACTCTGATGTTACTGCGCGATCGTGTTTCTAAAGAAAGCGCTCATATTGGGTTTCCTTTGTATTGCTTCAAAAGCATTCTTCACAGCGAAACGTTGATGTTTTCATTTTATTTCCATTTGGGGTCTTAGTGCGGCAAAATTAGCTTAAAAAGAAGACGAAAAGCAATAGAATTAGAAGTGATAACATGGTTCCTAAAATATAACATTAATTGAACTATTGTTCCTTTTTTCGTCCTTGCTTCGTAAGAAGAAAAAGAGATATTGTACACGTGCCCTGAAAAGCGGCAGATTTTCCACATAAAAACTCTTTCTGCTGGGCCTCAACTCCTCTCCCTCCCTAACCACCGTGATTAAAGGTGAGGGGTTGCGTTTGATTTCATTGGCTGGCCCTCACATATACGAACAATTTTCATTACCCATTTTTCTTCATATGATGCTGACTTTTCGAGATATTCCCAAAACATATTTTAAATGGAACACGCTGTAAATAGAAAATTATTTCCTCTTACACGTTAAAAAACCTGTCTTCATTATTGAACTTGTAGAAAGGTGCCAAATAATGTTCAAATTTTATTGAAAATTCGAAGATTTCAAGGAAATTTAAACACTCGCCAGTTTTGTAAGTTTTTTTACACTTCCGCAAGCAAAGGTTTAATAAAATAATTTGGTTCCATTTTTTGAGAAATTTTTGAAAATGTTGTTGGCGTATGTAAACTACCGCCCCAACTTGTGATTCAAACTTGGTGTGTGTCTAGTTTGTCCAGGTCAATTTGAGAATATCAATTTTGGAGAAAATAGTCAGAACAGTTTCGACGATAACGTTGTCTACAGTCGGGCGAGACTGTCCAGGTGGATAATTCTGAATAATTGTTGGGTGTGTTTCGGGAAATTTAATTTACTTTTTATTTGTCTAAAACCTTTAAGTAGTAGGTATAAGTGAATACTTTTTTCTATTCCATGAGTGAAATCGGTGAGTTACATGCAATTAACAACTTGTGAAGCACTTCTTTTTTTTTCCTTCTTCCAGGTTGCACTTTTTTTCGTTTTTTTTCAGTGTGTTTAATAACACCATACAGATTCCTCCTTGTTAATAAAGAGATATCATTACCAGACCATAAAGGAAAAATAAAGAAAATAATATTGTAGGTAGAAAAGCTAACAAAACGAGATGTGCATCATCATAAACAAAGTACCTTAACGCAAAATGGGGCCAACATGCGCAAACTTCGATTAATGTTTTGAAAACTAGATGAATTCCAGAAAGAGATTCCGTTAATATCATTGCCCGGAAACGCCTGGAAGGGAAGTAAAAGACAAAATGAAAATCCGGATTTCAAAATTTCATTCTATTGTGACACGTGAAGTTTCTACTTGAAATTACTAAATTATTATTCAAGGAATATGTTTTTTTAGAAAAACAGAGTTAAAGTACATATCTCCTGGTATCGTATCCATAGCATGTACGATACTACTAGTAGAGAGAGTAGAAATATCTGCATCGAAAAATACAGCTTTTCTTCCTGCGAAGGGAAATAATATATTTTGGCGGCCATGACTGCCATGGCGGCCATGACTGCCATGGCGGCCATGACTGCCATGGCGGCCATGACTGCCATGGCGGCCATGACTGCCATGGCGGCCATGACTGCCATGGCGGCCATGACTGCCATGGCGGCCACGCACCGCTTTTGGCAGTTAGGGTGATCTCGGCCCCCTTTTTATGGAAATAATCATTTCTGGAGAGTTATATTCATAGTACATAATCGGTACTAAATTCCATAGATTTATATTTACATTACCCTTTCTTCGTACAGATAATGAATTAAGGTACGTTTGACAGCTATTGACATAAGTATCCTCAGACCTATTACTTTCCACTGACTACATTTACTTTTGTATTTACAAAGCAAATATTTTTACAAAATTAGAAATAAAATTCTTTAAAAAAACTTTACAAATGCGAATGAATACACAAAATGAAATGTAAATTAATATTGCAGGTTAAAATGAAAAAAATTGTACAAGTAACTAAAAGTAGCTTTCCAATATTCCCACCTGTCACAGTCACATCGTTTTGGAACACCTCTCACGAGGAATACGCATTCGCATAAAATGTTTTTATTTCGCTGGGTAATGAAAGTTTTAAAGAAGTGTGCAAGTGTGCTTTACAATGTAGCGTCCCAGCGCAATTTATTTCCAGATTTATCATGATTTACTCTATTGAGAGTCGTTCAACTTGTACGTTTAGCGAATCAGCCCCCGCTGACAGGCGGCGGAGATTATCGCGTTTGCACTCACTCCCGCAGCCATCTCGTTCAGGGCCTCGCAAACCTGCATCAAAACCAGAGACAAAGCGAGAGTGGTACCATAGTAAGTGCTAGTGTCTCCGGGTGCAGCTGCAGGTTAGCCTTGCCAACTTTCGCACATAAAAATGGGGTAATTCAAGAGAAACGAGAAAAGTGTCTTCTTAATTCACAATTATTCATAACATATACATATAAGAAACCGCTGAAGAAAACGCGAACATCGGCTCGATCTTTTGTAACTTTAGGCGCCTGCTTGCGTTTCGCGAACCCACGCAGAAGCCAAGCATGTTGTAAGCCCGGTATACACGGTGCAGTTTTCGTGCAGATTCTCATACAGTTTCTATACAGAAACTTCAAGATCCCAAACTAGAAGTACAAAAGCTAAAAGTCGCGCATACACGGTCTATACGTTTCGCATCGCCACAGGCCGCCGCTAGGGGTCTAAAGAAAAACAACTGAATTGCGCCGTCCGAGTACTCTCAGGAGTGGTATTTCTGTGTGTGGGATGTGGTTATGATCTTTATTTGGTATTAATTAACCATGAGGAACATAGAGAATAAAAATAGTAAGTCAAGAATTGGGAAAAGGAAGTTTATCACAATATATCACTTCACACAATCGCACTTTGACACATCTAACCACAAAATCGCAATGGCCGATCACCGTTAGTGAATCGTTCTGCCGCTAGAGGCGCTTGAGTCAAACTGTAGGTTTTCTGCATGAAAAATTATGAACATGTTCATATAGAAAACGTGCAGTCTGGACTGCACGAAAACTGTACCGTGTATACCGGACTTAAAGTCTCGTTGGCAGCAGTTCGTATTTTAGTTCTTGTAAAAAGATGATAGAGGAGAGCGCGCCACTGTAATGGTCTCTACCACGTTATATGGGAGT
This sequence comes from Teleogryllus oceanicus, assembly GCA_964035755.1. Lineage (NCBI taxonomy): Eukaryota > Metazoa > Arthropoda > Insecta > Orthoptera > Gryllidae > Teleogryllus > Teleogryllus oceanicus. The sequence continues at coordinate 27,494,668 of CAXIVR010000014.1, read as the reverse complement.
TGAAAGGCCTTCGTCTCATTCGCGTTTCCGACGGAGCTCAAGACACTCTTCGATTCCCGGAAAGTTTGCAGTGGACAGCTTGGAGCGGCCGTTAACGAGGGCGATGGCTGTAAACATCACGCAGCAGGAGAAATCTCGCGGTGAGGGGAAATCAAGCAGATCGCCGAATAGATAAGAGTAGATTTGGAGAATAGGATGTCCGAACTTAATAGATTTAGGTTTTAAGCTCGCAAATCCTGACTTCCAGGCTTGCAGAAATACATTTGATCTAATAAGTCTCGTTGAAACTTGGTTGAAGGAATAAAAAAAATATTTGTGGTTGTTTTTGCAGTCGTATGTTACAATTAAAAAAAACGCAGAGAAGAAAAGAGATAGGTTCCAGGTGTGTGCATATTTCGGGCTAGTCTAGTACTGTTGATTAGAGATATTTCTTCAAATTCAAGAAATTTTATTTTCATTAGAGTAGTAGTACAAGAAACAAACAATTTATTGTGTTTGCATACAGTTACTCTCATGGTTTACGTTATTACAATCCAGAAGCCTTCGGAGAAAAAATATTTCTTTTACACTTTGAAGCAGAGGTATCCGATTAATGCTTTACTGTTAGGTGATATGAATGGCTGAATTTGCAATGAGCAGGGAGTACTTTCGGACTTTGATGGGCAAGGAGCGAGAAAAAATCTATGAAAAAGCAAAGATTTTGTCATCAATAACGATGGTCGGGAATTTCTGGAGTTATGCCAAAGTTTTAACATTGGAATTTTAAAGGATGAAAGGAGGAAAAGCGACCGGAATTTGAAGAGTACTTTCTTGACACAGCACGTTACGACCTACATGAGCTGTCATCAGAAGTGCAAAGAATATTTTTAGAAAGGTATGTCTATCGCGTATGGAAGTCCTTGCAGGGGTGGAGAAGAGGGATAGTTTACTGTCCCAGGGGTGGTTTGGCAAGGCCTGCAGCAAAAGCAGCTGTAATGTAATGTTGTCGTTAAGGAAATTTAGAACTTTGAGATGCGAGTTATTGAAGCGAGAAACAGTTACTTGATATCACGTAGGCATTTTGAAGCCACAATTAAAGAATTTAAGAAAATTCTGTGCAAGAGACTGCGACAGTAAAATTAGAGGCGATGGGGAATGATCGAAGTAAAATAAAATTGGGTAGTTAACAGATCTCTGCGTAGTAAAGTAAGGAAATTACATCTGAAGCGAGACGAGGTAGGTAGAGGCAAAGGTTTTGCGACCAATGACAATATATTAGTGAGTTAGGCATCTCACGTAAAGATTTCATTGTATTGCAGAGCAATTAAATTTTTGCTTCATCTGTGGCAGTAGAAGTACAACGCAAGATATAAAATGGGCAGAAGCAATATAGGGTTATTTCCCTGCTGTTGTTTATTTTGTTTACAAACGATTTAATGACAGGGGACAGGAAGCGGACACGCCTGCGCCGGAAATTAGTCTGAAAATTCCAGGATTACTATATGTAGAGGATTTAATTCAATGTTCTAGGAGCACTTACAGATGAGTTTAAGCATCCTCAAAAATGTAGAGTGAGATATGAAGACTAAACTTAAATATTCAAAAAACGAAAATTGTTGTTTTCAAGAAAACGTTTTTCCTTCGAGGGAAACTATAATTAGGGAGTGAGAAAATAGCACTAGTTAGTAGTATGAGTAGAGCTCATATCAGAGGAAATACAAAAGCAAATAAGTACAGAATAAATAAGTTAATCAGTAATAAGTTAGTATATTTGTAAGTAAATAAGTTATTAGGTAATAAGTAAATAAACGAGTAATAATGGGCATGATGACCAACCATTAGAGGGCCATTTAGTGTAGGTGTTTGAGGAGTAACGGCGGGGGTACGGACGATCTTCGACGTCTGAACGAACAGTACGTGACTGTAAGGGCGATTAATACGACGTTTTCGAAGTTTTAGTAGTGGAAATTTGATCATAAATCTTTATATAATATCTTTAATTTTCATTTATTTTTTTCGCGGTAAATAAAATAAGTGATCAAAGTGAAGGTTTATGACTGATAATATATGTTATGAATAAAATATGTTAAATCCTACTACAAATAGAAATATTTGTACGGAATAGACAAATACAGAGATTTAGTAAAGAAATAACTTTCACATTAGATATTAAGCAATAATGAAAAATTATGAGCATTATTGACCTGGTACTAATAACGATAAGTGTAGTCGAAAAATAAAATAAATTTTTAAAGATAAAATCCTACAGTGTTAGTTTCCCAGATGGATGTACATTGCCTCTAAAGAAGCCTTGAAGCAAGGAGTTGGCTTTCTCCCCTCAGTGCTCCAGCGCGCGGTTCTCCGTTCCCCTTCCCCCTCACACGTCTCCGCCCCCCTCGCGGGCTGGGATTTTTCAACCGCCTGTTGGGGAGGGCTAATGTCCGGCAGCAGAGGCAGATAAGGACGTGAGTTGTGGTTACGCAGGGGCTGGTTAACACCCGTAATGGTTTAGCTCCTAGCGGCGTCCTTTAGGCAGCGCTTCCGGCTTTATAACTGGCTGAGGAATGGCGTCACAGTCGGACCAGAAAGTTTCTTGCACGTGGAGAAATAGATAGATGACATCAAAATGGATTGTCTCGAAATGAAAATCATCTGGTATTGGTAGTCGTTTATTCGTTTCGTTATGTTTAAACCGTTGTTTCAACTGACCTAGTCTCTTGCATTCCAATTTTAGTTCTTGAATTAATTTTGGAAGTAGTATCAGTTATTGTACAACTCAAGAGTGGTCTTATTTGCTTATTATTTTATGCACTGAAATTAAATGAATAAGGAAAATAGAATTGATACATATGTATTCTATTTAGTTAATTATTTTGCATGAAAATAATTTTAAAATATTCAGAAAAATACATTTTATCATTTAGATGTTTTAATAAAACCCTACACAAAAGCTCTCTTATTTATTGAAATAATCATTTCTGGAGAGTTGTATACATAGTAAGTACTCGGTACCAAATTCCATAAATTTATATTTACATTACCCCTTCTTCGTACAGATAATAAATTAAGGTAAGTTTGAGAGCCATTGACAAAACGATACACGTCCTATTCGACTGATTCACAATCAGTTTTGTATTTGCAAAGAAATTATGTTTACGACATTAGAAATAACATTGTTTTAAAAACTTTACAAACTGCGAATGAATAAACCAAAAATGTAAATTAATATTGCAGGTTAAAATGAAAAAAATTTCTACAAGTAACTAAAAGTAGCTTTCCTATATTCCCACCATTCACAGTCATATCGTTTCGGAACACCTTTCACGAGTATTACAATATTCAAAAGTGCCGATTATGATGTTTTTATTTCGCTGGGAAATGAATGTTTCAAAGAAGTGCGTAAGTGTGATTTACAATGTAGTGTCCCAACGTAATTTACTTCCGGTATTTACTCTTATGGGCCTCGTTCAACGTGATGTGGAGTCAGCGTGGTGACCTCGGAGCTTTTTTTTTTTTTTAAATTTATTTCTATTTGTTCAACATTACATGTTTTTCAGAGGAGTTAATTTTTACCAGATCTTTAACATTTGGTTATAACCTAACTGCGGGTTCCCGTCGGGTAACTAAGAAATTCAGTTTTAATAGCTATTTTAAGTACAGATAATAGAAAAATATGTTTGGGATTTTGAAATGTATAATTATATCTTTGGTCTATTCACACAGTATTCATTTATGGGGGACGAAACCAGTCTCTTGGAAATTTTGATTTTATTCGGAGACCTTGCTCTCCGGTTTGACCTAGATTAAAATCTTTGGCACATGTTGCAGTTGGGAGTAGATCAAAAAATGTTTGAGCTTGGTTTGTTATGAAGTCTGTTATGTCCGGGATTTGCAATTCGTCATGTATTTGCGTGTTTGAAATGAACCGTGGTGCCTTTACTATTTTTCGTAAGATTTTATTTTGTGTAATTTGTAAGTTATTTAGGTGAGTTTTGACAGTATTTCTCCAAATTGGACAAGCATAAGTAAGCGTTGGTCGTATAATCGATGTATAAATTAATTTTCCAGTATCTAAATTTAGATTAGATTTTTTGTTGATAATTGGGTAGAGTTGTACCATTTTTGACCTCGGAGCTGCGAAGTCCGCCGGCCATTCGCACGTGGAGCGGCCGGACCGCGGCTTGCGAGCCCCCGAGTGGCGCCGTCGGCGGCCCTTAATTCATGCCCCATTAGGGCCCGCGATGGGCATTCTGCGGCCGCGAAGGTCGGCCTGCGGCGAGAGGGCCGAGGGCGAAGGGCCGGTGTGGCCGCAGGGCGCTGCAGGCGGAGGGCGGCGAGGCCCAATGGGGACGGGGGGACTTAAAATAGATTATTTTCCTATGCAGGGAAGTAAGCGCCAAACAAGATTGAATATGAACTACAACTCAGCACTACAGCTTAGTACTAAGTGTTACAAACAGGAGAGCGATGACACTCTCACTGGAACCCTCAATAATCAGTAGTTTCGTATGCGAGAATGTATAAGAGAATAGGACAATTACAGGAAGAAAAAGTTACAGAAAGCAGGTTTGGGAAATCATGCGTTTCTATATTTAGCGGTTTAAATTTATTTTTGGAAATCTGGATTTGATTCTTCAGTGTTGGCTATAGATTTTTCCTAGGTTGAATATGGAAGTTGAAGGGATGTATGGTATGGAAAGAAAAAAATATGATTGGTGACTGATATAATCATTAATCGAGTGAAGAACAAACCCTCTGTGGAGTTGCGAGGAAGTGGTGGGTTGAGTGATTAGTGCTTCCGGACGCGTGAACTGCTATAGTTAGTACTCCCGTACGTGTGGCGGTGATCTTCCCCCGCTGGATGGCGAGATCCGACGCCGATTTACCCGTCGACTTGGGTGGGGGGAGGTCCCCAACCTGATATCTCGTACCAATAGGGCTCCGCAGCCGGGACAAGCTGTAAGCTCCCGTCTGGTCTCCCGACAAGTGTAGTAGTGTAGTGCATATGAGTGTAAGTGTAAATAAGGGGAGAGGATAGGACAAGGAAGAGGAAGGTAAGATCGCGCGCGGTCCGTGGCCCTTTTGTTATGGTACAACTCCGGCATTCGCCTGGTGCTGATCGGAGAATGCAAAGAAAACTACCGATCAGAGCAGCCGGCCGCTAGAATTCTCCCCCAGACAGCGGCTGAATTCCAAGCTATCGTCGAAAATCCTGCTACCGTCGGGACTCAAACCTTGGGACTTCCGGGTCAGAAACATTGCAGTGATGCCCTAAATCATCTAAGGCAGGTGAACTTGGGGAGGAATCCCACTGGCAAGAGAGAGAAGCTGCAAGCTGCGGGAAGAGCTGGCAATGCTGTAGACACGCTTTACGCTGCCAAATACTTTTCCTGGATTTGCCAAATACACCCAGGAAATAGGTACAGAGGCTATAAATGCGGGACACCGGATGGTTGTCGATAAGCTGATCGAATATCTCGGGTCACGTGTTCGGCCGCAGGAATCCGGTGACCAAGTGATAAAGCGCGAGTTCTCAGGAAGTTGCTGACTTAAGCGGCACATCTCTCCTCGGGAACAGAAAGATCAAGGGGAACATAGGGAACATAAGGACGTTCAGCGCCACAGGTTTCAGGTAAAGTAGTAACCCCATGCGGTCTACAATTTCACACTGCTGCTCTTCATAGGGGAAAAAGTCCCCGAGGTAGGCACCTTTGCCTCTTTGGGCTTCTATCCGCACCCCCGCCGACGCGTTAACGCCTACAGGCTGATGGCCGGATCCAGCCGAAACCCAGTTTACCTTCACGGCAACCTCCCCATACAATGCCTGGGTAGGGGTCGCCCTGCTAGCTCAGAGCACCTAGCCATCCAGGCTAGTACCGGAGTCTAAACAATGCACCACTCACGTGCGCGGGGAACAAGTACCCTCCTCTTTGCCCAGGGTATCGGGGCACTGCCACGACGAAGCCGAGAGCCCAATCGGGGCCACCTGAACTAAGATCCAGACGACTCGGAGCGCCCGTCCCGTCTCCCAAATGTTTACCGCCAGCTTACGACGTGGGTAACGCGGGCACCGGAGCAACCTGACGGGGGGGGGTAACTAGTTTCCCGCGGGACTTTAAAGTGGGATCCAGAGAACTCCGATCCTGCCCAAAGGCCGTCGCGCCATAGACCCAAATGAGTGGGCAATGCTAAGCTCCTGGTAGTCGGGTTTGCCCGACTACCAGGAGCTTAGCATCGCCCACTCATTGCCTCCCCCTTGAAGCTAACGACGTGAGTGTCATAGTGAAACTCAGGATCCGGGTGGGCGTCTACGACACTCCATCAGAAACCACGACAACCTACGCCATCGCGACCCCCCCACCCCTGCGGGGAGTCGCAAAGAAATAATGGAATTTTAGTTTTTACCTCATAGTGGTACGAATCCATCCATTTCAGCGACAGTGTGGGTTCTTTTTTACCATAGTGGGTTCTAATGTCTGAAAATTTGAGGCAGCTTTCCTCAACAGCAAGACGATTGGCTGGAAAAATAAAATCAAAGGGGTTGGCAGCGGGAACCACTTCTTTAGAGATTAATGAACTATAAAATATTTCCTAGATGTAACCAAACTCTTATAATATTTCAAGTGGCTGTAGAGCGATACAACTCCTAACGAGTTCTGTTGACGACGAGAGCGCAAGAGACAAAGGTGAGAGATAAAGGAAGGAGAATGGTAAAGTAAGTGGTAGTGCAGGACCAAAGACGTTCGTCGTAGCAAAACGTCTGCGGAAACATTGCATTGACCTCAGACCAGAGCAATGATGGTAATGAGAAGCGCACACTTTCCACGAGCTGGCGCGAGGGGATGGAGCTGAGGAGAGGGCAAGCATTTACCGATGAAGGCTCCAAGATGCGCTTAGGAGATGACGGTGAACTTTGACCACTTGTCGTAACTGTGATATAGACGTTGAAATGTTTCCTTTCACTACTTTCGGGTGCATGTCCATTTGTGAAAACAATCAACATGTGTTTAATGAGAGTGCTAAAAGAAATAGTAAATGCTTTTAGTTTTCACTCGTTTCCATGTTCCTACAAAAATGATGATAATCCTGGGGCTCGACCAATTATGCAGATCTAGAATCATTCAAATCCAACACTGTTCACGTAACCATAAAAGGCATATCTCAGAATTTGAGAATTCTGTGCTATGAGCACTTTAATACATATAAGTATTTTATAAGTTTAAGGCAGGAGTGCTATTATTTTTTCAGAAATTTTCGACTCTTTCTGAATAAGACAGAAATATACGCGAATACGATACAAACATTCTAAGTTGTAACGAAGTTAACCGTACAATCGCAGAGATTCGCATTTTAAACTTAGGAAGGCAGTATGTTTTCCTCTACATATTTTGTCGCGAAAAAGTCTTTAGAATATGATATTTAGTCGTAAAATTTTTGTACCTTTTGGAAAACCACTTCAATAACAAAATTATATTAAAATATTTTCAACATGCGTGGTCAATTACTCTATCAATTACAAGAAGTAAATGAAAACAATTTCCCATTTCCATTTTTTTACAATATTATACCTTAAAAATAATGTGAAAAGAAACGAAAAAGCCAAACACATCGAATTTCCAATTATACTGTTGATTTTTCTCTTCGTTCTTGAAAACATTACAGTACTATGAGTACTTTTGTTTTTCTCTCAGAACAGCGTGATGTGATTTATCGACTGTTCTAACGCAAACATCTCAAACACAGCCCGATAATCACTTCTACTTATTCACCTTTTCCGACGTTGAAACCATTGCCTCTGGGGTGCTGTAGACATGCCCTTCATGTGATTGCTTCTGTTTAAAGATCAATAACGAGCCAGTACTTGTTTCTTCGTCTCTTTTCTATCCACCGTGCTTCTTCTCCCACGTTCGAAATCGTTTCCCATGGCTCCCACATCGCCCTGTCACCGCTTCTCCCCCCCCACCCCCCCGCTGGGCAAGCACTCCCGCCCGTTCCAACAGTGGACTTCCATTCCGTGCCGCGCCGCCGCGCCACCGTCGACGTCTCCAAAATCGAATTCTTCCTCCCCCGCCGCCAGCAGCGTTGGAGGCGCGCCCTTGTTTGTACGGAAATTGGGTTTCATTTGTTTCCTTCCAATGTTTATTTTCTGCTTTCTGTTTTCTCCGGCATTTCTACTTGTCATTGTATCTTGTATCGACCTCCACCCGCCACGGCTCCGGTGAAGAGTAGTAGCAGAGCACCTTGTTAGTGCTGACTGCAATATTTATTTGGGGTAATACTCTCCCGTTGAATTTAAACTAATAGCATTGGTCCACGCCTCTCGAGAACGGTAATTGTTCTTTAGTGTACAGCTTTGGTGCAATTTGAAAGAAGAAAGCCGTGACATTTTATTGCAGTAACCATCTATTACCTACATATGCTATATATATATCCCAAAATATGGAAGATATTTATTGATTTGATTTACTTTTCGTGAAACAAACTGTGTGTGATGTATTGAAAAAAGAATAACCTTTGTCCTTTCTTTAAGCTCTTTTACTATGCATATTTCAATAATGAATTACGACACTAACCAAGCTTAATTGACAGGGTTTGGAAAGAAATTTTTGCTTCTGAGAGACAAAATACATATTATCATCGGCAAACGAACTACAGATTCTTTTTTATATTTTTACTCACAATCGGGCTCATCGCTCATATACACAGACCCATCAATGTACAATTCCTGTGAAACTGCAAGTTAAACATAAAATAGTCACTGGATATCGACGAGAGAACTAGGGGTGCTAAAACAGCACGTATTTTCTCGCAAAATGACGGTAAAAGTACTCAAATTGTCGAAAAATTGTACATGAACTTAATTAAAAATTGATCTTTAAGAAACAGATTTTATTAAGAAAAAATTTTCATAATTGTGGTTGCAGGAAGACGCCAAAAAAAGTTTGAACTTTTGCAATTTTCGAGTTTTTAACGAACATGAGATCTGCACCATACTTTTAAACATCCTTCACACTAACAAAGAAATTCAATAAAAGACGATGGAGCCATTTTTTTGAAAATTTGGAAATGTCCCAGGGACTTCATGTATAGTATCAACAAATTCAACGGACGTTGAACAAATTCAACGGACCGTGAAAACAGCCAAATCGATTGGTGAATATCAATTTTTAAGAAAATTGTCTGAACGGTTTAACCAGTGGTGTTGTTCACTAGCGGACAGAGAGACAGTCAGATGTTTTGTAGTCAATCGAGTTTTCGCTATCAAGAAGCCTAAAAACATGGATTCTGGCTACACCAAGAGATGGAGGATGTTTTTCTAAATTTAGCAACTGAATTCACCCACTTTTTCTTACCCGGGCCCAGAAATGAGTTTTTCAGCTAAACATTTACTTTACATACTTTTGCACAGCATTACATAACTTTCTACTCCGTAGTGAGAAAGTAATAAGAACAATGCATCTTACAGCACAAGAGTTCCGAGAGTCAAACGGTGCATACATCGCAGGTGGTCTGTTTGCGACTAACCTCTTTGCTCCTGCGATCAGACCTCTTCCACTTATCGTCCATGTTTTTTCAGTGAATTGATTTCCATTGTAAATTTTCATCTTCTCCGAAGCTGAGATCCGCCAATATACTATTCACATCTGCAGTCCTTTGAAGATAATTGTATTCACGTGGTATCTGGGCGCACCCTTTTTGCCTTCACCGGAGAACATGTTCAGAATCACGTACATTTTCTTGCAAATAGTAATTTTGTTCTTAAAAAAATTTTTTGACAAAAAAATGAAAAATTTATTACCCAAAGGTAATTATCCAAAATAATCAGAAATACAGATAATAATAATAATAATAATAATAATAATAATAATAATAATAATACTTTTAGTCTTATTCTTCACTATCAAGGATTAGGCTAATAGTCTGTTCCGACTTCTCTCCAATCATCTTTTCCTTGGACGTCCTATTTCTCTTCTTCCTAAAGATTTATAAGATAATACTGATTTTGTTATTCCTGTATTATCCATTTTATTTATATGTTGTATCCAGCGTTGTTTATTTTCTTTAATACGGTCATGCATGGAAAATATGTTTAGATCAGATCTAATCTCCTCATTTCTTATTTGATCTAAAATCGAGCAACCTTTTACTCTCCTGAGGAATTTCATCTCTGCTGTTTGTCTTCGTTGTTGCTCTTGTGCTGTTAGTCTCCAAGATTCACTTACGCAAATTATAGGGAATTTTGAAACTATTTCATAGTAATTGATGATGATTGCATGTTTTTATTATTGGTTCAGGATTGAAATCATCTTAACCGAAACTGTTTTTCATATATTCTACACATTTATGTAAACCAATAAAATTCATAAACAATATAAATGGTTTATAACATACAAATACCAAAACGCCAGTGCGAAGAAACAGACCGAAGCATCAGTGTATTTAGTTGCTAAAAAATCTGACGTATTATATTAATAATACGTCAATTTCTTTAGCAGCTAAATACATTGGCGCTACTTGTCGGCAATATGCCGCCCTCATTCCATAAAAGGAAGCAGCTGCGTCAGCCTTGACGCAGCAGCGGCCACACACCGGGAACCAGAGCAGCGAAAACAAGTGACGCGCGTAAACTCCGCGGGAGCTACGGGTAGACACCTTCGTAATGTCAACACTTAAGACCCGCGGGGCCGCGGGGGGGGGGGGCGCAGTTCGCAGCGAATTCCGCAGGGTCAGCGAAACTCTCCTGGAGCCCGCACGGCGGCAGCGGGGCGGCAACCAAGGCGGCGGCGGCAGCGGAGATCCCAGGCGGCGGAGGCGGCGGAGGCGGCGGAGGCGGCGGAGGCGGCGGAGGCGGCGGAGGCGGCGGAGGCGGCGGAGGCGGCGGAGGCGGCGGAGGCGGCGGAGGCGGCGGAGGCGGCGGAGGCGGCGGAGGCGGCGGAGGCGGCGGAGGGGCGGAGGGGCGGAGGCGGCGGAGGCGGCGGAGGCGGCGGAGGCGGCGGAGGCGATGGAGGCGGAGGTGGTAGAGGCAGTGTCGATTTCGTGTGGCCGGGTGTGGGTCGCACGCAGAACTAAGTATGAGATTAACTCCTACCAAGTCCGTACTAATATCATTCGCCGCTGGTTTTCGGAATACGTGAATTTGGTATTGCAGTAACTGAAGTGACTACATTAAGTTGGTCATGTTCACTTGATTGTGTCGAAAATATTAATCGAAAGGGTAAAGATAATGAAAATGTGGGAGTGGTGGTTATGGCGATGACTGTGCAGGTGATGGGGGTAGTTGTGAGAACAGAAATGGAGAAAGAGCGGTGATGGTGTGTGAGAGACGAAAGCAGACAGGCGAGAAGCCTTTCCCAATGTGAGGGAATAGACCAAGGGTCTATGATTAAAAATAATTCACTTATAATGGAAATGAATGTGACACATTCATTAAGGCATTGTGATCGACCAAAAAAATTACCTCTGGAATAATTGTAAAAGTAATTGTTTCACCTTCGCACGTCCCGCTCCATGCCCATCCAATTCATTGATTAGAATTTCCTGGCGCGTCAACAGCTAAGGTCATTAGTCCCGTAAGTGTGGGGCACGTTTTTATCGTGGAAGGCGATGGTGATCTTTCACCGCGGACTAGAGAGATCCGGCGCCTACCTACATGTTAGCTTGCAGTTTTTTCCACAACCTAGTATTCCCCACTAGCGTTGCACCGCCAAAGCCGAGACAAGCTCATGTCTAGTCTCCCGACAAATGTAGTAGAGTAGTGCATTTAAGAGTAAGTATATGTAAGTAAAGAGTGAGAATTAGTCAAGAATAAGGAAGAAAATATCTCGCGCGTGATTCTGTGGCCCGTTTGGTGGGGTACTGCTTCGGCATTCGCCTGGTGTAGATCGAAGAATCACGGAAAACTACCGATCAGAGCAGCCAACCGCTAGAATAATTATCCTATAGACAGCATCTGAATTCAATACAGCTATCTAGCCAATGTCAAAAATCCTGCCATTGTCAGAACCTCCCGGTCGTTGACACGGCAGTGATATCCATTGATGTCACAATAATGAATGTTAATTTTTCTGAAATGTATTCATAAATATGTCGTATTATTTGTCAACTCTATTTGAACTACTTATTTTGTTTATCCATACAATTAATATATAAGATGTATTAATAGTTTGCTAGATATGATTTGACAGATGATATCTGTGACTTCTATCTACGTACCAGTGAATTGTGTAAGTTTAAAGAATAAAAATGATAATATAATAATGTCTTTTTTGGTAAGGTTCTAACTGTTCTGTAAAGTTCAGCACCAAGGTGTGAAGAAAAATGCAATGATACCATAGAATACAGTGAATGAAGTGAAAGGCACAAGCCTAGACGTACGGGACTCTTCTTGAAACCCCTTGTGATACACAAAAGGCTACCCCACTACCTTTCTTCATTTTTATTAAATCAATAGTCTTAAATACACATAATGTCAAAAGTTGTATGCTGAAACACGATTTCTATAAACCTAGCAGTCAAATCGCGCGGGTACGGTAGAAGAACAATCTACGAATCGAGTGAACGAGTTTGCGACGAACGGTTCAAAGACGACCGAGTGAGCACGAGAGGGCGGCAGTCTGTCCTTGACTCCGGGTGGTAACGACGCGGGAAATGGCGGTGAGAGCAGGGTCGAAATTGGGATTGGGAAATTCGACGCCATCGAGCAATAGAACGTTATGGAAACGGAGTAGATTAATGAAAGTAAGTGGCAAGACTCGAGTGTGGTACATAGCAAATGTATTACCGTCATGTGACTGAAATAACCGTGTGGCATGTGAACTCGTGCATTGTGCGAACGTGGCGTGATGGAGTGAAAGTAGCAAGGAAAGAATCCCGTGATTAAGGTTTTGGGAAGAAACATAAAGTGAAGGAAATAGTGGTTATGAATTACGCGAAGAACTAAACTGCAAAACAATGAATGTGTGATCGTATCCTGCTAGAAGTAACTGAATAATACATGGAAATGTGCGTAGAGCGGCGGGCACGGGATAAACAAGTGCTAACTACAACAGTAACAATGGAAAATTGAATTTTGGTAAAGGCAGCTGGAGGAGTGACAATAAAGTCGTGTTACGTTACCAATGCTTAGCCCAAAAGTGGAGAATGTGAAACATCATGTGTGTGAGTGACAGAAAAGACGAAAACAATATGTGACATACTTCAATGATTGCTGAAACAAATCACCGCACGCGAACAAACATTTTCAATTTCCCGTGAAACACATCGTGCGCGGAGTTCGCGATATTCGAAGCAGCAGCAAGAGGTGATTTCAGTGACAACCAGCAAAGCGCCGGGGACAGGTGGAGGTGCCAAGGTCAGCCAAAGGCGCTGTGCCCAGGTGCAACGAGCCGGCAGCGCCACGGAATCTAGATTCCCTGAATTGTAAGGCAACTCACGAACACATTTTCATTCATTTAAAAGAGTGTACTTCGGTTTTTGTGATGTATCCCATGGCATTAGGTAATTTTTACACCTTCTGCCTTATAAAATGAATATTTATAGCAGTGATAAGCACATGTTTGAGGCAATGAGCCCCGTTGAGAAGGACGTTCGCGAATTATTTAAAATGATTCATTTTATAAGGCAAGAGGTGTAAAAATGACCCAAAGTTACGAAAACTCAAGCATAGGAAAATGCCTTCCGGTGATGTAACTGATAAACAGGGCGAGTCACCTAACTTTAGCACCTCCTGTAATTTTGGAACGGTTGAAGTTATTGCAATGCAGTTTTCACGGATGTGCATGAGGGAGTGGGGCTAAGTGATGCATGTATTCGTTCCGATTTTATCACCAGCATTTTAAGAGTTATTAAAGTAAATTTGTGTTTTTCAAATGAAACTATACATAGTTTTTTGGTCTATCATGTCGAGAGTATAAAGACAAATCCAATAATATACATATTGTTATATGTAATATATTAGATAAGCATTTTTTTTAGTAATTTTGATTTATTGCGATGTTTAACATAATTTTAAATGTAACAGTCCACTAACTATAGTTATGCAGCGCTCTCCCTGCTAGCACGTGCTCGGAGCGTTACAATATCCTGTAAATACGAATCGCAAAAGTCAAAAAATGCTTATCTAACATATGACAATATGTAAATCATTGAATTCATCTTCTTACGCTCGTCATGATATACTAAAAATGTATAGTTCCATTTAAATATCCAAAGTTGCCTTAATATCTCGTAAAATACAAGTGACAAAATAGATATGAATATATGTATCAATTAGACCCATTCCTTCGTGCACTTTAGTGAAAATTGCATTGCAATAGCTTCAACCGTTCAACAACTGCAGATGTTGCTAAAGTTACGTGACTCACTCTGTAAATAGGTGTGGATCGGTCGAAGTTGTGTAGGGTACAATCATATAGGGCTGTATCTAGTGAATACCAGTAGTAATCAGGGCGGGATACTAAATCTGTAAACGATTCAATTACTTGTGTTTTGTCAAAGTAAGTTCTGTGTCTTTTGTGTGTCAACCCATGTACCGGGAATTCTTGAGTAGTGATAGTCAAAAAGCTCCCATTTACTTAGAAGTAAAGATAATAGTAAAAGAAATAAACAATATAAATGAGAATTAATGTAAAATGTGGATATTTTTTGTATTCGAGTAATGATTAACAAAGCTTGCAATAGCTATTGTTTCTGTTTCACTTTTAACTTGATTATAATGCCTATGTTATTTAAAAAGAAAAAAAATGTTATAAATCATTTTACAACATATGTGTTGGATTATCTGTGCCTATTCAAATGAAAGAACATTTGTCCCTAACATAAACTATAAACTATTGCTTTGTGAACCGACCATTAGGCTCGTCACAATACGTACACCAGAATGCTTCATTTACAAACGATTTGCAGAATCGGTTGGAAGATTTACATATATATCTGGGATGTTAGGAAATGAATTAACTCAGTATTATCTCAGGATATCTCACTCTTAGCGATTGAGTAAATCCAGAAGAGAATCTTAGGGTAGCAGCTTAGCACTGAACGTGTTAAAAAATATAACACAAGGGAAAATAATTAACTGAAAGAAATTAATAACAAACGTGAAGAGTAGAGGCACGTTTTCTTGAACTCTCACTTCGTTTGTAGCGCGAGGTGTGGGGTGTTTGGTTATTTTGACAAGGAATTTTGTATCAAATTTGTAGTTCGTTTTTCGATGTAAAATAGTTTCTATTACATGGTCTTACTTTGTTACAATGCTCGTTGCTATCATTTACTCGTAATTCAATCAATGTTGGCAAACGAGTGGAAGTAGTATTCCGGGACTCAAGAAAACGTGCACGTATATTACTCAATATGATGGAACTGAAATGTGGTATAGAAAATCGATCATATTTCTTCCAGTTTTCCTTCATCTCTTGTAGAGTAGATTGATACAGTTCTGGACGTGAAATAAAAACAAAATTAAAACAATGATGGTAAAATAACATTTCTCGTATGTTCTTACAAAGAATAGACATGTGAATCATCGAGCGTAAGCAGTATTATCCTCGCACGTTTTCTTGAGCCCTCGCTTCGCTAGTTGCGAGAGGAGTGGGAAGTTTGGTTTTTGTAGTTTGTTTTTCAATTTACTTTCTATTACACGGGAGCGATCATTTCTGGTTATCAGATATTGTATACAACGCTCGTTGTATCATTTACTTTAATTGTTGGCAAAGAAGTGGGGGGTCCTTATTCCGGGGTTCAAGAAAATGTGCGCGTATAATCTCTTTGCTCTCGCAGAGCCGGAGAGAGGCGAGGAGTCACCCGGATGTTGCACGAGCGAGGGCCGCGCTCGTGTTTGCTCTTTGACGCCGTAAATGCCCTGCCCCAGGCGAGCACCTGGCTGTGTGCGGCCATTTGGCGAGGTGAGGTTTAGCCCGCGCGCTGTAAAATTTAGGTTAACCACGTTCGCATCAAAATGTGTAAATTTACTTTAAGCTCAGTGCTGCTACTCGGCTGTTTGTTTATTAAATGACGCGTGCTAAGATTGTAAAAAAGTGATGACAGTGGAGAAAATATCTAATTGCGTGGTAGGTCACAGAATCATTGGACATATAGATGATGACAGAATGAATCAACACATGTACTACAATGGGTTAGTGTTAAACTATGTGTAACCGGAAACATTATTCCATTGAAGTAATAAAATGATTAAACTTTTAACATTTATTTTTTGTTAAGATTGATAGGAAGGATTAATAGATATAACGTTATGGTAATGTTGGTGTTTGTGGGATTAATATTACCTTGAGGGTAGCAAAGGTCGAAATAAGTAAAGTAATGCAATGAAAATGATATGTTGATTAATGATAATCCGTGTAAATAATTTTCAGATGAATTAAATGATTTTTGAAATCCTACATCATATAAAACCTGATTCAGAGATAACAGTGCTTAATATCAGAAAGTTGATTTATTTTATTATTAGATTGGCCTTTAAATACATATGCAAAAAGCATTTCCATTGTTTCCATAAAATCGTTTTTGTCATTAAAACTTTTCGTTATTTCACTTTTAGGTAAAGCATTGTACTAACAAATGACCACTGATTGATTTGATATATTTCAAAACTACCAATCTCTTCGTTGTCATGTCTAAAATTCAGAAATTTCGATTCCTAGTATGCAAACATTGTTGTGCGGTAACTGATTGAGATAAATATCGCCGATATATCGAATCCTGAAAGAGTAGTGCATATGCTAAAATATTCTAATGATAAGTTGATAATTTTGTACCAGTTATAACAAGAAGAGAACAGAGGACAAGTGTATTGCGGTAGGTACCAGCCTTATCTCTACTCCAGGACACAGTAAAAGTCAGCTCGTATTTTACCTGGCGTTTTCAAAACAACAAGTTCGTTTTCCCGTGGCAGGTAACTTTATATGAAGTGGCTATTTGTGTCGCCGTTATTGCCTCCAGTCTGTTTCGTTTCGCGTGGAGCACACACCTGCGCAGTGTTGCTCGTTTATATTGCCCTCGGAACACATCACAGTGGAAAGTGATTCTTTCTCATTTCTGGACTCCCTTCTTGCAGGTCGCACGCAGTGTGCAAGGAGTGTCTCAAACATGCAAGCACGTGTGTAAGTAACGTACTTGCATAACTCTTAGAAGAGTTTTAATCGTATTCACATTTGATTTTTTTTCTTTCATTTTAAATGTAGAGTTCCTATTATAAGTAAAACATGTTAATGATAGAGAATATAAGATATTTTTTCATCAAAAAATCTTTACAAGATATAAGAAAATTTATATTATTTTAGTAATATAATGACATTTTTTCCCTTTTATGCATTCTGAAACACCTAAATGTAGATGAATAATACGGTATGTGATCACATGAATAAAAGAAGACACCTCTTACAAAAAAGACAAAAACAGACGAATTTTAAGACAGCGCTAAAATTTAATTTATCTAAGATATCGTAGGAGTAAGAAAAATTATTAAATATTTCTGAAAATACTTGGAAAGTTGGAAGAAGAATTCAATAAGTAGTTTTGAACAGATCGGATAAAAACAGGACTGAAGAAACAAGCATTCTTGAAATAAACGTGGTGGAACGTCGCGCAAATATCACCCTAAACGCTGCCAAATATTGATCTACGTCAGTAAAAAAAACAACCATATCAGTTCACTAAACTTGATAAAATAATATTTTTTAATTTTAAAAACATTGCTTATTACTAAACGAAGAAAAAGGAACTGAACTACTCGACCTTTATAACTTTGTGTAAAACTGAAGGAGCTAACGACATTTAGGCCAGCATTGTTTCCGAGCGCATCAGCATTTTCGGCCCTTTGTCACGGAAGCGTAGTGCATATTATCCGTATGACGGCTCCACACTTTCAGCATTCGCCGGTTAGCGAGTCAGGCGATCGGCTCGTCCAATCCCGAGCAGCATTCCCGTGTTCGCGAATGTTCGCTCTCTTTGATGTGTCCAAAAGACCGACACGCGGACTGGTAGCGGTAGCTCAGTGCATCAACTGATGTCACTGCAGCGCTTCTGACGGGGTGGTCCTAGGTTCCCACTCCCCACGGCGGCAGAATTTTCGACACTAGCTTCTCAGCTAGGTCGAATTCAGTCGCTGTCTGGAGGAGAATTCTAGCGGCCGGCTGTTCTGATCGGTAGTTTTCCGTGGTTTCTCCGATCAACACCAGGCGAAAGCCGCAGCAGTACTCTAACAAACGGTCCACGGACCGAGCGCTATCTTTCCTTCCTCTTCCTTATTCTATCCTCACTCCTTACATACGCACTTACACTAACATGCACTACACTACCACTTATTCCGAGAGATCGGTCGGGAGCTTAGAGCTTGTCCCGACTGGGGTGGCCCCCGCTGGTGGGAGAGTCCTGGTTAGGGGGAAACCTCACTAGCTGACGGTAGGTCGGCGCCGGATCTCGCCATCCAGCGAGGGGAGATCACCGCCATCTCCCGAGAAAAAAAACATGCACTACACTAACGGGACTAATGACCGAAGCAGTTGACGTGCCCGGAAACACGAAAAAATCAGTCAATCAATCAATCAACCAACACGCGGTGGGTAGGGCGAACCCCGAATGTTCGACACTCGGCAGAAAGCAAGCAACTCATCCACACTACTCGGGATCCGCCAAGTGGTTGCTCGCTGTTCTCCGAATAACGAATGTGTGGAGCCGCCTTTAAACGATTAATATGGCAAAGGGGCGACTTTCCTGTTCCGATGGGACGTGAGAATCGGTGGCGACCCCTCACTGCGACTGATCATTGCCGCAGCCGGAACGGGGTCGAATCCCCGTATTGGACTCCCGAAAAGTTAAATACTGATTGATTTGACTCCCGGCACGGCAACTAATTTGGTCATTAGTCCCGATAGTGGCGTGATTTTGCTCGGGAAGTGGTGGTGGTCTTCCCCCGCTGGATGGCCAGATCCGGCGCCGTCCTATCGTCGGCTAACGGGGTTTTCCCCAACCAGGTATCTCCCACCAGCGGGGAACCGCCTCAGCCGGAACAAGTTCCAAGTCCCCGACCGGTCTCCCGGTATATCTGGTAGTGCACTGCGTGTTAGTGTAAGCATGTGTGTATGGAGAGAGAATAGGACAAGGAAGAGGAAGGAAAGATCGCGCGCGGTCCGTGGCCCGTTTGTTAGGGTACTGTTCCGACATTCGCCTGGTGTTGATCGGAGAAACCACGGAAAACTACCGATCAGAGCAGCCGACCGCTAGAATTCTCCTCCCGACAGCGACTGAATTCGACCTATCTGAAAAGCTAGTGTCGAAAATCCTACCGCCGTGAGGGCTCGAACCTAGGACCTCCCGGTCAGAGGCGGTGCAGTGACATCAGTTGATGCACTGAGCCATCAGCTGATGGCACTGCTCCCTGTTTAAGTACGGTATACTTGGGTTTCTGTAACCTGGCGGATGACAGTTCATGATACAGTTTCGTTCAATCGGGACCCTAACCGTCACCATCGTGACGTCATCGTGGTGACGTTTTAGCTTTCGATTGAATGACACCGTAACAGCTGAGGAACTGTCATCCGCCAGGTTAGAAAAAAGCAAGTAAAGTGCTTGTAAGTGTGTGTAAAGAAAGAGATTAGAAAGAAGTTTGCCTTTTTAAGTATCTCCCCACCTATGTAATGCACCACCTCAGTGGAGACAAACTCTATCTCCTCGACTGGTACTTCGACATGTGTGGTAGTGTAGAGCATGCAAGTGAAAGTGTGTGTCAGTAAAGAGCGATAATATGCTAAGTAAGACGGAAGAGGAGAGAAAAATTGCCGCCCATTTGTAGGGCACATCTATGGAATTTACCTGAAATCGATCAAATCGAACTTAATCTGCCGATTAGACTATCCGACCATTAGACTTCTCCTTCAGACAGTGGTTGAATTCAACTCAGCTATGTAGCTGCTGTAAAAAATTCGTCACCCTTGTAACTCGAAACCTGTAATCTCCCAATCAACAAAGCTGCAGAGGCAATACTGTAGCCGTTGAGTCATCATCGTCATTCTGCATCTGCACAAATAAGTAGACTGTGTTGGTAAAAAATAACACGATTTTTTCTGCGGCCGAAAGTGAAGGTCTAGGGGTGTGAGTACGAGGCATGGGCGTTGTGCAAGCGGCTCAAGAACGCGCCAACCCGCTTTTTCATCCCCGTTCTCTCCTTGCCCCGCCCTGCTTCTCTGGCTGAATAACAGTCCTTCGCCTCTCCTCGCTTACCCCCACCCACGCACCTTCCTAGCTCCCTCCTAGTGGCTCCTTCGCCCCCCACCACCCTCCCTTC
This sequence comes from Teleogryllus oceanicus, assembly GCA_964035755.1. Classification (NCBI taxonomy): domain Eukaryota; kingdom Metazoa; phylum Arthropoda; class Insecta; order Orthoptera; family Gryllidae; genus Teleogryllus; species Teleogryllus oceanicus. Next base: position 27,474,393 of record CAXIVR010000014.1, on the reverse strand, counting down.
CCTCGCTTGCTTTCCTAACGGCTTAGGTGGCTCAGCGCGTCACACAGGCTTTCTCATCAAGATTTCCTAGGGTTCAAGCCCTGAAGAGAGCAGGATTTTCGTCACTAGCTTTTCAGCTAGGTCGAATTCAGCCGCTGTCTGGAAGAAAATCTCTATCGGACGGGTGTTCTGATCGGTAGTTTTCCGCGGTTTCTCCGATCGGTGCCACGTGAATGCCAGAGCAGTACCCTCACAAACTGACCACGGACCGCGCACAATCATTCCTTCCTCTCCTTTCTCCTTTTCTCACCCTTATTTATACACACACACGCACATGCACAACGCTACCACAAATCGGCAGGCCAGTCGAGAGCTTAGAGCCTATCCCGGGTGAGGCGGAGCCTTGCAGGGAGATACCTGGTCGGGGAAAATCTCGCAAGACGACGGATAGGAGGGCGCCGGATCACGCCATCCAGCTGGAGATCTCAGCCACCTTCTGCGATGAAACATGCTCTACACTTATGGTACTGCTGACTAGGAGTTGTCGCGCTCGGAATAACTAATCAATCAAAGAATCTCTGACTCCCTGACCACTCCCGCAAAAGGCGCCGTGCTCATGTGGCCGCATGGGCTCGCCCTGGACGCGCGCCGGCGCATCTGCAAAACGCGCCACCCATCGAAGCATCTGCGGATGATGATTTTGGTTGGTTGGATAGCGATTCCGTCAACAGCTTAGGTCATTAGTCCCGTCAATTTAGTGCATGTTGCTTCCTCTGGAGATGGCGGTGATCATCCCTCGCTGGATGGCGCCGATCTACCGTCGGCTAGTGGGGTTTCCCCCTAACCAGGACTCTCCCACCAGCGGGGCACCGCCCCTGCCGGGACAAGCTCTAAGCTACCGACAGGTCTCTCGGAATATGTGGTAGTGTAGTGCATGCTAGTGTAAGTGTATATGTAAGGGGAGAGGATAGTACAAGGAAGAGGAAGGAAAGATCGCGCGTGGTCCGTGGCCCGTTTGTTAGGGTACTGCTCCGTCATTCGCTTGGTATTGATCGGAGGAACCACTGAAAACAACCGATAAGAACAGCCGGAGCAAAGCTAGTGTCAAGAATCCTGTTACCATAAGGACTCGAACTAAGGACCTTCCGGTCAGAGGCGCTGCCGTTACATCAGTTGATGAACTGATCTACCGCTCCCGGTAGCTGCGTAAAAGAATGCGCATTGATTCATTGATGTTTCGGGACTCGTCAACTGCTGTATTCATTAGTCCCGTTAGTATAGTGAATGGCTTTCCTGACAGGTGCCGGTATTCCTCCCTCATTGGATGCTGAAATACGGCTCTGACTTTCACGTCATCTCTTAGAGGAGTTTTTTAAACTTCGCAAAAAATTCAGCAACGAAGTTCAATCGTGAACATTATTTATTTCAATAACCACGGTTACTGTCGACGAAGCATACTGTGCTTTGCAACATATAATTGTTCTTGTTACGCTTAGCAAGTTTTGTGACGTCGTCCCGGTGGCCGCGATCTCCTAAGGCAGTACTGTCGTAGCGATCTCGGGCCGAAGGGTCGCGGGTTAGAGTCCCGCCTCGGGCAAGGTTGTATTTATGTTCGTTCTTTCACACCTTATCATCACTATTTCGTTTCATATCCACAGTTACCATACCGTTAAATGCAATAGTGTTCGCTAATGACCGACAAGTTGATGCGACCTTAAATAACCAATAAAAGAGTTTTATAATGTTATCTATTTTTGTAATGCCATTCTTACTTCATTCAGTACTTATATCTTTTTTCTATTTATATTAGCTTAGTTTTTACCTTATGGAGAAAGTCTGAAACCCTGTGCCCATAGCCTATTATAAATTATTAAGATGAAATTTAGCAACGAATTTCAGTCATGAACATTATTATTTGAACAGCAACGGGTTTCTGCCAAGAAAACGGACATTACCTACAACAAAATTCCAAATTCCCCTCCAGATATCTTTCCTAGCAGGGTACCACCCTAACGGGGACAATGTATAAGCTTCCAACTCATCTCTCCAGAAGTGTTGTTCTGTGCATGTGAAGAGTGCGTAATGAGAGAGTAAGGAACAAGTACAAAGGAAGGATCGCCGCGATCCGACATACGTTTGTTAGAGTACTGATGTGACATTCGCCTGGAATTGATTTAACTCCCTCTCTGAAAAGTAGGTACCAGTCAGAGCTACATTCTCCTGTAAATTGCGTGTAAATTCGAAGTAGCGCAACTAATGCCGCCGTCAGGACTCGAACCTAGGACCTCCCGGTCAGACGCGCTGCAGTGACATGAGTTGATACACTGAGCTACAACTCCCGGTATATTCCAGTCGAACTAACAGCACATTTTCCTGGAATATTTCATAACTTTCTCTGCACTATGAAGTAGTCCGCGAGGAGCCTTTCGGCATTCCGCTGCGAGAGCGCGCCCTCGCGGCGGGGGCGTGGGTGGTGGCGGGGGCGGGGGTGGGGGCGGGGGCGGGGGCGGGAACGTCTCGTCTTCCGGTCGTCGCACGCGCGCCCTGTGACAGACTTGGCGGGGGCGGGGACGGGGCGACGTCAAATGCCTCGGCGACGCGACAGCAGCCCCGGCCTGCCAGACAATGCCCGCATACGTGACAAAACAAATGAAAGCAGCTTTGCTCGCGGCAGACGACGCCGTGCGGCGCGGCGCAGCGCAGCGCCTCGCTTCCCCAACGCGTTGCAACGGCGCGGTTGGCAGCGACGGCACGGGAGGACGATGCGGAAAGTGGAGCAGGATTAGAAAAGGGAGCAGGAGTCTACAGTGCTACATTGTGGTTGCTGGGTTGTTAGCGATTCCGGGCACGTTAATTCCGGGCAGGACATTAGTCCCGTAAGTGTAGTGCATGTTTTTTCACCGGCAAGTGGCAACATCTGGAACCGACCCACCGACGGCTAGCAGGGTTTCCCACAACCAAATATGAGCAACCGCCCCAGCCGGTACGAGTTCTAAGTTCGCGACCGGTTTCCTGGCATGTGTGGTAGTGTAGTGCTTGTTAGTGTAAGTAAGGGGGTGAGGTTAGGCCAAGGAAGAGGAAGGAAAGATCGCACGCGGTCCGCGACCCGTTTGTTCTGCTCCGCAATTCGCATAGTGTTGATCGGAAACCACGGAAAACAACCGATTAGAGCAGCCGGCCGCTGGAATTCTCCTCCAGACAGTGACTGAATTCGACCTACTTGACAAGGTACTGTGGGGACTCGAACCCAGGACCTCCCGTTCAGAGGAACTGCAATGACATCAGTTGATGCACTGAGTCACCTCTTCCGGTCGTACGTTGGTATCTTGAGGGTGAAATCCTGCAAACCCAACTCTTTAGTCGGTATCAAATCTCGGATTCCAGTGGGGAAGCAACAGGCCACATTCCCCGATAAAACATGCGGGACTAATGACTAAGAACATTCACAGAAATAATGACTGTTGACGCACACAGAAACATTAAATAATCTCATTAAGTTATTGGGTGAATCAGTGGTATTTTAAGTATTCGTTTACGGTCTACAATACTGTATATTCAAATATGTGAGTGAAAATATGTAAAGAAAACATGTAAGTACTGTATGAGTAGAAAGTGACTAAATAGCAAACAGTATTCTGAGTTCGTAACATGATGTAAGTAGGACCTGTAACAAATGTGTACATGAATGCTCTAACGGCATTTTCATTTTTCATATTGTGAGATATATTTTCTCTTAGTTTGTTTCATTATTAGGGAGAAGTTACCAATGTCTCTGAAGCCATGTTTTATGAATGTATTGTGTAAATGTAATAATAATACTAGCTGAATTAATACTAACTAAATTAATATTAATACTAATAATAATTTTATGAACTGACGTTCTATTTTCATAGTAAAGGAGGATGAAAAATGAATAAATGGTTCACATGTTTTGTCAAACAAATTATGCAACAGAAACCTGAAAAAAACTAGTATTAATTTAGATCAAAAGTTTGCGATATTCAATGAACAATAAACACGCAAATTAATAAGTAGTTCTTGAGAATAAAGAAATAATTATAGTTCAAAACTATGAAATACAGACCAGGCAATGAACAAGCTTCATGAATCTCAGTTTTCTTAATTCCCATGAATCATTATGAAGGGAAATTTCCCTTGTAGAGATTTCTGTCTCGAGTCACATCGCCAACGCTGCAACGGAAAAATCTGGAGGAATTTAATAAAGGGCGCGATCTGATATAAACGTTTCATATTATTTAATGAACTCGGATACGCTACAAAGTGGAATTAAATTGCCGGGAAGAGAGGCCGGGAGGAAAGGCCGGAGAGCGGACTCTTCGAAATGAAAATAATGCCAACCAGTCAAACGTCTACGCAGTTGGTGGAGATTGGAGTTGTCAAGGAAACTGAAAAGCTAATACATAAAATGAACGAAGGTTATTTTCTTAAGCGTTTCTTTATTTTCTGAGGTACCTGGGGCAAACCACAGCAAAGAAGTCGAATTACAGTACGCCTTCCGTTTTTATTTACTTTTACTTTGATTTACCTCCGAGTAAATTTTCCAGTATGTGTATAATCTTGCTGCAGGGCATCATCTAGGATACAACCTTTTGAATGTTTGGAAGATTTGACAAGGAACTAAAAACGTACCGTCGCATCACGAACAACTTAAACTACATTTAAACACTCAAATATTTACTTAAAAAAAATAGTAATATTCTACCTTCCAATTTTTCCCTACGAGAAATCTAAAAACGACTAATAAACATCAGAGCCCAGCGAAAGTTTGTGTGTTTTGTGGAGAGTACTACATGCTGGTTGGAGCTTGAGGCAAACTCCCGTACTCAACGGGGAAACTGCTCACTTGAATTCATTTTATCGAGACCGTATAATATGCTTACAATGCCCAGTTTGTGCACGTAGGGTAAACGATTTGTTTCATTTCCTGCACATTTCTCACTTCAAACGCTACGATGTCGCTCATACGTCGAAAGTGCATAGCTTATTTGGTTCATTTCTTGTAAGTCCATTTCTACATGTTTCTTAAATCTTCACAGTGTGCCATTAGCAGTAATTTTCTTCTCATTCAGCACTTCAGAACTACTTATTCTTTAAACCGAAGAATATATTAAAAGCTGATTTATTCACTTAGTAGTGTATTCATTACATTTCCCTTTAATATTCCCTTTATTTGTGCATTTTCCCTTTTATATTTTCGATTCTATTCACAAATCTCACAGATTCGATGAGACAACCATCACAAAATCGGCAAACGACACACGCACCACAAACTAGCAAAGCGAAAATTGCAAAGGCACCTACTGACCCCTTCAATTACCATTCACTTGATATGGCTAGTCATGTAAAATGATTGAGTGATTTTTGAGATGATTGATTGAAATTTCCGTATCAAATGCTAAAGTCATTATGCCCGTCAGTGTAGTGCATGTTTTTATCGCGGGAGTTGCCGGTGTTTTTCTCCCGTGAGATCCGGCGGCGCTACACAACGGCTGGCAGGGCTTTCCCTAATCAGGTATCTCCCACCAGCAGGAAATAGCTCCAGCTGAACAAGTTCTACACTCCAGACTCTCGAAGTGTGCGGTAGTATAGAGCATGTGAGTATAAGCATGCGCAAGAAAGGGGTGAAGAGAGGACAAAGAAGAGAAAGGAAGGATTGCGCACGATCAGTGACTCTTTGCAAGGTACCGCCCCAGCATTCGTGTGGTGTTGATCGGAGAATCCATGGAAAAGTATCGATGAAATCAGCCGACCACTAGAAGTACCCTCCAGACAGTGACTGAATTCATCCTCTCTCTATCGAAAATCCTGTCACCGTCGGGACACAAACCATAGGTCCTCCAGGTCGGAGGCACTGCAGGGACATCAGTTGATGCACGGAGCCACCTAAAACAGTTGAAATACATCAAGTTACATATTTCTCTAGGTAATCAAATGCATGTAATGAAATTGTAAATTAAATGTTAATGTATCGTACACGGTTGCTGATATCCTACTGTACGATTAATTGGTGAAACGGCAAGAGAAGGAGTATACTCAAAACAAAACAGAAATAGTTTTACTTCTTTAAAACTCTAGTCGGATAGGATAGTATAAAATATAGCCAAGCAAAATGAAGAAAAATGGTCTTAACTATATCATAAATAGATCGTCAAATATATTGCGTAATGTGACAAATTACCACGTACCCGGTTGTCGAATGAGAATTAATAAGTGATCGATATTAGAGCGAATAAATCGTGGTTTCCAAACATTTATTTTCAATATCTATGTGCAAATATTCTAAGAGAATCACATGAAAACAATTTCACATTTTGTACTTCACACTTATACAGAATACGTTACAACATATAGTTTGATTGATTGTTGGTGATTTAGAGCGGATGTACTGGGGTCATTAATCCCGTGAGTGTAGTGAGTCTTTTCATCGGGAGGTGGCGGTGTTCTTTCTCTCATGGATGGCGAGATCCGGCACCAATCTATCGTCGTCTAAAAGAGGTTTTTCCGCAACCAGATATCTCTCACGAGCGGGGCACCGCCCCAGCCGGGACAAGCTGTAAGTTTCCCACCGGTCTCCCAGAATATGTGGTAGTGAAGTGCATGTTAGTATAAATGCATGTAAGAGGAGAGGAGAGGACAAGAAAGAGGTAGGAAAAATCACCTGCGGTCCCCGGCCAGTTTGCAAGGGTACTGGTCCGGAATTCGCCTGGTGTTGATTGGAGAAACCACGGAAAACTACCAATCAGAGCAGTCGGCCGCTAGAATTCTTCTCCAGATAGTGACTGAAATGGACCTAAGTGTCGAAAATACTAACACTGTCGCAACTTGAACCAAGGACCTCCGGGTCAAGGGCACTGCAGTGACATTAATTGATGCCCTGAGCCATCTCTCGCGGTTTATAACATATAAAGGCTCCAGATATTTTCTTTAAACTTTTGGTAGGGATAGTGCTGAATGTACTATACAAGATGATATAAAAGCCATATTGCTTTATTCTTTTGTTCTTTCAAAAAAATACAAAAATGTAATTTCTTGACTTGTCTCTCATGTTAGTATTCAAAAAACGGTACAAGTGACCTTGAATTCAATTACACGACAAGACGGAACTCTCACAGTGAAACATCATTACGCATGCTTATGAAGTAGCACTACAATTTAGTTTATGAACAATTATTACAGGGAGTATCATTTTGTCCGTTGAGGTTCGCGCTTCGCCCACCGCGGCGCGCCGGGCGGTCACGCGGGCGCCTTGGGGGCGAAACAAACGAGGTGGAAACGCCCGCATTCTCACCTCGCATTTCAAAACGCGCCCGCTCGCGCCATAAATCACGACGAGGAACCGCCTTTTTAGTCCGCATTATATAACCATGGCATATGATCGTGTCATACGCTAGCACTTTTATGGAATTATGCACGTGAATATTTCATGGAAGGGTAATGCTGTTAGTGACGTATTTACCATAGGTAATATTTTATTATCGGAGGGCCATTTGACGAGCGGAGACGCGGGGGCGGGGCGCGGCGCTGGGGATCGGAGGCCTGGGTTCGCCGCCCGCTCGGGATTTAGGGCGATCGTAAAGCCGCCCGCGGGACGGGGTGCCCGTGCGACGGGGGGGGCGAGGAGGGGGGGCGGGGCAGTGGGGCGGGCCTGGCGAGTGATCGCCGAACGAGGGGAAAAGAGGAGGATAACAGAACTTGAAGCGGTTGTGGAAGCCAGCGGGAAACGCTGATAACTGACACACGTTCAGGTAAGCTCATAGGTATTGTAAATGAATCATACGGAATTAATTCAGAAGAGGAGATTGAAAGTGTATGAGTGGATAGCCTTGGTGTAGCCTTCTGTTACTATTGTTCGCGATTAATTAGGGACGAGTCATTGATATAAGGGACGTGAAAGAAAGAAGGGAGAGCCCCAGACAGGTCAGAACGTTAAAGAATGATTTAGGAGAAATACGAAAGATGAGAAAGATGAGGTTTAAAAGTAAGAGTTATATTTCGTAAAAGAAACGTAATGCCGTAGATTCAACTAGAACATGATTTAGGCAGAGGTGTAAGACGCCGTGAATAGGGTAGAAGTAGGAGAAACGAAAGTATTCCCTTGTGCAAGAAGAAAACGAAATGAATGATTAAAAGTATGGATTGATATTTGGATACGGCCTTGCCGATGACGGGAATTGTAGAAAATAGAATGACAAATAATCGAACGAAAAATTAATAGGAGAAATAGAGGAATTAAGATCTGGGCATTGGATCCAAGATAAGGGAAGAAATGGCCAGGAAAGCTTCTTAAGAAGAAGATGGCCGAAGGGAGGGTAGGATTGGACAAGGAGATGGCCGAAGGGAGGGTAGGATTGGACAAGGAGATGGCCGAAGGGAGGGTAGGATTGGACAAGGAGATGGCCGAAGGGAGGGTAGGATTGGACAAGGAGATGGCCGAAGGGAGGTAGGATTGGACAAGGGATGGGAAGGGAGGGTAGGATTGGACAAGGAGATGGCCGAAGGGAGGGTAGGATTGGACAAGGAGATGGCCGAAGGGAGGGTAGGATTGGACAAGGAGATGGCCGAAGGGAGGGTAGGATTGGACAAGGAGATGGCCGAAGGGAGGGCGGTGATTGTAGGATTGATGTGCTGGGCGGTGGTGACATGACAAGCTCTGCCGCAACCAACCTCTAAAACTCCGCTCCCCCTCCCACCCGCTCTCAACACGTGCCCCCTCAAGACCTCTCTCGCCACGTGCACGCGGCGCCGCACGTGCTCCCGGAGGTCTCCAGAGTTCGATGGTTTAACGACAATGAAAGGCTTCGGGAAAGATTATTTCCCGAGAGAGCACGAGAGCTATCTAGATTTTATATCTCTTTGGAGATCTCCCAACGATGGGCTGTTGATCGAGAATAAAATTCCTGTTGTGAAAGGAAATTGCGTTGTCATTTCGTTTATTAACCTGTAAAAGTATAATCTGAAGATTGTTCTCACAAAATGTTCTATACTTCTCATCTTGTGCAATACTTTCATTGCATATTGTAGAAAATAAACCATTGATTGTAGACAATTTTTGTTCATTTGTAGAATTTATGCTACTCACAATAATTGCCTGGAATGTCACAAGGTTCCGTTTGATATACTTGTATGTATTATGTTTTCTTTTAATCTCACTCAATTTTTAATTTATATTGTATGAATTTATGTTTCCTATATAGCCTATATTTTCATCTTTCCAAAATCTACTTCTAGTGCGTAGAAACGTAATGTAATTTGTAATAATGAACGTCCTTTATTTCAAAGTAGGTCGAAAAAAACTTCAGAAAATATTCAGACCAACGTGTATCAAACTTGAATTGATCAGGCTCATATATTACTAAAGATCTTTTTCTATGGTGTTACCCAACAGAGAGAAATATGACAAAATGAACGTACGAAACCTATGATTTGTCTCTTACATGTTATATTGTTTATTTTTATCTCGATTTTTAAAACGTTTTAAGACATTGCTTAAAGAATTCACAGGAGGTATTAATAAATTAAAAATCCTTCACAATTTGTCGACTAAACCGTTTGTATAAAACAAGTAAGACATACAACCTTGTTCTGAAATTTGTAGAAACACGACATTCGTGGAAACAAACTTCTAGTGGTCGTAAAGACTTTACAAATGGAGAGGTTTCCTTTATTACCACGAAGCGCCTTGGAATAGTAGCGACGAAAGTTCACAAATTTGTTTGCACTCGGCAAACTACTACACGAAGTACATCTTACTACACGATGCACAGTTGACAGAAGCCTAAGCTAATTCTCCACTTCCTTGTTGTATGCACGCCATTAAGACAGTTTTTCAAATAGAGACTTTAGGTGGATTTTCAAGCAAACCATGCAGACTGTAAATTCCAGGTATTTATCTTACAAGTGAGGACCTAACATATTTTACGATGTTGAAAGAGGAAACCCATTTTTTAACTGTTAATATAAAAAGTTTGAAGAAAAGTAATGACAAATTAATATATTTACTTTGTTCTACGCGTATGTGTTCATATACACATGATATACAGTAGCAAATACGCTGAGCTGATGAGTAAAACCATATTAAATGGTTTCGCTAAAGGCAGGCTCATTTTTTATTTATTTTACGTCAAAAAACAGTTAAAAACTGCGTATGACGTGCTATGGGGAAAAGTAAATTTTGTGCACATTTTCAAAATTCTGTGATCCCTACACTAAGTCAAATACTACTTAAATTTTGAATTTTTGAAAGGGAGAAAAAAAAAAAAAAAACTCCCATGTAATAAAATCTATTTTCAAGGATAAATAGCAATAAATTTTGAATTTTGAAAGGGAGAAAAAAACTCCCATGTAATAAAATCTATTTTCAAAGATAAATAAGCAATACATTTTGGCTTTTATTACTTCCTGCCGCGACAACATGGAAACGATAATTTGAATAATTGTATTTCCCACTGAATTCTAGAAGACGTGCACAGTAAATGAAGTTACATTTATGTCCAGAAGCAAAACAAGGGGCCATCTCAGCATTTGCTCAATGGATCAGGGAAACTGGACGAAAAACCTGATCGAGATGGGGGTCATTGACCCGGAAGCTGTAGTACAATATAGCTCATTGTTCAAGAATAACAAAGCACATGCTCTCGTATAACAGTGCAATATATTAAACAGTGTTCACGACAGGTGAGGATCCAGCGGATTATTTTGGAGGGAGCCATTATAGGTTTTTGTTAAATAATAAATATTTGTTATTACATTGTACATTATTTTATTTTGTACATATGATAGTATGTACTATTATTTTGTCAATAATTACATTATTTTAACATAAATATTTAAATCAATTTTTACAAATAAAGGAAAGTAACAAAGGAAAACTCTAAGCCTTTTTTTCGGAGGGGGGGCATGGCCTCCATTGGCCCCTCCCCCCGGATCCGCCACTGCTTCACGAAATAACGTAGTTGGTAACGTGGTTGTAAAATAACGTAGTATAGAATGAATACAGAAGGTCAGTTCCTTACATACCAAAAATATCAAAAAGTTGATGTTGCATAATTCAACAAGTGAATAGCAAATGTTAAATGGTGATGACATTTTCCTTGGAGTCTTGCTACAACATGTCAACTGCGTCGTAAGTAGTGATGAATTGAGCAGAATTCAAACGATGTGCGGTGCGTAACTCGTATTGTTCAAGGAGATTGTAGCGTTTATTCTGAGCCTTCTGTAGTATTGGAACAACAACCCGAACATTAGAATAGCTTCCTTCCCAACACTGATTCTATACCTGTCGTCTTTCTACAATTGATTAACTGATAGATTGGTATTTTCGGACCCGTCAACTGCTAAGGAGTTATTCCTGTAAGTATAGTGTATGATCTGGGCTGTCCGGGTGACGCCGCGTCGAAGGCTGGGGTACCGACGTTTCGACCGACATATCGCTGTCCTCTTCAGGGCTGTACAGGGCAGTACACACACGGAATGAAGAGGACCGCGATATGTCGGTCGAAACGTCGGCACCCCAGCCTTTGACGCGGCGTCACCCGGACAGCCCAGATCATTACTCTGGCGCGTACGATACTATAGTGTATGATTTTACCGCGGGATGTGGTGGTGGCTCATCCCGTTGGATGGCAAGATCGGAGGCGACCTACACGTTGGCTTGCGGGTTTTCCACCACCAGGTATCTCCAACCAATGGAGCACCACCCTAGATGGAACTATCATCAAGCTCCGGACAGGTCTCCTAACATGTGAAGTAGTGTAGTGCATGTAAATGTAAGTGTGATTCAGTAAGGGTCGAGAATATGACAAGTAAGAGGGAGGAGAGATTGCGGATGCCCGTGACCCGTTTGTTAGGTTACTACTCCGGCATTCGCCTGGTGTTGGTCAGAGAAAACTACCGATTAGTGCAGCCAGTCTCTAGAATTTCTCCTCCAGACAGCGACTGAATTCGACCTAGCTGGAAAGCTAGTCGAAAATCCTGCCCCTGTCGGGAGTGGAATCCTATAACTTTCCGGCTAGAAGCATTGTAGTGACATTAATTGATGCCCTGAGCCACCTTCGCCGGTGTTCCTCGAATTTATACGACTCGCCCACCAATGCGTTGGTGGAGGGAACCGAACGTAGCCGCGCCAAGTTTGGGTCATTCCAGGAAGTCCGCGCAGGCAACTCAACCGCTCGTTTCCCGCGAGGGGCGCTGGGAGCGGTCGCTGTTTTGCGGTGAACGAATCTTCTCGGCGGACACGTCCGACTCAGTACGTGCGGAGGCGAACGCTGCCCAGCACGATGAGGGCTCGGACACGGGAGAGCTCATCCCGGTGAGTACTTTACGAGGTATTTTCGGGAGAATCGCGTCTGAAACGTGTTGTAGATGTCCCCTAACTTGTTTAATTTTATTTATTTAGGACTCATTTACAGATAGGTAATTAGCGACTTTCTACGAAGTACATGAATGTTAACGAAGTATTTTCATTACTAAAATGGACGAGGAATAATTTGACCTAATCCGAATTAACAATATTAACAATAAATTCAATTACACAGGCAGTCAAGTGTTCTCAGTATGTGAACAATTTGTTTTGAAAAACTTAAGGAAATTCAAAGATATTTATAGTTTATGTGGACATTCAATTTTTATTTTTAATTAACGTATTTCGATTATGATATTTCCTTTTTTGCAATATTTAAATTATAAGATTTTACAATGGTAAACAATGCGGTAATATATTTTCTAAATTACTTAATTGTTTTCTAATCGAATTAATAAATTAATTTTTTTAAATTTAAACCCATGTTCGAGGGTAAGACCATTGTAATAAAAACAACTTTCATTTCCGTGTAGACGAACGTTGGTATACAACACCAATTAATCAGTGGTGTCACATGGAATTCAAATCAAGTCATTAGTAACATTCGGAGAAGATCCGTAAGTTCACATGAATGGCATTTGTAATTGTGTGTTAAAATTGAACAAAATGCAAATGATACTTTTTCACATTCAATAGTCAATAAAAATAAAATCATCCATCAACTTGTTCTTATTTTGTTCACTATGTCTACTAACTCAGACTTGTTTCATCTCTCACTATAATTTCTCGTTTTAGAATTAGACTACTCTATTGATATCGGTTGTTCTGCTTACTTAGAGCACACTATTGTTTACTGCTCTCCTAAGCAAAAGAGTCCATGAATTCCATCGGCCATTCCATCGGCATCGGCCAATTCCTACCATCCATTCCATCGGCATCTTTATCGTTTCGTCTTCTCTTTATTTCCATCCTTTTGCAACATCAACAGCCGACGAAAGTCACACGCTACCAGGCGAGCACGTCCCGGATTCTCAGTTATTTTTCACAAGCACACACCAAACGCATCACGTCCAGTTCTATTGCTCACCCCGAAACATGAATCCACTTTGTCTTCCCGATGACTTTCAACATCAAATTTTAATGTCCCCACTGGCCCACCTCTTGGCCTGTAGATCGTCACTGCGAGCGGTATTAATATATGTGTTTAACACGCAGCATTCAGGTGAATAACGGTTGCGTGAACGATACACTTTTTTAACATTTAACGAAGTCATTTACACCGAGACAGATGGCCCAGTGCATCAACTGATGTCATCACAATGCCTCCAACCGGGTGGTTCGAGTCCCGACGGCGGCAAGACACTAGCTTGATAGGTAGATCGATTTCAGTCGCTGTCTGGAGGAGAATTCTAGCGGCCGGCTACTCTGATCGGTAGTTTTCTGTGGTGTCTCCGATCAACACCAGGCGAATACCGGAGTAGTACTCTAACAAACGGACCACGCGCGATCTTTCCTTCCCATTCCTTGCCCTATCCTCACCTCTTACTTATATACACACTAACATGCACTACACTACCGCACGTCCCGGGAGACCGGTCGAGAGCTTAGAGCTTGTCCCGGCTGGGGCGGTGCCCCGCTGGAGGGAGAGTCCTGGTTTGGGGGAAAAAGCCCGCTAGCCGACTGTGGGTAGGCGCCGGATCTACACTTACAAACACGCACTACACTTACGGGACCCATGATCTCCGTAGTTAACGTACCCGGAATCTCTAACAACCAACCGAAGAAGCTATTTCCGTTGAATATGACACGAATCACTTTAATACCCTGACATTACCACTTTCCCCCGTCTCTCGCGCACCCGTAGTCCGTTTCCGTTTCTCCGAAAAGGCTGTGTACGGATTTTGAATTATGTACCAGGCGCTTGAAAGTTATACTCTACTTTGTGGCTTTTACAACTCAAGTAAGGGAAGGGGCGGGTCGAAAACGCGCTCCCACAGTACTTCTACGGCCGAATGGAGAATCGATTTCGCATTTGAACGACCACACGTTCCCTGGAACACGGTTGCTGATGGGAGAGACCAATTTATCAACGGAGCCGTTGCTGTCTGACGATGCGCCTGCGCTTTCATTAAAACCCGCGCGCTCCGTGATGCGCCATTGTCCGAGTGCTGCGAGGGAGGCTCGGCGCACGAGAAGCTCCTCGTGATCGTAAAGAATTATTTTGGTGAAAGGAATGGTGGTGGCAAGACGTTGAGTGCAACCAATTGTCTCCTATATTATTTCAGTAGTATACATACCTTTTGCGGCTCTTGTACGCTTCTAATCTTTATAAATGAGCTCTCTAAAGAAACAGAATTTCACGGAGACATTAAGAATTGCACTTAGGCGTAAAAAACATGAAGGATTTGTTTAAAAAAAAGCGTATAAAAATTCATCTCAAACGCAACCCGCTACACTCGGCAGCATTTTTGAATCTACATCGTTAAATATCTCTCAAACAAAGCGTTCTAGAGCCTTAAGAACTAAAATTTTGAAGCTTATAGGCACTAAGAAACGTTTCTCACACTATAATCTACAGGATGAGATCTTAAACATTCTATCCCACCTGTTCAGAGCCTGCAGAATCTGCAACTGTATGTGAAATTAAACTAATTACTTTGTATTATATGCGTTTGAATTACACGGATGTACCTCTCAGTTGGTAAATACAGTTTAATTAGAATAGTTTGTATTGACAAGAGTGTTTTGATTTGTTACCAATTGAAGGGAGGAATTTGTTACCATAAAAAGGAGACATATTAAACGAGTGATGGAGGATAAGAGAGTCTGGAAAAAAAGATACATTACAGGCTTAATATGGAAATGGTAAAGTAGAGGAGAAGGTGGGGTTTGACATACGTGATTTCTCGCATGGGTGCGCTAGTACTCTATTACTACTCAGCTAACCTCAATAAATATTTTCAGGATAAACCGAATATAAGAATTATCAATTCAATGCGTACTTATTGTTAGAATTTTACCGATTGTTTGTTGATAAAATATTGAAAGGTATATTTAAATACAGGTTATGGTTGTATTTGCTTTTCCACAACTAAGTAATGTGTTTAGTAAATATTGTAAGTCATTAAGTGTAAATGCACATTTAATTGAATATTTTAAAATTCTCCTCTCATCAGAATCAATAATAGTGCTACACTACATTCATATCCAAATTCATTCATAATCCCATTTGGAGGACATGTGGAGGAATATTCGAGATGTTGGACTATAATAATCTATATTAGTGTTTTAGAATAAATGTTATAAACTTCTAAACCATAAAACGATTACTTTTTCCACGGAGAGTAGAGTGAGATAATTTATTAAACTGAGATACAATCATCTACTTTCTGATATCCAAGGCCTAATTAGTGGGGAACTCCAACTGCATTGTTTCTTGATAGACTGACCTTTGGGAGACGACGAGAACAGAAGGCTGTTGAAAAGAGATCTTGAAATTATCTCTATTGTTCCATTTTTACTACAGGCAATACACTACAAGCTAGACACTACAAAATTATTGATCGAAGTGATGGCGAAGAAGTTCAATGCACCTATGAGCGGGATACGTTTTGATTTCCTGTCTTGATAGTGCTTGGTGTAGTCTGGATGTAAAATGTTGTGCTGAAATTCTAGTAATTAGATCTTCGTCCATCGCCACTGTCACTTAAAATACTAAACATTTCATTTGGTCTCCAAAAACTTAGAAGTGTTCAATTTAGCGATTTGGGTCAATCAAAGGTCAATCAAACCGATGGGTTTTGCCGGTTACTCGACCACCAGTGTCGACTAGATACAAACGTTCCCGGAGAAATGCGCTGGTGAGTCGCTGTTTTGCAGCCACAAGTCATGCCTCACCCGAGTGGCACATCCTCCAAGAAGGGAGGCATCGGATCTCACAGAAACGTGAGGTTCTACATGCTGCTGGGCGAGGTTGAGGCGAGGCGGAAAACTGTGCGGCACAATCAACTGATCCCTGATGTCTATAGCTCCGATGTTAACACAGAAATGCAGCTGATGTCTGCTGGAAAACGTTCTGTAAGGATTCACGTAGGCACATACGTGACTGTTTCTGAACTTAACCCTTGACTACTGACGTCGGGACAATTTGATGCGAAGGCATTTCGTCTTTTCATTTTCCGAGAACACGACGAGCTACCGGTGAAGCGGTTTCCATAAACTCTCTTCTGATAAAGTTCCTATTTAGTATCAACATTACATAGACATTTTCAAAATGTTTTTGACAATGACCTAAAACTTTCTTTACACTTCATGGCGAATCGAAGAAAGTACGCTTACAAAAATGGAAGGTTCCATTTTCATTGAAATCTATGAATTTTCGAAAATTGCAAACGTTTAATATTCTTTCGGCGTCTGCAACTACAATATTAAGAGAATACTTTTGTCAATGAAAGTTGTTCTTCGAAGTTCAATGTTTAAATAAAGTGATGTAAACGTTTTTGAAAATGAGGTAAACATATTTCAAGTCTTTGCAATTTTTGTTTGAAATAAAGGTAGTTGTAAGGAAATATTAAAACAAAAATTTTCTAAAAAATGGCTTTTTTCTTACTTTTTTTTCCATTAAAACAAACTGGATTTTTATAAGTTGTGCAAGTTCCTGTCAGGTTGAACAATTAAAAAAAAGGTTTTTTCTTAATAAAATCTTCTTAAATATACAATTTTTAAAAATAAAATACTTAACGTAATTTTGAGTTACTATTAAAAATATAGCGATAATGTATGTCATGTAACACTATTAGTTTATTATAAAAAATATTAAAAATTGTGTGTAAATTATTTTCTCCTTTGTAGGAGCGTTCACAGTGCTCATCACAAACGAAACACGACAAAAGTACCAAGAAACCGAGTATTGAGAACCTTCGCCGACACCACGGAGGAAACGGTACATTATGAAACGATAATGTAATGATGGGTATTACACAAGTGTGATATTACAATACGAACGCGGTATGAGCGAGTATCGTAAACTTCGCACGCGTGTATCCATTACATCCAGTTTCAAACAATACTTTTTCCACGGCTTTCATAAGATAAACTTTTACATTGAATTGTTTCGTGGCAGTTGACGTGTAGAATTCAGCCAAGGCCACCTAACCTTACCCTCGCATGCTGCCGCAGGTGGCTGTGGTTTCCAGTCCGCATGCGAGGGAATACTGCGCTAGTCAAATAGTATAAAAAAGAAATTACAATCCAATTTATTTTAAATAATATTTCACGAAAAATTACTACTAATAAAATAAATTAAAACTGGCAAGCATAATATATCAAATTCAATTTTAATGTACATTTACTACAACAATTATCAATGATTAATTAAGTGTAAATACTTGGTTTGTAAACTTCTCTGTGATTGGTCAAGAACCTGTATCATTAAGGAAATCTATACCCTAGTGAGTTTCATTATGCAACTGGTTGCAGCCAACAAATGACATCATTATAGAATAGGAGTACAAAAAATGTCTTTCCTCCATGCCGACACTTCTTAGTGGTTCCGACAGTTCCAATCGTTGACAGAGACATACGGGAAGGTTTTACTAGCAGATAATCAGTGCGCCATCCCTTCGAGGCTGCGAAAACATACCAGTGAGAACGATCGATAATAATGTGTTTTGTTCGACTCTATTGCGTGCAAAAATAGTTCACGACATGGAGCCGCTCAAATACACATGAAAACATGTCAATGAAGCTACCATAGCCACTGTGGCACACTCAAATCAAACATAATTTAGTATATATTTATTATTAATATACTTCGCCAAATTTTTTTTAAAAAAAACATTGACGTTTTGTAAATGAATAAAGTAGTTATGACCGTCAAGCTGTCATAAAAAAATGAAAATTACAGAATCAAATAAAACCAACAGGAATATTCAATATTTGTATTACTAATTTATTACCCCCAAATGAATTTTGTACGGTGTATTGTTGTTTAATTAATAAATAAATACATTTGTACTGACATGAGAGTCATACGTATAACTATGATATAAAGTAAAAGTTGGTGCAATGAAATGAAACTACCTGGGAAATTAAATGTCTATCTGTTACTAATTTACTACCCCAAAATTAATTTTTTACCGTTGCGGTGTAGTCAATGAGAGCAGTTATGTTGGCCTGACCGCCATTAGTTCACATCTATAAGGAAGGAAGCAAACGGGCGTCATCAAGTAAAACTAATTGTAATATTTAGTGCCCATTGATGATTAATTTATTGCCCCAAAATAAGTTTTACTGTTATTTAAAAAACATCTAAATATGAAGGCATGGCGGTAATGCCTATAGGTGTAATAAAAGTAGGAATAACTCACATAAAAAGGAGGAAACACACAAAACCAATCGGAAAATTAAGTACTCATTAATTACTAGTTTAATACCGTACCCGTAAATCTTTACTGCTATTGTTTAAAAAATAAATTTAGTTATGTCGTAATTTCATGCATACGTATACGAGGAATTAGAACTGAGCATAATCAAATGAAACCAATATTAATTTTAAAAATTAAATTTTTGGAAAAAATTAATAATAAATTAGAATTGTATATTTAGTCGTATTTGATTGTAAAAATTATTTTTCTTATACTTATGCTCTTTATTACAGTACAACTGATTTTTTCTTTAAAAAATAGAAGAAAAATGTATATTTGTAGTAATTCATAATAGAGATAATACTTAATATTGCAATTGGTTTAACTTTTTTTTAATTAAAATGGGTTTTTCATTGACAACTTGACTATTGAGCAATCTCATATGTCGTGACTCCGTTATCTATTGAAATATGTTTAAATATGTTTAAGATTTGTTTGTCTGTTTGCTATAGTTTTCCTAACAGTGTAATTCATGCAAATGTGGAGTTAGCGTACCGATTACAAAAAGGAACTACACTAGTATGCAAGGTACGAAAATTAAAAATATCGCAGTAGAGCTTTATTCTTTGATAACGTATATATTACTGTCACCTCTCCCGTCACATTGTAGGTCACGTCGAAATACATAGTTATTCAGTAACATGGTCAGAATTTGAATTTATTGACGACAGCGGAACATATTCACCTAGCGTATCGCGCCCAACAAGGTGACAATTAAATTCATACAAGGAGCGGTAAGTGCGCTTGGGAAAACTGTTCAAAAGATTCGTTGTCTCGGTAGCTTAGTGGTCAAAACAGCTGGGCGTAAACGAGAAGGCCCCGTTCCTTATCCCGATTGGGATGACCAATTCTTTCAACAAATTTAATTATTGATAACTTATATTTATATAGGCATTGCTCCTGCCTCTTGGAGAGAAGGAAGTACAAAATCACGAATATGAAATCAGTCTGGACTAGTAAGTAGTTTGGTTTGTTAAAGTGTGAATTTTACATACAATTATTTCTCTAAGTCAACGGGTTTGGAACAGTTATAAAAATAAAAAAATGATAATTCTGGCCCTAAAAAGATATTAAGTCACAACATGTTAAGTAAGCAAGAGAAAAGTTCGAAGTCTTTCATCGTATTATTTGCTGCAACTATTAACCGATGATAGAAACAACGTTGAACTGTACGCGTTTCCTCGAGACACATGTTAGCAACACTGCCACACAAAAACACAAATTATTTTAGACTTCAATAAAATGAAATCAACTGCTGAAAGTCATATCACATTACTATTCGTTTGCAAACGTAAAATATATCACGGACCATTCATTATGTGATACAATATGATCGGATAGAAATTTTCAATAACAATTTATTCAGTATTATAGACAAATGATCATAGAACAATTAACAACAATTCCTTAAAACAATATTTGAAGTAATTTTACAATCGGACTTGACAGTTAGCTTTTTGCTTTCCTCGATAATCACAAAACTATCAGAAAAGTTTTTACTCTTGAGGAAGCTATGCAAAATTGACCATAAGGAACAACAATATCGGGCAAGTATTACCCTACTTTTGGAATATTATTTAACTTTATTAACAAACTGAGAGGTACACCCATGCAATTCAATCGCGTAGAATATAAAGGAGTTAGTTTAATTTCACATACAGTTGGAGATTCTGCACGTCTCTGAACAGTTGGGGTTGTATCAAGAAGCGCCGGACCAGCAAAATATAATAGTATGTCCAAGAAGCTTTCATTCTATATATTACGTTGCGAAAAACGTTTCTGTAAAGACGTTGGCCCCAAAGTTCTAGATTTCAAGTCCCTAGAACGCTTTGTTTAGGAGTTATTAAACTAAATCGATTTTAAAAATTCTGCTAGGGCCTTGAGAGTTGAATTTGACATGAATATTTTACTTGCTCAAGAAATCCTTCGAATTTTTAAAGTCAAAGTGCAATTCACCACATCTACGTGAAATTCTCTTTCTTTAGAGACCTCATTTATGAAGATTGGTTGCATGTCAGAGCCACAAAATTAATCTATACTACTGAGATAAAATAGAAGTGTATTTTACATAATATAAACAATAAAACACGAGGTGAAGTAGCAACATCTGTATTATCGCGTGCTGTAATAACTATAATTTCACCTTTATTGTCAAATAAAAATTACATTTAAATTCAATATAACATTAATGAACATATGCAAACTTATTACTGCAATATTTTGCATTTTTCCTTTGCACACTTCAAAATATTCTCCTCTGCTTGCTCTTGCAGTGGGCTGATCATAATCATCCAGTACATTTTTTAACTGTTCGTAGCTGTGGAGAAATAACATATCACGGCTTTCTAAAAAAAATGGGTGTGTGAGTGGAAATAGAAAACAAAATACAGGAGAAAGCAGACAAATCAGCACTTGTTCTGTAACACTGTTCTTCAATGATTAATAAATCAATCTGCATAATAATAAATTTAACTTTCTAGCACATAACATCTAAATCTTTTACTAGTGTAAATGCTTAAAATAGCATTTACATAACTGAATGTAATTCAAGAAAAGTCCTTCTACTTTTCTTGCAAATGCTTTGACTTGTTTTCTGCAAATTTTCCTTTCAAATGCAGTATCAAGACTGAATACACTGAATTGAAAATTTGAATAAATCACTACTAATCTGGATAATACTGGTGTAGGTAAAACACACACCAAACCAGTTGATCTCGGGTTTACGGAACCCCTTAGTCTTGACCTTCTCTATTATACGAGAGCGGAATATCGCTTGCCTCGACATAATCCGATTATCTTCAATTAGATATAATACGATATTATGGGCGGGGTGCGGGATATTATCGTTCGCCGATCAGGAATCGTTTATAGTGTATTATTTTTATTACCAAACCTAACAAGACGCATTTTGGTGTCGCAAATCCATCAACACTACACCAAAACACGGCGAAAAGTGTATTTTTTTTAACAAGAATCCGTGTATTTTTCTTCGAAGTGATTGGAACAAATGCGGCTCGATTTGATAGACTACTAATTTCTTGGTCAAGTCTTCGTCGTACAGAAGAAACCTCAAGAGTCACAAAACATACTAGTTATCTACACAACTTATAGGTAAAAAATCAACGGAGTGAATGAGAAAATTCACATACATGTACATTATTTTACAACACTTTGCCAGATGACATTAAACGATTAAATTAGATAGAAAAGTTTAAATTCCATGTAAAGTCGTTTTTGCTTCATAAGAGTTTCTATACAATTAGAGACTATACTGAGAATCACAAGGAAAGTAACATTAAATTTAACAGTGATATTTAATGTATTATTTACCATTTGGACTGTATAATTCTAAACAACTTGTAACAAGTATTGTACCGCAGTTTCTTGGTCAATGAGCTCCATCTCGATCAGTTTTTCGTCCAGTTTCCCTGATCCTTGAACAAATGCTGAGATGGCTCTTCGTTTTCCTTCTGGACATAAAACTACATTATCTCGAATTCAGTGGGAAATATAGTTATTGAAATTATCGTTCTCCATGTTGTCACGGCAGGAAGTATTATTCCTTCACGAAGGACACTATGGGGGATAAGAACCCAAATGTATAGCTGATTTACCACTGAAAATATATTTTATAGCACCGGAGCGAATAGTTTATTAGCAATCCTGGCCAAAAACGCTCATTTCTTTCTGTATTCAAAATTCAAGTAGTATATGTCTTAGGGTAGGGATCACAGAATTTTGGAAACGTGCACAGAATTCACGTAGCACATAACGCAGAGTTTCTAACCGCCTTTGATGTAAAGTAAATAAGTAAATAAACTCTCAAATGACTCCCTGTTTCGTCATCAGAAAACATGACAATGAGAAGTAAAAAAAAGCTTCAACCAGGAGAGCTGTATCAGATCACATTTCCTCTGTGTGTAATTCAAGCTCATTGTGGTCAACCTAATTATCTTAATGTCTCTAACTTTCGTATACTCACAGAAGAAATTCTGTTATTTACGTTGGTAAACCGTCACAATTATTACATATTCATTGTAGTAGTTTTGTAACATTGTTTTTTTTTTTATCTCTGTTCTCTGTGTTCCTGAGATTAGGAGGACGATCTTCTGTGGAAGTATACCGCGTTTGTTAGAAAAATGTCGACCAAGGAGGCAAGAGTAAAGATGAGGAGGGTAGTTTTAGTTAATATGAATAGAAGAAAGGAGTTCCATCATAAAGTGAAAGTTATCACTAGAAAAAAGTATTTAACAATTAAATTTAACTTTAACATTCGTTCCTAAAATGTATCTTTTTTTGCACATATGTTCTATTTCCTCAGAAACAAAATTATATTTTCTCATTTCCTCTATTTCCTCTTCATCAAAGATAAAGATAAGAACATTTCTCGATATATTTATGTAAACATGTCTAAGCTACGTAATCAAAATAATGTAGAAGATTGCAAAATTGATAGAATTGTGGCTGTGTCTCATTTTTAAAATTAAATTAATTTTTTTTAATTCTGTAAAATAATTTTGTGTATCCGTTTCAAATAATTCTGGTTAAGTGTGATAGTGAATAGTTACACAAAATACTGTAAAATTTCAACGTTCTAAGTAAAGTAGTTTCTGAAATAAAGGGTCAAAAATATAATCAATTTAACATTGGCTAGATAGGACCGTCAGACTCCCCTTAAATTGCACGCAAGGGAATTCTAATATTTTTTATGCATTCTAAAACGTTAATGAATTCTGGAACGAGCTTCTTTACCACAAATTGCATAAAATAATAACATCCCAACTTTCAGTAGTATTCGAAACTTTTATTCGTTCAAGAGTTACGTTTAGTCGCTTCTTTTCTAGAAACAATTATTGATTGTTACAACAGAAGCAAAACTAATTAGACTGTGAGAATTGCTACTTTGCATACTTTATTAAACTCGCAAACTCAGTTTTCGAGCTTAATCCATGTGTAATTTAGAAAATAATGTGCATTGTTACTATCGTTCTTAGTTCAACATAATTAAGTGAATGTTCTGGCGCAAATGGGTAATTCTTCGCTTGAATATTCATTCTTCCTTCTCTCTTCGCAAATGACGCTTCGTATTTCCTATCTTGGAAGGCGCTCTGTGTAACAATTTCTAAATATCATTATTTTGAGTGCGACTACACCTGCAAGCGCTGTTCGTGAATAAATATCCTCCTTACTTGATTCATAATCTCCTCTTTAACGATCCTCGTCCTCCTTCGGAACACGTTCTGTAAACTGAAGGTGGAAACGGTCGGAAAATTTAGGGCGTTCTTCCGTATCCTGTTGGCAGCACCTGCGGTACTTACGCGCCGATTAATAATAATAATTTCAGCCGAAGGGGAAGGACGAAGAGCGGGAGAGAGGCGTCGTAAGAGAAGACACATAAAGGGAGGAGGAAAAGGGCAAATCTACAAAACTGCCGTCACCGTCGGCGGCGTACGGTATCACTTACTGCCCATAAAGTCGCAGAAGCAGTTGTTATTAAAGGTGGCTGACGGATGGAAGAGGAGGCGAGGAAGACGATGAAAGAAGGCGGGTCGCGGCGATGCGTTTTCACAACCGCGACAGACGTCACGCGCGTGGCCTTCCGTGTTTCCGGTTTCCGTCCTTTCACGCGCAACGATCCTCACCCTTTTAGTAGAACGTGTCTCTTTCGCTCTGAAACGTGGCTTATCGAGGCCTGAGATCAGTCGCAAATTAGCGACGATGTCACAGAATTGCCCTCTGTTCTTCAGGGTTCTAATTAATTTTCCTACCGCGACCGGAGCACCTGACAGTTGCGAGCCGTCTCCTTTTTGATGGCGGCGGGAAAAATAAAACGTTGCCCTGAAATAGGGTTTCATAAAACGAAAATTTCAGTTTAAGATTTTTCATTTTATGGTAAGGTACGGTGCGAAACGATGACACACAATTTTTCGATGGAACCAGAATAACACCAGAATAACACTACACCCGATGGCTTCGTATCTCTTACATCATCTGTGTTTCGGACGTTCAGTGAATATTTCAGTGAATTATTTATGAATACTTACAGCTGATTGTTTTTTTTGTTTATTCACGTTCGTAAATTTTCTTTTCCTCTACAGGCCATTATTGAGAAAATAGCATTTCAACGTTTCTCAAAATGCGGATTTTTAAGCTCATTTGAACAGAAAACAGTTTTCGAGAAGCTTTATATGACATTATTTAAAGCACATGTACTTATAAATATACCGATGTGAAGAAATTGCATCTGATATAAATATTACCGACATGAGAGACAAGTAAAAATTACATTTTTGTAATATTTGAAAATACAAAAGAATATACGGCGTTTATGTCATCGTATAGGGCACATTTGGCACTATCTCTACCAAAAGTTTAAAGAAAAACTTTGGAGCCTTTTTGAGACATTTTGATTTTGTAATTTTTTAAATTGCAAATATTGCACGCCATATTCCGAGAAAACTACTAAAATTTCCAAAATCTACATGACTTTAATGAAAGAACTAATAATGGAAAACAAATTTCATTGGAAGAAAAATGTTTATCTTCAATTTTGTAGTAATAGGAAGACGCCGATGAAAATTCAGATATTTGCAATTTTTTAAAATTCAAAGTTAACCGTGAAAATGGAACCTTTGCTACCTTTCTAAGTGTATTTTACTCTATGCTTTCAAGAAATTGAAAGAAAAAATGTGGAGACGTTTTGAGAAAATGTTGAAAAAGTTCGGGGGAGTTCATGTGAAGTATCACCAAATTTTAAAGAATGTTTTTCAGAATCTCAAAGCTTCAAGATAGAAAGGCGTTTCTTCAATTGCTAAAAATTCTATGCATGCTTTAGGCGCTAGTAGTGTTCACAGACAGACTCCACAGTGTTCGCAGGCGGGTTTTTCGGCATTAAGAACCTACAAAGCAGAGATTGTTGGTACACCGGGTGTTAGAGGATGTTTTTTTCTTAATTTAGCAACTGGATTTATCCACAATTTAGTTATTGGGGCCCGGCAATAAATTTTTTCTGCCAAAAATCCGTCGTTTTTTCGCGCAGCATTACATAACTTTCTCTATATTATATATATTGCTCTGTATTTACGTACACGTACGAGAAAGTAAAAAAAAACTGAATAGTAACATTGGCGAAAAGCAATCTAAACATACTAGTTTTATACAACGATTAACACCAAACAATTAATATAAAAATATCGACAATGAACATGGCCAGATGAATTCAATAATAGCACAAATCATGATAGTGGACTTATACACCGAAAACCAACAGTTGTAATAAAGACATAAAACATAGCATTCATATCACGATTTACCTAGTTCATGGACGTACAATCAGAGGAAACTCAAAAACAATTATTACATAGACATACTAATTGATAAAAATTGATTTGTAATTTATACATTAAGTAAAAACAACCATTTCCAACATAACAAACAAAACCAAACAAAATTATACTAACATCAGTGGATTTACATATGAGTTGAAGTATTTTAGAATTTGAGTGTTGAAGAATAATAGATATGCCACTAAAATGAAGCAAACAAACAAAAAAGAAGTACCAGGTGACAAAAAAGATGTAATAACTGAACAAAATGGCAGGGCAACATTGGCAAAAAGTCTAGTGTACGAGTAATCTAGGAATGTCAAGAATTAAATGTTGAAGCATGAGAATGAAAGAGGAATATGACTTATTAAAAGTTGTCGATAGTTGTAGATGTTATAACGAGAAATAGACGGCAGGAAGCATTGAGTTGTATAAAAATATGAGTAGAACACAAAATCTATTGATATTTAAATTTATTGATAATATTAACCTAAAGCCTGATGAGATTTTCTACATTTGTTTTGTATTACATGTTGAGTTTCTGTTGATGTGGATCATTTCTTTGGAAAGACTTTTCTTATGATTAGATTCTTTGTCAACGATGCGGATGTCATTAAAATTGGAAATATGTTTAGTTTGTTTTGTGTGTGGTGCAAGAGCACACAATGGAGAATCTATTTTGATAAAAACTGATGCTATATAATCTTTTCTTCGTATATATGATCAATTTATTATAGGTCACAATCTCCTCAAGCAAAAGAGTATATAATATATTTGTTGTTTTCGTCTACACTGTTTTTGATTCTACTGAAAATGGT
Organism: Teleogryllus oceanicus; assembly: GCA_964035755.1. Classification (NCBI taxonomy): domain Eukaryota; kingdom Metazoa; phylum Arthropoda; class Insecta; order Orthoptera; family Gryllidae; genus Teleogryllus; species Teleogryllus oceanicus. The sequence goes on along the minus strand of CAXIVR010000014.1, from coordinate 27,447,527 downwards.
GTGGGGTTGAGAAAATTGGAAGGTTATAACCATATTTATATCTTGTAGTAAGGTCAGTACAGTCTGTAAACATTGTGTATAGTATGCTATTATGATGTAAATGTCATTTGTAAATCTATAGTGTTGTTCTTATATTTTTATATTTTACGACCTACCCTGAGCATGAAATAAAAATATTCCGAAACGTCAGCAAACTATATTTTAATGTCTTAATTCACTTCGACCAAATCCCATTCTATATATTTCCCATTTCTATTTCATAGTCGTGAATCTACAATGGATAAAAATAATGTGCACAATACGTTTTACCAACATATAACACTCGCCAACCAATCTTTATTACGTTTTCCATATTCAATTCTGTTAATTTGAAGTCAAGAAAAATGTCCAATTTAGAGTTAGTCAAATGTTCAGTTCAATATTTCATAAGTAATGAGTCGTTCACCATCGAATAAATAAACGATCTTAAAATCCAGTTATATTGACTAAGGAGTCGTCTACTTGTCATTCTTGCGGGACTGTCTGACGCGTCCATTCGTATTGAAGATTTTTTTATTACATTTTACATATGAGACCTGTCATAGAGTTATCCTCACCTCTGTACGAACCACCTTTGTTATAAGATATATCTTATATAAGGAATTTTCCTTCTTCTCGATTATAGTACTACTTCTTCAGTACATGTTATTTAATGCCATGCAACCAAGACTGTCTGGTCAATATGGCTTGACTGCTTTTTCGAAAAATATTCTTTAATTTTTGGGGGTACTTTATATGAGGCACCTGAGACATTTTCAAAATTTTCTTAACAACTGCTCCAAATTTTTTCTTGAAACTTCTTGTAAGAATAGAGAAACATACATACAATGATGACGTAGGTCCAATTTACTCTGTTAATTCTGTGGTCTTATTTTCCTAATGGTATAATATACAATAAATATAAAAATAATACATTAAAATAAAGTTATACATTAATATATTTTTAGACATAGGGAAAATTTAATTTCCAACGAAATGGCTGAAAATATTTAAAATATGCGTATAAAATATTTTGTTTCAGCAAGGTGAATTTAAAGTCCTCGTTCGAGAACAGCCTCAACGCCAACTTTTTAAAAAAGACAGGAGCGATGTAGGGACGGAATTGCTGTATTTCAAGAACACAAAATACCTTCCGAAAAACTTTGTCTGCTGCGGAAAATTGAAAATTACTTCCTTCTGGTCGGCAGAAAGGTAAGCTTGTAACGTTACCTGTAATTTGCAGTGGAAGTTTAAGTCTTTCGTCGCTCACAAGAGAGAGGAAGAACAGCGAAGTTGGCCAAGAAAGGATGTAGAATACGAAACTTAATATCGCTCCTCCTTAGGATAGTGAAGGTTGAAATTGCGACGCTGGGGTGGGGGTTCTTCTCAGTTTGACAGCGCCCTTAGATCTTGCGGAAACTTGTTTAAGTAAATATGAGAGTTACCGAAACTAGAAGTACTTTAAATGAGCCCTCCCGCTACGTTAATTTGAAGGTTAGCGGGTCGAATTGTGAATCTTCAGGAACAGTTCGTAACTTTATTTCGTTGTTTACGTGAGGTTTATGCAACCACTGATACAATAATGCATTTTTAGGTAATTCTAAGAGTACCACAGGAAACAATGTGGAGTATGCTTTCCTTGAATCTACGTAGCACACACAGAATATAATAAAAGAAACATTAATATTTAACTCGGTATATTGTGGACAGAGTATTTTCCCGGTGTATAAGACGCACTTCTATTTTCAAGGAGGATTGCATTCTTTAATGTTAAATTTTATACTTGATTTTCATTTTTATGAGAGGAGTGGGAATTGAGACCTATGAAAAGCAATGACCGTTTCTTCGTATTCCGCCGGGAGTCTTTATAATATTTTCCTAGTCCGCTTGCAAAGACCGAGTCTTTTCATAGACCTGGTAAACCATGACGATGACCCAAACAAATTTTCAGCATTCTTTCTTCTTGCAATACTTTTGGCTTCTGTAATCAATTTTGTAGAAATACAAATTCCTGTGTTTCAGTGTACAAACAAATATTTTTGTAATGCTATATACTACATATTCTAACAGTTAAAAACATTCCCATGCGTTGTATAAGAGGCATCCCGTTTTTGACGAGTTACTGAAGGAAAAAAGTGCGTCTTTCGTCGTATCACCGGCAAATACGGTAGATTTTGGTTAATTTAGAGCAGCATCTAAATCTTATATTAAACCAAAATAGCGGATCCTTTTCTAAGAAAAGGATCCGCTAATTTGCTAATCTCATTGGGCATATACGACTTTCTAGAACTTTAATAAATATCCTGCAAGCACAAAGTAAGCATTTAGTTCCTGCACGGCATCGTTGCAATCTTTGAATCACTCAATGAAAAGATAAAATAAAAATGTTTAAAGTAAAGGATGAAAAGTGTCTGCAGCCATTTTGAAACATAAGAATAGGCACCCTTACAATTCGGTATATTAGGAGAAAGTCCATATTGTAATGTGATTATGCAACTGTAAAGAGAGAAGCGTGTCGTTATATTTTGAAGGCTCCGACTGATAAACTGGTTATTTATTTTAGTTTTGTATGTAACAGATGTATGCGTGTGTATTCTACTCTTTTTGTGTGATTTATACTTCTACAACAGATACTTTTAAATTATTTAACACAGAACAGTATATTCATTACTTTCTGCTAAGCTCCGCAGAATTGTTTTGCTTGCAGACACATTACATTTGAACGCGAGTCTCTTTGAAGTGTTAGTTTCATGAACTTGTCAGGTCCAATCTTCCTCATTAATTTTTAACCCATGGTGACACAATTACTACCATATACTTCAGCCATATTTAACCTTCCGCTGAAAATAACCAACAGATACTTCGTTTTCCGAATTCACGAAAAATCCAGCGAGGAATTCGCTAGCGTTTGCACCTCCCTAGGGAGTCCTACGGGACAAACAAAACCGCACATTATCTACACAACATCCAGAACATAGAGCACTACAAAATATTCATTTTTGTAATTAAACCACCGCACATACGGAAATATCACTGGTCGATTTCATGGTGCAGATCCTTCGAGCACGCCAGTAATTAAAATTAAAATTTTAATTTATTTTAATTATTGAAAAACGACCGTGCCCGCGACGCCTTTTTGCAAAACAATCGTAAAACGCCGGGCGGCGGTTTGTAATTTCGAAGCGCCATCTGTGACGATGTTCACGATACGACGCGCCTCCGTCGCCCCGCCCCCCATTCGCTTCTCCGCCCCGCGCCTCGCCGCCGGGGCGTTAATTGTACACAGTTATAATGTTCTATTACGAGTATTGCAGCAGTATATCAGCGATTGCGGGCGGTTTGCGCGATGCGGGCGCGGCGCCGCGGCCGCTCCATTGACCCACGGCGGCGGCGGCGGGGGCGGGGCGGGGGTGGGGCGGGTCCGCGCCTGCGCCGCCTCCGCTCCGCCTATATACCGTGCGCCTCGCCGCGGAGCCCCAGTTCCGACGCCGGTCGCCGAGGGGAGCGACCGATCTCCCACGCGAACTTCGCGCGCCGCCCACGGGTCGCCCGCCGCCCGCTCCCGCCGCCCCCGCCGCCCCCGCCGCCGCCCGCCGCGCGGGCGCACCAGGAGGTGTGTGCGAGTGCGTGCGAGGTGCTGTGCAAGACGGACGTTGCGGTGGATGGTTCGCGTTGGGCGCGTGCTAGTGAACTGGTTTTTAGCGTCACTAAAACACTGATTCTGATTCGTCGGAAAAAGAATACATGACGTCTTAATTCACCTAGGTGGTTTCATTACCTAGTTTTTGACTCGCTTCTCACGAGTATCAGAACTGTTGAGGTCTATGAGTTAAAATACGTTTATTAAGTTATTGTCAATATGCACGGAGACTTCTAACATATATGAGAAGTTCAGCTAACTAGATTCAGTGTAATAAATTTAACAAATTGTCGTCGTTAACTGTATTAAAAGATCTTGAAATGAGCGATTTCTGACTCATCAAAGAAGACTCCTAATCTTTGTCGTTCATTGAGCTTGAAGAAATGTGCTTATTGCCATATGCCTACAATATTCCCGAAGATGAGAACAATACTGACCTTTCAAACACCATATAACCCATTGTGCCAAATAAAACACAGCAAACATAGGTCTTGAATAAAAAGCTCGTTGAAGAACCGACATATTGTACGAGGAAAGAGGCGAATGTACGTAATTGTTTAGTTTACGTGGTGAGTTCTGCTGCTCGGGGTTGAACGTGGGATGTCGGCGAGCGTGGCCGCGCGGAGCAGCTGAAGGAGGCGAACGGCGACTGTGCAGTGCTGGGCGCGCGGGTGATCCAGGGCCGGTGGCGCCGCTGGATGCGAAGCGCGCCTTGCCCCCCCGGGGGGGTGCGGGGGCGGCGGGTGGCGTGCTCGTGCTACGTGAACGCGCTGCACGGCGACTTCGTGCACGACGACATCCCGGCCGTGACGCGCAACCGGGACGTGGTGGGCGCGGGCCCGCTGGGCGACGTCTTCCGCGACGACTTCTGGGGCACGCCCATGGGCGACGCCGCCAGCCACAAGTCCTACCGCCCGCTCACCACGCTCACCTTCAGGTAAGGACGGCCTTGCCACGCACTCCGCTCGTCCCAGTCTGTGCGTGTGTGTTTGTGTGTGTGTGTGTTTGTGTGTGTGTTTGTGTGTGTGTGTGTTTGTGTGTGTGTGTTTGTTTGTGTGTTTGTGTGTGTTTGTTGTTTGTGTTTGTGTGTGTTTGTGTTGTTTGTGTGTGTGTGTTTGTGTGTGTGTTGTGTGTGTGTGTTTGTGTGTGTGTTTGTGTGTGTGTGTGTTGTGTGTGTGTTTGTGTGTGTGTGTGTTTGTGTGTGTGTGTTTGTGTGTGTGTGTGTTTGTGTGTGTGTGTGTATTTGTGTGTGTGTGAGAGAGAGAGAGAGAGAGAGAGAGAGAGAGTGAGAGAGAAGCAGGGGAAGAGAGAGGTATGTTCTATGATCGTACCTCAAAATAGTCTCCCTGTGATGATATCCACCTGTCAGTACGTGCGTGCAAACGTCTCGCACGTTTATTGGACTCTAAGGGTCATTCTCTGTGATAAAGTCTCGTAGTTTTGTTACGTATAGTACGGTTTAAACATGTATTATAAGGGTTATTGTCTGCGATCAACTCTCTTAGTTTACTTACATATACTACGGTTTAAAAATGTTGCCTTGTGAAATTTTTTGAATTTACTAAATGGATTGAATTAGGCAAAAATAATTTATATTGTCAAAATGCAAACATTTTTATTGTTGTTTAGAAAAATGAGAAACCTGAAAAAATATTTAGAAGCATTGGCGAAAATGTTTCGAGATTTAATGTTGTTACAATTGCAAATCTCTACACAATAGCACTATTAATGATAGTAGAAGTAAATAAAGATGATTATAGTTCTAAACGTCGTGGTTTGAGGGAAGCCGAGATTCGGAAAGAGGACTAGTCACATTTACGGAATGTCACGAAGAGAACGCACATTTGAGTCACGGGCGAGAGAGTGACATTTATCCCGGTCCCGAGTGACACAAGGACTAATTAAGCGCGGGATGTGACCTGGTATGTGACAGGCAACGAGTGACCGGACACCACGCTTCGCTGACGGGACGCCATTCAAGTCCCAAAAGAATACAACCGTCGTGTGTGGCAGGTCGACGATACACCAAGGAATTGGGTCGGACTGAAATTGCGTTTATGCAGCTTCAATTTCTTCCACCTAACCATTTAAATTGTTACGCCTAAGATGAGTGTTTTAAGGGTATGCCTCATATTTCTCTTCTTTCTAATCTAGTCCATGGTAACTATCTTTATTTTGAGATTTATTTTAAGAAATAAGATGTAAATACAAGTAATACCTTCGACTGTTTTTGCATAAATAAGTTTATAATGGCGTTGTAAATCCCAAACTGCTCCAGAATTACCGCACATGGAAACTGCTGTTTGTGCATTATTAATGTACTGTTCTTTTACACACTATAAGAGCACAAGAAATATACATTTCTATAATACTTAAAGAAATAGAAATTTTTCTGATTAGAAATTGTTTTCATTTTTTATGATAGACAGGTGCATTATTCCCAGCACATTGTGGGCTCGCACATAGGTGGAACACATTTATGCGGGAGCCTTGAGTTCTCAAATACTCACACGCATCATATGACAGACTACTCCAATGATGTCTAGGAAACACTCCTGGCCTATCAAACACTCCTTATGATCGATCAAACATAACTTCCAATACAACAGTGTTTAATAAATCATGAGTGGAATATAGGTTCCTAAAAAAATGTATAATTTGATGGTTTTAAGGTATTTGGATTGTGTTCACACTATGTTTAAAGTGATGAGCTTCTAAATAAAAACGTTTTGTTATTAAATCCACTAGAATAACAAGAAAAGCTTTACAATACAATGTGATAAAACTGTATTGACATATTACGAGTGGGGTAGGACGGGGTACAAATATCGTGTTTCAAATTTTGCCTATCGTAGCCTTGCTCCGAAAAGGCGTGACTAAGACCAGAAAATATAATATGGCTGTATTGGCCACAGTAGTTCATTAGGAAGTTTGCATGTGGTTACGTAATCTAGTTGTTGCTTCATGAGTTCTATCAATTTCTTTACCCGAGTTGGTTATTAAAACACACCTACAATTGGCCGACTTTTAAGTAATGTGAAGGAGCTCAATATCCATTATATGGTTAGTAGATACGAAAGCAATATTTTGTTTTGAACGTTTGCGAGTTTGTATTGACGTTTACGTTTGAAGAATTTGCAATATTTTAAGGTTAAGAGGTTGCAAAGGTAGCACAATTAAAAGTTCCTAAAATCGCTTACAAATAGCATATAAAAGAAACAGCGAGAGCTGAAAAAAATGAAAACCGGCAACGTTTCTTTCTATTATTTTCAGTTCATAAAACTACAATTAATGAAGTGCTTTTAATGGAATTGAACTCGTAGTAGATCTGATGAATAATTGCTGTTTATTTCAAAATATTATGATGAAGATTAAATAACCGTTTTTACTTTAAAATCTTATCGAATTGACGATATTTGAGCCCTCTACTTTGTACGTTTATAAAGTAAACTAATTAGTTTGTACATGTTATGTTTTGCTGTAGCAAAGCTAAATGGTAATGTTTAAAGAATTTTGTATTTTTGAAAAGCTGATATCCAGGATGCCATGTCGCTTACAATGAAGACACTGTTCCTTTTTATGTGAATTTTGTCTAATCTGTTGAAACACTATGTAAATTTGCTAAATTGTCTTCATATCTAGTCGTGATATTTAATTCAAATTTAAACACAACTTACGAAATTCACCAGAATCTAATGAAATTTATTACAATACAGTATACATAATGGTCCGACCGATATGTCTCAGGGCGTAGAGCGTAGACTTCGCATTCGGGAGGTCCGAGATCAATCCCCGTACCGGGTATCCCGACAGGGGTTTTCGTAGTTTTCCTCTGCCATCAAGGGGAATGTCGGGATTGTTCTTCTCGATGGCGAAAGCGGCGTCGCTAGTCGAATTCATTAACCACGTGAAGTCACGAAGGTTGAGTGAATTCGAACCATCGCACCGGGAGCGGTGGCTCAGTGCATCAACTGATGTCACTGCAGCGCCTCTGACCGGGAGGGCCTAGTTCGAGTCCTGACGGCGGCAGGATTTTCGACACTCGCCTTTCAGCTAAGTTCAATTCAGTCGCTGTCTGGAGGGGAATTCTAGCGGCCGGCTGCTCTGATCGGTAGTTTTCCGTGGTTTCTCCGATCAACACCAGGCGAATGCCAGAGCAGTACCCTACCAAACGGGCCACGGACCGCACGCGATCTGTCCTTCCTCTTCCTTGTCCTATTCTCTACCCTTACACACACACACACACACACACACACTTACACTATCATACACTACACTACCACATATTCCGGGAGACCGGTCGGGAGCTTAGAGCTTGTCCCGGTTGGGGCGGTGCCCCGCTGGTGGGAGAGTCCTGGTTAGTCCTGCTAAACGTTCACTACACTAACGGGACTAATGACCAAAGTACTTGACGTGCCCAGAAACACGAAAAAATCAATCAATCAATCGAGCCATCGCGGATTACTGTTTGCGTGATCGACTAAGAACCTCAGCATCTAACAGCGTCGATACCAATTGCCCTTTAGAGAACATATGTTGGCTAAATACAAAAGTACATAATGATTGGAGTTTATAGATTACGAATAGAAAGAGGAAAGAGCAAATTTTGTCTTGAATCCAATTAATTACAAACCAGGTTGAAAATATAAACTTTGAATAGTCATATGAGCAGATCATAGAATGTATTCATTTAAAGCAAGATAGACTAGTTCTTGACATGAATACCATTAATATGGCATTTGTTCTTGAACTTAAGTAAAAATGATTTAACTACGGTGTAACTGAAGTGAGGGAACAATTCCCTGACGAGAACCTCATTTTCTCCTGCAAGGCTTCGCAAACCCCTGTTTATAAAACTCTCTACTACTTGCTAATAATATATGAAGATGACGGTTATGTGTATATGAAAACTTCAACATAAATCCCCACAAGTTTGCCACTGCTGGATTGCAACTGACTCCGCAGTTCTACGTTAGAGTAAAGTTGAAAAATAGAAGTTTGTAAATGAAGATATGTGGCAAAAGCAGGCACCAATGCAATCCGCTACGCACATCACGCTGCAACACTCGTTACCATTTTTATAGCCCAATAGCATGTGTTACAGGTCTTTAAAACAAGTTGTTTTGTGTCAGGTCATGCTTCTTATCGGCGAAACTAGGAAATGAGACTTTTTTCACGACACATTACATTTTTGGAGGCTTCCATCTCTCCTTTGTCCGTTATTTAACGTTGGATTTAAGTATTAAGCTCTTATCCATTCAAAAGCAATGATTTGTAAAGTGCGATTATTTGGAGAACATTTCAAAAATTTCGGGAATACGAAACATTTTTGAAAATATTAAACATACTGGGAACAAGAGCACTTTTGGAGAACATGCCGGAAAAAAATATGGGAGAATGTATTTTTGTGTGGACGCTGTGAAATTGTCAGTTGTATTCGAGGAGCATGCGTAGAAACGTTTTGCGCACATGTGGGGTGGGGTGTTGGAAATGCATGTGGGATAGCTTACGGAGAAGCAAGTAAAATGGATGCATTAAACATGTGGAGGAACCTATGAGGAACACTCTGCCAAAATGAAGAGGTACATTTGGAGAACTTGCAAGAACCTGTAGGAACATGCAGAAAACTTACTTGGAAAACATGCGGAGAACATGTAGAGAAATATGCAGGTAAACCAGAGTTATATTTCTTAAGCAGTATTGTATTCAAGATTTACCTCATTTAGGTACCCCCAAGGGAGGTCAAATGAGACCCGAAACTCGAAAAATATATAAAATTAAATTGGAGACAAATCTATTGTTCCACGTCAAAATGAAACTATTGGATTTTTTGTGCAGTTTATGTAAATGCTTAGCGAAAATGTTTTTCTCACGGACAGTATTGTGCTTACAAAGCTGTAACATACAGTACAGAAGCTGATTGTTTGAGGTTAGGTTTCACTATAGAGCTATTTTGATTTTAAAACAACTGAGTTGTGTTAAAACAAAAAGTTTTCTGAATTTCAAATTTTTCAAAATTTCTGAATGGTTTCATGGGACCCACAAGTTACAACACTAATAAATACAAATAAGCCACAAATTAAGCACATACTGCATTAGCATAAGTAGGCACATTCTCAATTCTCGACTCCCAGAAGGTTTTATTGCCATTGAAAAGCAGGATGTTTTTCTCATCAACTACGACGAAAGAAAAGGTGTTTGCATCGTAATTTATCCGTAAATGTTTCTCCAGAAATAACTTCCTCCATGAACTGCTCTTCAACGTATCTTTTCGTAATTCACAACCAACAAGGGAATCTTAAATTCCGATTCCTTTCCAGGAAGATTTCTTTCCGCGTCATTCCCATTCGCCCGTGTAGTTCATGGACTGGTGCCAGAGCGCACCACCCTCCGCGCGATGCTATGCAGCGGCGTCCTCCCTCGGCCGCAGCCATATCTGTCGCACGCTTTATGGAGGATGAAATCCAACCGTTATTTCGCAGCCACTGCCGCTGTGTATCTCGCTGCTTAAACAGTTTAATGTCGCCGTAATACTCCCCGTGACGTCATTTCCATCTCACGCACTACCGTCGCTGAATGGAAGATTCGAGAGTGGATAGGCAAATCTTGTCAATGAAGCAGCCGAAAATCTGGATATAGCTGCTTTGAAAGGTATTCACTGAGGGATCGTTTCTACGCTTAGCATAGCAGAACCCGTTTATGAAACGAAAAGCGTGCGTTTTCGCGATGCAAGCAATTTTTTGCAAATGTAATCACAACATACGGAGCACAGTTCAGCATGCACATGGACAAGCGGCAGTGAACAGTTTCTGCATTTTTATTTAAAATACTTAAACAAAAAATGTGTTGTTTCTATTAATATTTTTTGTTTTTATATTCAGATTTGTTTTTATTTATCTGTATTAATCAACGAGATTTTGAAAACCATATTTTGTTACCCTTTTATTTTTTATTAATATGTAATCTACAATTACAACGTTCTCTTTTCTCACGGGAGCATATAATCGTTATGCTAGCAAAAGCGCTACACACACACACACACACACACGCGGGCACTCATACACACGCACGCACGCACACACACACACACACACACACACACACACACACACATATATATATATATATATATATATATATATATATATATATATATAAATTGAGAAAGTAAAGAGACGGTATGCAAATAGAACCTTAAAAATACTTTTAGAAAATCTTCTAAAATGAAAATTCCTTTGAAATTATTGATTGAAAATCCTTCCTTCCATTTATTTATTCCTACTAGCTTTCATTGAATTTAAGTTTTGATGTACTGCATTACCCTTCAATAAAAGAAACTTAAATGAAAAAGGTGTGCAAAGCAAAGAAATTTCTCTGAAATAGGAATGCAATGAATCGTTTTGTGTTTAATGAATATACTTTATGAATTAGAAAAATGCACTATCGTACTTAGTTTGCAAACTAATTTCTTCGTGTTGTCCTTTTCTCCGAAATCTACTAATAGTTTTCATTTAAAAAAGCTCTAAAAATACATTCAAAAAGTAGTCTGTGAAAATTAAATTTTACATCTTACTTATCAGGATCACGTAAAAATAAACCGTGGAAGATTGCAGAGCATACTATTTTCCTATGTCAACACTTTTTGTATTCATTTCATTAAAAACGCCTAATGAATACTGAAGTACCTAAAAAATAATGTTTAATTTTTACTGATATTTAATTGCTGGTTATTGTCTTCGCTGTGGAGATCAAAATGCACATCATAACGTACCTGATTCGAGACGATCGTTGTTACGGGGGAAATACGAAAACAGCTAAATGATGCTACATATTCTTTTATGGAGGGAATTATGAAAGAGAATAATGAAAGGGAATTGTGAGAGGGAAATATGAGAATACAAATCGAGTCAATTTAACACCTAGTTAATTAGTAAATAAGTAAATGTGAATAAATAAAATTGGGTAAAAATAAAATCTTGCATGTACTACGGGCGTTAACTAGTTCCAATGTTCTCAGGTTACAAAAAGCCCTCTGGTCAAAGGCCCTAGGGAGTTTTGTCGCTGTTTTATCATTATAGCCTTAGGTGAATGATAATGATAAAAGGTTTGTAATAGAGTACAATGATAAAAGGTTTGTAATAGAGTACATTTCGGTTTTGTGAAAGCTTTTATCACAATAAAAAATGCAGTTAAAATGCTCCTTGTTTTATAGTGTATAATTGCTATACAATGCGACCATGGTCCTAAAAATATATTTTCAAACCCTAAATATACCCCGATTTCGTTTTCCTTGAATTAGATTTCTTAAATCGTAATATTGAACAAAATTAATACTTAATAGACTATTTATTGGACATTTGCGGCTTCAACTTTTGTTAGTACCTTTACACCCTACACTGCCTGTCAGAAACATGCAATTTCAAATTCTATGTGAAATTAAATTGACAATTCGATAGTCTGTGCGATTTAATCGCATGGGTGTGTGTAACTTTGTTAATAAAAGCTCAACAGAAGTAGATTGTATGCTCATTACAGGTTGCACAATGCGGTACCTATGTAATAACGGACAGTTTGGGAGCCTAGCCATTCGGAGTTTGGTGGCAAACAGTATGCCCTACTTTCAAATTTCAAACAATGATTTATGAAATGCGGAATGTAGTACGTTCGTGTACATTTGCATGAAATATTAGATTCACATTTTAATTATGATAGGATTTTTGAATTCAATATTCATTCAACTTTTTACGCATATTGTGAGTAGACATAGATAACTCATTATTTTCTAGAATTGTTATTCAACTGACGTATATGATAGTATTTCAACACTTCCGGAAAAGCATTAAATTTAATGGCATTTGAATTTTTTCTAAAAAAGCCCTGCGGAGAGCTCTAGCAGCGAGAAACATGAAACATGTAAAATTTTCTTTCACAAATATAATGATACTGGAATGGAATAGATTGTCTGCAAAAACAATGGAACCGTTTCCTGGAAGCGTTCAACAGTTTATGAATTGATTTAGGATATTGCTAAGTAAATGAGGTATTTAATTGAGAAAAGTAGGTTACATAGGTATGCAAAAGTGTTGTATTGTGAGGTGTCGTGCAGTGCAGAGCAGATATATGAAGGAAGTGATTTAAGGTTCATAGTGAAGTACAGTGTAGTGCCAGTGCCGTGTGGTCTTATTTGTGTAAATATTCAGTGCGGATGTAGATTATAGTAGTTTCTTTTTCTTAATATAACTTAGTGTATTATGTAACAGTCAGTTTTTATATTATTATTATTGAATGTTATATTACCTTTTTTATTGGTTATTTAAGATCGCATCAACATCTAGGTCATTAGCGACCACTATTGGAGTTAGCGTTATGGTAACTAAGAAGATGAAATCATATGGGGATAATAAGGGGTGAAAGGACAAACACAAATACAAGCATGGCCGAGGCGGGACTCGAACCCGCGACCCTTCGGTCCTAGATCACTACGACACTCCTGTCTTAGCGATCTAGGCCACCGGGCCGACATTGCCTTATTTATTTAATTAGCTGCCACAGGGTTATACCCAATTGCAGCTTAAATGAATTGATCTATCCCCATCTCGATCAGGTTTTTCGTCCAGTTTCCCTGATCCATTGAGCAAATGCTGAGATGGCCCCTTGTTTTGCTTCTGGACATAAATGTAACTTCATTTTCTGTGCACGTCTTCTAGAATTCAGTGGGAAATACAATTATTCAAATTATCGTTTCCATGTTGCGCGGCAGGAAATAATAAGAGCCAAAATTTATTGCTTATTTATCCTTGAAAATAGATTTTATTACATGGGAGTTTTTGTTGTTTTTTTTCTCCCTTTCAAAATTCAAAATTTAAGTAGTATATGACTTAGTGTAGGGATCACAGAATTTTGAAAATGTGCACACAATTCACTTTTCCCCATAGCACGTCATACGCAGTTTTAACTGTTTTTTGACGTAAATAAATAAATAAATAAATAAATAAATAAATAAATAAATAAATAAATAAATAAATAAATAAATAAATAAATAAATAAATAAATCTAACCGAGCACTACTTGAACACTTTCCATACTAGAACCCTTCCAGTGCGTGCTGCCACCTCCTCATTGCAGCAAATTCACGTTCGCGAGGGAGCGCCATTTCTCGGAATGGACGATCTCTGCCCGCGGGGCCGCAGCCGCCTTTGGCCGCCTCCGCGGCTGCAGCGACGCTCCGCGAGTCGCATTTGTCAAACGACCGAACGACAGAACTCGCGTGGAGATTCGAGAACTCGCGGAGTTGGGTGTAGTTGAAATTTGGAGGGCTCCCGCCGCCTCCGGCTGCAGCCGCCCCCGCCCCCGCTGCCACTGTGTATCGGGCAAAGGCGGCGGCGGATCCGGCGTGGGCGGGGAGGGAAAGCGGGAGAGAACGCGTCGAGAAAGAGAGGAGAAAAGGCTGTGGTAAAATCGGCAGAAAGCGGAGTGCAATGGTGTATAACCAAAGTTGAACGGGCCTGGGAAGCACGTGGGACTTACGAAACTCGCGGAGGAGGTCGGGGAAATAAATAGAGCAAAATAATATGGTCTGAAGACGACGAAAATAAGATGACAGGGGGCAGATGACAGAAATATATAGGACTTACCAGGAAAAACCATAAAGAAACTGCTTGGAAAAGGATCACTGACAAATTAGATAAGAAATCGGTGATTCATTGGTTAGTGATTCCTGGCACGTCAATTGCTAAGGTCATTAGTCCTGTAAGTGTAGTTCATGAGAGCCTTCCCTTGCTGAATTGTTCCGGCGCCAAATGAGTTCCGGCGCCAAACTTAACTTCGACTGACGAGAATTTTCCCAATCAGGTGTATCCCACAGCGAGGAACCATCGTAGTCCCGACAAATTATGAGCTTCTGTCTCGCCTTTCGGTTTGAATGGTAGAATGGTACGTATAAAAGTGGTAAGTGAGGGATGAGAATTCGAGAAGGAAGAGAAAGAAAAGATCGCGCGCAGTCCGTGACCTGTCTGTGTGTGAGGGTACTGCTCCGACTTTCGACTTCTTTTAATAGGAGAAACTACGGAAAGCTACCAATCAAACCAGCGCTCAATCAAACCAGCTGGCCGCTAGAATTCTCCCCCAAACAGCAAATAAACTCGTCCTAGCTGTGTAGACAGTGCCGAAAATCCTGCCACTGTTGGGTGTGAAACCCGGTAAGAGGCACTATCGTGAGATCAGCTCATGCCCTGAGACACATCTCCTGATGAAAAGTATCGGAGATATGTGGTAAGGGAAGGGGAAAGAAATAAACTGTGCCGGCGAAAGCAAAGGGCCGCGGGCTGAGCAGAGAAAGGAAAATGGAATGAACGAGGGGTGGGCGTGGCGACCGACACGGAGAAGGGCGGTTAAAAAGGCGCGAAAAAAGTGGCACTGTGGTGGTGAGTTGGCGGAACAGGGGATGGCCCGCAGGGCTCGATGCGGGTAGGTTGGGTGGGGGTGAGGGAGAGGGGGTGTGGGGGGGGTGAGGCGGGACGGCGCTTGTGGAATGGGAGAAGAGGAGGATGATTCGCCTCGCGCCCGCGTCTTCTCTTGACAATATCGTTAAATGTTGAAATATGAGCCGCTGCCGTCGGTGCCGCCGTCGTAACCGCCGCCGGATACAAAGCAAACGGCAACGGTGTGGCGGGGCGGAGAGAGTGATGGCGGGGAAGGATGTGGGGAGACAGGGACTTGCAAGGCGGGGAGTGGTGGTGTGGGCATGGCGGGGGTGCCTGGGCGGGAAGTAGCGCGGCGGGGAGAAAGGGTTGGTGGGTGGGGAGGTAGTGGCCATACGGGGAGTGGCGGGTGGGGGCGGGGCTACAAAGGAGTGGTGTGGAATGGCACAGAAGGTACGGAGAGGGGAGAAGCGAAGTAGAGGGCGGTGGGCGGTGGGGCGTTGCGGCGCTGGGCAGTGGTGGTGATGGTGACGCGCGGGGGAGGGGTGGAATGAGGTGGTACGGGCCGGGGTCGAGGAGAGATTCTCTCCAGAGAATAAAGGATAAGTTGCCGATCACAGATGTCGATATACATCAGAGATGTAGGTGCAGTGATGAGCGGTGCGAAATAAGGGAGAGGTGAAAGTGGCGAAAAGTTAATACAAGTGAATATTTCCATTAAAATTGAATGTTGACAAAATATGGTAAAATTGCGATGCTTACAGTATGTAAAATTGTGTAGCAATGTAGGTAACATTTATATTACCGTATATACTAGGCGGTGGTGGTGCATAACTCGGAGAGAATAAGTTCGAAAGTAAAGAAGTTAGACAGTAAAATGTTAGATATATATTGACAGCAGTTGATCACATGATGAAAAATATTGACGGAATACGTTTTAAGTACCATTGAAAGACGGAAAAATATTGCGCACATTAGCACACAGCTTCACTTCAATTTCAGGAATGAACATCATATTTACAATGCATGTTTTGACGAGATATGACATCGACGCGTAAAATGTATTTTGTGAGAAAGACATTGAATTAGTGTAAGAAAATAGCTTAAAAAGTGAGTTTCCACTTGCAGTACATCGTCGACGTCACTTACTTGAAGCCACAATCCCTATAAAACGAGAAGCGTGCGCTGTGTCCCCGCGGGACGTGCAGTTGTGTTCGCCCCGTGCTCCGCGCCGCTGCCTGGCGCTGCCGAGGGAGCAGGGAACGGAGCGGAGAGCGCGTGGGAGGTTCCGCAGCTTTGAGTCGCGAGGGGGCGTGGCCCGCCAGGCAACGGGGCGCGCCGCGGTGGGACTGGGGCAAGAAGGGAAGAGGTGGTGGGACAAGCAGAGGGATATGGATGTGGACAGAGGTGGCTTGATTGATTCATTGTTAGTGATTCCGGGCGCGTTAACTACAGAGGTCATTATTCCCGTACGTGTAGTGCGTGCTTTCCTTTTTATTGGCAGGCGGTGGTCTTCCCCCGCTGGATGGCGAGATCCGGCACCGACCTACCGTCTACTAGCGGGGTTTCCCCCTAACCAGGACTCTCCCACCAGCGGGGCACCGCCCCAGCTGAGACAAACTCTAAGACCCCCACAGGTCTCCCGGCATGTGGTAGTGTAGTGTAGAATATGTAAGTGTAACGGTGTGTGCCTGTGTTTGTAAGGGGTGCGGGAAAGGAAGAGGAAGGAAAGATCGCGCGCGGTCCGTTTGTTAGGGTACTGCTCCGGCATTCGCCTGGTGTTGATTGGAGAAACCACGGAAAACTATCGATCAGAGCAGCCGGCCGCTAGAATTCTCCACCACACATCGACTGACTTTGAACTTGCTGAAAAGCTAGTGTCAAAAATCCTGCCGCCGGACTCGAATCCAGGACGTCTCGGCCAGAGGCACTGCAGTGACATCAGTTGATGCACCGAGCCACCGCTCGCGGTCAGAGATGGCAGAGGCAGGGGACGGTGGGGCTAGATGGAAATGTGACAGACAAAAAAATCAGGCAGAAGTGGGACTGGTGTGGTGAAAGGAGGGGTGAGATAAGGGCCTCGCAAAGATCTGGTGCGTGGAAAAGGAGGACGGGTGGAGGTTGGCAGGGCGCAGGCTGGGGTCGAACCGGGGTAAAAAAGGGAAGATGTGGTCTCAAGAGAGGACCGCACCAGTGGACAGATGTGGCCGCGGCAGGGGGACGGCAGGGCGGGACAATGCAAGAATAGAGGGGGGGGCGGAGCAGGATAAAAGAGATGGCGTTCCGACGGGTAAAGATGGTGCTGAGGCAATGGGCGGGGGGGAGAAGCGAGCCCAGCCACCCGTAGAACTGCGGTGCTGCGAGTAAACAAAGACCCGACGGATACGCCCGTTTCCCAGAAGACCGTCTGCAACCCTCGTTGCTTCACCTCCGCCTCCACCTCTATTTCCACCTCCGTCTCCATCTCCGCCACCGACTCCATCCCTCCCATCGCCTTCGACTTCGCCCCCGCCTTTGCCTCCTACTCCGCCTCCGCCTGCGCTTTCGCCTTCGCCTTTTTCCTCCGCTTCCCTTTAGCTTCTCCTTCGCCTCCACGTGTGCTTTCTTCTTCGCCCTCGCCTCCGTCTCCGCTTCCGCCTCCTCCTTTGCCTTCGAGTCCGCCTCCGTCTCCACCTGCGCCATCACCTCTACCTCCGCCTCCGTCTCCGGCTTTACCTCTGCCTACGCCTGCGCTTTCGCCTTCGCCTCTCGCTTTGCCTCCGACTCCGCCTTCGCTTTTGCCGCCGCCCCCGCCACGCCGCGCCGTCGCAGTCTTCTGAGCTGTTCTGCGTTTGCTCCCAGAATTCGGCCGCGCTTCGGTGCGTCGGGTGCTGAGATGTCGGCCGGCTCTGGCGCCGTCACAGACTTTCCTTCGCTTCCTTGTTTCCCTGCGCCTTGCTTTCCCCTCGCCTCGCCGGCAGCCCACCCGCTTGAGCAACCAATCTGCAAGACACCTCGGTGCCTACTCATTCATCCCTCCACGGGGCTGATCGTTCGCTCAAACGCCATAAGCTCACTCGATTTCACGTCCAATCAACTTTTGGACGTACGGGTCGAGAATCAACACTTCTTCCATCAACCACCCATCACGTGCCTCTTGGTTCTTTGATATCAGTTCAGCCACCCAACTAAGCGTTACGTTCACTCGAGATATTTTAGCATCTGAACCATCCAAATCATTTATCTATCAAGATATGTTTATATTATGTTCCTCAGTACTAGGCCTTTTCGTCCTTCCCTCATATGAATTAATTTTAGTGTAATAATGATGATACGTTTTGAACCGGTAGAATAAAAATTGAATGAGAGGGACAGTAAACAGGGGAAGTATTCAAAAACATCCTCAAATCATTTTATTTCATCCAAAATTCACATGGGTCAATCTGGGATTCAAATTAGTTTTTAAATTATCTGTGTTGTTGTGTTCATATTTCAGTGTTTTTTTATCGTATTTCAATTATTCTAGTTTGACGATGAAGATTAAACTAATGGAGAACTTGGCCAATAAGTATGTGATGAGTAGGTTCACTTTTGAGTTCTTTATGAAATTGGTCATTTCTGACATTGGTTATTACCCTTTCTATAACTCAATTTTTAATGTTTTCTTTTGCAGCATTGACCCAGATGAAGCTCTCGTTAGGAGAACGAAATACTGAGTTTTCTCTCAGCTACAATGCGGGTCGTGTCGTTTGCCAACAACTTTTTTATCGTTCGCTCTGACAATACGAGGTTCTGTTTAGAGTCACTTCAAACTAATCGCAATCATTATTACTAGGGGGCGGATTTTAATGAAAGGTCAATTTTTCTTTACAATCCAGAAAAATGCCGTTTAGTATACAAATTGATTTTATGTTTTCACAAAAGTATATGTCTCATATTTATACGTCATTTTCAAAATGTTTCGCCGATTTCGGCTAATAAGTCATTGTTTTCCCGTTTCCGTCATTTTTAGGGCATTTTCGCTGATTTCATCGATTTTAATATGATTTTAATTGTACTTACTTCAAATAATATTTACAAGATGCAACAAATGTTCTACATAGAATTCCTAAGTACCTATACATAGTAGCATCTTCGATTTCTTCCTTCACAAGTTGTAAAAGTGTTTACTGTGATATCTGTCAGCGTTATTGGCTGTTCAGCCGATTTCAAAATAACTAAAGGCAGATTTTCTGGTAAAAAACAGAGTTCGAACCAAACATTTGAAAGGTGAGTTCACTTGGACGAATGAAAGAAGGCTCGATTACATCAGAAACGTATCCAAAAGCTTGAGTTGTTTATCTAAATGGTTTTGATAACATTTTTTCCGTCATTTTCCTCTGCTTTTAGAGAATTTTTAAAACATTTTAAGAGTCTTTCGTTGATAATATCTAGAGATATTTTAGGTCATCCAAATCCGCCCCCTCATTATCACCATGTTCACCGGCAGTGCCGTTAGAGTCGCCACCGCCACCGCCGTCGCCTCCGCCGTCGTGAGTCACGAAGCCCGCGCCTCGCGTCTGCCGCCGCCACCTACTTGGAGCGGATCCAACCGGGCGCCACCGCCGACCGCCTCCAGCCCCCCGAATGGGCTTCGAACAACTCATGTTTGTAACAATCCCCTTTCGCGAGGATGCCTCTGGCAAAGCAGCTTTGCGAAAATACATTTATACTTTCTCCAGTATTATTGCTGTTTTCAACATATTTTCTTCAATAAATGATTTTAAATTCAACGGTCATAGAATATTCTAATATACAAAGCAGAACATTTCGAGAGGACTGGAAGTAAACAGAAATCATTGAATAAAATATTCAAACAAGTAGAATCAGAAAAGCACAAACAGTCTTTACGCGTAGTATGTACGTGAGTACTAAAATCAAGAAGATGAAGATTGGTAATAAAGACGTTGCTGTGCTGAAGGTGTTTGCACATACCGGAGAGCACCGGAGAGCTTCCAAACATACCGGAGAGCACACACACACACCGGACAGCTTACACGGAGCACACACACACACACACACACACACACACACACACACACCGGAGAGCTTCCAAACGTAATGCAGAGCAGTGCAGTGGAAGCAGAATATTTGTGAATGACGAACATCAGTGGGAACCATTCTTTCTCTTACGTAATTGAAACACTATTTTAGATTGTTCTGTACGTTTACATTGTATATGAATATAATGTATAATATTTAATAAGACAATAAACATACTTCTGGGGCATGTAGAGGAGTACACGATGATGTCATTTGTTTGTACATACAACATCATGACTATGAGATAAACTTCATACAATAAACTTTATTGTGCAAGATCTTTAGAGTATTTATTACATTAAGCGTGTGAGATTTGACACTAATTGGTATAGATTTCGTTATGCATTGTTGTTCAGCAAGTCAGGTTTTAACGTAGATAATGACATTTTCGTTTCCCAGCCGAACGCCAGTAAATAATTCGTAGGATGGAAAATGAAGAAATAACAGCAAATTGGCATTCATTGCCATAAGAATTCTTTGTTCATTCACTCACTATTATTAAATTCAGAATCGTTAAGAAAGTTCTTTACCAACTTTTCTTGTTACAATCAGCTAACCCAAAACTTTACATTTCAACCCTTCGCCCACTAAACTACACCAGAATAAACCTGCTGAAATTCAATAATCCGCAGACATTGCAGCACGCGTACAATCATCGCTCTTCTCTCAAACCTATTACGCGAGCGAAAATTCACCCGGTACAGCAGCGCCCCTGTCGGCGAAGCGCTGCAAGCGCTGGCGGGGTGCGGCAGAAATATTCCGCATTAAAAATTCCCTTTCGTTACGAATTTGGGGCGTTAATTTAGCATGCGGCGCCGTCTCGACGGCACCCCTTCTCCCCCCTCCTCGCTCGACGCTGCCGCCCCGGGGGCCCGGCTGCCCCCCTTCCCCGGGTGCGGTTCGGCGCGTGAAATATCGGCCGAGGCATCTTATCGCTGGCGCGCTGCCGGCGGGCCGTATCTCTCGTCGCCGAGCACAGACTCCCTGCTCCAACCCCCGCCCCCCACTGTCCTCTTTCACGAGCCCGGCTCCCATCATCATCGTACCAAACACCACCCGCCCGCTCCGCCCCGCTCCGCCCGCTCCGCCCCGCTCCGCCCGCTCCGCCCGCTCCGCCCGCTCCGCCCGCTCCCGCCCCGCTCCGCCCGCTCCGCTCCCCCCCGCTCCCCCGCCCCGCTCCCGCCCCCCCGCTCCGCCCCGCTCCGCCCCGCTCCGCCCGCTCCGCCCCGCTCCGCCCGCTCCGCCCCCCCCCTCCCCCCTCGCCCGCCCCCACTCCGCCCCCTCCGCCCGCTCCCCCGCTCCGCCCCTCCCCCGCTCCCCTCCGCCCCGCTCCGCCCGCTCCGCCCGCTCCGCCCTCCGCCCGCTCCGCCCTCGCCCGCTCCGCGCTCCGCCCGCTCCGCCCTCCGCCCGCTCCGCCCGCTCCGCCCCTCCGCCCGCTCCGCCCCTCGCCCTCGCCCCCCGCCCCCGCCTCCGCCCCCGCTCCGCCCCGCTCCGCCCCGCTCCGCCCCTCCTTACGTTGAAATTGATATACAAGGGTTTCTGAAGTCGCTAATTTCAAATATTATAAACTAGGTTCAAAATTAAAACGGCAGCTCGACTGATTAAATGGAAACGAGTATATGCGTGGAAATATGCATTTATTTTTGAGGTTGCTAAATAAAGTAAATATTCACTTGCGGCATTATAGTGAAAAGGCAAAAAATAAAAACATCTGCGGCTAAATATGTGCTATTCGGATTAATGGTATTCTACTTGAGATATAGGCATATTGCTACGAATAGTAATACCTGAAAAGAAAAAAAATTAATTCAAGATATTAAAGACTAATATTGTTACGTTGCAGTTTAATTTTAAATGCATTAAGACATTTAACACTTAAGCTTCAAAATATTCTTAACTTGTTACATGTTTCTTCTATTTAAAAATGCAAAAACTATTAACAAAAATAATTTCAAGCCCTTCCTCGGCAAAAATATCGTCAAAATCAAAGAATTCTAACAATTGGGCCAACAATGATTGTACAAGTCCATAAAGGATCCAAAACCTTCCATGAGAGATAAAAAACCTGGAAGGTCATTACTCCTGTAAATGAAGCGCACCTTTTTATCGCGAGAACTGCCGGAGATCTTCTCCCTCTGGATGACGGGACCCTGCGCCGTCCTACACGTTGGCTTGCACTTTTCCCCGCCAGGTATCTCTCACCAGCGAAGCACAGCCTAGCCGGGACGAGCTCGAAGCTCCCGACTGATTTTCCGATAGTGTACTGCATGTGAGTGTAAGTGTGGGTAAGTAAGAGGTGAGGATAGGACAGGGAAGAGGAAGGATAGATCGCGCGGTCGGTGGCCCGTCTTTTAGATTATTTTCCAATATTCTCCTACTGTTGATCGGAGAAACCATGGAAAATTGCCGATCAGAGCAGCCGGTCACTAGGAATCTGCCGTCACTGGCTAAACTCGACCTTGCTGTCTACCTAGTGTCGTCATTGTGTTCACGTTTTTGGCAGTTTGGCAACAGTGTGCGCCACTCTACCTTTGCGGCAACGGCGCCCTCGCGCGCTCTCCGAGGAAGCGTTTTTGTGTTTGTCCCCTTCTGCTCGCCCACCTTATTTATTTTTTTAATTTTTAACACGTTTATTCATTTTAGATGGATTACATCCTTCAGTACAATCACTTTACAGATGTTTTTTGACTTATTCTAGTTAAAATATCTAAGCTAACTTAATCTATACATTGAAGAGGATACTCTAAAGGAGAACCTCGGCCTTATGAATCATGGTCGGCTAAAATTTTGAGGAAGGCTTCAAACGGAAATCTATTTTTTATTCGGCTGTGGATAGGATTTTTCAGTAGTTTGTAACGAGATGCTGCTGGTATGTTTATTAGGGTTTTCCAGGTTCGTTTTGTGTCCAGATGAAGTCCCAGGTATTTTATAGGTTGTGATGGAGGGGTCCCGGTGATGGGGGAGTTGTTTATTACTAGCAGAGTGGGGGAGGTAAACGTTCTGAGTGAGAAGATTTTTGCTATTGTTTTGTCGGGATTGAGTTGAATTTTCCAGGGTTTGCCTAAGTTTCAATGTTATTGAAGTGATTTTGAATTTGTGATCGCAGGTTATTTAGTGAGTATCCTGAGGCGAATACGTCTGCAAATGGAACTATATTAAAAGTTGTTGATGATGGAATGTCTGATATGTATATGTTGAATAATATTGGTGATAAAGGGGAGCCTTGCGGGACGCCTGTTTGATAAGTGTGGGGTGTGGTGATTGTGAACTATTACTGAGAATGTGTGAACTGTTAGGAAACCTTTGATAATGTGAATAAAGTAGATTGGCGTTCCTCGCCCGCCTGCTTACTGCCTTCTTGGTGATTAATCCCTGCGCTCAATTCAATGGTGTATAAGACTTTGTTCATACAATCGTAGGCTTTTGGTCGAAGATCGCTTTTACTTGTAGAATAATCTGAGAATCGTAAACACCTCCCAAATACTCACTGTTTGTGTCCACCAACTGGATTGGGATGAATGAACCAGAACATTGTTTCGATGTCGTGCGTGCTTTTTGCTGTCATCAACGTTTGTTGTCATTTTCAGAAAATACGATTTCAGGCTATATTGTGTTTCACATGATCATTTAGGAATTCGAAATGTTTTGTTTGCGTCAACAGTACTCCTGGCAGACATTTCATTCTCATGATAAACAGGCTTCGATTCACTTTATGCCATTTTAAGATTTAAATCCCCGATATATAATTTCATGCTTCACCTATGTCAGACTCCAATTTGTCACTTATTTAATATGCAGTTTTTCACTAAAATTGAATTTGAACACTGTTTTTCTTATTATTTCTTCAATGAGCGATTGAAAATTAATTCTTTTGCATCGTTTCCTGCTTTCGGATATTCAATTCAGAACATATTACATTGTAATATAACTTCAACTGACTTTCCACATTTGCTTATTTGCTTCCACATTTGCGTATAATTCATTCAATTCAACCTATTGTATATCTTGTCGTTTTAGTCTCGAAAATTTACGACACACATTAGATCTGTCCGCTTTAATGTTTCCCTACTAGCATTTTCAACCGAAGAAATATGTTCATGTCACTTCCATAATATCTATGCAAGCAACTCGCCACTGACCAGTAGTAGTATGTCAACGAGAATAGACGTCACTTGGCCCGTCTCCACTCAAGAGTCTTATTTCCTGTCCCCCGCCGACCCCACACCCGTCCATACCTTCTGTGCCTCCATCACGGGCGGTTCCTGGTCGCTCGAGCCGCTAGGATTTGTGGCATGCTATACTGTTTGCTCCCCTGCTTACGTTCCCTTTTCTTCTCCTCGCGTGTCATTTATGGGCTACTGCATATTCACATCCATCAAAAGACGAACAAGTGATCATTTCTTCTCTCCAAAAATACCAAAGCAAATACAATAAGTACAGTATACATCAGTATTGGTGAGATACATTTAATGACATTTCAAAGAGTAAAAAACAATTTTCTTTGAGAATGATAGGAAACTATTTTTCTTGGATTGCCTCTTCAAGTAATATTTCATTTTATTTTGGCTACTGGTTCCAAAATTAAACGTGTTTGGAATTGCTCATATTGTAATGTAAAATTTCAATCACACGATAACAGTATAAACTTCTTTGTTGTTGGTCTTTTAAAGATTGTGTTAATTGACATGCTTTCTTTTAGCTCTCATTACCCAAGCGTTATGGATTGACACGTCATGTCAAAACCTTATTATCCAACTAATTCGCAGCTAAATTCTTAGAAAACTCATTCTTATAAAACTCACCATATCATCCCAGAACTATTGGTGTGCAATAGATGCTACAACGCCGATACAAAGGAAATAGACGATGCAAAATAAAAGAACATATTTTGCATTTATAGATATAGCTAATTGCTTTAACAACATAAAATGTAGAAATTTGACTGTCGGGAAGACACCGCGTCATAGACTTCGTTTCGGCCTTCGCGGCGACCTTCCTTAGCACGAAATACACTCACGTATGAGTGTTGCCACCGGGAACCGTAGCTCAGTACATCAACTGATGTCATTGTAGCGCCTCTGACCGGGAGGACCTATGTTCGGCACGATTTTCGACACTAGCTTTTCAGCTGGGTCGAATTCAGTAGCGGTCTGGAGGAGAATTCTAGCGGCCGGCTGCTCTGATCGGTAGTTTTCCGTGGTTCCTCCGATCAACACCAGGCAAATGCCGGAGCAGTACCCTACGGGTCACGGAACGCGCGCGATCTGTCCTTCTTCTTCCTTGTCATATCCTCTCCCCTTACACACACACACACACACACACACACACACCTACACTAACATGCACTACACTACCACATATTCCGGGAGACCGGTCGGGAGCTTAGAGCTTGTCCCGGCTGGGGCGGTGCTCCGCTGGTGGGAGAGTCCTGGTTAGGGAGAAACCCCGCTAAACAACGGTAGGTCGGCGCCGGATCACGCCATCCACCAGGGGAAGATCACTGCCATCTCCTGAGCAATAAAAATGTACTATACTTACGGGACTAATGACCTAAGATGTTGACGCGCCCGGAATAACTAGCCAACCAACCAATGAATATTGAACTCCCCTCCCCGAAGAAGTTAGTCAAATTGAACAGGACGGTTTCGCGGCCGGGATCGTTAGACTTCTTTCTTGATGCCGCGACCAAAGCATAGTTGCCAATAATTAATTTTCACACGTAATGGTCTCGGATGTGTAATGAAATTTACATGTATTGGATGAGATGTAATTATATAAACGGAAAGTATATTCTAATATTATGTATCCTATATTATGAGTTAACCTATATTCTAATATTATGAGAGAAAATACGAGCTGTTGTCGCACGAGTAGTCTATACATTAATCCGTGAGATTTGGGAAAGTTTAAGGTCTTGATGACTAGCTTCGATTTCAATAGAACCAACGTGTGCTTATAATCCACAGATCCGAGGCATGGAATCAAATGCAAAATCTACTTTCTGTGTAAACAACACATTTTATTCACAGTTCCGGAATGCACACTATACCCCTCAAATAAAACAATAGAGAATAAATGTCAAACGGAGATGGAATTCTGACAACATATTTGTCGAAATATTAAAAAATTACGAAATACTCGAGCGTTGCGACATTATCCATTGTGACCTTTCAAACATACAAATTCAATGTGTGTAACATTACATTTTACGTTTTAATATAAAATGTTTTTGTTGAAAACCGCAAATTGTGAATGCCCTTTTGTAAACGACATAGAAATATGTATTATCATAACAAGACAATACATTGAACATTGAATGTGATAATTAATACAGTGAAAAATAAACATGTGTAACTTGATATTAGAGTTGTTTAAGACACAGAAGGGAAATGCAGTAGATGTTTAAGAAAAACTTCCACTACTGCGAAATCAGAGAGCAAGATGTGAATTTAAAACCAAAATGGAGTAAAGAAATTTAAGAACATTTAATCGTATTAGACTAAAAAGAGATCCTAAATAAATTGTTTAGAAATTAATATAAGACTCATTGAAACAATATATAGTATGATGTATAATAAAGGTATTATGTGTAGTAAAAGGATGGGACAGGAATTCTGGGGCTCAAAATAAAGTGCTCAAATTATTCTTCTCCCTCATCCACAGTAATTCACTTATGGATTTTACTGTTTTTTAACAAAAATCAAACAAGTAAATTGCAAGAAAAGATTGAGTACAATAACCACGAACCGCCAATACTACAAACTAGCTTTAAGAACCCCGACGTTTCTCGGACTTTGATTTATCACAAACCTCTAGCAGAGAGTTGGTGGACATGGCTTTGCTAGAATTTTGAACAAAGATGCTTCACACTAAACCAAATAACTGGACTTCCTTCTCGTGTTTAGGTCCAAAACCTTGAAGTACGATGAAATATACAAATTTTATGGATATGTTTTAATCGGTTAATACCACAGTGAAGTGCCTTGACTTGCTCTGCTATTCATTTTTCGCGATCTATTAGGCAAAAATTGTATCTATTCTCGTTGTGTTAACCAATTCTATCTATACTAGTGCAACCCCGCCCCACTCGTCTTTGACAGGGCTTTCATCGCATTACTTCGCTTTACCCTGCCCCTTACTCCTAAAAGCACTGTTTACTTTAATCGATTTCTAACTAAAATAGTTAAGAAATCTACACGGAAAGAAAAATAAAAATACTTCTACTCACGTGGAGAAGTTTTATACATCTTCAAGCCTAGATGCAATTAAGATCAATTTCCAACTTACATTTATAAATATTTTATATATGAAGGAAAACTGACAAAGGTTATCGTTCTCAAATAGAAACAGTTCATATTAGGAAGTTGAATATAAAATAAGCAACCACTCACCAGGGGTAAAAATTTTAATTGTTCTTTCAATAGTACTTTTCATTAACTAGCGTTTCTATTATGCGTTGTACTCTAAATGCCTCAGAACAACCTGAAGACAGTTATAGTTCTGTGCTCTCCATGCACTTGTTTGATATTTTTATATTAAAAATGGAAAAGCTATTAGAGTGAGGCAGCGTACACTCAAAATTAGTTTTGAAAATTTATGTAAAAAAGTCTTATTTTGAATCGTAATAACGCAATATTTGATTATTGATCTCTCAATATTATTCGTGCCAAATTTAGTAGCAATCATTCCAGTAATATTAACGTATTTGCGACACATGCTATTGTAAACAAGTTCACTTTCACATAATAGAAAAGATAACGGTTAAGTTATATATTTCTTCTATGCTCTCGATTTACAGCTTCAACTGCGTCCGATATTTTCTAGGGGTAAGAACGTTAATAACTGCAACGTCAAAATGGCTACCTAGTGCATTTAATCACAGAAAGGCTGTTTCCAACTTTTAAAATGCTCACTTTTTGGTGATAATTATTGTACTTGTTATTAATCTATTCCTGCATTAATTCATGTGACGGCTTTGAAGGAGATCAGTTCGGAGACGTTGCCAAACGTACAGAAGTAAAACAATGCTTGTGAGATCCGTCTGTGTACTCTTTGTTAGGTCTGTTCTTGCGAAACATTAATTCCGCGTGATCGTCTCTCGTCGAAAATCACGGCCGCAAATCAAAAGTTGGCCTTTCCAAAGCGCGACCGCGAGTGACGGACTCGCGGCTCTAAAAGTCCGCCCTCGCCACGCGAGCCAAGTTCCGCAGCACAATTTCCTGCGGTGCACCGCGCTCGCGACTGGCCCGACATCTCGTGTGGGCAGGCGGAGATATGAACTTGGCGCAACTCCCACAGGTCATTCCAGCCGCCTTTGACTCGCCAGGCGAGGCCAGGCCAGGCAAGGCGAGCGCCCGCGCCTGCAGCGCCGACGGCCACGGGGGGAACTGTGGGTGGGATGGCTGGAAAATCAAACTGACGCGTGCAAGGCAACCTTGTGTTCGGAGTTGCTCGTTTAAAACCTGCCTGGAGAATGCTGCACAAGGATTTGAATAGGATGGCATTTCTTCAGAATACATTTGTAGAGAGGCGTTCAGTTTGAAGTCATCCAGATGAGTTTATACGTCATTGCAAGACGTACTTCTTGCTGGATATAATCCACAATGTTCATTTCGTCTTAGTGCCGTTTTAATTTCATTTTTAATTATTATATCGGCAGTTTAGTCATTTAAACTGTTCAATCGTGGATAAAATAGAAAACGTTAAGCAATTCATTACAAAAATGCCAATGTATCTACCGGAAAACACATTTTTTGGAATTGTGATAATGAAAAAGCAAAAGCTTCTTTTGAAACACGAAAAAATTAATCAATCAATCATAAACCAACGATATAACACCAACATTTTTCATTACATGCGCGTTCGTCTCCCTAAAAAATACCCCAGGATATCTTCTCGCGCTGGAAACAGGTTCGTTCAGACTGAAATGCGAAATTCTAAAGTGAACCTTAGCATATTGAATAAAACAACTAAGTATGAACTCAAGCCGCCTTTCTGAAAGAATATACAAAATACCTAAGGAAATGGATGTGAATCAAAATCCGCTAAATTGGAAACACATCTGGGTGACCCAGTTAAAATTGGCATCGAATAAAAACGACTTCAACTACATGTGGGAATTTGAAGATCTGGGTACGATATGGCTGAGCGATTTTTGTGAGAGATGGTGAATCCAAGAGACAAAGCTTCGAAGATGATGTGATTAGAGATGTTAGTTCAATATATGATCCAACAATACTACCTATATATAACTAACAATATTCAATATATAATTTACTTATGTCATACCATGCATAAGAATGTAAAACATTTGGAAGGTAGTTCGAAAAACTACAATAATAAAAAAAAGCTCGATAAGATACTTTCCTCCTAGATCAATACTTTCCTCCTAGTAAGAATATCAAACTCAAAGTTCGTTGAACGCATTCAGTTCGTCAATACAATAAACCAATCGGAACGAAATGAAAATGGCGGCTTGCTTGGAGCGAAATATTCCATTTTCCTGGGCAACTCGGGTCTCGGCGCTTTGTCAAGGGAGCGGGAGCAAAAAGAGATCGAAAATTACGAGAGCTTGGATAAAGAGACGAGCAGGCTCTCCCTATCCAATCACCCGTCGATGTCCTTCTCGGCGCTCATTCCCGGGCACTCTCGTCATCCGGCATGCTGGACTTGAAGCGAGCTTTTTTCGACTACCCAATCATGAGATTCGCTTCGGGTTCATCGATTGCCAAGGGTCAATAACGAATTTCTGTAGATTACAGATGCTTGAATTTTATTTTTTGGGTTATTCTCATGTCTAGTGTGCTTGAGATTCTCTGTATAAAAATATGTCCGAATGTAATATCATGGATCTTACTCTTTTGTCATTGCGGCAGTTGTATTATTTTGTGATTTAATCGTATTCTATTACGATTCTTTTATTTCAATAATCTCTTCAGGTTTAAATCAGGGATTTTTTTAATCCTTTTTCTGGCATCGACCTTTTAAAATAACTATTTGTTTAATCAAAACCCATGTGTTTCTCTGAATAATTTACTGGATTGAACATAATTATTACACAAATGATTAAATAGAAACGACTTACAGCTAAGATATCCACATACCAATATGCTCGTAAATATCAATAATTGCAATAAAATCGGAGATAGTACTGTGATTCATATGAAATGAAAATGGCCGAAGGATGTTCTATTCTTAATGAAGCACTTGAAAGCTCCTGGAGAGTCATACATAAGTTAAGTAGCAACGCCACTATTCGTACGTGTTGCTTATTCTATTTTATTAGACACAGTGAGCGAAACTATGTCTAATCGCATCTGTAAAATATTGATATTTAAAACAATTAAGGTTTTCATTTAGGAAAGAGTTTGACCTTTCTACTCAAATAAATTTCGCGACTTTTTTAAAACGAAAGATTGGAGACTCTCTAAACAACATTCCTTCTTCTTCTTAACCGACTGAGAGGGTATTCACTCTAAATTTTAATATTAGATTGACATTAACATAATGAAAGCTTTTATATCGTCATTTCTTTATTTCATTGTGTGAATTGTATAAAATGTATTAGAGGATGGGACATTTCGTGTTCTTGGGCATGCAAGGTCAACTTCATTTTACCAGTGAAGACTGATTTGGTTGAAGAAAGCAAAGTATGGTTAGGTTTTTATACATAATATGTACTGAGTACAGAAAATGTTATGTAATTTTGGGGAAATCGATATTCACGTTTTCACGAAAATACACGCACACACCCAAAAACCGATACCGAAAAAAGTTGTTTCCAGTCTGTCGGTCTGTCTGCCCGTCTGTGAACAAAACTAGTGCATAAACTATTTGTATAACTTTTTCCAAGAAAAATGTTTTACGATATATCTGTCTCATCCAAGACCTGCTAGTTCAAAAATAATTTTTGAAATTTTAGAGGTGCATCATATGAAGCTCTTGGAACATTTTAAAAATGTTCTCATAAATAGCTACTTTTTTAAAAATGTCTAGTAATAGTACAGTGAAATACACTTATAAAAATGGCGTAAATCCATTTTTCACCGTTAACTCTGACTTTTCGAAAATTGCTGTAATATGAACTTTTTGGTCCCCTACTACATTATGGAATGATGCATTACTTTTTCACCAATTAAATTAATCTCCTCAATTAGTTTATTAGTCATTGAATATCATTCCAACATCGGGACTCAAACCCTAGGACCTCCCAGTCAGAGGCACAGCAGTGACATCAGTTGTCCACAGCGACCTCTCCCGGTATGCATCTTGGGAAATGAGTGACTTCTTATATCTGCACATCTTTGAAAATGAATTTTGTCTTTGCTTTGACGGAATCTCGAAATACAGAGAGTTGCATATCCAATTACCACGAAGAAATTGCTCGGAGATTAATGTTCGGCAGCGGAGAGCGTTGCGAGTCCGGGTGCAAATCGATGAAGATAATTTCAGTTAACTCCCGTACTTCCGGGCAGAAACTCTAGGGACGGAAATGAGCGAGAAGTGGATGCAAACACTTGATGAAGGATGTGCCGTAGTTTCTGCGGAAATGGTGGAACCGATACGAACTCGGGGCTTGAGGGATGAAAAACTCAGGTGAAGTTCACTCTCTTAGAATAATTGAAATACGAAGAGCGATAAATTATTTGTATGGTGAAATCTAATGTGATTATTCTAGTAAGTTCGTTTTGGTTTACATCAAAACAATTAAAACCTAGGTGGGGAATATTAATCCTCTTTTTGATAGTATTCTGTTTGGTTTCATTGAAAATAAAGTTCTTTTAGAGATATCACAGTTAAATATTCTCATTATATTCGGTTTCTGTTTGAGGGTTTCTACACATAGTACTCCTTGTCAATGCTCGGTCGTCGATCTCACTACCTAGGAGTTTGAATTTTCAGGTGGTAATCGTGGTTACTTCAACCTACCAACGTGGTCCAAGTTGTAAATTCCCCCTTTCAATGTATTGCTTATCCAGGCACTTTCAGTTCACGTTTCTAAATAGTGATATTATTGTTGGTGAAACCAAAGGCCTATTCAGATCGAGTGTTGCATTGCAGTATATATTACTCGCGCAACTTTCCTTGAACTATAACTTGCTTCCCCTTGAACAATAACAACAACAACAACAACAACAACAACAACCCTTGAGCAATAAACAGTTGAAGGCAAAAGCTCGCAGCGAGCACTGATGACAAGATTCCAAGCATTAAAACTTAGTTGGCGCGAAACAGAAGCTAGTCAAAGCTAGTTGCTTTCATAGTCGAGAACTTCTGATCAGCTTTATTACCATGATCTAAAGAAATGTCTGAGGCAGGTTCAGGACCTTGAAGGGAGACACGTAAAACTCCTATCTAGTGTCCCTACTGTTGCCTACCCAGAGCGATGACCTGGCCGCACACGTTGCAGGTTTGACTTTGATTTTCCAGAGGTTGGCATTACTGTGAATACTCTATTGGTCTACTTTGAAACTAATACCCCCACTCCGCCCGCATTTCTTAAACCTATCGTTCAAGAAAAGTTACGCGAGTAGTAATGACTTGGGGACGGATTTTGATGACCTACAACATTGTCAAAAAATATCAATAAAATGCTTTTAAAATGCTCTAAAAGCAAAGAAAAATAACGTAAAGAATGTTATCAAAACCAGTTCGGAACAACAACTCCACTGTTAGATGCCTTACTCATGTTCTTCTATTCGTTAAAGTAAACTCTGCTTACACTTTGGTTTCGACTGATCTTTACCAGGAAATCTCTGTCTTTAGTTATCTGGAAATCGGCATCACGGAGAATGACGCTTATAATCGTCACAGGATCCTTAGGTTACATACAACAGCTGACATTACAATTTTTGAGCCAAGAATCGATTAGGTTACACAGGAATTCTCTAGAGAGCATTTGTTGCAAATATTATTTGAGTCTAGTATAATTAAAATTATATTAAAATCAATGAAATCAGCAAAAATGACGTAAAAGTGTAAAAACTGATTTATTAGTCGATCTCGACGAAAAATGCAAAAAAAGACGTATAAAAATGGGTCATTTCCTTTCCTCATAACATAAAATTTATTAGTATACTAAACGGCATTTTTCGAAAGTAGAAAGGAAAAAATGACATTTAATTAAAATCCACCTGAATAATGACTGACAATTCTCCCACATGTTTAATTTTGCAATTAAAATAGAAGGGCTAGAAAAGTCTCTTTCTAGCAAAAAATATTGGTGTTCCGGCTACTCCACGAGATGGCACTAGCGCTGCTTCGTGTTTCATTCTCTCATCAGTATTGAGAGAGTGTTGTTCAACCGCAGCTCAGGCCCTGGTCGCACGGGTTTCAGCTCAGCGCTTCATTCCTGGGCAAGACTTTAAAAGTGCGACGTTACAAGTCAATTCTAAATCGTACAGTTAGTGATAAAAGTTTTAGTGGTATGGCTCAATAAATATCAGTTAAAATTTTCAGTCTCCTTCAAGACACTGTCACGTCACTCCTGCAACTCATGACTAAGTGACTCTGAAGTGCGGTGATCCCTTAAAGAAAGGTTTCCATTAATGTGTCAACGGGCGCATGCATCGTGTGTGAGTGTGTCTTCCGTGGCGTTACGCTGTAAGTACTGCTATATTCATTACATTCGTCGTACTATAGATTCCCTTTTTTGAAGGTTTGTGCTTACAACGACTGATTTTGCAACGTATTCTGGTGTGTGTGTGTGTGTGTGTGTGTGTGTGTGTGTGTGTGTGTGTGTGAAAATCGACAAGCTAATTGCTGTAAAAATTCTGTCATTTTATTTGTGTCCCCAAATCAATATTGTTTGTGTTAAACATGGAAGAAAGGATGATTGAACTGTAAAGAATCAGTAATTACAATATTGCATTCAAATATATTGAATCGAAGATTTGTAGCTTTTTACGTTTTGAGTATTGGAACTGTAGAGTAATTTCAATTTGGCAGTCAAATCAGTTTCGATAAGTATTGTAGAAATTTTCAGATTTAAAAAAGGGAAAAAATAAAAGTATTGTGTGCTGAATATGGGTTGAACCATGAACTGTAAACAGTAAATATGTTCGTAAAATGTGCATTTCATGTGATTTTCCATTAATAGTTGTTGTGAGTAGCAAGTTTAAAGCGATGAAGGCGAGAGACCGGAACGGCTGGAAGGAGAGTACTATTTTGAGATTGTTGTAGATCAATGTCTCCATCAGTGCTTGATAGTTATTAAATCACGTGCAAGGAAAACAGTGAACAGTGTGTGATAATATTGCTTCAATTCTCGCAAAGTAGTTATTTAACTAGAACAGATATTTAGTCTTGAATGTACGAAGGAAAGGCTAGTCTTGAAAGCGTGCAGTATGTTTTAAATTTATTTCTTGTGTATTGTGTGGGTGCCGCTGTTTCTTTTCGTCTTTCTTGGCCGTTCTGGAATTTTATCGTATAAAACAGTACGGTTCTTGTGATTGTGAGTATTTGTCCTTTGAAGTTCGTTGGCGCTGAGATTAATTATACTATTACTGATATTGATTAAATAATTACATAATTCGTACATAATTATTTAAATCAATTTTGCCAAATGAAGAAAACTCCAGGCCTTTGATGGGGCATGGACCCCATGGCCCCCTGGACCCGCCAGTGCCGGATCCCCTATCAGAGTAACGTACGGGGGTGCCATATGGCCGCTCAGAAGCGTTTCTCTCTTTCCCCCTCCCTTTTCGCAGGCCGCTGTGTCCCCTCCTCTCTCGGTTTGCGGAGGCGCGCAGCATTTGTCACAGCGCTGCACAGTGAGTCACAGTGAGATTCCTCCCGGGAAAGAACTCCACCCCGATTTCATTCCACGTGCCACGCAAGGTAAACTCCCAAGTCATGTCTGATATGCGACTAAGCAATATTTTTCTTCTCCAATTTTCCATTGCGATTGTAACACAGTTCGATTTGATAACAAGTTGAATCTTTAATCGCAGTGCAGTAATAAAAAATATTCCGATATGTCCCTATCAGATAATTATCCCCATGTAAAAGAGATATAGACATTATGTAATGAAAAGATTATATTTAAAATTCAGAATTAACCTCATGTACACAACAGAAAAATGATAGCACATCAATATCGAGGTAAATCGTAATCAGATCGTAATCCTAATCAGCAATGGGGGAGTTATGGTAGTTACACGAGAACAGTGTAGGCCACAGTAACAGAACTTCTCTTCTTGAATCACAGTTTATAAAATCCCGTCGTGTATACAATCGTCTTCCCTTCTCGGTATATAAATTCCGCTTTAACTTTGAAGACTATAAAGAAATAAAAATGGCAAGAATAATGTTGTAAGGAATGTTTATTACAATATGTTCTTCACGGGATGCGTTCTTCGATTAATGCGCGAATGCTGAAAGCGAAAGAGCTAAACAAACTTGCGTATTTAGCTTGAAAATATTACAATTTCTACACCCACCGTCTCATATACGAGAATATGAAACCAGACCGTCCGCGGCAGTACTCTGCAGTCGCCTGTGTGCCACTCGCTTTTCACTAGACTAGATCCAATCGCGCCCGATCGCCACCCTGCGTCGCCCCCACCTCCGCCGCCAGGCTAACTCAATAAGCAGCTGACCACTCGGAAGGCGCACAGTAAACCCTAGCTTGGGGCACGCAAAAATGAGGATTCATTTGCGCCCTACACTATATACGAGTACATAGAATATTGTATTTTATATATACTAACAAAAATGAATTCAACGACGTATAACCGACATATATACCACAAAACATAGCGTATGAATAGATATGAAATTTTTACAGGTTCTTCTTAAGAATTGTCGCAGTGACCTTGAAAAGTTTGGTAAAGACTAACACAATTAAAATGCGGAAAAGAAATAATTTAAATAATATGTTTGTAGATGCATCGCAACCATTTTTCGCCTCTCCCTAAGAGCACATAGTTTCTAATGCATTCTGCGAGAGCTCAGTAAGTGCTCCAACAAAACTGTGACCTAATTTATTTGCAATGAATTACAGTATTTTATTAAAATTTGAAGCAATTACGTTAAAAAAAATATTAAACACCGTGGTTTATATGAAATTGAAATTATATATGAAAATGTTTTTCCTCATTATCAAGGACTGAATATGAAACAAGTTCGGGCAAAAATCCGGGTATTTTGCTAGTACAAATAAAAAGCTCACTGCATTTATCGCAAGAGTATGGCGTAGGAAGTCACGAGCTGCAGCATTTTGGGACCGAGCGTTCTCTTGGAATCCGCCGCGTAATCAGCGCTCTCTAGGCGCGGACGGGGGCTCGGCCGACCGCCCGCGGCCGCAACACCCCCACCGCCACCACCGCCTCCTGCGCTCCCTCGCGGACGCACCCGGGTTTATTGTTCCGATGAATAAAAGCGGCCACATTTTTCTTTATTATCTGCGCTGCTGAAGATTGCGGCTGAAACACGAGCGCGCACTAAAAGTGGAGGGGGGTGGATTCCGAACGATCGGACCGCGAGGGGGAGGGAGAGGGGGGAGGCGTCGCGCGGTCCAGCGCGAGCGCGTAGCAGAGCGGAAACGAAAGTCCGAGCGGCGCGCCGCGCTGTCCGTCAACGCCCAGCGCCAGCCAGGGGCCCTCCCGCCCGCTTCCGGGGGCGGCGTTGTTCCGCTCTAATGCGCCCGGCCCCCGCCCCCGCAACTGGCGCCATGCGTACCCCGTGCGTGGGCGCCGCCCTTCCCCCCCCCCCCGCCCCGCCCCCGGGCGCAACGTCCGACAGTGCCGCCGCGCCCGCCTGCCCCCTGGCCCCCCCCCAGCCCCGCCCCCCGCGCGCGCACTGTGGGTCCAAAAGGCGACAAGGCATGTGCTGAACATCCGAACCATGGGGGTGTCGCACAGAATGGCACACACATTTTCTCGTACCAAATATCTATTTAGCCACCCCGAGCGGTAGATTAGTGCATCAACTGATGTCACTGCAGTGCCTCTGTCCGAGACATCCTAGGTTCGAGTCCTGACGGCTGCAGAATTTTCGACATGAGCTTTTCAGCTAGGTCGAAATCAATCGCTGTCTGGAGGAGAATTCTAGCGGCCGGCTGCTCTGGTCGGTAGTGTTCCGTGGTTTCTCCGATCAACACCAGGCGAATGACGGAATGGAACCCTCACAAACGGGCCACGAACCGGGCGCGATCTTTCCTTCCTCTTTCTTTTCCTATCCTCTCCCCTTACACACATACACACACACACACACAGGTAAACTAGCATGCACTACACTACCACATATTTCGGGAGACCGTTTGGGAGCTTAGAGCTTGTCCCGGCTGGGGCGGTGCCCCGCTGGTGGGAGAGTCCTGGTTACGGGGAAACCCTACTAGCCGAACGGTAGGTCGGCGCCGGATCTCGCCATCTAGCGGGGGAAGATCACCACCATCTCACCAGAAAAAATATGTACTTCTCTTACGGGACTAAAGACAGAAGCTGTTGACGCGCCCGGAATCACTAACCAACCAATCTATTTAGCCTAGGTCAGCTTTTCATTTTCTCACACCCTCTTCCCATCTGTTACCTGGGCCTAAAATACATTCATTCACATCTTACCAATTTTTCAGTCTCCTAACAGTAGAATTAAAATATGACTTTAAGAGTATTATTGGAGTGTGAAACCTGGTACTAAAGACACATTTTTATTGAAAAAAGTGGAGTCGTTTTCGTGAAAATATCTTCTAAGCATTTCTGTAAATGCGCAATTCGGAGTTATTCGAGAAAATTCAGAGGAAATGTTTTAAACACTTGTTCTCACAAATGGAATGAATGAAAACGCTCCTAATGATAATAAGTTATTAGCTAGTACATTCCCACTAGTTAATATTACACTAACTAGTGGGAATGCAGAGCTTGCCAAACTGAAACTCTCCCTCGTCGTTGTGATATTACTCAACAACTAATCATTTTTTAAAGTAGATGACATCATTTAACCATGTAAAGTGAATAGGTATATTGCATTAATAAAGAATTCGATGGCTTTAGTATTGGAAGTGTAGGAGAGGTTCGAAAATGAATTTGAACTTTCGAAAAGTTCAAAGTTTGTGATGTTTGAATGTAAATCGTAACTAGACCATTTATAAACGCACTTACTTCAGTTTAAAAACAACTTCAAAGAAACAATTTGCAGCCATTTAGAAGAATAAATTAAAACATCAGCGCGTCATGTAATGTAACCCCCAAAACAAGAATATATTAATTATATTAGTAGCTGCTTAACCAGGTCTTACTTGTAATATACTTATTAACTTTCAGCTCCACAGCTAATCTTTCTGAGTTATGTGATATTTACTTCAATTCACATAGAGATAGTGATTTTCAGATAGAACACTGTGTGGTACTTCTCACCATCTACGTCTTAACCATCATCTAATATGAGTAGATGTTACCTCTGACATGCGTGCAAAGTTACAGCTTTAAAAGAAAAAAAAACGTAAATATGAATTTTAAGACCAAACATTTGGGATCGTATAGTTGAGACTATTCCAACACTTCCAAAAATTATAGTGTACGACTCCGACAAATATAATTTCATGTTCTAATACCTCTTAACACAATACATAGCACAAAATACGAATATTTATTCCGTGCCTCCTGATATAATTGCACGGAAATGAAAAATCTAATTTTATAAGATTTATTTAGTCATTTCAAGAAAATAGTACATAAGAAAACTTGGATCTATTTTCAAGAAAATTTTAAAAATTATATTAAGGATTAAATAGAACCACAAAATGTGGATTATGAATACACTACGTGTTATAAGACGTTATTTACTATGTTATATGTGGTGATAGAGAGACTATTGGGTTGCTGCATGTAGTTGGCGCTCGGCAGGGTGCCTGGAAGAACATCGAGGGCGGAGTATGAATGTGGACAGCTGGGTGGTAGGGAGGGTGAGGCTGGAAGGTCGAACGTGGTTGGAAGCGAATAGTAGATGTGGTGGACAGAATAGTTGGCAGAACAATAGAGATTGAAGTGTGGATGTGGTTGGGCAGAGTGGTTGGTGATGGGGGTTGGAAAGTGGAAAAGTGGCTGGGGCGGAAGAATGTTGGGAGGCAGTTTAGTTGGGTCGGAAGTAGAAGGTAATTGGAACCCAACTGAGTGATGTGGTGGGAATGGATGGGAGGTGAGAGAGGAGTACGAAGAAGGATGTGCACAGTGATTGGGAGCAGAACGGAGGGTGGATGGAACTGTGGAGTGTGGTTGGGTGCAGAAGCGGAGACAGCGTGCGCTGGCGTGTTTCAATGGCTGCCGCGCGTCCTGTGCGCTTTAGCCCCTTCCCTTTGCTTAAAAACACAAGCGCATTGTTCCAGCGGATGAGGGGCGCGCCCGCACTCTGACTTCGGCCCCCGGAGCGCGCGCACGCGAGGCGCCCCGCCGCGCCGCGCCGCGCCACTCCGCACGGACGGACCGAGAATTGTCAAGACTGGCGGAAGAGTTGGGAGGAGAGAGAGGCAAGCGGAGGGGAGGGGCAGCCGGGGAGGGGGGGGGGGGGGGGGAGGGGCAAGGGGGAGAGGGGGCAAGCGGGGAGAGGGGCGGGGAGGGGGGCAAGGGAGGAGAGACGGGCGAGCGGGGAGGCCGGAGGTTGGACGGGTGGTGCATGCCAGCATTGCCGGAAGGTCCTTCTTTTCGAGTATTGCACTGGATTTTCGAGACTCAGTACATAACTATGTCGAATTAAACATGTGTTTCGAAGATAATTCTAGCGACCAGCTTCTTTTATGGTCGTTTATGGTTTTCGTAATTGCTGATTGGCGCTACAATATTTAACAAGCAAGCCACGGACCGTGGGCGATCTTTCCTTCCCCTTTCTTGATCTATCATCACCTTATTCGCACACACGTGATTTTCTTATATTCACCACTGTATCACACATAGCGGAAAGCAGCTGGAAGCTTTTGAGATCGTCACTGCTGGGGAGATTCCCCGCCGGAGCGAGATTCCTAGAGAAGGATATTCCCCACAAACCGATGTGCAGGTCGTCGCGGGAAGAACGTCGCCACCTCTCGCCACAAAACATCCGCTACACTAACGAGATTAATGACCATAGCAGTTGTCGTGCCACGAAAGAGAATCTATCAAACCGAATGGATGGCAATTGTTTTCAATGTGGGAGATTGGAAGACTGGAGTTCGGTGTTAATTATTGTTGGAGGGGAACATTTGAGATGAGTTGTGAATATACAGTAGTAATTAGCGGGTACTAGGAAAATGGGTGTTACTTGAATGTTACTGAAATGTTAAATGAATCTGAAGCCCGAATTGCACCACCACCTTTCATTTTTTAAATCGCAAAAAGCCATCTTGAAATTCTACTTTGTTTTTGTTTGTTGGGAGTCGGGGGAGACACAGACTTGTCACATATTTAACTATGTATATCGACGCACTGAATCCGAAACTGAAGCCAGTCTTTGGGTCTGACAACGTATTTTTGTGTGCCTCTGTATACGTGCTGAAATATGAGTGTGATGTAAAAATATGGGTCAGTTTTATAATGGTGCTAATATTGACGATTGTGTTCGTGGTTTGTACATAATCAGGCTATTTGTATGCGAAATATTTTTCCAGGAATAAAAAATATGTTGATAAATGAATTCTAAATTATGTAAAAATCGTGCGTAGTGATGGACATGCAATATTCATATTTTTCACGGGATAATTGCCATTTCAGAAATGATGGTGGATTGTAAAAACTAGATCCTAACAAAAAAATTTGTTTCTCACCTGACACATGTTCCTTATTTCTTTATTTCGGAATGGTTTATTCGTGATTGTGCAATTGTTGGGATTCATCTTGAACCAGAAACTCTACCAATACATCTCATGTGTAGTGTCTAAATTTTGTATTGCTAATTAATAGCAATTCTCGTTATACCAAGCCCTATTTGAGGTAGATGCTCTCATAGTGGTCGTACAGACTTTTGAAATGAAACAAGAGCGCGTGCGTCATGCAGAGTTTTGAAGTTGTAGGTGGTTTGGGGACTGCAGCGTTCGATATGTAACAGTGGTGCGTAGCACAACTAGTGACGTTAATGTACATGGCTTATCTAGGCCAGGCGAAGGAGACTCACTAGCAAATGTGAATGTATAAGGGCTCGAACATAGGGTGCGTGTATGCGTTCCCCGACCTGGAATATTGTTGAATAAGATGTAAGTAAAGCGCTGGAAGCAGAGGCATAATGTAACATTGATCGTGTCATCCCAAATCCCCAGAGGACCGCCAGATTCTCAAGTGCTGCTAGTGAACTCGCGTGGTCGTGTCGGGGGGCGGGGCGGGGTGGAGGGGGGCGGGGCCTTCGAAGGGAGTAGGGCGGGGATACGGAGGAGGGGCGTGGGCTGAGCATGAGCGGATCGAGGGTAATGAGAACCATGGCGGAGGCGGCAACATGGTAAGGCCGGAGCGGGGCGGGGCGGGCGGGCGGGGCGTGGCGGGCGGGCGGGGCGGGGCGGGGCGGGCGGGGCGGCGCGGGGCGGGGCGGGTCGGGGCGGGGCGGGGCGGGTCGGGGCGGGGCGGGGCGGGGCGGGGCGGGGCGGGGTGGAGCGGGAGAAGAAAGTCAAGGCAGAGTAGGGTGGGCGGGGCAGGGGTGAGGTGGTGACTGGGTGGGGAGGGAGCTTGGCAGGAACCGGGGAGGTCGCGGGGAGGTGCCCAGGCGGGGCCTTCGAAGGGAGCAGTGCGGGGATAGGTCGTACGAGGAGGGGCGTGGGCTGAGCAGGAGCGGATCGAGGGTAATGAGGACCGTGGTGGGGGGGGGGAGAGAAAGTCAAGGCAGAGTAGGGTGGGCGGGGCAGGGGTGAGGTGGTGACTGGGTGGGGAGGGAGCTTAGCAGGAACCGGGGAGGGGTGGGGAGGTGGCTAGGCGCGGGCGATGCGTGGGCGGGAGCGTGGGAGGGACCGGGGCGGGGCGGGGCAGTGACAAGGCGGGGGCGGGGCGGGATGGATCCTCGCGCGGGCGATGGGCTGCGGCGAGGCAATGCCAGCCCGGGCTGTTTGTTGTGCGCCTGGCGCTCTGGCGGGGCCGCTCCGGCAGCTTTCGCGCGACGCACAGTGAGGCGAAACGCTGCCAGGTGCGCTCTCGTCTCATCTCCCTTAGAGGCCCTGGATACATAGAGTAGAGCATTCCTTTGCGCCACCGGTGTCGGCGTTTTATATCCAGTTGAACTAAGCGGTGTTGTGGTTAAATTAGGAACCACCAATTCGCCAAAAAACAATTATAATATACTCGAAATTCGTCATAATGATTCCGATTGTTTTCATTTCTCCTTGACTTCTGAATGCTGCCTGGCGGGGCTTTCGAGCAGAAAGAATTTAAATGGCGGCAGCCGTTCGGGTTTCGCTACTCTCTGTAACCAGGGACTCCAATCTCCCTTTCCAAGCAAGAAACGACACAGAGAATCTCTGAGTGTGTGTGTGTGTGTGTGTGTATTTATATATATATATATATATATATATATATATATATATATATATATATATATATATTGAAACGAGTAGTTGGACGAGGCGTGGCCATAAGCACACGAAATAAATTTTATGTCGAGCGTAAATAATAGTAATTTAGTATGCACCGAGGGTGATATAAGTGTTCTAATAATCCAGCAGCGACAAA
Source organism: Teleogryllus oceanicus (assembly GCA_964035755.1). Lineage (NCBI taxonomy): Eukaryota > Metazoa > Arthropoda > Insecta > Orthoptera > Gryllidae > Teleogryllus > Teleogryllus oceanicus. Next base: position 27,404,775 of record CAXIVR010000014.1, on the reverse strand, counting down.
AGAGCTCAGTCTTTGGCGATTTGAATGCCCGTGGTACATTCAACATTTTATTTGTTCCCAATTTTAATGATTCAGATATATTTATATACATATTAATTAGATGTCAACTTGACTCGTTCGTGTTTTCATATCTCCCTTCCATAATTCTCTTTCATAATTCTCTCCATAAGAGAACATGTTACCTCATTCGATTCTTTTTATATATTCCTCTTAACCACAATTCTCTCGATCCAGGTAAATTATGAGGTGCACATCGAGCTCCATAACTAAGGCAAAAACAAGCTATAACGTATCACTTAAATATCTTTTAAATGATTTCATTTTGTTTTCATTATGCTTCATACTCATGTTTCTTTTGTATTTTTGTGCATTGATGCGTGATGCAATGTCTTTTAAGGCAATATTTTGTTTGAACATCCATAGAGACGTTCATTACCCAACCTGTAATCCTTTGTGCTCTGAACAGTTCATTGCAGATTTCTAGGACATTTCGTCTTCCATTTTGAGCCATACCCTTGTTGTTGAATCTGTCTAAATTTAAAAGCTAATTTCGAGTAAAGACGAAAAGTGCTCAAAATCATCAGATCAATTTTGTAAACTGTTCGTCATCTAATCTCTACCAAGTGACACTTGGAACTGTCTAGTCGTGTTTAGTAATTGTATTCCTGTTCGCAATTTCGGACCAGTGTGCGTCTTTCGGCCGAAGCGTCGGGATGGAGCGGAGCGAGGCGGGAGGGTGGGGGTGGGGGGGGGAGGGGGCGGTGCTTCCGACGTGCGCCGGCAGCGCCGTCCTTTGTTGCACCGAGCGCCGAGCGGCACGCAAGCCGCCTACGTCCCCGCCCCCGCCCGCGCCCGCGCTCCGCCCCAGCGCTTCCCACCGCGCGCGCAGCTCCGTGGCCGATCCCTTTTGACATCGCCCTTTCCTTCACCGCCTCGCAGCTCCCACTCTTCGCCGCCATCCTCGCCCCCTCCTCTGCGGACCGGGAGAGGGGGCTCAGGGCTGCAACTGATGTCACTGCAGCGCCTCGGACCGGGAGGTCCTACATTCGAGTCCCGACAGCAAGGTCCATTTCAGTCGCTGCTTGGAGAAGAATTCTAGTGGCCGGATGCTCTGATCGGTGGTTTCACCGATAAGCACCAGGCGAATGCCGGAGCAGTACCCTAACAAACGGGCCACGGACCACGCGCGATCTTTCCTTCCTCTTCCTTGTCCTATCCTCTTCCCTTACACACACACACACACTTACACTAACATGCACCACACTACCACATATTCCGGGAGACCGGTCGGGAGCTTAGAGCTTGTCCCGACTGCGGCGGAGCCCTTCTGGTGGGAGATACCAGGTTCGGAAATAAAACCGCTAGTCGACGGTAGGTCGGCGCCGGATTTCGCATCCAGCGCGGAAATATCACCTCCAACGCCAAATAAATATGCACTACACTTACGGGACTAATGACTCCATTAGTTGACGCGCATAGAATCACTAATAATCAATTATTCAATCAGTCAACTTCCTCTCGGCTTGTTTCGCTTTTTCTTCCTGAGACCCCATCGTTGCATCTACACTGAGTGAGTGTTCTTTTAATTTAAGATCCCGTATCCATCAACCCTCATCCTTTGGCATCCGGTGCCTCCTTTCGGGCGTTATTCCCATATATTCTAGTTACTCATTCTCTTCTCTTCCCTTCGCCTCGGGCCCGCCTGTGCGACATTCGCGCGTCTTCCCAACTCCGCCGCCGCTGCATCGCCACAGTTGCTCTTTGTGGCTCCCATCACTTCCGCTGCACAGCGCTGCTCGCGTTTTCTGTGGCTTCCTTTGTTCGTCCTCATTCTCCCTCGTCTATTCAGATGATCACGTTTTGTCGGAAACTACCTACATCGATTAAAATGAAATCAATCAATTACGCTGTAGATGGCTGATATCTCTTTAGGTAAAGAAATGTCTCCCTTTAATGCTCTTCACTATGTTCGTCATGATAATTGTTACGTTAATTGTCACAATAAACGTATTTATATTTTGATGTGAGAAGAACGTGTTTTAGGTTTTGGAATATATAGGCGTATATGGAAGTGAAATAAGTATGTTGTGGCATTTATCCAGGTCACTTTTGTTTGTTGAGGTGTATGGTTAAAATAAATGAAACCAATCCCACCCGTCCTCCAGATAAACTTGAGTCGGGGAGAGGATGCAAGGGAGAGACGAGGATTTATTTGGGGTGACTACCAATACAATGCTCGTATATTTCTGTTCCAAGCAGAGCAACATAGCTCATTGAGTCAGTGAGAGAAATAAACTGCAGTAAACATAATGTTACGTTTTTACATATTAAATAGGATTACATTGTCGATCTCATTAGCATAAACGGACGATATTTTTACTTCTGTGGGAACGCGAAGCACCTTCTTTATGTGTTGCCGATATCCAGTGACAAAGTTGTTCCTACTTTATCTGCCACACGTATTTTAGAACCCTGTCGATATACTGGTACTAGGTTTCTAGTTACATTAATATTTCTTTGTGTCCATCTAATACAGATTCAATATTCAAGGATTATATACTGTGTTTTTGGAATTTTTGTTTCGCATTTTTGGAATTTTAGTTCATCAGACATTTTGCATGTGGTTGCCAGACCGCAAAGTGAAACCTTGAAGGCGGCAAGATAAGAGAAGTTTCCGACAGGATCTGAACCAACGGGGCGGCGTCCTGGCAGCCGGCTTACAATTGAAGAGCCTGGGTAGAGATCCATCGTTCTCGTTTTTGTCATCAATTTTCTTTTTTAGTTTTAGTCACATGTTAGAGCAGCACCTTTACGAACCATGACACTCGTGAATTTTTTTTCTCGGACTGTCCTCGCTACCTCCTGAAGATAATGATGGAATTTAACTCGAGTAGGAAAAACAGAAAGAAAAACTAGTGTGTTATAAAAAAGCTGCCGCAATCTGCATTTTCCTTTTTCCCCTGGAGATTGTATTCTGGAACCTAGCTTTTGAATAAAAGGGCGGTTCTTAGATTTTTATGTTTCGTTTATTATGAATAATTTAGAAGGTTGTTCGAATATACTAATGGCAATGATTGAACGAGTATAACATAATTATGGAGTAACATGGTGATAGCGCGCAAAAAATGAGATTCCCATATAGTAATTTATGGTTTTAAATTATCATGGTAGTTAGTGTAGTAGATGGTAGTTGAATAGAAGGGCGATGATTCCTATTGACTCTTCATATAATGAAACCGCTTAAGAATATGTAATATACCAAAAAACTGAGCGTTGGGGAGTCCATTGTATAATATTTCTTCCACAATTCTGATCAGTTAACAGACATTAATGGCACCACTATGTAGACATGAATCGCTTGTGTCCATCACATAGTCATTGCTGTCCATGAATGTTCTACAGGCACATTTGCCAATGCAATAGGCTTGTGAAATGTAACCGTTACAGCTGATCTAGTTCGAATAGATCAACACATCTATGTTCGATGAATGTACTACCGACATTCTCTGAAACACTGGCTGCATTGTGGGGTACGTGTTGTTCCAAATTGTATTGTGTCCTTGCATCAACTCACAGGATCAAATGCCAATAATTCTGTAGAAACAATTTTTTGCATGCTATTTAAGAAACTCCGCTAGTATTTCCAATACATTCAATATATTTATGAAGCCGAGGACAGAAGTATACGCCAAGTATCATAATTTGTTTTGTTTTGTCAAATTAATAAAATGAATTTTCTGCGTCGTGAGCAGTAATTGAACAAGTAATTAAACGAGTAAAATTCTTGAACGATAGTGAAGATAACGAACTCCCAAATAATCTTATGAGATGGGCGATGGTAATTCTTCCAAGCCCGCCGAAAACAGGCTTGTTTTCATACATTTCAAATTGTCAACCGATGAGTCCAATCTGTACGGGAACCTCTGCAGGGATATGCATTCAATTGTCTTGGCATTCGCCAAATTCCCACCGTGGTAATTGTAAATAAAGCAGCTCAGTGGTAACACGCCGCCTCTGGAGCATTGTTGACGGGGAGGTTGACGGGGAGGTTGACGGGGAGGTTGACGGGGAGGTTGACGGGGAGGTTGACGGGGAGGTTGACGGGGAGGTTGACGGGGAGGTTGACGGGGAGGTGGACATCCCGACGGTGTCAGTTTTATGACAACAGCTACATCGGTGAGTGGAAGACGACCGTTTTTTTAGAGAAGAATTCTGGTGGTCGGGCATTCTGGAGGTGACCGTGGTTTCTCTGATCATTACCAGGCGAAAGGCAGTGCCAAAGAACTGCAACAAACAAGCCAGGGACCGCACCACTTTCTTCACCCTTGTCCCTTCCCTTGCACCAGGCACGTCGAAGTGCGCCCGCACGAGCTACTTGCCCGCATGGGGAGCACGGCGCTCCTGCGGGCTCGAACAACTTCCGCTGACTGCGAACTCAGTGCCCCTTGAAATCCAGAAAGGGGTGTACATTCGCAAGCTGAAGCGGCACGAGGCAGTGAATAGTGGATTCATATGAAAATACGTTTGCCAGATTTTTTCTACCAAATAACCGAGAAGTGTATAATGCTTCTATTCTTCACTACTTGTTACTATTTGATATTTATTTTCTTACTAAGTGTCAGGAATGTGTTTGTACGGCAAATTATTTCCTTGTTTACGTTTTGTGTTGTTTTATTAAATCATTCCGTTATTTATTGTGTTTAGCAATATTATGAAATAAATTAAAAAGTCTCTATAAGTTTACAATTCTCGCTTACGGACGGACAGCGAGCTTAACAGGCTTAAACCTCCTAACCTGAACGTAGAAAGATCAAGCTTTCTTTTGTTTCATTTTTTAAAAAAAATTTACTCTCAATTGAGAATTGAAATTAGACTGTATTATTTCTTTTTAATGGATAACGTTTTTGCCTTAAAGAGAAAGTGTGAAGTAACTTCTCCCATAGTGTGTCGTGGGCCAGGTATCCAGTGTCGTTCCGCCGCTCCGGAGCAATTTCAATACCCCTCACTTTTAAATCCCGCGAGCTCCGGTACGTTTGTTACCTTGCCCGCGATCTTGATATGCCTGCCTTACACACACATATACACATGCATTGCACTACCACTCATGTCAAGAGCCCAGTTTAGAACCAAGAACTTGTCCCAGATGGAGCGGCGTCTTTCTGGAGAAGATCGTGGCTGCCCGGGTGATGCCGCGTTGAGGGCGGAACTGCCGACGTTTCGATCATCGTTTTCGCGATCTTCTTCTATGGGCAGGTGTGCGCCAGGTCTTTATGATTCTGTCTACGACTTCCTTCCGGGGAGATACCTGGAGGGCGAAATCTAAAATCATAATTCCGGTCAACCACGGATTTGACGTTCCAGAGGGAAAGGAACACATTAACCGTCCGAGATATAATAGCGCTGCACTTATGGGTCTGCGTTGTTGTCGCGCCTGTTGTAGGTGCGGCCCATGCGTGTCCAACCCCCTCCCTCCCGTTGACACGCAATGCGTGTGGCGCTCTCGAGCGATGCGTGCACGAGTGCGTTCCGATGCTGTGCGTTTGACGCGTTCTCGCCCCCCCCCCCCGCCCACTCGGAGCCTTCAAACAGATTCCGGACCCCTCGCCCGATGGAGGAACAAGTTTTACATTTCAAGTGGTTTTGGGGGCGACAGGAGGACAGCGAAATAAATAACACTTGGGCGCTGCAACGAAACAAGAATGGAAGTGACAACTGGTCCATACGCGTTCGTGGCATTCAAGTCTTCTGATGGAATTTTTTCGTAAAACTCTTTCCAGTTGGTAATAGTTATTTACGATGTAAGTGTCGTGAAGCATTTCATTACAATACGTGTTTGAAAAATTGCCAAACGAGACCGTCAGGCCGAGCTTCTTAACCAATTGAGTATTGTAATCAGGTGTTACGACAAGAATATCACACGTTTAATCCACGTTGTGAAAATTTGTTACTGAAATGTAAACTTTCGTCCTACGCCTTCATTCAGTATTCATATTTTTTCTTATAAGTGGCCACACTGTTCCTAACAAGGAGAACAATTGAAACACACTTGGTGTATACTTTTCTACAGAAGTGAATGTAGTTATGATTCGGAAATAGTAATACCAATAAATACTGCGATAAAACCATTGTTTCCCTTACAAATCAAGAAAGAAATATGATCGTTGATAATTAATTTTTAAAGATTGGTGTCAAAAAAGTTAATATCCTATCAAAAAAATGTTTTGATGACTTACTTTTCTGGCAAGTCAGTGAAGAACAAAAACAAGTTGACTTGAACCCACTACTCTGCGTTAAAGAGTAGATATCACTGAATGACAACATTGATATCAGTAACTTTACTCAAATATTAGCGTTTTAAAGAGGAAAAGTGAAGGATACATGACAAAGAAGTCCAAAATATTTTCAAAAGAATAGTGGTAATTTAAGCCATTACTATATCGCCATAGTGTGGTAATGAATAACATTTCAATAACACAATAGGACAGTCTGGGCTTGGGTCTGGGCTTGGGTGTGGGCTTGGGTCTGGGCTTGGGTCTGGGCTTGGCTCTGGGCTTGGCTCTGGGCTTGGCTCTGGGCTTGGCTGTGGGCTTGGCTCTGGCGCTTGGCTCTGGGCTTGGCTCTGGGCTTGGCTCTGGGCTTGGCTCTGGGCTTGGCTCTGGGCTTGGCTCTGGGCTTGGCCTGCGCTTGGGTCTGCGCTTGGGTCTGCGCTTGTGCCTGCGCTTGTGCCTGCGCTTGTGCCTGCGCTTGTGCCTGCGCTTGTGCCTGCGCTTGTGCCTGCGCTTGTGCCTGCGCTTGTGCGTGCGCTTGTGCCTGCGCTTGTGCCTGGGCCAGGCGGAGAGCCTCTTGGCGCGGGCGGGCGCGGCGCGGTTCATTACGGCCGCGTTGTTGCGATCGCCTGCGCGCCCCGCCCCTAATTAGAGCGCAGCCGCTTGTTAGCGCCGCAGGTGGAGGGCTCTCGGCGCCGCCCGCGCGAGGGCGCCACGCGTCTTATTTTCGTTCCTGGCGGAGGAGGAGGAGGATGTTGGCAGGGAAGCGAAGGGTACAGGTGGTTAAAGTGATCGTGGGCGAGAATGTGAGATGACGCAGACAAAAAAAAGTAACATGAAGAACTGCCCAAGAGAGAAGGGAAAGTGAAGAGTAAGAAGAAAGTGAAAATGGTCTGTAGGTGAAGTGGGTCAGGAGAGTTCGCTCCACTGCTGATATCTACCTGGCGGGAAAGCGCAATTGCAGCAGGCACGTAAGGGTGAAGAGGATGAGCAAGTCAGGAGGAAGTACAGGGTAAGAAAGAATGATGACGTAATCAAGGAGGTGAATGTAATTTGAAGTCATAACAGTAAGATGGGGGAAGTGACATGAAGCTGAAAAGAGAGGGGGGGGGAATTAAAGAAATTTTATGCGATGTGCAGATGTAGGCTAAGAGAAATATGAATGGGACCAGCAAGGCATCGGAGGAGATTATTGAGAAATTTTAAATATGTGAATTGAAAATGGTTCTAAGACTTCTCTTTTTGGCCCAAATATTATATATGATATGAAAGTGTAAACAGTGGATAAGACGGATGAAAACACAAGAAGTATGAACAATTATTTGGGGTGTCAAAACTATATTTAAGATATTACTTTCAAAACATGTCGGTAGTCTCTTCTGAATCATAAATATTGGTCATTCGATGGGATTGAGAAAGTCATAGTCACCAGAGATTACCTCTTCTAACCCGTTGAAAAGAGGAATCAAGTTAGAAGAAATAAGAAGCAGATTAAATATGTTCAAAGTTGAGGAAAAATGTTGAGAAAAAGAAAGAAAAATCGTAACGAAACACATTCAAAATAAATTAAAATGCACACATTTTGCTCGTTTTCGGGTTTACTTTTTGACACATTTACCGTTAATATAATACTTAATATACCATTTGATTAAAATATTCGCTTATTAGTAGAACACTGGTAAATACATAAGAAATTTAGAAAGTAATTTTATTTGGATTATTTAAAACAATTCATTATTTTATAATAACAAAATTAATTGAGATTTTTTTAGTAAATCAATCCACAATTTAAAATAAATATTTTATTTAAAATTACAACGAATACAATATATTACAACGAATCATAAAAAAGAAAAATGTTTCTGTAAAGTGGTATCCTCATCATTGGCCATCATGAGTTTATATTTCAAAGTTTTCTTGTTGCCACGTAATTATTTACTTCTTTAGGAATTCAGAATTTCATTAAAACCGATATGTTTGATACCATGCTCTCTTACTATATTCATGATCATAAAATAATGTTATTACAATCGGGATTTTTGTGTAATATCCTTTGTATTGGGCAAATCGATCTTTTGTTCTACACAAATTAACGACAAAATGAAAATAACTGTACTCTCCATTCATTTTCCAATATTTGACGAAAGATGATAGGTTGCCCTACAGTGAAATGCTTTTTAATCATCAGCATCGTGAATAGCGGGAACACAGCGAAGCCTTTTCAAAAAGTCAATGGATGTGATGTATTCACTGACCACTGTTCTGGGCCACATAACAAGGAATTGTGTTCTGACACCAGTGCGTGGCAAATCCAACAATTTGTCAAGCATGATTAATTCCCTCATTACCAAACAAACTCCTATCGGAGAAGGGGAATATAAAGTGCAGAATGACAAGCGCATAAAGTAATGATTCAATATTGAGAAAATCATTGAGCTCGATGACGTGGTTGTTCATTACCTGTCATGAAGTATGGGCGATCAATCGTAACAAACAGCTAAAACCAGAAATTTGAAATTCTACGTCAATCGGACGTGCATCACTCGCAACAATTGCGCGTGTACTGCAGAGTTTCTAATTTGGTGTCACTGATGGGGAACTGTGGAATAAAAGAAGTACACGTTGAAAATAAAATCCATGTAAATACACGTTTTATTAACTACCAAAATAAGATAAAGAATATGTATTAAAATAAAAGTAATAAATGACTATAACAATTCTGAATTTCAGATTCTAAATACAGTGCTTCAAAGAAAAAAACATTTTTGTTGGTATAATAACACAAAATTTGAGGCAAAACTGAAAAAAATATTTAAGATCTTTGTTTGCCTTTCATTAATTTATTACCTTGAAAGGACCCAATTTTGTACTTCTCTCATGTAGTTTTGTTAAATATTATTGTAATTAAGTAACAACACAATTATCACTAATGCAAGATTCAAAAATATTCAGCTATAAATAGGATTCCGCTCCAGAAAACAACATTGTAATAACTCCATTATAGGATTTCTGAGGCCTCCAGGATGGCTCCTGGGCAGCGTACTAGCTTCCTGAGATGTGATCGCGGGTTCGATTCCCGGTCGAGTCAAAAATAGAATTGCATCATTCCTTTAAAATCACCACAGCTTCTGTAGTTGTGTGACGAAGAAAATCTCAAGCAGGCGGAGTTGGCTAGTTACACCGAAGAGGTTTTTCACATGTCTCTCTTACCCCCCTCCAAGCGTTGGATTTAAACTAGGCCCAGGCATGGGAGAACACCAATAGCTAGCCGGCCGACTCAAAATACTAAACACATGCATTCCTAAATATATCCATAAATACATATATAAATAAATATGTACATACTTAAGTACATACATACATACATTATATGATTTCTTATTATACCTTAATTTTGACCGACAGTGTAATATGTATATCAATTAGAATTTGCAATACTAGTGGAATAACGACGATTTAGTAAGTAGTAGTAGTAACCCCGTGTGGTCTACAACACCACATGAACCATGCTTCATCAGGGGGACAATTCCCCGAGGTGGGCACCTATGCCTCTTGGGCTTTTATCCGCACCCCCGCCGACGCGCTAACGCCGACAGACCGGATCCAGCAGGAACCCAGTTTACCTTCACGGCAACCTACCCATACAATGCCTGGTTGGGGGCCGTCCTGGTAGTTCAGAGCACCTAGCCATCCAGGCTAGTACCGGAGTCTAAACAATGCACCACTCACGTGCGCGGTTACAAGTTCCCTCCTCTTTGCCCAGGGTATCGGGCTACTGCCACGACGAAGCCGAGAGCCCAAATGGGGCCACCTGAACTAAGATCCAGACGGCTCGGAGCGCCCATCCTGTCTCCCAAATGTTTACCGCCAGCTTACGACGTGGGTAACCCCGGCACCGGAGCAACATGACGGGGGGTAACTAGTTTCCCGCGGGACTTTAAAGTGGGATCCAGAGTTTAGGGCGGCGGCGATGGTGTAGCGGTTAGCGTATCGGACTGCTATACCCGAGTTTGCGGGTTCAAACCCGATCGAAGCCGTGGATTTTTAAGGGCGAAAAAATCCTTCGTACGCCTACCTTCGGAGGGGAAGTAAAGCCGGCTGTCCCATGTTAGTACATTTACTGCATGTAAAATATCCTCAAGCCTAAATGACGCCTCTGAGCTAAATTCAAGTCGCCTGTTTCGTCGCCCAAGTAATACCTTTTTTCTTCCATGATAGGTGAAAGGAGTGTAACGAAATTTGCGTGGTCAGACGGAAGAGCAGGCCTCATGGCCTGAGTCTCGCCACGTAAAATAAGGCCAATTCAATTCAATTCAATACTCCGGAAAGGATCCTCGCCCAATCCTGCTCCCAGGTCGACGCTCCAGGTGCTCACTGCCTTCACCTTCAAGCTAACGATGTGAGCGGCGCCGCGAGACTCGGGGTCCGGGTGGTCGTCTACGATCCTCCACCAGAGACAACTCCAACCTACGCCATCGTGATGTAGTAAGTAAAAGTAGTCCGTTCGGTTTTTACCAGTCATGAGAGCGCGCGCTATCACAGGCAAATGTCGCACGCTCCCAGGCGTGGCCCGCCCCTCATCGGCACGCACGGCGCGCTCCAGCCCTGGGGCGGATTACAGCTGCAGCGGAAGGGGCTTCCAACCTCGCGCTGGCCTCCTCTTTTAGCAGTAAAACTCTTCGTGGATCCGTCATTTTAATAATAATAATAATAATAATAATAATAATAATAATAATATCTTTATTACTGGCGAGGCTCAGGCCGTAAGGCCTGCTCTTCCGCCTAACCACTTAAATATTTACATTTACATAATTACATTTGAGGCGTTCGGGTGGAAATAGTGATAATTGACATTTCACGTTACTTACAAAATTGCAACGATCGTATTAGGGAAGTGTGCTACACATAACTAATGAAACATAAAGTATGAATGTATTTTCATTGTCAATTTTCTGGATTTTAAAACTAACATGATATAAAGAGACCCCATGTTTCTTATTTACGAGAGCCGTGGTAAGTCAATCATTTTACTTTCGTAAAATGTCAGAAATTCTCGTATACCCGAATTGCCTCGCCTCAATTGTAAACGAATTTAAAGAAAAAGGAGGGCATATTTTACATTTATATCACGAACTGTAAGCATTTGTAAAAACTAAAATGTTACTAAGGTAACAAAATGAAACAAATTCGATGACATGTAACATCAACAAGCTAACAGCAGGTCTTTTAATTTTTAAAGTTATATATCACTGTCATTTATGAAATTTTTAGCATGTATTAATGTTTTGGAAAAGCAAAATTGTGGCGGCAATCGTTCAGCAAATTTTTCTTGTAATGTCTGAATACTATTCAGCTGAGAAGTAAAATTACCTCCTGGGGCCAATTCAGATGCCAATACTTTCGTACAGATGGGAATCTCATTAGTCAGCTTGATGTTTAGCATTCTGAAAGTGCGAACAGAAATATTCGACTCATTCCCCGTGTAACAGCTTAAAATTGTAGTTGATAATACCACTACACGAAAACAAAAGTTGAGTAACGAAAAAGAGAAGACAATATAGACTTATGAAGGAAAATGAAATGGGATTTCTTAGAATTGCAGAAGAAACGTGAGATCGCAAAAGGACACAGGCATCAACAATAAACTACACATTACTGCCAGTAGTTGGAAAGGTTAAAGATACAGAACAAGTGGACTTCATTTCATGTCCCTTGTAAATGAACAAATGAAGACTGCCTTCCTCTTCTGGTTGAAAAAGATCTTACGTAGGAGGCGAATGGAGAGATCTCGTACAGATAGGGAGGGAAAACGAAGCTGCTACGAACAAAATAATGCATAACACCAAAAAGTTGTTTTAGCGGTGATTTGTCTGTGACGTTCCAAATAAACAATTACAGGCGTTATCTTAGCCAACAATATTTCTTATTGAAATAGAAGATTTCGATGGTTTAGTCATTATCAGCTTTTTGATGTTCAGAAGTCAGAAAACGACTTAGAAGGCAGGAAAGAGGGGAAGAAACTTCTGGGTAATCGGTAAGTTTCTTTACTATCTAGGAGGTTGATGGCTAGAGGATTTGCGTGGGTTTCCAGATGTTTAAGATAGCTTGAATTGCTTGTCTCGATCCTTTGAAACACTGTTTGTATTTTTAAGTCTCTAGACTAGCGTTGTGTTTCAGATGTATCATGGCGCTTCTGCAATAATCCTAATCGTTTTGGATTGAAATTTTGTAAAATGGAGAGATTTGACTTCCTTGCAATGTCCCAAACTTGGATGCCGTAGGTCCATATTGGGATTATTATTGTTTTGTAAGTCAATAATTTATTGTCTAAGGATACATTTGAATGGTATCCTAGTAGTCAATAAAGTCTTTTCACTTGCGGTTAAAGTTGCTTCTTCTTGGCTAGTATGTGGGATTTCCAGGTAAGTCGTTTGTCGAGATGAATTCCTAAATACTTTCAACCTGTAAATTGGTTTATAATTAATATATATGCGAAGGGGCATTTTGTCTTCTCAACGTGAAAGTAATATCAGCTGACATATTTTCGTTAATTTTTATTTTCCACTTGTCTGCCCATTCTTCAATCAACACTAGGTGCTCTTGTAATTTTCTTGATGCTTCAATTGGTTCATCATTCGTGGCTAATATAAAAATTTCCTTTTTGAGCTTTCCATTGTCATGCAGCTGCAGAAACTAAGTGAGTTGTTAGATTGTTACAGCTTTATTTTTGTTCTCGGTTCTCACAGAAATCTAGAACGCTGTCCAAGAGCATATTCCACATTGATCTTTTTCCTATATTGTTTTCACAGTATCCTCCTAAACAACAGTCCAAAGTCTTCATCATTTTATCTCAATTATCATGAATATAGGTCATGAAAACTGTAGCTGACAGTTGCACTTACCAAAGTTGACACTGCATTATAGTCATTCTTTTCGTATTATCATTATTATTTTCTTAAAGGAAAGGCACTATTTTCCTCCAAACATTCCATTTCTACAATTTCCCATGTTATTGTGCCTTTCCATTTTGTGTGTTGTTTCTTTTCACATGTGAAGAGACGTTCTCATTAGTTTCGTGACAAAAAGCACAAAAACGATAAAAAATATAATGAGAACGACAATCCTGATGAATCCTCAGTCATTGCCATAATATGGAAAGTGGGTTTTCAAAGAAGATGAGAAAGAAATATTTAAAGAAATAATAAGTTTGATTGCAACCATTCTTAGTTTGGGCTTTGTTTTCCCATCAATGAATACTTTTGTAAAAAAAATCATTTTCTCAACTGTGAATTTGTATTTAGATCTGTTTTCGTAGTTATTTTCTTTCCTCCTTTTCAATCATTTTTCCTCGCTCTGAGATGTATTTTTTTTTCATAGTTTCATATTGCCATAATTCATAATTTTAAGTGTTTACGCTGATTTTTATTTTGTTTTGTTTCGTTTTCCATTCATTATCTTTCTGCTCTGTTTCATTTCCCCTCTCCCACATCTGCAAGAGCTCCTTTCCAGAGCTCCCTTTTGCATTGTCACTCATTAAAATTTTATGCGTGTGCTCCAGTTGCTGTATTTTTGTGTGAAAATTGTCTATTTTTGTCATTAAAAATTCATTGCACATCCAGGCCCCTTTTTGTGCCTGGGCCGCGCAAACAGTGAGTGCACAGACCGCAGGCGGCGTTCGCGCGCTCGCATACTCATATTTTCTGCGAGTCGCTTCTCGGCAGGAAAGGAAGCGCAATTTTATCAGCACTGCCATGCGCGTTTGAAAGCAGTTTCAGACTTTTGCAATGCAAACAAAAGTTTTGTCAAGGAAGTCAAGATAAAAGTTTTCCGAGTGTTCAGGTCGACATGAGATAAAAAAAATGTCAAATTCTTCGAGCTAGGAGTCGAAAATAATAACTTGGGTTGGAAAGTTGCGTGAGGGAAAATGGAAAAGAAATGTAAACAAAGCCCTTCTATTCAAGGTATACATATGGCCAAATCTGGAAGAAACATCTGTTTTATTAACTGATCTACAAATTAGCAAAAAAAGTAAATGCAATAATTATCCAAATAAAAATAGCAAAGATTATTACAAATTGTCAAATATTACTGTTTTATTTTGCTACTAACATAGGAGATTGGTTCAAATCCCTTCCTAATAAAGTACAGTTGTTCTCGGCTACTCTCCTTGATGGCACTAGCGTCGCTTTGTTCTAGCGACTGGCGATAACCCCCCCTTTCTCTTAACGCGCAGTCCGTAACGTAGTCTCTTATCAGTATTGTGAATGCAGTTCTGTGCAGCTCTGGTCGCAGGTGTTCATGATGAAGGCGTCATTCTTGGGTAAGTTTTCCAAATGTTTAGTTACCAGTCAAATCCTTCAGTTGTTCAGTTCAATATACAAGTGTTTGTGATATGACTCAAGAATACCTGTTACAAATTTCATTCTTCTTCTGGGACAATTCACTACCACGCAACTCCTGGATGGCACGCTACACGAGCCTGGAATGTTCAGTGGTCAGCTAGCGGAAGGTATCCGATCTGTCGTTGGATATACTACTCGCGCAACTTTTCGTGAACGATGGATTGAAGAGATGTGGGTGAAGTGGGGTTCTTAGTTACAAAATCGGCCACTAGAGTATTTATAGCAATACCAACCTCTGGAAAATGAAAGGCAAAGCTGCTACGCGTGCGTCCAGGTTCCTCACCCGACGTTCTCCCGCGCGAGCCTCCCTTCGCCAGGGCCACGCGGAGGGATCTGCTTCCACAAAATGAGCTCGCTGACCCGCCTCAACATGAAGGGTTCTTGGTCATAATGCCATTTAAGGGCCGTCTTTGATGTGTCCATCAGAAAGCTGTCATCGTTTTATTTAAACGGGAGAAAAAATAAAGAAACAAGATCGTCAGAAAAATTTGCATCGTATGTTGAATCTAAAAGGAAACTTAAAAACTCCAGAAAATATATTTTAAAAAAATGTCAAATGCTCTATAGATATGTTGATGAAGCTTGCCATCTTAATTAAATAGTACTGAATGGGTTTTTGAAATTATCCAGGAACTCTAAATTCCAGTACTTAACGCGTAATTTCTAAATCTATATTCTAATAAAAAGTTTTCAAAATTTCATTTTTTTTTAATTTGAAGGGAATGAAAAAGAAAATGAGACTGGTGCACTAAAGAACAAGCAAGAATATTTGTTATATTTGTTAACAAGCAAGAGTATATATTGTTATTTATACCAGATTTAATCCTTAAAACAGAATTCAGAAATTAGGCAAAACAAAGTACATTGGGCATCGGGAAAACAAGCTGATGTTGGAAAGGATAATACGAGAAGAGGCAGAAGTGACATATGTCCAGTGAAAGAACAAACAAAGCAAGGATACGCGATGAAAGTAGCATGAAAACAAATAAACCATTCCGATAACCGGAGAAAGAACGCAATGTTCCAAAGCAGAACGTTATCTCCTACAGCACGACCAGGGGCGCGAACTCGCATGACGCAGCTCCGTCGCCAGCGCACGCGCTAAGCAGACAATCCGCCTAATAAAGTGGCGTCGTGCGCGGAGACGCGTGTCGTGGGGCGAATGCCGGAGGGCGGGGGCGGGGCTTCATGGGGCATTAGGCAGCGCCCGGGGCAGGTGAGGCTGGTGGGAGGCAGCGATAAATCACGGCGGCCGGGAGGGGATGGGGCCGCAGCCCCGCGCCGCACCTCGCCACCTCGCTCCGTCACATCGCACAGCCCCCTTCCAGCCCTGGCACAGACCTACTTCGTCCCGCCCGCTCCGGTCCACCCCGCCCCGCGGAGCGCCCCGTTATCTGGCGCCACCCCGTTCCCCCCGCTCCCGCTCCACCCCGCCCCCCGCCGCGTCGCCTCGCTCCGCTCTGCGTTCCTCACCTTTCTCCGCAGACGGATGGGCTCGTTGGGCTGATGGACGCGCGCCGCCACGGCGACTCCAGGCAGCGACGCCGGGGACGGGGACGCCAACGGCACATTTGCACAGTCACAACGATGGCTGTAACGATGACGGCCGCCAGACGAAAGACAGTAACGACCGCGTTGGCCGCCAGCGCAGCCGGTCTCCACACGCTCCTGGGGATAGCGCCCAGGTGTATAGTTGGGAAGAATCCAGCCACTTGCCACCAGAGAAAAACTAGCGGCTGGCAACTTTTCGGAAACTGCTGTTTTCTGTAGTTTCTTTGATCAATAACAGAATTTTGTGATTAGCAATTCCTGGCGCGCCAAATGCGAAGTTCATTGGTCCCGTAAATGTAGTGTATGTTTTATCGCCGGTGGTGGCAGTTATCTTCCGTTGAATGACCAGATCCGGCACTGACCCATCAGCTTGACGATTTCCCTCAACAAGGTGCCCTCCAGCAGCGGGGCACCACCCCAGCAGGGACAGGGCTCTAAGCTCCCGGTGAATGGGAGTGTTTAGCATTAAACTGCAAGCGTGTGTAAGTAAAAGGTGAGGATGGGGCCAGGATGAGGAAGACGCGGGGTCCGTTACCAGCTTGTTCGGGTGCTGCTCCGGCATTCGCCTGGTGTTAATCGGAGAAACCACCATTATCTTTCAGAGAGCATCTGTATTCGACGCAGCTATCTAGCTGGAGTGGTCCTATACTACTGAACAGCGGCATTGCAGTGACATCATTTGGTACCCTGAGTGAGTGTAGGATACAAGAAGGGAAAGGAGGCGAGATAGAGCGAAGCGGCGAGAGCACAAACCCTGAGTGCCATTGCGCCGCTCGCCCAAAGAGGTGTCGATAGCGACAGCTCCCAACAGCCCCCGACCGCTCCCGACCGCTCCCGACCGCTCCCGACCGCTCCTGACCGCTCCCGACCGCTCCCGACCGCTCCCGACCGCTCCCGACCGCTCCCGACCGCTCCCGACCGCTCCTGACCGCTCCTGACCGCTCCTGACCGCTCCTGACCGCTCCCGACCGCTCCTGACCGCTCCTGACCGCTCCTAACCGCTCCTGACCGCTCCTGACCGCTCCCGACCGCTCCTGACCGCACACGGCCGCTCCAGACCGCCCTTGACCGCTCCCGACCGCTCCCGACCGCCCCGACCGCCCCCGACCGCCCTCGACCGCCCTCGACCGCCCTCGACCGCCCTCGACCGCCCTCGACCGCCCTCGACCGCTCTCCACCGGCCTCCACCGCCCTCCACCGCCCTCCACCTCAGTCCGCCCCAACCGCCCCTCCCCCTCCGATCGCAGCGCGGCGCCCTCCCGCTGCCCCTCTCGGAATCTCACTCCGCCAATCTGCACGTCCGCCCCTTAACTGCTTCCACGGGGAGGTGGAATGCCTTTCACGGCAGCGCGCGCGAGTCTTCCCAGGAACCGTGATATTTTCGGAAAACACTAGGATCATCAACGCGCTCTCAGATGTCTTGCGATTTGCAAAGGAACAGTGTGAGAAATGGCCAAGTGCGTATGATACGAATTTTTCCAAAATGAAAATAAATTATTAAAATAAAATTGTTTCCAATGTTTTCTTCAATGGATGTATGATGGAGGTAATCAGATCAAGATATATGAGAAAATATCATATTTAACACATTACACACTAAAATACATAACCAGACTAGTATCGGGGAACTTTCTCCGGCTTCAGGGGTATAAGCAATACTTTGTCTACAATAAGTTTAAAACATTCACAAATGTAAAATTAATGGAGTGTATTTACCAAGTTCATTATTAATTTTAATGAAGATAATACTTACTATGGTAACGTGGTCAACTTTTCACAGGTATCAGAATTAAACAATCATATTTTTCTTTCAATATCTTGGGATACGAATATAACATTCCTTGTTTTCTTAGGGTTTGTGGTTATTCAATATACACTTTTTTACTCTTTGTTTCGTTTCCAATAAGCTTCTTAAGCAACTTGAAATGCATTATTGCAAGTAATATAAATATTTCTACAGACGATTTCGAAAAAACAAACAAACATTTAACAGGCTTCCCCAATGTTTAAAGAAGATTCTGTTTAGGAAAGTGGATTCTTGCTTGATATTTGAGACAATTTTGAATTTGTAGATTTCCACTACGAATCTACGAATCGTCCATGTACAACCATGGACACTGCTCAAGGAGTTCGTAGTCTATCTGAATCGATCTAAATGTAATATTATTTTATTTAAAAAAGGTATTTTTAAATAGTTGTTTTTATTAAATACAATTTATTGTATTTAAATATAATTTTCGTAATATTTTAAGAAATGAAACTTCAAGCTGTTTACATTCTTAATGTCGACCCAATTTTCCTATTGTGCTTTCCCTTAAACCTACATTTTTATTTCACTTTATTTTATTATAGATATGTTTAAAAATTGATAGTTTATTCACATTTTAAGCACTTCGTGTACCTTCAATTTAATAACTGTGTACGCATTTAATTTAATGTCGCTGAAACATTTTATATGTTGAAAGTTGCCATTTCTAAAGTTAATACTTAATATGAATTACAATTGAATGATTTCATCTATAGTTTTTCAGTTATTTAAGGTTGCATCAACATCTAGGTCATTACCAAATACTTTTGGAGTTAACGGTGTGGTAACTGTGGAGATGAAACGATATGGTTATGATAAGGGGTGAAAGGACGAGCACAATACAACCATGCCCGAGGTGGGAATAAACGGCGGCCCTTCGGTCCGAGATCGCTACGACACTACTGCCTTAGCGATCTCGGCCACCGAATCGGCTCATCTCTTGTAATATTTACCATTACTACATCTCATGTAACATTTTCAACTATGTTCTTCCATTCTCCGCTTCGCTGGCTAACTTGCGGCGCGCGGACTAGAAGCTTCGCCTGCCGCCGGCGGCGTCTTGGCGCTGGGATCTCCTTCCGTCGCTCTTCGTCGCTTCTTCGTCTTCCTGAGCGGGCGCGCCTTCACAGTCAGTCTCGCTGCGCCACCCCCCCCTCCCCAGCCCATGCGAGCGGCGCCGCGCCGCCGCCGCAGACGGGCTCTAATGAGCTTTCCCCGCCCCCGCCCCCGCAGCCCCCACCGCCCTCGGCGCTGCCGCTGTGGCCGCCCCCGCCCCCGCAGCAACCACCCCACGCACCGCTACCGCTGCCCACTTCCCACCGCTCCACGCTGCCACTAGGCTCTCGTTGACGCCCCGTACGCCCTATTGTTGTAGCTATTGTTTTCTGTTTTGAAACGCCACTGTAGTTTTAAATAATGCTGATATTTTAAAGGATTTTAAAACAGATTTACTTCTAAGAAACAATAGAGCTAGGTAAACTTTTGTGTTGTTTATATTTAGAATAAAAGAACTTTCTTGGGATCGTAATTTTTGAAACGAATTTTAAATCAGCTTTAGGGTATATTTTATGGTTTTTATAACTTATAAACTCGTTTTTAATGAATATCCAATTAAAAAAACGAGTTATTTGGAATCTCGTGCTGGACGTGGGAATCGTGACATCTCTATCGACTTCTATATCCGCAGAAATAAATTGCAGTATGTTAGTATATTAGGGAAACTGTCTTTGCAGCTGATATATAGGACACTAACAGAATTTTCGCTAATTTCAGGCTTGCTTTTTTACGTTAAAACGAACTTCGCTACCACGTATGGTTGATTTTGCGATTTGCGGATCAATGTTGCCTCTGCGACAAGGAACCCCACAAACTTATCCAGCCATGACTTACATGATCCAGAAAGTCAGTCCTTCATTTAGAAGCTCTGACGTAGGTAACAACTTTCTTTCTGCGTCGTTAATACCATAGAATTCTCACTAGACTCGTGCCTCTCTTTTCAATTATTTAATTTTTTGTTAATCATGACTTTCACCGTTAACAGGTGATTTCCATTCGACACTATTCGGTGTTCCAAGGCTATTAATTCCGTATCATCGATTTCCAGACCACTACGATCTTTGAGTTTGTGCCGCAGCGCTAAGAATACAACCAAAGTTGTGCAGGCAAGCTATAGACTCTTTTGCCTACCTTCTTTTTGTGTGAGGTCGCATCGTCGAGGAATGAATCGTTCTTCAGGCATTTGAGATATTCGAAACAAAATTACAATGTAATACATCTCAAAGGAACGTACCACAAGACTGCCTCCAGCAGCCACTCCCTGAAGGACGACCGCTTCACAGTCTCGCCCCTTTGTGAACGCAACCCGCGTCACCTTACCTGGCATTAAAAGCAGTCGTGGTATAAGCCGTAGTGGGGAGCTGACTTGTTTGCGTGCGGGGAGCGCGGTGTCTTTGACTTGTTTGTTTTGCTTATTCTCGTTTTCAGTATTAATTTTTGCCCAAATACACTTAGAACAATATATTTGGGATAGGTAATAGTTGCGGACTAGGCGCGGGGGGGGTGCAGCTTCCAAAAACATCGAGCTCGTTCCTCAGCCTTGCAATCAAGTCAGCTCCCGGCCGTAGATTGCACATACCGATGCCGAAGCTTTCAGGTCGCACCACCTTCGACGAATATCTTACCTAGTCTCGAGTATGATATTTTATTTAAATCCCGCCGATCAACATCTATCCTGTTTTTACACCCGTAAATGCACGTGTCTGTCTCCCGTCTGCGCACATCTGGGTATCGGGCTGTTGTACCCAAGTTCGCGAGTTCAAAGGGGATCGAAGCTGTGGATTTTTAAGAGCGAAAAAAATCCTTCGTTTTTGCGTTCCTTCGGAGGGGTACGCGAAGTAAAGTCGGCTGACCTATGTGGTAGATTTACTGCATGTGACGTAATCTCAAGCCTAAAAGAAGCTTCTGAGGTAAATTCAAATCGCCTCTTTCGTCGCATGAGGTGATACCGTCCTTCTCCCTTAGATGGTAAAAGGAGTCTACCAAAATTTGCGTGGTTAGACGGAAGAGCGGGCCCGATTATCCAAGTCTCACCACACAGATAACTTACTAACTAACCTCTTCGGCATCTTCTTGTCAGCCCACCGTTTATCACACGACCTCCACACTTCTTGTGTCTACCATGTGATTGTGGTTCTCGATCAGGCATGTCAAGGGCGCAGGGTAGGTCACAAGCTTACTAGAACTCGCGATCACTGCGTCCAGAGAAATTGTCGCCAGATTTAAAAGTAAGGGTTGTACAATTTCATCGAAAATGATGGTACGTCACTTGGTACCTGGCCCATAACAATCTTGGGGAGAAATGACTTGACAATTATTGCCATAAATTTTCTCTCTTTATTCCCATTTTCTTTTAAGGCAAAGAACTGATCCATTAAAATGAAATTATACATCAGTCCGATTTAAAATACGCTGTTGACACTTAAAAAAATTGAATGAAATTAATCTTGATTTTTTTATCCTGTTTACTTGAGTAATATAAATCATGAAGTTTCCACGTTCAGGTTAGAAGGTTCAACAGACAAATATTCTTGTGTGTTAAAAGCGCTGTCTCTCCTTTAGCGAGAATTGTTAACTTATAGGGACTTCTTGATTTATATCAAATTATTGGTAAATACAATAAATAACTGAATGATTTAATAATCTTTTCAGCTTGGTCGAATTCAAAGGTCGAATTCGCTGTCTCGAGGAGAATTCTAGCGGCCGGCTGTTCTGATAGGTAGTTTTCCGTAATTTCTTCGATGAACTCCAGGCGAATGGCGGAACAGTACGTTAACAAACGGGCCACGGACCGCGCGCGATCTGTCCTTCCTCTTCCTTGTCCTATCCTTTCCCCATACACATACACTTACTCTAACAAGCACTACACCACCACATATTCCGGGAGACCGCTCGGGAGCTTAGAGCTTGTTCCGGCTGGGATGGGGCCCCGCTAGTGGGAGATATCTGTTTGGGGAAAACCTCGCTCACCGACAGGTCGGTGCCATGCGATCTCGCCATTCAGCGGGGAAGACAGCCGCTACCTCCAGTGCAAAAACACGTGGTACACGTATGAGACTAATGACCATAGTAGTTGACACCCCCGGAATCACTAACAATCAATCGAATCCATCCGGTGCGACTGATTCGGCAAATCCGGGAATTGAGCCTTCAGTGAGGCCAGGTCCTAGCTACCTACCGGTGTCTCCGCAGCACCATCGCTGCGGGGCAGAAGGAAACCCCGTCCTCGCAGCACCATCGCCGCGGGGCAGAAGGGAACTCCGTCCTCACGCCGTCCGCTTTCTTCCGCGGGCCTCGCGCAAACGTCTCCTGGCCCCGTCCGCGAGGAGCTGTTTAGGGGCGGCACGCGATCCTCGCCCTCGCAGACAGACGCGCTGCCGTGCTCAGGCGGAGCGCTCCCTCGCCCGAGATTTGCAAGGGCTTTGCTTGCAAAGAGAAGACACGTCATGCTTCTCGTCGTTCGTTGACGTAGGATAAAGAGGAAGTGGAGGTACGCGGTTATTTAGCTTACAAATAAGGTGGGTTAGATTTTGCTTGAGAATTGTGCATTGTCGTGGAAGTTGAATCAAGGAAGAATTATTTAGAAAATGTGCAATTTTATAATACAGTTTCATATTGACAAACCTAAACGTAGTTTAGAGAATGCATGTTGCAAAATTAGGAAATGCAATTTTAAATTATGGTTGTCGCAAGTATGCCGCCGAAAGAGTAAAATGATAAAAATTAAATGAAATGTCTATACACTCATTTTATGAATAGCTCGGCTAATAAAGACATAAGTTATTTATCTTTGGTATCTTTAGATTCAAGACAATCACATATTAAAGTAGAACACATACGAAACAATTTATTGAAAATCGCATATATTTATATGCCATTATAAGATGAATGAATGAATGAATGAATGTATGGATGCCTTATTATACGTAACGAGACTGAGGCCATGAGGCCTGCTATTCTGTCTGAGCACGCAAATTTCGTTACGCCCCTTTCACCCACCATGGGACAAAGAATGTATTACCTCGGCGTCGAAACAGGCAGTTTGAATTTAACTCAGAGGCTTCATTTAGGGTTGAAAATCTTTTACATGTAGTAAATCTACTAACACGGGACAGCCGGCTTTACTTCCTCTCCGAAGGAAGGCGGACGAATGGGTTTTTCGCCCTTAACAATCCACGACTTCGAACCCGCGTTTCATCGCTTCTTCAGGTACATTCTTGTGAAGACACGAGATGTTAACAAATATTATATGCTTCTTATTGCTTCGAGGGTTACTTCTGTTCAAGAATTTTCTCATGAAATGACTTACGTAAATAATTGGCAGAGTGCATTTTAAAAATACGACTTTCTGTTTGCATGAAACATTCCTGGAATTTTTGTAAAGTGACAGACCCGAGAAGCGCATGGGAGAGCTCTATCTTGCATCGCTACAAAGTAGATTGCCTCGGGAGGGTCCCGTGTGGCTGCCGGCTCAGCGCTTTCTCAAGATGGGTGCGGGGGTGGGGTGAAAGGGGGCGGGGTCAGGACAGGCATCGGTTCCACCGCACACCACAAAGAGACAACTCAGCCACGGACCTAAATCTGCTTCCTCTTCTGTTTCCGTGTGCTTCATGCCTCATGATGCATCGAGATGCCTTAAGGTGGTGTAATAAGAAATCTATCACTCCAGGTTTAAACTGTTCGTCAATATTGTTGTTATTTTCATCGGCTATTCTGTCTTTTCAAGTTAATTTTTTCTGACGCAGGTTATTTTTTGAGAACGTATTCGCAGAAAGGTATACCAAACCAAACCATTTTCTTCCACACCTTACGTCAAATTAAAGAATTAGTGGTGTTATGTAATCTTGTATTAAATAATAATGTTGCCAAAAAAAGTCTCTAATGGTTTTATTTGAAATGTTGCCAACGAAATCATCAATAAACCAATACATTTGAGTCAAATTATGCAATTTCGTTATTTCTTCTTCTTCTTGCAAATAGTTCCAATTGGGACTAAGCTAAGTGCTCAGATGTGTTTCTTAACATTTCGTTGTGCCCATATTTCTTTCATCCTTTGGCTGTGCGTCTTTTTTCTCTCGTCGGTCCAAGCTTTTCCTGTTCTACACTTTGATACTTCTTTCAAATCAATCCGCCATGAGTGCACTTTAGATCTAAATGTGTTTTTGTTTTGAATGTCTTCTTCTGTGATCCCTGAAAAATTAATGTCCTTTTTAATTTTGTTGATCCAGTTTATCTTTTCAGTTGCTGCTTTACTTCTATTCTCATAAAATTCAACTATTTGTTTCATAAGACGTTTAGGATTCATTCTTTTGACGTGTCCATAAAAATTACGTTTTCTGATATCTGAAATCTACGTTTTCTGATATCACTCTGAATATCCGTATATTGTCTGATTTCTTTTTTGCTTCTGAGTTAATACTGCTCGTCTGTAATGTCTGGCAATGTCATTATTATTATTATTATTATTATTATTATTATTATTATTATTATTATTATTATTATTATTGACTTTTGTAGCAAATATTTGCTATAATATTTCTATAGGCTGAGAAACATTCTTTCGAACCTTACCTCTGCCTCCAAACTCTGACTCCACTATTCTTGCCGCCTTGCATATTGATATTGTTTTTCAGAACAAACATTCCTTACATTTATTCATTGATGTTACAAAATGGGATTTTTGTAGTATTTTCACTTTCTCCACTAGCCCCAGCCTCTTCTCTGTGACCATTACGGCACTCACCCTTCAATAGGGCTTTTGTCATCAAACATTTTGATACTTACGTTACTATTACCAATCATAGTTGTCACGTTATGTGCATTTCTAGTTGTGTTCCTTCCCTTTTTGTCCTTGGGCTTTGTCCCGCTTCCCCACTGCCCCCTCCCCCTCCCGCCGCCCGACATCTTCCAGCGCCGCCAAAGTCCTCCTCCTCGTCTGCATCTTCCCTCCCAGAGGGCGCGCCGGCCCAGATTGAGAAGGCGCGGGCTGCGCGGGCGAAATCCCTGCTTTGGGCCGAGCGCGTAAGCTCGTTCTCGATCCAATCTCCCTCGGCGGCCAGCCGACGACTGGCCTGCCCTGCCCTGTCCTGTCCTAGCCAGCCAGCTCCCGGGATATTCTCGGAACTAATAAAGCCCGCTACATTAACCCTCTCAGGTCGCTCTTCACGGCCAAATAGGGCTGCATCTCATTTTGTTGCATTCTGAAATGCGAGTAATAACCGCTGCGTGATAAAGGAAAATGAAATACTCTGGAATTTGAATGGATCTTGTTAAAACATAGTACGGAGTGCAATATCACATTCTATTTATATTTTAAAATTGCTATTAAAGTTTGAGCTAGAATGTTCTTGTACCAAGGCCACTTTTATTTTACATAAATTTGCATATAAAGTTCGGGTCTTGGTTTTCCAATTTGAGAGTTACCGTTCCCCGTCATTTTGCAATTTTGTTGTAAGTGGTTTATGGAAACTAATCACTCAAACAACGAACAAAATTGGACACTTCATCGTCACTGTAAGGAAACATTTTGTTATAAAATTAGGTTCTAGATTGTTAGAGGTAGTAATAAAGGTTAAACTATTTTCAGTTAACGTACCGGAGCGAAACACTTCATAGATTTTAGAGGAAGCAATATTATGGCCAAACTATATTAGAAAAAGTATTAATAAAGAGAGTCCTTGATTATCAGCGTCATAGACCAATACATTCCCAGTAGAGTACACTGAATTAGCTACAGTGAAATGCTTAGACTAAGTGTATGATATCCTGCCTAACTGATTATTACATATTTTGCATGATTACTAATACAAAATTTAAATTCTGACGATAGGGAAACTAATTGCTTATTTAATCAAATTGTGTGGAAAATCGATGGTTTATTGGCAACGCATGTGCTACACTTCGGTGGGTCTAATGAATCATTCTCACCGCACAGATCGCGTTGACAGAGCACATGTGGACGGAGTTTTATTGTTTTCAGGGTAACCACGAACAAAAACTTGCGTGTCCCATGTTTTACTTTCGTTGACAGATAATTTAGTAAACTCCCACACCTATATACGGAACATTTTTCTTCATGTAAGAGTCCCACGTCAAGAAGAAGTTATGTGGCTTCCGTTTGCCCTTTACCATTTTAACTTTTCCAGAACCATCCAGTGAAGTTACGCGATGTCCCGTCCTGTCTAAACAAAAGACAATTTTAAAACATTTTTCGTTGCGGCTGCTAAGAGTGATTCATAATGCCTCGCAACAAAAGAACATCGACCACTCAACGATATGGATGTCGGCTTTTAAAACGAAAAGCCTCGAAAGAACTCTTTTTCCGCGGCCTCTAGTCGCGGGAGGTTTACCGTCTGATATATACGTTACCCGCTCCCATACGTTACGCGTTCAATAATTTAAACGGGCCGCCGCCGATATCGACGTTTTTAACGACATCTCTGGCCCTCAGGCGGACTTGGGAGGGATTGAAGCTGCATGCTCTGGGGGATATGGGGACAGGGAGGCACCGTCGAATAAAACAACACCTGGCAACAGCGCCACTCAAAATCTCGCCGGCTCCGTTAATCCCGACTTGACGAGTGGCCGCCGTGCCTGGTGGGAGGGGAAGCTCAATAGAGGGGGTGCATCTGTTGGAATAATGCGGGCGGCATGGCGGGTTACAGGCTCACGAGGGGGATTGCCATGTTGAATGTACGTAGTACATAACGCCTGCGCAAAACATGGCTGTGCATGTACCTAAAGTATGTATGTCGCTTTCTATAGAAAGAAAATATTTCAAAACGACCACCATTGTGAGTTCTTGGAAAAGGATAAACGCAATTTTATACAAAAAACGGAAGAGAAAACGGAGTTTGAGATTCGATGGGCAGAATGAGAGGGAATATTACTTTCGTTTCAAAAATCTAAGTTCTAAATGTTTAAGCAAATAATTCTGTACTGCGTTTTATTAGTCTACAAGTGATAAATACTTAATCTCAAATGTAAGTCACATTTATTTCATTTTACATAACAGCATTTTAAAGGTTATTTTCAGCTATGAATGAAAGCACAAGATGTTTGTAAGCGCCTTTTTACTAATGTATTTTGAGCATCGTTCGCAGTATCTCCAAAATTAGCAATGAAATTGGACCACAAATTTTAAAATATATATTCATTTGTAAGAAGACAGACATTGTGACATGGTGCACTAGGTACATGCTTGAAACCTTGTACATGATAATAAAAAATGAATATGGGAAACGATAATCATAATGAACATAATTTAAATTGCTTAAGAATAATTTTGGGAATTGTGTGCTGTTAAATATTATAATGCGCTTGCTGTGCCCTCCTTAAGTAAGGTTTTAACTTGTGAGCATGTCTTGTTTCGCAAACTCAATTTTTTCGACGAGTGGCCGTGAGCCAACAAACAATTCGAGTTTGCGAAACCATTTGTAAATTCTCTCCATTTTAGTTTATTTATCGTTTCGCAAACCCAATTGCGTCGATTTTAATTGGGATGAATAGTTAAATATGAAAAAAGTAGTGCAAAGATTTTCCGTGAATATTCTAATAAACATACTTTGTTAGTTACATAACTACCTAACTGCAGTAACGAACAATACTCTATCAACGTGGTTTCTAGATCAACGTTTTTTATATTCGCGCGTTATTATGGCCTGAGCGTCTTCAACATTAGTAAGAAATAATAAAATGTATTAATCGCGTTGGAAAGAAAATGGGAGGAAGAAAGAAGGAAGAAAATGAATCATCGTCCGTGTTTAAAGGGACAATTACAGAACACAATCAAGGGTTTCGCAGAATAAGAACGCAAAAGAACATTTCATGATAGAAACGACGAAGAAGAAAAACCCGAAAGAAAAGTCAAAACATCTATGGGGATCAGGTACCTAAAGAGAATGACTGTATTAAAAAGTGCGTATTAGCACGCCTCAGGTGATATGTGGGATAATGAACTTCTGTGTGAAAATAAGAAAAATCTCAGACTATCACGTGAGTGATTTGCTTCAATGAGAATGATTGAGCACGCGTCGTCGCGCAGTTGTGCACTGAGCCAGAGAAGGAAATTTTGAACCACGCACGCGCGTGCAAGAAGAGATAAACCTCCGCAGGTAAGAAGAGAAAACAAGTGGGAGACGACGTGCGAGAAAATAGTTTCAGAGAATTGCATCAGAGTGAGCGAGACAGACTCTCAGAGAGAATCCTTCAGAGTGCGAATTATCAGATGAAATTTACATCTCCGAACAAATATACAAACTTCTAGGGCATGTTTAGTATTAAAAATTATTTATTTTTGTTAATGAATAACCCTGATTGTTAGGAAGCTCATTATACGTAGGGAATAGTATGTGCATGAAGTTATATTCATTAGTTTTTTGAAAGCGTCAAAACGTGACCTGTGGATAAGTTGTTGCATTGCTAGCAATTATGTGCAAATATTACATGAAATAATTTTGAAGCGCTCTACGAAACCTAGAAGTTTGTAACATTTATTCTGCGACACTGTATAAGTGAATAAGTGAGTAAAGAGCAAGGGGTGATATGAATGAAGAGACTGAGGGGTAAAAAACAGAGAGAAAAAGAGCACCAGAAGTTTTGGAAAATGAGATTACTTAGTATACAGAAGAGGACACACATCCTCGCCTCCAAGACAATGGATTGTATTGAGAAAAGCTACAGTTATCGAGTTGCTATAAATGCTTAGAGCATGACTTCTCATACCTCAGATATATTTTTAGTAAAAACCCATTACATTAAGAATTATTGTTTTGATTTAATAATGTGTTTATTAGTTACTTCTTACACTGTCATAAAAACGTTCAAAATAATAAATATTAAAAAAAAGATTATTACCATGGTATCTGCGTTTTTTATATAATTTTTGAACGTCATCGTAGCTTTTATCTAATCTCAAGATCATTTTTAAATAAATCTACTTACCCCAGACACGAAGTGCCAGTGATAGACACGGAAGATACTTTACGTAGGTATCCGGAAACATGTGTTCCAATTTCTGAAATGTAGTTTCAGGAGATTTGGCGCAACTATGCTGTCAATTGAGAAACGTGTGTTTTGCTTAATTTTCAACTTAACAGAGTAGATTTTCTGTCTGTCTCTTCTTATTAGCATGCATAATACATTAACCCTACATAACAAAGTCGTCGTCGGTCAGACGACGCAACTACAACCGAAAGCTTCCCCCCTTCCCCTCGCTCCCCATTTCTGAAACTCTGGGTATCTTTATTGTGTGAAATGCAATTAAACCACTACGCGTGCCCATTTCCGATGTATGTCAACACGCCTTGTTCAGTAGACTACGCCTCCGTATTACGTCAGTGTTTTGCTAATATATACTACATTGCTAATACTGTGAATAATGAATTCAAAAATGAGTAATGAATATCTTTTCTTGAAGCATTTAAGTATTTTTCTGAACATTTAGCAATCATAACAAAAATCGCATGACGAGGTACTACTGCGGATGCTTCTCAAAAGCCATGTGTGCACAGACCAAGCAAGTGTGTGGTGTGAGAGTCAAGTTATTTAGGTGTATGTATCAAAACCGTTTAAAAGTGTTTTGAAACTCCATATCATACATTCAATCTATTAAATCTAGTATTTCATTGTAAAAAATGAGATTTTATTTACTTTTACTCAAAGTAATGTCAGACTAGGCCTTTGTGTTTAACCCTAGATTACAAAGACGACATGTACCAAGCGTTATTACAGTGGCGGCTCCAGAGACAATTTTGATGGGGTGCACAAAATTCTTCGGAGTATGCAAGCAAACAATGAATAGACTGTACAAATATAGTGTTGTAATAAGGTCATGGTGGAAGAAATATTCTTCCATCACAGAATAGGTTTAGTATACTATTGCACCCTATAGGAGAATCGGAGGAAATGTATATGGAGACGGAGTATAAAAACTCGTCAGCATGTTGCTCTGGGCATCCCGCAAGTACCAAAGTCACCGAGACGGCGCTGTGCCCGCACAGAGTTGCCATTTCATCATGCAGATCATCTTCGAGTGTCCTTAGCTTCAAATGACTCAACCTCTGTGGTGAGGCTCCGAAATAGCTTGAGATTTCTTGGGAGAGCATCTTAAGATATTTCGCGTTGAAAAACAAGGCTCCTGCTTTTTATACTCCCTTAACACAATGGAAAATTCTGAAAATTAATTATTTAAGAACGAATAGTTTACCTCAGTGTAAGAATTATTGAGTATTGACGAAGATGTCAGTATTATCTTGTCTGGGCGGAAGGAAAATCGTTTTCTCTCATCATCTGGGCGTGATAAAATGGTATGTAAAGGATCCGCGGCAAAACGCTGTTCACGGAGCCTGAAGTGCTGTGAACTAGACCACTACCAACGAAGAATTCCAAATTCGAATTCCTTCACTCTGTACATGAACGCGATGCGCTGACGAGCAACCATTCGGCTTCTCGATCCTCAAACCATGCGATTGCGTCGCGTCGCAAGTAGGAGGCAAGGATCCCACGAAATCCGACAATATGCAATGTTATCTCTCTGCTCGTTACCTGCTGTCCTCCCGTGTCGCGCTGTCACCCTTTCTAGAAAGCAATGCAAAATTTCAAAGCAGTTCAGTCGTTCCAAAGAGTTTCATACGAAAAATGTATAGCCTTTCTCTCTGGAAACGCGTCCGCGAGTTTTACAGAAAAAATATACAAGGCGGGCCGTTTGAAATGTATACCCTTAGCTGTGCCAAAGCCGCCTTGTTTTGTTTCTGGACATAAATGGAGCTTCACTATGCCCACGTGTTGTTGAGATCTCTTTTGTTCGTAGTGGTAGGAGTAGAGCTGAGGATGAATTACTACATTGTTAGCAATGCAGAAAAATCAAATCTGCAGTTCTTTTCCCGTTGCAAGTACGTTTCCTATAACTCGGGAACAAAAATATCAAGTGATTTAAAAGGTTGCCAATCTCACGCTTTTTTTAAATTTTATTATTATTTTAACTTTCATTCATCTTTAAACTATTTATTATTAAAATGTTGGAAATAGATTCTAGTACTCAAGGAAATGTGTGTAGATATTCTCTCATACGTCAGATATATTTTTTTTCCAAATCAAATTAAATAAAATCATAATATTGTAAGGAAGATAACAGGACAAGATAGGGGATGGAAAGATCACGCGCAGTCAATGGCTCAATTGTTATAGTTCTGATCCTATATTTTCCGGGCATTGATCACGGAATTCCGCGAAAACTACGGGAAAATACTGATCAGAACAGCCGGTCTCTAGAATTTCCCCGCAAAATAACAGCTGAACACCACCCAGCCGTAGAGCAAGTGTAGCAAATTCATCCACCATCGTAACTGCTACCCTAGCACAGCGCTCCAGGAAAGTCTCTGCACAGTGGCACATGTAGCACGAGCTGCAGCTTGTAAAAAGTAAATTGCGCACTCAACACAATCATAATAGACGATGGAGTGCCGTCCCCTCCATTTGTTTGCCAGTGATCTTGTTACAACCAAGATAATAGTACTTTATGAAACGACGATGTAATGATGGATATTAATACACAAGTGCCCTGCAAGCGAGTACTGCGCTAGTCAAATAGAATCAAAGTGAAATAACGAACCAATTTATTTTAGATAATATTCCTCAAACAATTACTATTAATAAAATAAATTAAAACTGACAAGTAAAATATAATGTAAAATGCAATTTTGTATCTGCACAATCGAATGAAACATGTACAAGAACGATATTGAATGATTCATTGAATACTTGGTTTGTAAACGACTCTGGGATTGGTCAAAAGTCTGTATTATAATGAAATCAGTATCGTAATGATTAACATTATGCAACTGGGTGCAGCCAATGAATGTCAGTAGAAACACGCAATGTTTAATCCGAGGCCCTGTGCCCCACCTTCCTAGACGCTGCGGGGGCAGGGGGCGCCGGCGGCCGAGGAGACGCGTCGCGCCGGGATGCGCCGCGGGAGGCGTCTGTGCGTCCGGATGATGCATCGTTATTTTTAACTGCAGTTATTAAAATTTATTATCTATCGCCCGAGGGTGGGCGGAGGCGGGAGGGGCGCTGAAACAGCAATAGCCGCGCAGATCGATGTCGGCGCGCTCTCCCAGCGAAGGAGCGGGCGAGGGCGAGGGCGAGGGGCGAGGGCGAGGGGGAGGGCGAGGGCGAGGGCGGGGCGAGGCGAGGGCGAGGGGCGAGGCGGCGAGGCGAGGGCGAGGCGAGGGCGAGGGCGAGGGCGAGGGCGAGGCGAGGGCGAGGGCGAGGGCGAGGGGCGAGGGCGAGGGCGAGGGCGAGGGCGAGGGCGAGGGCAGGAGGGGGAGGGCAGGAGGGGGAGGGCGAGGGGGGCGAGGGCAGGAGGGCGAGGGCAGGAGGGCGAGGGCGAGGGCGAGGCGAGGGCGGGGGCGATGGCGAGGGCGAGGGCGAGGGCGAGGGCGAGGGCGAGGGCGAGGGCGAGGGCGAGGGCGAGGCGAGGCGAGGGCGAGGGCGAGGAGGCGAGGGCGAGGGCGAGGGCGAGGCGATGGCGAGGGCGGAGGCTGGGTCGGGAGAGCGGGCGGGAGGGGATGGCGTGCTGATGGCGGGGCGAAGGCGGGGCGAAGCGGGTGGGGCGGAGGTGAGGAAGGCAAGCGGCTGAGGGCGAGGGCAAGTGCGGAGCTGGGAGCAGGGTGTGGGAACGGACAGCGCGCACGAATAAATTCACGTCTGCGCGTTACGAGAATGATCGGCAGAAAAATTATGCAGATGCTATTGAAGTGGTCATGAAATATAGTGGTATGTCATTTATATATGTTGGTTAGTTGTTAGAGTGATTGTGGGCGCGTCGAGTGCTAAGGTCAATTGTACTGTAAGTATAGTGTTTTCCGTCGGGAGGTAGCGGTGATCGTCACCCGCTCGATGACGAGATACGGAGTCGACCTACCGTAGGCTACCGGGGTACTCCCTCACCTGGCATCTACCACCAGCGGGACAGCGCTCCAGCCGGGGCAAGCACCAAGCTCCGGCGTTTGTGGTAGTGTAGGGCATGTTAGTGTATGTGTGAGAACAGAGTGATGATAAGACAAGGAAGAGGAAGGAATGATCATGCGCGGTCCGAGGCCCGTGGCCGGCATTTATCGAAGAAACCACGGAAAGCTACCGATCAGAGCAGCCGGCCGCTAGAATTCTTTTCGATACCGACAGCGACTGCATTTGACCTATGTGTCAAGCTAGTGTCGAAAACCCTGGCGCCGTTGGGACTCGAACCTAGAATCTCTCGGTTACAGGCACTGCAGTGACATCAACTGATGTTCTGAATCATCGCTCCGGGAGGTCTTTATGTATGTGTTTTGCATTTTTGAGTAAATTTTCAGACTGCCGGCTAGCCAACGGTGTCTCTCAAGCCTGCAGCTAATTCAATTCCCACGCTTGAGGGAAAATGACACATGCCGAATATGACCCATTTTCTTCTCTAGCAACCTCTGCCTGCCTGAGATTTTCTTCGACACACAGCTCCAGAAACCGAAACGATTTTAAACAAAAGATACAACTGTATTTTGCCTCGACCGGGAATCAAATCCGGCATTGCACCAGGGGAAGCCAGTACTCAATCCGTGAACTACCCTAATACTCGCTAACAGTCATTTCAAAATTCAAAATAAAAATTCTTGAATGAATCTTAAAAACATGATGGTCTAATAGGTGTACAAACGTGTTTGTAGTGCTGTAGAGTTTCAGTGTACGACAGAGACAAGAATTTACAGAAAGTAAAATGCGTCTGAATGTACAAAAAAAAGTTTTTTCTTCGGCTGACAAGGAATTACAGAAGGGTGTGTTACCACTATCTTCTCCTAATCCCTTCAACTGTAAGCAGTGGGTAATCATTTTCAGACTTATTCGTACCCGTAAAGTTGAGTGGATATTTTAGATCACAAATATAGGTATTTAAGACGGATTTTTGGGATTTAAAAATGATTGTTTGTTCAACAGTCAACAAAATATTTACACAACAATGATGACTTTGGTGTATCCAGGGAAGTTCTTTAAACAGTCCCATTTGTCCACATAGCTTCCTTTGTTAGCTTTTTGCGGACAACTTTAACTAAATATTTTGAAATAGTTGAAAACATATCCTCAATTTGAAAAGGATAATTATATTATTTTACTAATGCAAACAAAACATAAATAATAATTGATCAACCAGTTTAAATATTAACTTTGGGAAAACATGCTAAGACGTCTCTTCAAACTACCTAAAACGACTGTTGGTGATCTCTGTTAGTATCAATATATGAGTTTATAGAAACATTTCATTCCAAATCATTTGGACCTGCTGAAATGGCATTGTATACAAGCAAGTGTATTAAAACCATGTATTTCTGATCAGTCAATATTTAATAGAGAGAGTCCAATTAGTTTCGACACTAACTTTTCACCACTAGTTTGTTGGCTAAGTCGAATTCAGTCGCTGTCTTGAGGAGAATTTTAGCGGCCAGGTTCTCTTATCGGTAGTTTTACGTGATTTCTTCGGTCAACATCCGGCGAATGCCTGACCAGTACCCTATCAAACGGGCCACTGAGTTCACGCGATCTTTCCTTCCTCTTCCTTGTCCTATCCTCTCCCCTTACTCACACAAACTAACACGCACTACAGTACCACACATGCCAGGAGACCGGCCGGGAGCTTAGAGTTTGTCCCGGTTGGGGCGGTTTCCCGCTTGTGGGAGATACCTGGTTGGGGTAAACCCCGCTAGTTGACAATCGGTCGACACCGGATCTCGCCATCCAGCGAGGGAAGATCACCGCCACCTCCCGGTGAAAAAACAAAAAAAAATATAAATAAATAAAAAAATAAAACAACACTTCCGAGACTAATGACCTCAGCAATTGACGTGCCCGGAATCGCTAACAATCAAGCAACCAACCAAGGAGTGAAGAAGAACGATGAGAACAATGAGAGAACAATGAGCCAGCGGCAAAGATGTCTTGTGGAAGCTCTCAACAGCCGCCGTTGGGACGTGCGAAGCGATGTGGCTGAGTGTCCGGAGCGGAAGGAAGGAGGGAGTGCGAATCGGAAACCGCAGAGAGGGCGGCGTCGAGATTCCTCCGCCTGCGGAATCACAGGTGCGGGACGGCGCCCCGCCTCCCCCGACCGCGCTGCTCCTTGCGGTCCGCGGCGCGCTCTACCCCCTTTGCGTAATTAAGCAGCCAAGTGGCCGCTTTCCTTTCCTTTCCTCCTCCGCCGAGGAGAGACTCCGCCCCGCCGTCGCACCTGGAACTTCGGAGCTGCCGCTTCTTCTCGGTCGCCTGCTTATGTTCCCCTGCGGTCTGCCACCTTCCTCCCTTTCTGGAGCCCTTCTCTGTTACTCAGACTTCTCAGATGGGCTCTGTACTCCCAGACCTCCCCTACTACTTCCCGAAGTACCGCATTCCTGTTGCTACTTCTCTGACGCATCATCGGTTCGCGTTAATTTCTTTTACTCGAATGGCTCACACTCCTTTTCGCACTATTTATGTCGAGTTCTCATTCACGCCGTTAAAATTTTCTGCTCTCTCCGTCACAGGCTTGACGTCAATCTCCATCCCCCCTCTTTGATCTTTTACGTGAAACGCTCATTAGGAGAAGTCGCTTCGGAAAACAGTAAAGTAACATTACAGGAGTATGTTACAAAAATACGTCATGCAATAATCTCACTTGTATAATACCATTCTACATCTTAGGCGCTTTATTCAATTTGCTTGTCTAGGTGAAAGAATCGACATTCCGGTAACATGCGTTGCGCATGCGCGGATGTCACCATTCAGGCGCGACGCACACTCCAGCCGCAGCGAAATGCACGGCCACGTTCGGCGTTCGCAGAAGCGTATCTCCGCTGTGCTTTTGTTGACCCAAGCAGAATGGCCTACTGCTCCATCAGACCCCCACTGACTCTAACAGTATTTCAAAATGTTGGGTTTGTGGTGCGTAAGCTCATTGTTTACTTGGCTCCGTCTTTTCAGATCCCTATTGTTCTTACACACGCTGTTGAACGAACGATACCTTTTGCGTTCCCTACTGCGCTTGCGGGGCTTCATTGAAGCTTAGTTGAATATTACTTCCTCTTTTTTTGTGTGTTTACTATTTGCTATCTTCGTTGCTGTTCTAAATCTTGTTGACATTCACGATTGATTGAATTGTGATACCGGATGCCTGAATTGCTAAGGTCATTAGACTCATAATTGTAATGCATGCTTTATAACGGGAGATGGTGATCTTCCCCTCGCTGGATGGGGAGTTCTGACGCGGACTTACATGCGAGACTCCGCCCCGCCACGTGCCGTCATGCCCCGCCACGCTGCCTCAAGCTCCGTCACGACCTCCCCCGCCACACCCCGCCACACTGGGCCACACTGCGCCACGCCACGCCACGCCACGCCACGCCACGCCACGCCACGCCACGCCACGCCACGCCACGCCACGCCACGCCACGCCACGCCACGCCACGCCACGCCACGCCACGCCACGCCACGCCACGCCACGCCACGCCACGCCACGCCACGCCACGCCACGCCACGCCACGCCACGCCACGCCACGCCACGCCACGCCACGCCACGCCACGCCACGCCACGCCACGCCACGCCACGCCACGCCACGCCACGCCACGCCACGCCACGCCACGCCACGCCACGCCACGCCACGCCACGCCACGCCACGCCACGCCACGCCACGCCACGCCACGCCACGCCACGCCACGCCACGCCACGCCACGCCGAGTCCCTCCACGCTCCATCCCGCCCTCCCCTCCCCGCCGCGCCTCGCCCCGTTTCACGACGTTCAGTGTAGCCAGGCCAACGCCACCGACTTATGGGCCTGCGCTTCTTAAGAGCGAGTTGGCGTCTCGGCGCGGGGGAGGGGTGGGCGGCAAAGAATCGCAGCAGAGTTTCACGGAATCGGAGCAGGGAGCGATCCTTAAGAGGGCAGCTGGCAGTGGCAAGCGCTGTGAGCGGACGAGGAGGCGCGGGGGGATGAGACATCAAGAGTCGGAGTCGCTAAAGGGGGGGGAGAGGCAACGCGGAAGAGAAAGCGAGGTGAAAGAAGTACTCAAAGAATCGGTGGGGCAGGCCGGTGCATTGAGGACGTGGGATGCTGGAAGGGGTCATCGAGGCGGTGGTTGGGGCTTGGGAGGGGGGTCCGGGAAGTTTGTTCGGGACGACCTGTCCTTTCTTCCTCACCCAGCGCCGGCTTCCACGCGCCTCTCCACCCCCGCCTCGGAGAACGGCGGCTATCAACCCTTCTCCGCCCGACTTTATTGGAGGCGGCCGCGCTGTGACTTGCTGGCCCCGAGCAGCTGCCGAGGCCGCGCAGCGATACGGACCACCGACTGACTGCGGCGGCCCCGGCACTCGCGCCTTCGCAATCAAAGGCAAGCAAATTCGGCAATTGCATTCCATAATATGGAATAAAAATATTGCTCAGTGCATCAACTGATGTCACTGCAGCGCCTCTGACCGGGAGGTTCTAGGTTACACTCCCCACGGCGGCAGGATTTTCGACACTAGCTTTCCAGCTAGGTCGAATTTAGTCGCTGTCTCGAGGAGAATTCGAGCGGTCGCCTGCTCTGAGCGATAGTTTTCTGTGGTTTATCCGATCAACACCACGTGAATGCCGGAGCAGTACATTTCCAAACGGGCCAAGGACCGCGCGCGATCTCTCCTTCCTCTTCCTTTGTCCTTTTATCTCCCCTTAGACACACACTTACACTAACAAGCACAACACTAACACAGATTCTGGGAGACCGGTCGGGAACTTAGAGCTTGTCCCGGCGGGGGTGGTGCCCCGCTGGTGGGAGCCGCGGGGCCGCCATTTCCTGAGAAAAACACGCACTACACTTACAGGACTAGTGACCAAAGCAGTTGACGCGCCCGGAAACACGATAAAATCAATTAACTATTGCTAGTAAAGTGAAAATTAGATTTATAAAGCAATTGTGGAAAGTATATCACGGTATGGTGCTGGGTTGTGGGAGATCTCAAAAAGTTAAGGCTAGGGAAATGGAGTTTTGGAGACGCAGCTGTAGTGTAACGTTAATGGAAAGAATCAGGAATGAAAATATTAAGCAGAAAATGGGTGTCATTTCGCATATAATAAATACAATAGAAGGGAGATGATTAAAATGGTATGGTCATCTTAGAAGAATCCCAGAGGAAAGATGACCATTAAAAACTTGAAGGTGACAGGTGCCAATACACAGAAAGAGAGGTAGACCAAGACTAACGTTGTTATGATGGTTTGCGACAGATAATAAGAGATCGTCACATCGATGATGATGATGATGATGATGATGATGATGATTGGTAAGATAGAAGAAGATGGAAGATTAGATGCGAGAGACGCCACATGGTGTAGTTCCACTTTCAGAAGAGAGAGAGGACAATATCATGCACTAATCGTTCCCGAGGTATTTAGTTTATAGGATCCAACAATTAGACAATAAAATGTA
This sequence comes from Teleogryllus oceanicus, assembly GCA_964035755.1. Taxonomy (NCBI): domain Eukaryota; kingdom Metazoa; phylum Arthropoda; class Insecta; order Orthoptera; family Gryllidae; genus Teleogryllus; species Teleogryllus oceanicus. The sequence goes on along the minus strand of CAXIVR010000014.1, from coordinate 27,366,232 downwards.
TCCAGGAGCGATAATAGGAGCCACCAAATTTACTACACGCTAGAAGTGTTTCTTTGACTAGTGCTGGGTGATGATTGGGGTATGTCACATCCTGGCCACTCTTATTAAATGTGATTCACTAGACACAACGTTAAATTGGTTCCACATTTTCGGTATTGGGGGAGTAGCAAGCGATTGTTCGCCGAGTACCGAATAGTGTGGATGGGCTGCTTGGTATTTGCCGAACGACGAACATACAATCCTCGCCACATCCACCGCATGTTGGTCTTTTCTACAATTTAAAGGAAGCAAACATCCGGCGAGCACATCATCTACTCGGAATTGAGAGAGCAATAGCTCACTACACGGCGAATGTCTGATTTGGTTTGATTTATTTTGTCAATGAACAGTAAGAACTTGGTGTGTGAAGTATAGGAGAGAAGAAATATTTGCGCACGTTTTCCTGACCTTCAAAATCTCTTCCTAATGTCACATTTTTGAGCCACACTTAGAATGAAAAGGAATAGCTGCAGTTAGGTACCTTTCCGTTGGGAATCAAATTCTAACTAGAAATGTCTCGCATAAGAATATCTCGAAACGAAGATTTAGAATGTACATATACTTTTGAATATATTAATATATTTAGTGACTTCTCAAGAGGAATTTACTAGAAAGGAGTTCAACACTCCGCAATGTTCTAATAAAATAATTCATAAAAAAACTTTAAGTAAATGCTTTAAAAGTCAGAGACGAAAAGCATTTTAAGGGAAACATGCATAAAATGCCAATTTTAGAGCAGAAATATTTCAAGGGTCATTCTAAAACTAATTACTAGTGAAGATTTGTATTATCTTTTATTTTTGTTCTATCTGAATACTGTTTAAAAATCAAAACAATATAAATGTTTATTTAAATTCTGATTTTTTTTCTGTTTGGAATTTTATTCATTTGGTTTATATGTATGAAATGTTCAAAATGAAAACAAACACAATATTAAACGTTTTGAAAACATTGTCACATTTTAAAGCGAGCAGTTCCCTCTGCGATTTCACACGTGGCTTTTTACTTTGTAAGCGTGTTCCTTTTCTTTTCTTGAAGACCATTGTTCGGCGTTTCTCTCGCTCGACCACCGCCACCGCGGCGCAACCATTTCACACGTCCTCAGCCTTCATCGCCCACCCCACTGCCCTCCCCTCCCCCTCTCGCTCATCCCCTCCCAGCCCCTCCTCTCCCCATCCTATCTCCGCCCTCCCCTCCTCTGCCCATCCCCTTCCATCCCCATCCTCTCCCCGTCCCACCCACATCCCTACCACACCCCTCCCCGCCCCACCTATCACTGCCCCATACTCTCCCCGCCCCTACCCTCACCGCCCATACACTTCCCGCCCCTACCTACCCTACCCATTCCGCCCCTGCCCTCCCCTCCCCTCCCGCTCACCCCCTCCCCGCCCCTCCTCTCCCCATCCTATCTCCGCCCTCCCCTCCTCTACCCATCCCCTTCCATCCCCATACTCTCTCGCCCCTACCATCCCGCCCCTACCCTCACCGCCCATACACTTCCGCCCCTACCTACCCTACCCCTCCCCTGCCCACCCTCCCTCCCGCTCACCCCTTCCCGCCCCTCCTCTCCCCATCCTATCTCCGCCCTCCCCTCCTCTACCCATCCCCTTCCATCCCCATCCTCTGCCCGTCCCACTCACATCCCTACCTCAACCTTCCCCGCCCCACCTATCTCTGCCCCATACTCTCTCCGCCCCTACCATCCCCGCCCCTACCCTCACCGCCCATACACTTCCCGCCCCTACCTACCCTACCCACTCCGCCCCTGCCCACCCCTCCTCCGCTCACCCCTTCCCCCTCTCTCCCATCCTATCTCCGCCCTCCCCTCCTCTACCCATCCCCTTCCATCCCCATACTCTCTCCGCCCCTACCATCCCCGGCCCTACCCTCACCGCCCATACACTTCCCGCACCTACCCTACCCACTCCGCCACTGCCCATCCCTCCCTTCCGGCCCAGTACCGCGCGACCTACGACCCCGCCCACGTTCCACTCGCTGCAGCCGGATACATTCAATCCCTCTCGCCTTGTCAACGTCCCTGCCACCGTCCGACCTCGAAAACTCTCTCCGGCCCCCTACTCTTACACGAGGGCCAAATCTTAAATGGCGTCTCCGATAAAAGGCTTTGTGTCGTATCCAATTACTTTCAACTTAAACCCTGCGGGAAGGCGCGTACATCATCTTCCATACTGTGGCGAGCCGAATTCTCTGAAACTCCGGCTCGCAGTTCCAGTAGGATTTACGTCACGTGATTCGCGAGAGTGCGAAGCTGACGTTCAGCCGAGGCGGACCTGCGGATAGCACGGGCGAGAACTTGGCACAACGCGAACTTGGCTCTCGGCAGTAATTTCACCAGCGACCCTTTACTGCCCGTAACCCAAACATAAACGCAAATCAATATTTATCTATTACGTCCGAACGTCCAAATGCAATGCATTTTCTAAAGCTCATGTTTGTTTTTAGGAACGAACCACATAAAACTCGTTATTTTATAGTCGCAATCTATCAACCTCATCTCCATTTTTACAACCAAATCCGGCCCTAGTCCCAATGTATTCCAAGATACAACCTGCGATTTGCCCAAGCGTTTATAGCAACGTGAAGGCTGATATTTACATAACAGGGCCATTGTAAAATAAACCACGGACCGGTTCGAATCCATATGAGCGTGGCGGGCCGGCAGGGTGTATTTACGACACGAGAGCGCCAAAATTGGCATGTTGCCGGTGTTGTACGACTCCCCCTGTGTCCACCCATGTGTATTCAGCATTAGGCTTCTTATTGCGTAGGAAAACGTCCATACTAAATTCACCAAAGAAATATTTGGGTTGTAGGATTTTAGAGTTTTTTGATAAAATTAAATTATACTATGAAATACTATGAAAGTAAAAATTGTCTAGTGAACGAAAAATACAGGAAGATACCCCCAAACTGAATTTTTCTTTAATTTATAACTAGTGGTAATGCAAGACTTGCCGAAACGTTTCCTTCGCTTAGTGTTTTTACTTAACAATGACTTAACTTGACCCGAGAATGCCCGCAGTACATCTGAGAGATCCAAGCCACGGCTATTTTATGTTCCTGATTTATTCCGATGCATTTTTGGTCTGATATTTCATACATTTCTTCATTGTACTTTTCTGGGAGTGCTTCACCTTGTACTTTTATCCTTCCGTTGAATCATCTCCCGTGAGCGTGCTGAAACGTGATCGCTGCGCTGAGCGATGTCTGTCATACACGATGTGTACATTGGCGCCAGAGCATTGCGAGCTGTTGGCCTAAAAGATACGTGTCATGGCACTATGATCGGCCGTGTCTCTGACAAATCCTTATTCAAAAAATGTAATCATCTGTCTTATCTAGGATCGACTGTCGCAAGTTCTTCCTAGGGAGAAAGAGGATGGCATTGCAGCAGGGCATTGTGCAGGAAATGTCTGTAGGGATATGAAAAAAAATGGAAATTTGAAAACTGAAAAAAAGACAAAGACTTTTCCAAAACATTTTTGGGAAATGTGTAAAATATTTGTTTATTTAGAACTTACCAAAATAATTTGTAGAAATTATATTTAATATAATTTAATAAGATAATAATACGTTGACTAATTTTTACGTGTACTATGTCAATTTTTACCTTTTGCACCGTAAGTATTCACACAAATTTCTGCAGTGTAGGGTTCATTAACAATTGCATTGAGTAACATGTACAAACTAAATAAAATACTCTTTATTTTCAGTAAATGAAGCTTGAGATCATTCACATTAACGAAAATTTGCAGCTGTATCTGAGAGATGCATTGCGGGAACTGGTGTGAGGCTACCTATTACCGACACTCCCGGGTTAAGAAAAATTCGTGGCATCATTTCAAGACTTACAATTAAAAGAAATTATGCTTAAAACATCGAAACCACAAGAATCAATGTGGTTAAAAAAATGGCTCGAAAAGTTGGAACATGTCTGAAAATTTCGAGCAGCAAGGATCCACACCGGAAAAGAAGTACTTGTGGAATGTGTATGTAGAACAATTAGAAAGGTTCTGTATTCACTATACGGAAAATAGAAAAACCTAAAACATTGTTTCATGTAGTTCGGTATCAAGTAAAAATTCAACCGAAAATTTTAAATCGTATTGTTGAGGTGATTTCGATACTGTTCCTTCCTATTCTTTAGAGTAGAGGGGGAAACGAAATCTTAAGGAAATGCAGAAAGGCAACTTTGCTACAAAGTTCAATTCAAGGAAACAAAATTACCCATACGACACATGATGTTAAAACCATTCGTAAAGAATATTCTTCATAGAAACCGTGTACATTGAGTAGGAAAAGAAGTGAACTAAAAACTACGTTACACAGAAACAATACACTCCAACAACAAATGCAGAGTATTTTATGGAATTTGCAGCTATAATTAAATATGTCACTATTACGATTTAATTATTTTTGTTTTTTAATCTTTGAAACAAGCAATTATTACAAAGCGAAAAAAGAGATGTTCACCTGCATTGAATTGAAAGCACGAGATCTATAATGCAGGCCCCAAACAAGGTGGCAATTAGAGGATTCAAATTGACGACCAATTAAAGGAGGACGGCAAGGATCGCTCCCTGCGCGTGCCAAGGCATGGGCCGTCTCCAGCGGAACAACCAATTAACGGGCGTCGAATGTGCTTCTTCCTTGGAAGTAATCAATGGCTGCTGGTGGCGCGGGGAAAAAGAGAGCCGACGAAGATGAAACAGGGCAACCCCTCCACAAGGAACGTATTGCCGGAAATAGAATGAGGCAATTTTCGAGACCTTGCTTTCTGCGAAGCCGAAACGGAGTCTGGATGATAGGTTTGAAGTAAAATAGTAGTTATCATATAGGAAATACTTTTCTCTGCGCCCATTGTGTAATCCTGTAATTGAAGGCTACAACCAGTTGCATAATGATTAGTATCATTACATTAGTATCATTACGATACAGAGTTCATTATGAAACAGGTTCATGACCAATCACAGATAAGCTTACAAAATAAGTATTGACAATAAATCATTGAGAACCGTTCTAGTAAATGTTTCGTTCGATTGTGTACATTAAAATTGCATTTTATAAAATATTATGCTTGTCAGTTATAATTTCTTGTTATTTGAATTATTTCCTGGAATATTATTTAAAATAAATTGGATCGTAATTTCACTTGGATTTCATTTGAATAGCGCTGTATTCTCTCCCAGGCGGACTGGGAGCCACAGCCATCTGCGGCAGCATGCGAGGGTAGAGTTTCGGGGCTGTCCGCTAGGTGAATTTGGCTAATTCTTGTATGTCAACTGTCACGAAACTATTTAATGTAAAAGCTTAACTTATAAAAGTCGTAGAAAAAGTACCTTATAAACTCGATGTAATGGGTAATAATACACTCGTGTTGAAGTTTGCGATACTCGCTCGTTCCTTCCTCGTATTGTAATATCACACTCGTGTGTTAATACCCGTCACTAATCATCGTTTCACAATGTACTACTATTTTGTGACAAGAGCCCTAGGCAATAGCCTTCATTCTATTATAAAACTGCAAATAAAACTTTTCTTCTAAATAATTCTTTTTTTGCAGCTAAAGGTAGGCTTTGAAAATAATTCTAGAGAGTAGAGGTGTGTCTGGTGTGTAAATTCTAAGGAAATTTCTAAATCTCAATGATGAAAGAAGGAGCATTTCAAAAGTATCGTATTGCCAAGCTAGAAATGGAAAACAGTCATTTATAAGTAAACATAAAATGCCTTTTCGCTGTATTAATAGTGTTTTCATTGAAGGGGAATTAATTTTGGACAATCTGTTCCTCGTACCATTCACATTGTGGGCTAATAAATATTAATAAAATTAGAATTTTCACAGTATGTCCTAACTTTACACTTTTGAGTGAAATTATATATTTTTGTTTTTGACTTCTGATTTGGTTGAAGACCAATAGATCCTTCGTTGAAGAACAAACAAACACGAGAGGCGAAATCTGATATACCCAATACTGGGGATTCAGGAAGTACTTGAATTTTAAATTATATATTTGTGTTTTCTAATCGTTTGCATTAAACCCATTTGCATGCACATTTGCAGGTCCATAACTTGAATTTACTAATCAGATGAAGACAGATGTTTATCATATTATTATAATATAATGCTAAAATTAAATTATAGTTCACATTCAGAACTTTCCACAACAATCGTAAATAGCATTTCAACATCACAGACATTTGCCTTGCTTTGGTCGCAGGATAATCTTGGTAATAAAAACCCAATTTTCGAAAATATTATGTGTCAAAAAGTTAGTACCATTACACCCAAATGCGTAAAACAATATTTTCAAAGGGACCATCGACTGCGACGAGAAGTCACCGTGAATGTGGCATCCTTCCAAAGACAAGTCACGCCAAGCACAGAGAACCAATGCGCTAAGCGTGCGCCATGTGTTGGGAGTCAACATTGTGGAAAGCGATACAAACCGTCGAGGGCGTTACAAGTCAAATAAAAAAGTCTGACATTTGAATAGATCACAAATCAAAGTCGAATGTGTGAAAACGCAGGGTGAAAAATCTCAGATGGAAGATCTTGGCGAGTGTCAAAGATGTGCCACGGCCAACTAGGCTTTTGCTGCAACAATGGCAGTGAGGCAGATATCCGGGCGGCGATGCTGGCGAGGCAGGGGCGACAGAGCCAGGATAAACGGGACCAGGGCTGTCAGAGTCGGGTCGGAGCCAGAGTCGGGTCGGAGCCAGAGTCGGGTCGGAGCCAGAGTCGGGCCGGAGCCAGAGTCGGGTCGGAGCCAGAGTCGGGTCGGAGCCAGAGTCGGGTCGGAGCCAGAGTCGGGTCGGGGCCAGAGTCGGGGCGGGGCCAGAGACGGGGTCGGGTCGGAGCCAGAGTCGGGTCGGAGCCAGAGTCGGGTCGGAGCCAGAGTCGGGTCGGAGCCAGAGTCGGGTCGGAGCCAGAGTCGGGTCGGAGCCAGAGTCGGGTCGGAGCCAGAGTCGGGTCGGAGCCAGAGTCGGGTCGGAGCCAGAGTCGGGTCGGAGCCAGAGTCGGGTCGGAGCCAGAGTCGGGTCGGAGCCAGAGTCGGGTCGGAGCCAGAGTCGGGTCGGAGCCAGAGTCGGGTCGGAGCCAGAGTCGGGTCGGAGCCAGAGTCGGGTCGGAGCCAGAGTCGGGTCGGAGCCAGAGTCGGGTCGGAGCCAGAGTCGGGGCCCTGGGCTGGCTGGGGGCAGATCTGTCGGGATGGCTGCGAAACGACCTCGCGAGCGCATCGCAGCGTGCTGGAGTGCGCGCGCTTCTTGCAATATTTACTCGGCGGCGCGTTCTCCGCAGCTTCCTCTCGCTCTAAGGCTGGCACTCGGGTCACGACCCTCGCCAAACCGTCTCTCCTTTGCACTACTCCTTCTGGTCATGCTGGCTCCACAATGGCAGGCGATTGCAGCCTCCGCTCGCGGTAGTCTTGATCCGCAAAAGCTGAAGCCGAATTGCAGGACACAGCAAATGTAATCCCGGAAAGCAGTTCTCGAAACACAATGGTGGATCGCAAATACTAACTTTCACTGACGTATGTCCGACGGATTATGTAATATGGCTGAAATCGACCCTTGTAATTTGATTCATCCTCAACAAAAATGGTAATAACTAACATTTAACCTGTTACCACAAAATTTCCTCAAACAAAGTTTCCAAAGGTAGGCTTAATAATTGATCATTCCACATTCCGTACCTCCAAAATAAAGACCCAAAATAAATTCAGTTTTGATTTTTCTTCTATTCATATGGACACACCAGCATCTAACAAGACTGATGCAGACATCTTCATAAAACCCAGGAAGAAAAAGATGAATTATCAGATAAAAGTCGTAGGAAATTTTTATACCAACATCAATGAATCTGTAGTGGAGGTTATTTCACCCACTAAATCAATGAACGAGGAAACCGGAGATTAATTCCCTTTATCATTTCAACTGTTTAAATTATTTCTAGAAGAACTTCTTGAACATCCATCACTCAAAATATAACTTATTTAGAGGCTTATTAATTAACACAAAGCTTTCGCACTAACTTTGGAAGAAACGAATATTGAATCTATGCCACTGCTAGTCTCAACACTAATAAATTAAATTGATATGAAGTAAAACGCACTCCTCTCTCTTTTACTATGAACAGAACCATTAAAAAAATCAATGAAACAAAGAAGAGTAGTCAAATGCAAGGAAAGTATAAAATTACATTTTAAAATAATTATTTTGGTGTTTGTTACTAGATTAAGAAAAAAAGTCACCAAATTAACGCATATTCTTCTCATGAGAGGAAGTCTCAATGCAATCTCCTCCTAAATGAAATCCCCTTCTAAATGAAACCACTGTAAAGTCTCTTTAAAACGTTCAGCACATTTTAATTTTCAGCCCTCTATACAACAGCATCAGGCAAAGACATAATTTGACTATAGAAGTCAATATTCACTGCATCGTTGAATGGAACTACATATTATGACTATGCTTTTATTGCCTTTTATACACTTTTATTATGAATACGTTTCTCAATATTGTATTGTAATTAAAATATTTCAAATTTTATTGGATAATGACCTTGGAGTAAATGCGACTGTAAATAAGTGAATTAAAAAAACCAATATTGTAGATTGAATGTGAAAATTATTCATAGTCTCCCGTATGTTTTTATATTTCATAAAATATAATATTTCGTTCTATAAAACCAGACACCGGAGATGCTATTTACGATTTCCCTTCCCGGAAGAAAGTTTCACGTTTGCCATGTCCACTGCTTTCACTAACGCTCCTCTGACAAATGTTGAACATTCTAGCCCGCACTAACAATGAATTCTACCTCAAGTGAGTGCCATGGGAACTGTCGGAACCAGGGGTTTTCGCTACTTGCAACACAGTGGAAGAAAACCTCCTTGTGCTGCCGGGACAGAGCAAAGAATCTGAACAGGGCATTTACACTCGCAATTTCATTTTCAAATACCAATTTCTGAGCAAGTTATTGCCATTGTAATGTTAGTATCTCTTTAACGTGAGCGTTTTAGTGTTATTGGAAAGTGTACGTTTGTTGCTAGATGGTTTAAAATTGGAGGCAAGGAAAATGTATAGGAGAGCTGCTAGGTGTAGATCTTATTATTCATGTACCATAATAGAAACGTGCAACCATCTATCTTTGATGCGAATCTTTCTTTTATTTGCAAATGAAATGAAAAAGATGTGTTCAACAGATCAGCTGACGACTAATGTTTGTTGGAGTACTCTCCTTATACTGGAGAGCAATTATAAATTACACAATTCTGACGCGTTAGAATTAATGCGAGATATTCTTTATTTGTCTTCTTTCTTTTCATACATAGAATTTAATTTGAAATTGAATATTGATGTAGCAATACGTATGATGATTAGTGCTATTTCATTCGGTTACTACATTAAAATCCGTATGATCGTTAATGCTATTTTATTCAGTTATAACATTAAAATTATTAATTTTTTTCAAAATATTTTACGTTTCGCATTTAAATCCAATGCTGATAGACAAGCAATTGAATTGTTTTGTGCTGAGAAGAATATGAACAGGTCATTTATTATCACATTTTAGGAGGAAAGAAACATTAAATAATACATGTCCAATTTTTCTGTGTGAACTGACTAATGATAGTCCAAGCACTGTTATGTTGTGATTGCTTTCGTGACAGCACAATTTGCCTTGCCTTAAAGAGCAACTTTCCAACACAAGCGAAAAATTGCAGTTTTGACCGTTTCCCTTTCTCCTCATGCTGATTCAATTGAATTTTTCATTAATACAAACAAATATTGGGAACATAGAAGAAAAATGTTGTATGCCATTGTGGAAAGAAAAGTTTAACAAGAAGCTATGTGAGAAAATTCATTGTTTCACGATATTGTATCAGATCCTTAAGAAAACATTTGATTCCCAATCATCTATAACACAACAACGTTTGATTTGGAGTCTTATTTGTTTATTTTTGACAAGCACAATACACATTTTTGGAGGCTATTTTTCCAGCCTTCACAAAACGAAGATGATGTGTATCTGGCGTTGGGTCACTGTAATCCTTGTTTTATTTTTCAAGTGGTTATCCAAATACGAGATATTTGAAGAAATTTTTGCAGAGTTTCTTTTGTCTTCAAGTCTACTCTGTATTTCTAAACATAATATCGGGTTGTTTCATAGAAGGAAAACAATCAGGACTATTTGTCAAAACATAGCGTCGTGTAGATTGTACAGTCCTCTATGTAGTACATTGAGAAGCTCCAGAACGTTTCATTTTGCTTCACACTTACAGAGTAAAGGGGTTAACCATTACACAGGATTTGTATATTACAGGTAGATTCTCGAAAGACCTCAGGGGGAGAGAGAATAAGATATTCCAATCAAGGAAAAACAAATTCTCTGTTACCACCAACGACAAAATAAAGAAGTAGTGACGATATATTTAGATATCGAATGGTTTCATTTTACCCTCTTGAACAAACATTCAAACATTCTGAAAACATTCCCCAAATACATCCCGGAGGTCGCCCACTTTGCAGTGGCTTTGCTTGTATTCTTTCTGCTTTCTTCTACAACAACCTTTTACTGCAAAGCTCTTATTTTTCAATATTTATTTTTACAAAACCTGCATATTCTCCCATCTATTTCAACCTAAGGGGGTTTACGCGTTATTTTAAAGAATATTTGAAATAATTTTGCTAAAGGGAAATAAAAAGCAGTGGGGGTGAGATCGTGCAATCATTAGGACTCTCATTTGTCTGCTACATCATTTTTGTAAGTTAATATATTATGACATCTAGAAAAAAATCTTTTGCCAGTAAGGAGAACCAGGGTTTAAATAAGTCTAGATTTAAAGGACATCACGACCACTCATACCACATAATAAACCTAACGTACGAAAAGTTCATAAGACTGACAGGACAGTGAAACGCAGTTGCTAGTAGGTGCTAGTGCTTGTGTAAAACAACAGCAAAGAAACGTCAAAAGCAAGAGCTTCTGTTTGTCTCCATTGCCCTACTACGTGACCTCTCCCGAGGTTTTCGCCCTCATCCTCTTACGCAGTTTCCTCTGCGACCGCTCAGCAGTTTTCCTTCCTCGCGATGGCTTTGCGGGGACTGATTTGTCGCAGGCGAGTGGGAAGCGAAGGTCATCGTGCCAGGTAGAGCGTAAATGAATCATGATAATGTCACTTGTGAGGAGGCTGCTTCAAACCTTTCAGATTCGGAAAGCTCGATTTGTCATCAGGATTTCCGAGCGTGCGAAAAAAATATACTTCATTGGATTTGCGCTCCAAAACGAGATTACAGAGATGTAGCTACAAAACTGCCTCAGGAGTTATATCAATATTCTAAAATATTTTGTTAATTCGTGTTAACTTCGAGTATTGATTGTATACATTATTCATTTCATATGTAAAACAAACCAAAAGCTTTTGGTCCGAAACCACTACGCATCAGAACGTACCAACCTGCCAGACGCCAAAAAGGATGAGTTCGCTGCCTAGCAGAAACAAAGGTTACTTGTTTAACAGCGATATAGGATATTTCCAACCACACATTTGTTGACAAAACAGTTAACTTAGTATTTCCTAAGTATCCTAGAGGTTTGTAATATTATGAGACGTTTTGTGTGAGAATTTAAAAATTTTTGAAATCATGGTATTGATTTACATGCACATAATTTCATTTTCATGAAAATTCAAAAGGTGTGTTTACAAAGAAAAAAGTAAATTTAGATTCCTTATTTCGTTCTGGAAGCAGCTGATTGTCTCGGTCTCTTTTTAAGGTGAAAGTGACAGCTGTAGGACAGTATGTTTGATGAAATACGAGAATTGGACAATAAATAGAATTCTGGAACAAGACTCATTCTGGAGATAATCTTGAGAATATCATGATCAGAAATTCCTTTGATGTCTTCTAGAATGGAGCATTTCATATTTCTCTAACCAGCCTTCTTCTGATCGTTGCGACCTCTACATTAATGTATATTTTTCTTCTTCTTTCATATTGTTTATCTTGGAAAGATGATTGTCAGTTTCCGTGCATCTTTGGAAAGTATCAATCATTTGCTTCTGAAAAAAATAATCATAAAAAAACAGTACATCGGCCAATTGATACAACTGAAATCGTTGGATCGGCGGATGGACCCGACCGAGCTATGTAGTATCGAAAATGCTTCCACCGTCGGGACTCGAAACTTGCGCCCTCCTAGCCAGAGAGACAGTGACAAGGCGTCCTTTGAGCCCTGTGAGTGCTGCTGGGAGAGCGGGGCGGCACGCACGCCCTCCCGCCCCGGGCGATCGATAGGCCACGCAGATTGTGTCGGCGGAAAGGACTCGTCGTGCCCTCCCGCACACTGGGCCGCGCCTCCGCTCCAGCGGCGCCAACGCGCGGGCGGCCTCGCTTGCACGCAGCCTGGCGGCGAGTTTTAACAACGAGGTGGTACAGCGACCACTGCTATTGTCTTTCGCATTCCGTCACTGGCGCGGCCATTCGCAACGAGTGCGAGCGCGTTGGACTCCGTCTAACACATCGCATATGGAGTTTTCTTTTTTTAAAAAATAAAATCACGAATACACTTTTCATATTTCTCTGTGCTTACACTATAATTGAATACACTATGGAAAGAAACAATACACAACGACTGACCAGTTTTCAAACTTTTATTACATTTTCATGACTCGTACAGCCACTTGTAGCATGAGTACTCGCGCGTTGGACTCCGTCCAACACACCTATTTATGAAGCTTGTTTTCTTTATTAACATCATGAATACATTTTTCTTATTTATCTGTTCTTATATCATTGACCCCGGTGAATAAGCTGATAAATCAAAAAGTCTTAATTTTACAGGTGAGCAAAACAAACACCTTAAAGAAATGCTCTCAATTATGAATTAATGATTCAAAGAAAAGCTACACACAAACAGTTTCGTTTGAATATTATCTTCATTTGAATATCATTAATCCCTGATTTACTTAAGTTGAAAGTTGGTTTTTGCTCTCCTGTAAAATTGGGTTTTTTTACTTATCAGCTTATTCACCGGGATAAAAGATATTATCATTGCTACCGTGTGATTGAACAATGTTCCTTTTTGTTTTTTGTAAATGTATATTTCCTTGTTTGACATTATATTGCACTCTCAGAATTTGAATATACTTACAATGAGTATGATTAATCATTACGTAAATATTACATTCATTCATTACTACTCTCATCCATACACATTCACATAAAAATACAATTACAATCAATCACATTAGAAATAAATAATTGTATGTAGTTTTGGTAATGTTACTTTAATATATTCATAATTCTGAACATTTTAATAAATCTATTTTATAAAATGGTTTGATGTTTCAAATTCAAAAACTAATTTACGGAAAACAAACTGAATCTTTTGAATAGTAGATTTAATTCGGGAAGGAATATTAGATGTTTGGCGAAGGTTACAAATTCTACTAGCTGAACAAGTACAAATGGAACAATAAATCCTACTAAATGCTTCATTGATACATTAGTGTTTATCATTTAATGTGTTTCAATGTGGAATTTACTTAATTTGTTGTTTAATGTGACTTTTGCATTCCCGACTTACATTTTTCTTCTTTTTAAATGAGTTTTTAGTTTTGTTTCCGTCTCACGAGTCGTACTGTACATATTGTTAATCTGTAGTTGTCCAGTGTGATGCATAATGCGGTTATTTTATTCTGCGATTCATTGATTTTCATTCAAATCAGTCTGTACTTTCATTAATTCAATACTCGTCTTGTAATTAAAATTGAACCCTTCCGATAATTACCGATCACACCATTTACTAGCGACTACAAAATAGGTCTGTTACTTTCATCAGTTTATTTGCAGTCGAACAACACAAAACATGAACAGGATATTTTAAATTATCTAGTATTGAATAATGTTAATCTCGACTCGTACTATCCATCGAATGCACAGATTGAATAATTCATTCGTTTATGCATTCTTTGACTCATTCATAATACATTATTTTCGTCAATCAAAAATGTGATATTAAGCTTGCCTGATAACCATTATGTGGAACTACACCTTAAATAATTTGTTATTTGACAGCTCATTCTCCGTATTTACGAATTATAACTGAAGTTCCCAACTTATTGTTGGCCAATGTTTTTTCGCATGCGATGAGCAAAATATTTTAAGCTATTAAAAACTAGAGATCAGGGCAGCCAGCCGCTGGAATTCTCCTTCAGGCTTGCTTTTCTGATTGGTAGTTTTCCGCGGTTTCTTCAATCTACGCCAGGCAAATGCCGGTCGGGATCTTAGAGCTTGTCCCAGCTGGAACAGTGCCCTGTTGGTAGAAGATGCCTGGTTGGGGGAAACCTCGCTAGCCGACGGTAGGTCGGCGCCGGATCTCGTCATCCAGCGGAGGAAGATCACCGCCATCTCCCCAGTAAATAATGCAGTATACTTACGGGACTAATGATCTCGGTAGTTGACGCGCCCGCGATAAAGATGGGGTTTAAAAATTAATTACAGCACAATTGTGGTTATTCTGTTTATCAACTTTTTTAATTGTGTTTTTTCTATCTTAAACAATATGTATCAAAATTTCCTTTTATGTGGAATAAAAATGTTTCATATTCTTTCACGATCTCGGTGCTGAAGGTTTTGGCAGCGCTTTCAGAAAATGAGAGACCGTACTAAAGTATTTTTTCATGTCACAAAATAGGTTCTATGCTCAATGGGCTAGGGACATACCCCGCTAGCACAACGCCTGTGCTATCATCACCAGTAGACAACCTTTACATCACTCACCTACAAGATGGCCGCCTGGATATTCAGCGTTAAAGCTCATTCAGAGTGAAACAAATGCATACGCTAAGTAAACCCACAAGTTGAATGCATTGTTATTCAATTGAACGAATCACGTGGTGAAAGGCAAAGTGAATGTAAATATTATTATATACATTGATGTAACCTCGAAAGTTAACATACTGCACGTTTTCAGGGTTACATTGATGTGAACTGCGAACAACACACACTCGTGTGCTGTCGTAAGATGAAAAATCTTCTATTTTTTCTTAGAAACTAATTTAACTTGTAATAGCATAAATTGCCGTTCATTATAATAAATGCCCAAAAAGATTCCTAGAATCTTTTTTGGTCCTTAGAATATACTAAATAACTATCATCTAAGCATCCATTTTACTTGATCGATTTTACATAATGTCCTTGAAATGTTTATATAATTTCTATTCTGTGTATTTATTCTATCGATCTCGATGGGTGAGTGGGTTTATTTATATGTCAACAGCACTGCAGGAACGTTATGCCCACATCCATGTTAAAAACGTGCATGCTTGTGTCCTCATATCTACGTGTGCCCTGTCAGAAATTACATTAAATATAATGTACGACAGTTAACTTATTTAATTGTAAACATTTTTAAATAATACATTAAATTTAATTTCCAAAATTTTCCTGTACTTTTACTTAAAAGCAATGCAGAAATTTCTGCCAGGGCAGGTTTTCTGAAGCCCCCGCTGTTTCTCCTGCCAGAAAGGGCTTCGGGCGCGACGTTCAAGGGGCGTGCACATGGAAGTCGGGCACGAGGGCGTGCCGCAGTGCGCAGGGCCGACCCTTCTCCCCTCCCTTCCACGCCCTAGGGCGCGCGGGCCGCTCCACGCGAAAGGGCGGCGACGGCCGATGGCATCTTAAGGGCTGTCGAAGGGCGGATTTCGCCGGAACGCCGTGCTAACGCGGCGGCGCGGGCGAGCAAGGGCCGGGCCAGTGGGCGTGGCCCAGCCACGGGGCAAGGGACGCTGCCTTGAGAAGGCTCCTGCAGAGGCCGCTGGTGTGGCCTTTGCCTAACGGAAGTTTCCATTACCGCCGTTTCTACGCGGGCTATTCAGTAGGACGACGCATTTCGGTTTTCCTATTGACTGGGAGACTGATTAGAATCAACTTAAGACACAAAAGCCACCAAAGCATATTGATCAGGTGGAAAAAACTTACATTTGGGAGACGGATTAGAATCTAGAAATAAAAGAATAGAAATCAGCATATTATAGAACAAACGATTTATTGTATTTTTATTTCCATGTGTGTGTGTGTTTGAACTAAAGTGCTAATGCGTTTTTTGTGACTGGGAGGGAGTGTCTACACAAATATTTTCCTAAAATGAAATAACTTGTGATCACAACTTATAAAATAAATTATAATATAAATAAGGGATGATCACAACTAACTAGCGTATATTTTACATTTCAGATTTAAAAAAATATCGAGCCATATGAGAAAATAAGATTTAAAATCTCTATAGATTGAAATCTTACGCTAAGGATTGTAATATGTAATGATGATGATGTATGATATAATGTCTGTCAAAATATATTTAAAATTAAAAAGTAGGTTTTTGTGTAATAAAACCAATAACTGGTATATTTTTTTCTTGAATTGCAAAGATTTCTGAAAACTTCATGCAGAAACATAAGTACGGAAATTTGACTAGTAACATTATTTTTTATAATAATATTCTTTTAACTAATGTGCATGTATAATACAAGTCATAAGTGGAAATACTTCGTACACACAAATTAAAGACTTGCTTTCCTTAAAATTTTTTTTTAAATAATATTTTCTAAATTTAAAATTAGAGAGAAAGATAAGATGCATTGTGGTAAGATGCGTATCAGATACGTCATAATTGTTTCTATATTATAGGTTAAAGTTATTACAATATGCAGTGTTCTGTTCGGTAACAAGTTTTACAAAACATACTTCAATTTACCACCAAGGAATATTATTACATTCAACAAGAATCGGTCGTAATTTTAATGGCTAAAATTCTCCCTTGTTGGATGTGTATTTAAATAAATAACGGCGAAGCACAAACAGTCTATAATTGAATCCCTTAATTGGACCCTTAAATTCATTATACATATAATTAAATTGTATGGTTAAAACTGAGAGTCTGCAAACTTAATTTTACATGCACTAAATAGTAAATAGTGTTTTCGAGTGTGAAAACAACGACATTATCAAACTTCAACCAACCCATTTGTGGGATGAAGGGAACAAAACCTTCTTGTCGTGTGTTGAACCGATTGACCGCTAGTTTGGCGACTTGCGGGGGAACCGGCTCACCTCGTCACCCAGAGGAGCTGCCACCGATGTGTGTGTGGTGGTTCCGTGCCTGCCAACTGCCGGGCCGGCGCCTGCTCCATCCGAAGCGACGCGTATTCACCCCCAGTGTCGTTCCATCAACCTCGCCGCCCCCTTCCTATCCAAACAGCCCCGCCCCGCCCCGCCCGCGCATCTCGTGTGGCTTGCGGGCGCGTAACGAAGTTAGCTCGCGGGATGGACCGAGCTGCGCGCGCCGCCGCAGCCGCCCCGAGTAACCCCAATTCCTCCTCCCCCTCCCCCTCCCCGGTGGCATTTACTTTTCATCTCGCCCCTTGCTCACTCTCGGCTCACGTGCACGCCGCGTCGCTCGTCATCGCTCCGTTCCTGCCTCGTTTGTTTGTTTCTTTCTTTTCTTTTCTTTTTATTTGTGTCTTTCCTTCTTTGTTGGTTTCTTTATTCCTTCCTTTATTTGTTTGTTTATTTGTTTCTTGTTTGCTTCTTGTTTGCTTCTTTGTTTGCTTATTTTCTTTTTTTTTGTTTCTTTCTTTCTTTTTTTTTTTTTTTTTTTTTTTTAATTAACCTTTGGTTTTTTTTTTCTGTTTCATCCTTGTTTTCTGTAATGCTAAAATACTTTTTCGTTCCATGAAATATATAACAAATTTTCTCCAACTTACCACTATTTTCTATGTTCGAATTTACCTTATTTTGCGGTCCAATTTTGATTAAACAGAGAAAATATTTTCTTCGATTCATCATCTTCAATTAAATGGCGTGTGGCAGTTACAAGGAAAGTCACACCAGCTACAACACGTCTTTTTATACTCGTAAATGTTAATCTCTTGGTTATAATCGAAGCGTGGAGTTCTGCGTGACTTTGTGTGGTGCACGATTATATTCAAAATATCCGTTAAACGCAGGTCGCAAAAAATCAAAATACTCAAAAAAATGCTTATCTAACATATGACAATATGTATGTCATTGAAGTTGTCTTTTTACCCTCGTCATGACACACTGTAAAATATGTATCGTTTCATTAACAAAAAGTTATCTCAAATATCTCGTAAAATACAAGTCGCAAAATATAAATGAACACACGTATCAATCCTCTACATTCCCTCATGCATTATCGTGACAATTGGAATGCAATAATTTTAACCGTTCAAAAGTTACAGGAGATGCTAAAGTTAAGTAACTCATCCTGCATATTATATAAACAGATACGTAATAGTTACACTTGTTCCATTCATTATATTCTCTCTATTCGTTCTGATCTCGGTTCCATATCACAATTTTATTTTGAATTTTGATTCTTCCCCTGCACTTATACACAGTTTTCCTCACAAGTGGTTCACATTCACATTTTACATCACAAACCAATTTTGCATCTTTCTTACATGCTCCTCTTTCTACATCTTTTTCCTCCACTTTTCCAATCTTACACTTATGTCGTGTAAATTTAGCCTTTGCGTCCAACATCTACTACCTCACGTCATTTTTACTTTCTCTTGTGAAGCACACACGTGACGAATTCTGGCGGATCCGACTTTAAACAGCACCACATGTCCCACTTACATGCTCAGATGTCCACATTAGAGATTACGATTTTTTGCACATTTTAAGAACAAATTATAGCTGCTTTTTAGTCTCCTCAGCCATTGCAAGTTTCACTTCTAACCTCACGATTTCTTGGATAGTCCTCTCACATCCCAGATTTCCATCATCATTCGTGACTAACCGTCAGTGCTGTCTCTAGAGTAGCCTCTTAATTTTGCAACCGTTTTCTGGGAGAGAATTCTAGCGGCCGGCTGCTCTGATCGGTAGTTTTCCGTTGTTTCTCCGATCATCACCAGATGAATGCCGGAGCAGTACCCTAACGAATGGGCCACTGACCGCGCGTGATCTTTCCGTTCTCTTCCTTAATCTAACCTCATCCCACACGTACACTCACATGTGGTACATTACCATATATGTCGAGACGGTCAAGAGATTAGGGTGTGCCCCAGCTGGAGCTGTGCCCAGCTGGAGTGTGATACCTGGTTGAGGAAAACCTCGAAAGCTGACGTGTAGATCGGCGCCGGATCTCGCCATCCAGCGGAGGAAGAACACAGCCATCTGCCGAGATAAAACACGC
The DNA here is from genome assembly GCA_964035755.1 of Teleogryllus oceanicus. NCBI lineage: Eukaryota > Metazoa > Arthropoda > Insecta > Orthoptera > Gryllidae > Teleogryllus > Teleogryllus oceanicus. The sequence continues at coordinate 27,346,950 of CAXIVR010000014.1, read as the reverse complement.
ATTACAGTTACGGGAATAATAATAAACTTAGATGACACGCACGGAAACACAAATTAATAGTTATTTCTCCGTGCTCAAACAGAGAGCCGTAGTTCAGTGCATCAAGTGATGTCACCGGGAGGCCCTAGGTTCGAGTCCCGACGGCGGCAAGATTTTCAAGACTAGTTTTTCCGCAAGGTCGAATTCAGTCTCTGTCTAAAAGAGAATGCTAGAGTCCGGCTGCTCTGATAGGAATATTTCTGTGGTTTATTCGATCATCACCAGGCGAATACCGGAGCAGTACCCTAACAAACGGGCTACGGAGCGCGCGCGATCTTCTCCCTTCCTTGTCCTATCCTCTCCCCTTCACACAATTACACTAACATGCACTACACTACATATTCCGGGAGATCGGTCGAGGACTTAGAGCTTGTCCCGACTGGGGCGGTGCCTTGCCGGTGGGAAAGTTCTGTTTAGGGGGCAAAACCCACTAGCCGACGGTAGGTCGGCGCTGGATCTGACCATCCAGCGGGGGAAGTTCACCGCCATCTCCCGAGAAAAAAACATGCACTGCGCTTACGGGACTAATGACCAAAGCTGTTGACGTACCCGGAATCACTAATCAACCAACACACCAAACCGTTCTCTGTGGCCAATCCGCGTTGTTTACTTGAAGACACACCTCCTGCAGTGCTCCCTTTCCTGCGGTATCCCTTCCAATCTCGCCCCGCCCCCGCCCGACGCCATCAGCGCCCGCGCGTTTGCGGCGTGCGGCCTCTGTGAGCGCCTGCCCCCCTCCCTCTCTGGCTGGAGCGTAGGCGGCGTCCGCGCCGTCGCCTCAAAGCGATCAGCAGCGTAATCTGATGTGAGCTCAACTAGGTGCGCGCTCTGGCCACCGGCTTCTGCCATTCACTCTCCTCCGTCAGCGCGAAGGTGCAATCTGGTTGCTAGGGGAGACATTTCGGGAGCGAGAGCACTATGGAGAGAAATTAAGTTTGCACTGATGTTCATTCCAGGTAGTTTGTAGGTATTGCATTCTTTTGCCGGAGAAAATGTAAAATATATAATTGTTTTTTAAACAAATACGAGTGTCTTTACGTAGAAAGTAAACAGAAACCACTAACTTGAATGAGAAATATTTCCCATAACATATTAACGAAAATAAAACAAAATTCCTCCAAAAGTAACTTAGAGATTCGAATAGAATGGGTGGAACAAAAAAATACATTTTAATAATAAAGAAATGAACTGTTTTCGTATTTCGCAGAGTATATTTAGGTCGAATGTGGTAATGCGCGCGTAGTGTGCGTTGCGTGTAGCGGGCGAGCCCCTTAAACAGTGGGGCCGTTGAGATCTGATGTGATTTACAGTCTGCGCTGTTTTCTTCGCGGACTTATGTGAAACCAAGGCGAGCCAGTCCGTTTCAGCACGTGGAAAGATCCGGAAACAAGTACCTCTCACCAGCGAGGCACCGTCCAAGCTACGACAAGCTCTAAACCTCCCGACCGAGCTCCCGCCTCGTGTGGTAGTGAACTGCGTGTGTCATTGTGTGTAAGTAAGGGGTGAGAATAAAGCAAGGAAGAGAAACAAAAGGTCGCGCGAGGTCCGTAGCCCGTTTGTAAGGGTACTGCTCCGGCATTCGCCTGGTGTTGATCGGAGAAACCACGGAATACCACCGATCCTTGCAGTCGATCTCTAGAATAGCAACCGTATTAAACCCGGAAACCTCTCCAGTCAGCAACTGTATTAAACCCGGATAACTAAGTTAGTGTCGAAGCTCGGATCTCCGGGTCAGAGGCACTGCGGGAAGGCTAGAGGCTGAGTGGCCATGCGGCGGAGGGGCGTGGCGACAGCGAGTGCAGGCAAAGAGGCGGGCAAGTAGTGGGATGAATGGGAAGAGAGGGCGTGATGGACGCTCAACAAAGGCTCTCGCGCGTCCGCTTCCTGGCGCAGGTGTTGGGGCAGGCAGACTGCGCCACTCACCCGCAGCAGGCGCCACCCAACGCATTGCGCTCGCCTTGCACCTCGTCACACCTTTATTACTACTATTTCTATTGTTATTGCTACTATTTTTATTATTACTATTGTTATTTCCCATATGGTTATCATTACTATTCCCATGGCTATCAATACTATTCATATGGTTTTCATTACCATTTATACATATTTTATATTATTTATTTGAGATATAATATTACTATGGTTATTGTTACCGTTACTATGGTTCCATTACTATTACTATGGTTATCATTACTATGGTTTCATACATATACTATTTATTTATTGAGATTTTAAATTCTTTTTTTGAATTATTAACTTATTGCGGTTTTTTTTTTTGACCAGTTTACTTGTTACTTTTTGGAAAATCTGTGTGGTTGTTCTGCATTTTTCTCTCTATGTCCGTAGTTGACTGCTATTTTGTACCGAAAATTCTTGTATGCGCCATCTAGTCGACGCGGGTTCTCCACACCAAGAGTGATAAAGCCTATCTGGACTCCGCTAACTAGTTCCTTTCACCGGCGCCGCCCGCCCGTCCAGCGCATCGCCTGCTCTTGTGTGCCGGTGGCCTTCTGGGGGGGGGGGAGCACGTGCGTGCGAGCGCCTGTAACGCGCCGAATTTGGCGGGGCCCTGCCGGCTTGGGGGGGGGGGGGGTGCGGGGCGGGCAGGGTCGGCAGGGTCGGGCAGGGTCGGGCAGGGTCGGGCAGGGTCGGGCACGTCGGGCACGAGTCGGGCAGGGTCGGGCAGGGTCGGGCAGGGTCGGGCAGGGTCGGGCAGGGTCGGGCAGGGTCGGGCAGGGTCGGGCAGGGTCGGGCAGGGTCGGGCAGGGTCGGGCGAGAGGTGAACGGTGGAGCGGGTTCGGCGGAGCTTGGCCGGGCTGGGAGGGGCGTGACGGAGGCGCCGTTGTGCATATGCAAGAGTTCGCCACGAACGCGAGGCGGGAAACGCCGCATACTCCGCCGTGTTTTATGATAGCGAAGGAACTTTCTCTTATAAATTGCGGCGTCTATCCCTCCGACGAACGCTACTCAACTCCCTTGAACGTTAAGTGCCTGACGTTTCCAAATTCACAGATAAATTTCTTGAATGTGTAAACAAGGAAGGTATCCTTACTCTAGGATGCTCCTACACCATTCGCTTGGAAGAAAATCATCCGATCTATAACCTACAAATTCGATTCCCGTAGAACCTGACAGCGTTCAACACATGACGCAAACATTCAGGTCGTGGTAGAAATCGAACTCCGGACCTCCCGGTCATTGGTACGCCTGAGCGCTTGCCTCCCTTTCACCCCGTCGGCATTGGTTGGGAACTGGGATGCAAAGCCAAAGAGCAAAGAGCAACGGCGGAAGCGGCGCAGGTGGAGCAGCTACGAGCGCGAGTCTCGGCCGGCGCGCGCGCACTCGCCGGCGCGGACGCTCGATAAAATTCATAAAAGTCTAAGCGTTCTCAATGAAGCAGTAATTTACAGCCTCCCCTTTGTTAACACGCAGCGTGTCGGCGCATACTGAGCGGGTCATCTCCATATTATCACGCCGTGTAAAGGATACCTTTTCAGATTAGGTAGTATGGTTTACAATCTGACGTCGACCTTGATTATTTTTACTCGCTGGACGCGCGCCGCTGCTTTGCATTTGTGGAATTCTTGTGTGGGGAAAAGAAATGAGAACACTATCGCAGACTTACATGAGTACGTGGAATTTAAGGTGGCACATACATTTGAATTCTTTTCGTGAACAAAAGAATATTTACTCTATTTGGGAGATGAATAAAAACTGGGGCAAGCAATAATACGTGGAAAGTATGACAAGGAAATTCCAGAACGAATTTCTTTTAAAGTGTTGTATCTCTATGAACTGTAGTTAATTTAAAATATATTTAAAGTCATATTAATATTTTGTATTGCATCAACATCTTATTGTAAATTGTGATTGATATTTCGCTTCTTAAAATGTTATTTTCAGATTGTGATAACATATGAAGTTCTTCTATTAACAGTCACATTATGCTTTTGAGACAACACCATGTGAGTCAACAGCAGACATCAGAGTAAATTACAAAGTCATTGAAAAATAATATGATTTTTCACATAAAACAATAAAGAACACTTGACAAGACAGAACAAGAAAAGAAAAAGGAATACTGACTGATCTTTGTCACTTGACCATTTCTTATTTTTTCAACTGTGAGTTTGATTTGTTCAGTGACGTTCTAATAAACCCTAATAAATCGTAATGAAAATGTGACGAGAGTTCGACCAAGAAGACTAGGAGAGGTACACCGCACATTGTGATCGTCAACGCATCCAGCGGCATTTGCGGGAGGAGAAGGAGGAGGAGGTGCCGATGGGCCGAGTGACACCGCGAGTGCGCGTGGCGTGGGGCGATAGTCTGAGGGCTGTAGGCGCGAGGGGTGACGGAAGTGCTGAGGGCGGGAAATGGAGAGTTGATGGGGTGATAGAGGGAGGGATGCTTGGTTAGTTAGTGATTCCGGGCGCGTCAACAGCTTGTCATTAGTTCCGTAAGTGTGGTGCAAGTTTTGCCTCTGCAGATGGCGGTGATCTTGCCCCGCTGGATGGCGAGACCGGCGCCGATCTACCGTCGGATACTGAGGTTTCCCCTAACCAGGACTCTCCACCAGCGGGACACCGCCCCAGCCGGACGGGCTCTAGCTCCCGACCGGTCTCCCGGAATGTGTGGTAGTGTAGTGTATGTTAGTGTGTGTGTGTGTGTGTGTGTGTGTGTGTGTGTATAAGGGGAGAGGAAGGACAGATCGCGCGCGGTACGTGACCCGTTTTGTAGGGTACTGCTCCGGCATTCGCCTGGTATTGCTGGGAGAAACCACGGACAATTACCGATGAGAGCAGCCGTATTCTGCCACCCTTGGAAGCAGAAGCCAAGGACCACCCGCCCGGTTCGAGGGAGGGAATGTAGGGACGAGAGGGCGGGAAGGGAAGGTGAGGGGTCACGGGGCGATGAAGTGTGAGGATGTCAGGGTTACGGGGCAGGGCGGGAAGGTGACGGGACACGGAGCAATGTAGCGGGAGGACGGGTTGGACAGGGGAGGAAGGGGCGCCGACGAGAGGGCGAAAAGGCGAGGGGCGATAGAGCGAGTGTGTGCGAGGATATGACAGGACGAAAGGCAAGAGGACGGCCCACAGGGCGATGAGCAGTAGAATGTCGCGGTGACGGAAGAGAGCGATAGAGTGAGGGTGCGTGGGGGCATGGGATGTCAGTAAGATGAAGGGAAGGGCCAACAAGGCGATAAAGTGTGAGGATGTCAGGGTTACGGGGCAGGGCGGGAAGGTGACGGACACGGAGCAATGTAGCGGAGGACGGGGCTGCGACAGGGGAAGAAGGGGTGTCGACGAGAGGTGAAAAGGCGAGGGGCGATAAAGTGAGTGTGTGGGGATATGACAGGACGAAAGGCAAGAGGACGGCCCACAGGGCGATAGAGCAGTAGAATGTCGCGGTGACGGAAGAGAGCGATAGAGTGAGGGTGCGTGGGGGCATGGGAGGTCAGTAAGATGAAGGGAAGGGCCAACAAGGCGATAAAGTGGGAGGATGTCAGCGGAGGACGGGGTGGACGGGAAGAAGGGGGCGCCGACGAGAGGGCGAAAAGGCGAGGGGCGATAGAGCGAGTGTGTGCGAGGATATGACAGGACGAAAGGCAAGAGGACGGCCCACAGGGCGATAGAGCAGTAGAATGTCGCGGTGACGGAAGAGAGCGATAGAGTGAGGGTGCGTGGGGGCATGGGAGGTAGAGCGGGAGGGGGCGAGGCGGTAGAGGGGGAGGAGGGGCGCGGCAACTGCAGGTGCCCGGGGCGCGCATATTGAACGCAGCGCTCTCATTTTCCACTCTGCGTGGGCAGCGCGTGGAACTGCAGGGGGCGGGGCGGGGCGGAGCGCTTCCGATTCGTAATCCATTCCGTGTGCCCCGGAGCGCCTCTCGAGCGCCGCCTCGCCCGCGCAGCGCACGAAACAAACCGCCGCCCGCGTCCAAAATATGAGCCCCGCACTCGCCGCGATATTAGCCCGGGCGAGAGCGACAGCGCGGACAGGCAGACAGGCAACGGCGACCCGGGTGGGCCGCAGCGCGCTGGCAGGTGCTTTCAGGCGCGGACGCAGCAGGGGGGCAGAGGTGATGCGGTGGGCGTGGTTATGCTGAATGTGACGGGATGGGACTGGAGGGGCGGGTGAGGGATAGATGGGGAGAGGCGGTCAAGTAGGGTGAAACCTGTGGACACGTAGGAGCGCAGGGGGGCGACAGCAGGAGGAAAACCGTGAAGCAGGTGAAAGAGAGGTGCGCCAGTGGCGCGTCTGCGGGTGCGCAGAGGAGCAAGTAGAGTGGTGCGCAGAGGGCGAGTAGAGTGGCGCGCGTAAGGATGCGAAGAGGAGCAAGTAGAGTGGTGCGGCTACGGGTGCGCAGAGCAGCAAGTAGAGTGGCGCGTCTACGGGTGCGCAGAGGGGCAAGTAGAGTGGAGCACGTGCGCGTGCGCATAGGAGCAAGTAGAGTGGCGCGCTTAAGGACGCGCCGAGGAGCAAGTAGAGTGGCGCGCCCACGGGTGCGAAGAGGAGCAAGTAGAGTGGTGCGGCTACGGGTGCGCAGAGCAGCAAGTAGAGTGGCGCGTCTGCGGGTGCGCAGAGGAGGAAGAGAGTGGCGCGACCAACGGGAAAGTGGGCGCAGAGAAGCAAGTAGAGTAGCGCGTCTACGGGTGCCCAGAGCAGCAAATGGAGTTGAAGGGGCCGAGTGGATGTGACGTGGGTGCGGACGGAATGTGTGGGAGGGGGAGAATGGGTGAGCAAGTGGGGTTGCAGGGGGCGAGTGGAGGCCGTGTGGGAGGGGCGGGAGTGGGTGGGCGTGGGGAGCAGCTAGCGAAGCGTGCGAGATGAAAATGAACGCGCGCCGTAATTTAAGGTGCGTGCGCTTTGTAATGCGCTCGAAAAAATGGATGGAATTGAGGGGGGGCTGGAAAAGAGTGGAAATTGATATCCTGTACCTAATCCCTAGAAATTAGTTTTGCGTCATCTAATTACAGTCTCACTGGGAGTGAAGCTCCTGTAACATCTGTGAAAAAAGTGATAGAATTGTATTGCAACAATTTTTTGCAAAATTATCTGCTTTTGAAAGCACGCGTATCTCTCTCATTTCATGATTCCTGTGTTTCTCACATTTCGGGTGCGGCTCATATTCATTCTATTTCAAATAAAGGATAAATATTGTGTAATAAATTACATTCGCCCTTAATCAAACTCAAGATAGTGTTTTAAAAACGCCTTGTTATAACAAATTTAATTTGTTTGAAAAATATGATTCATGGAGCAGGTGGGAATATATTTTAAAATTTTGCTATACGACTACAATAATTATTAACGATTATATTTATTTTGATGAGTGATATTATCTAGCTAATTTTTGCATCGATCTATCTTTGAATTAGTTTGTTCACTATTAAGTTTAAAAATTCTTAAAAGGTATTATTAAATCACGAATGAAACATACCAATAGCTCATTTTATATATTTATTATCCCTATTTGCGTGATATTAAATACTTGCGTATTATATATTATTTTCAATGAATTAATGTAATACAAAATAACATTATCGTCCTTTCACCCCTTATCATCAATCACCATATCGTTTCATCTTCATAGTTACCCTACCGTTAACAGCAATAGTGGTCGCTAATGACCTTAGATGTTGAAGCGACCTTAAATAAACCTATTAAAAAAAATAACATTATCTGATGCCCAACTACTGTAAAACACTTAAAATATAATGTTCATAATAATGTATTTGATCTTTTTTTTCTTGAAAAAAAATAATAATGAAATATATATATATATATATATATATATATATATATATATATATATATATAATAGATAATTATGTTTGTGTACAATGTATCACGTATTACTATCAGAAAACTGGGCGACTATCAAAGAAGAGAGAAGCGTTGTTTTTCTACCTCAGAGGAGCGAGGAGCTAGTGATAGACGAAGGAAATTCTCCCAATACTGCTGGTGGTCATTCCAACCACTCATCCATCTTCATTCTTGTTATTTACCATAAAGTACTTCAAAATAATCATATTTCACGCCTTAGACGACTGCATTCTTTATTTAGATCTACTGGCAGTCTAAACATCTGCACAAAATTCTTCCTATTTACAATAATCAGTAATACATACATTTCTGATAGTGATTTGTTATTCTAGCCATCATTTTATCACGACAATTAAGCTATTTAAAATTTAATTTTATCCCGTACGACGATTTTTCCGGAATTTCCGAGTACGACGATGCGATCGTTGTACAAATGATATAATTGAGCAGAAAAAGAACACAATTAAATATTTATTCATCGTCACAGCTTTTCAGTGACTACTGTAATTTTGTGAAAAAAGAAAGATCACTAGTTTCTTCATGACATAACATTACTTTGAGAGATAACAGATTTTGAAACAAGCTCACATTATGGTGCTGCGTCGTCAGTGGGTTAGTTGCTAACTCGTGCCATTAACACGACCAACACTCTCAATGAACATGCAACCTCGAATAATGGTTACACGTTACATAAACGCAGACTGAAATCGTCTGATTTTTATCTCCCTTGCGTTAAAAAATTGAAATGTGCAGATGAGGCGATACATTCCAGGAACGTTTCTACCGGTGCAAAACATAATAGATAGATGAGGTTTCATAGGTGGAAAACCCATAGACAACTCGTCATGCACTTATGTTTGGCGATACACAAAGTGAGATTTCCGGTACTTGTCAAATAGTGCTAGGTAAGTTGTATAACACTCAGGAGTTCATGCAACATGCGTAACTTTGTTACACAATATTTCTTACAAGTAAGTAGTCTTCATCTTCTACCACTTGGATACCTTAGTGTGGTATTTATTATTCTGAGACATTTTGCAAACAACTAACTTTCATTTGTCTATTGCAATAGGGAAATCCATTTAACTACACTGGATAAGAGCTAACAGGAGTTCATAGACATGACTATGTTTTTTTTGTTCCTGAAAAACTTGTATAATAATAGGTATATTACATTATACAGATGCTATATTATACAGTATATGTTATATATTCAGGAGTATTATACATAATTCGTCTGACATCAAGTTCGTATTGCGGATAATGTTTATATCAGAATGTTCTTGATGTATTGTAAGTGCAGAGAAGTATTATGTTTGAAAACATTTTTTTTTGTTCTTGTATCTTAATCCGAGTCAGCGAGTTGCGCCTCGCTGCTGACATTTGTTTTTGTGTACAATGGTGATGGAGAACTCAACAATTTTTTCTAGGGGATCCCTAATTATTTTGCGCACAGTGTTAACCCTTCAGTGGCTGCGCTCAGAATTGGAATGCGGGTGGTCACATAAATTACAATTGTAATACATTTTTTAAAATTCTGATTTACAATATTTTACAAACAAATCGTCTTTTGGTTCAAATATGGACGAGTATCTAAAACATTGAACATTTACAAAATGCTAAACAATTTACTAGAACGTTGACATATTGCCAATTATATGAAATGCTACATAAAAATGCATGTATTGCGCCTTTAAACAAGAATAGTCAAATGCATGCGAGAATATATTCGTTTTTGAAAATTCTTGTGCTCTGTATCAGTTGTGCACTTGTTATAGTTTGCATTACGATTATTAAATAAAGCAGTTTTACAAAATTGTTTAAACATTTGGAGTCTCTATTCCGAATGTGCTTCAATGTGAAAATAAAATGAATATCTCACAGATTTTCTGAATGTGGCACACCCACTGAACACAATTTTACTGTCACACAATTAGTACTGTCACGTGATATTCTTTCGTTGACGTCCACAGACATAACAACATCCGACATTGCGCTTTGATAAATCCGTTGATCTCTCTGCCCCTTCTCGGATTCCCAGAAGTAGTCTTCTGCGTGTTATTATTGCAGTCGACAGATTTTCTCTCGATCTTCATTTTCATTGCTCGTCCCATAATGGACAAAACAGGATCCTTATAAATCCCTTTCTGATCAACCTTTCTCCACTATAGTATATTGCCTCTACATTCAGAGCATCGATTGCAGCGATATTCATGATGTCAGCTTAGATCAGAAACAGACCGAGTGGTTTTGTGGATAACTATTGTAATCGAGATGTTTCCAGCACTTATCACTGGTGCAGCAGTTATCACTTAAGTCATATTTTGCGATGTTTTCTACAAAAGGTACTGAAAAGTTCGTGCCAAAAATTTGTCAACTTTCGCTGTAAACAGAGAATGAATACGACTTGATTATAATAGAAATCCACGCGACTACTGAAGGGTTAAATGTAATGTTGTACGTTGTTTGCGAAAAAATTAATTGAATGATCGATTGATTGTTACTTATTCCGTGAGCGTCAATTATTAGGGTCATTAGTCCCGTAAGTGTAGTGCATGTTTTTCCGGGAGGAGGTGGTATTCTTCCCACGCTCAATGGTGAGATCCGACGCCGACATACCGTTGGCAGGCGGGGCTTTCCCCAACCAGGTATCTCCCACCAACGGGCAAGCGCTCCAGGAGGGACAAGCTCTAAATTCCCGATCGGTCTCCTGGAATATGTGGTAGTGTATACATGTTAGTGTGAGAGTGTGTAAGGGAAGAGAATAGGAAAGGAAGCGGAAGGAAAGGGTACTGCTCTAGCATTCGCCAGGTGTTCATCGGAGACACCACGGAAAACTACCGCTCAGAGCTGCCGGATGCCGGAATTCTCATCCAGAGAAGCGACTGAATTCGACACAGCTAAGTAGCTAGTGTCAAAAACCCTGCCGCAGACGGTACGCGAACCTAGAACCTCTCAATCAGAGGGACTGCAGCAATATATGTTGATGCCCTGAGCGATCTCTCCCTGATTAATAAAGACTTTTCGACTGTTTAATTTTAGAATATTTACGCTGCGACACGATCCGTGCAGCAGTGCGTTCGCTCGCCAGAGAGACAAGCTACGTGGACCCCTGCGCCTCAAAACCCTCGGAGCAGGCGAGGGGGCGCGAGGCGGAGGCGCTTTAAAAACGCGCCGCCTGACGGAGGCGCCTCTGGTGACGGCGCCGCGCGATAAGCGGCGTCATGCGAGCGGCCGCGCATCACCACCCCTCCCCCCACCCCCACTGTGCGTCGACTCAGCCTTGGGAAGCTGTGAGCGAGGGGCAGTCCACACCTTGGACGAAACTCTAAAGGGGCCCACCCCTTCGACCGGCAAAGGTGGCTTAGTGGTATCAGCACATGTCACTGCTGTGCGTCTGACCGGCAGGTCCTAGGTTTGAGTCCCGACAGCTTTTCCGGTCCTAGGTTCGAGTCCCGACCCGCAGCTTTTTCGACAGTAGCTTTTCAGCTAGGTCGAATTCAGTCGCTGTCTGGAGGAGAATTCTAGCGACTGACTGTTCTGATTGGTAGTTTTCCGTGGTTTCTCCGCTGAACACCAGGCGAATGCCGAAGCAGTACCCTAACAAACGGGTCACGGAGCGCGCGCGATATTTCCTTCCTCTTCCTTGTCCTATCTCCCCCCTTTACTTACACACACTTATACTTACATGAAGTGCGCACTGCCCATGCCGGGAGATTGGTCGTTAGCTCAGAAGACTATCATTAGAAAAATATTATTTAGAATGCATTTTCTTTGTTGGAATAAACTTACAGGTTTTAGTTATTTTTCAGTAACAATTTAGAACAGAGTTTGTAAATATTCATGTATGTGGTAAAATATCACTAATTCTTTGTATTTTAATTTCCGACAACCACGAATTTCTGTATGTCAGAAACTCGAATTAAATAAATATTTTTTGGTGTATAATATACTTTATCTTAATATCTTATTCTAAACAACTAAAAGACCGCTTTTTAGATGATAATACGAAGATGGTAACAAGGATATAGCGTTTAAAGCTGTTTATTCTGTCTCTATATCTTAATTTGAATTTTGGGAATAAAGAGAGTTCCTGAAAACTGTACACTCGCTAAAATAAAGTTTGTGCCTCGATTATCTTCCTGATAGAGCTGTAAAATGTATTAACAAGAACTCTGGGAGCCTGCTAGAGAGCTTTAAAATGTGGCACGTGTTGAGATGTAAGTGTGTAGCTTTTGCTAACAAAAACATAAAAAAGAATTACTTAATTTTAAATAATACCTCTTACATTGCTTTCTTCATTTTTCCTTACGAAAATTATATTACGTACAATGACGAGAAATATGTCAATAATTAAATTAGAATTTTCATTATAAAAATAATGTTAGATAAGGAATTTTTGTTTTCTAATAAGTTAAATAAGGGTTTTTAATTTAACGAATAAATTGAATGCATTTGTAACTTTCTTTTTTTTTTGCTTTTACGAATAGTAGATCCTGAGAATACAAAATTTTTTTGTACTTAATGATATGAAGCCCATTCTGAAAATATTTCAATAATGTAATCTCATTCTCCATGATCAATCAAAACAAATATTTGGTGAAATTCAAAATCTATTTGTATTATTTTTATCTTATTTGCCTTATAAACATTAAAACGATAAAAAATTGCTAAATATATTAATATAATAATGTGATTAATGAGTTAGCTCAGCTATAGTATTACCTTTGTGTCTGCAACGACTCTGTTTGGAAAGTCATAAAGTTTTAATCTTGACGCTCATAGATTTACACAGCCAATTCGAACTGAGACGCTGTCTGGAGGTTTATTTTAGCGGCCGGCTACCCATAAATTATATTTTTTCTCTCATCAATAACAGGAGAATTACTGCAATAAATGATCCCCGCGTGATCATTTCTTCTTCCATTTCAAATCTGGCCAAAAACGCTGGTTTCCACCTGTATTCATTACTCACCATGTATATGAGTTAGCGTAGAGATTCCAGAATTTAAAGAAAAGTGAGAAGAATACCCTTCTCTTCATGGTACGTCACGTACAGTTTTCAACTGTTTTTGATGCGAAATAAATAAATATGTATCAAAATCGTCTCATATTATCCAATATTATACCCTTTGCAGCTCTCACATACTACCAATCTTTATAAATGAGGTCTCTAAAGAAAGATAATTTCACGGAAACATGACGCATGCACTTTGACTTTAAAATTATTAAGGAATTGTTTAAAAAAACGCATCTAAATATTCATGTCAAATGCAACCCGCAACACTCGGTCGGATGATTTTAAATCTATATCGTTAAATAACTTCTAAATGAAACGTTGTAGGGCCTTAAAAATGTAACATTTTGAAGCAAGGGATCTGAAAGAAACGTTTCCGATACCGTATTCTACCGGATGAGATCTAAAACATTCCATTCCAATTTTTGCTGCTTCGACGCTTCTTGATTCTACCCCACCTGTTCAGAGCTGGTAAAATCTGCAACTGTATGTGAAATTAAACTAATTACTTGATATTCTACACGACTGAATGACACGGGTGTACCTCTCTGCTCGGTGATAGCGTTAAATAAGAATGGTTTTTATTGACAAGGGTGTATTGCGTTGTTATCACTTACAAGGAGACATATAGAACAAGTGACGGAAGATAAGATGGTTTTGAAGAAAAAACACATATTACAGAGTGTATGGAAATGGAAAAATAGGGAAGAGGGTGGGGTTTAACATGCGAGAGTTCTCGCATGGATACGCTAGTAAAATATTAACTTCACTAACGAGACTAACGATCATAGCAGTTGATGTGTGATGATAAACATCAATCCAGCGCATTCCGCAGTTGTTTTCTCTGTCTACGCAGCCACTTTCAGCATAACAGATAGTATAAATATTGTGCACATCGAGAACACGTAACAATGCCGCGATAACAGCGAAAGCTCTGAGTCGGGACCTAAACGTTTGACATCTACACATGTCACTTTCACCGCTGCCACGTGTTCGATGGCTGCCCGGACAGTGTGCCCACCGCACCCAATGAGGGACGCAATTTCACCAGTTGACTTGGCCTCCAGCGTGCATCTCCTTCGCCTCGTATCTTACTCGCCCATTCCGCGCTTGTCGCTCGCCGCTTGTGCTGTCTCCTCCGCCGCGGTCGCAGATACTCCGCAGCGCGAGGCGGAGGAGGGGATGTGGGCGGGGGAGGGGGGAGAGCGGGGTCTAAGCCAATCGGCTCCGCGGCCGACGGCCCTCGCGGGACGCGAGCCGCCGCCATATTGAAATATAGATAGGGCGCTCTTGGGCCCGTCACATAAATTTCACGCCTATCGATCACCGGGAGGCGAGGAGCGGCGTGGCGGGGCGGGGCGGGGTGGGGCGGGGCGGAGAGGGTCGGCGTGGGGCGGGGCGGGACGGGGCGGGGGTCGCTAAATCACGGACTTGGCACCGCGGCCGAAAAAGGCCGCGAGGATGGTGGTGCGGGCTATTGAAGAGAGTAGCACGGAAATGCGTAATGCCGGTAAGGTCACATGAGAATACATTTCCTTTTTTATTTATTTTGATTTTATGATAGCTTTTAGAGTATTCGTAATGTTTCTGTGTACATGTTTTTATTAGTACATAGTTAATCTAATTTAGTATATAATAATCGCTAATAACCTTTGTAGATGATGTGACTATAAATAAATTAATAATTAATTTAATACTTATTATTTTTTCGCAAAATTTGGGGTCTTTTGGATAAAAAGGAGATTAATTCTTTTGAAGTCTAATTTATAAACCAATTGAACAGAATTCCTTAATAAAACTCTAGGTTCGTTTGTTTTCTATAGCGCACCAGGAAAATCTCTCCGCATTGGAGCCTTCCTGGTTCTATCTGGTAGGTTGCTATCAACATAAATGTAAGTTTTAATAGGACGATCTGATTGAGCTCGATGCGGAGATACTTTCGTTGCGCACTGTAGTTTTACGTACTAACATGTGCTTATGGTAGTGCCAAATATTGTGATCACAAATTGCGTTTCTCCTATCTTATATGTTTTCTTGAATCATATTTTCAATTACGAGGCTGTCTGTAAAATGCTTTACCTTCTTAATTAACTGCGTTTCTTGAAACATCTTATTTTACGTAAATATATTGCTTTGCAAATAACCTCTTTAAAATTCTTATAGTAAACACTACTATTAAAAAAATACTTGACAATAAAATTATTGTTATTCAAACAATCACTCTCATTGGCGCTACTAGAAAATTAATGTGGGAGAATTACGCGCGAACTTGAAGAGGAAGTGCGGAGGTTTTCAAGAGAATTGCGCGGAAATGCGTAATGTGGGTAAGGTACCACGGAAATATGTTTCCTTTTTTGTTTTATTCTAGTATTTAGCAGAGGTATTGTCCATTATAAATTCTTTGTTAGTTCATAAGTAATACATGATTGGAAGCTGATTTCCGTAGGATAGAAAGGAATGACATTGGTGTTTTCATTTTAGATCGTCTTGCTTATACAAATGTTCATCGGCGTTTCGAAATTTAATTCCGAGAATTTTCAGTAGAATTATTTTTATTAATGGTTTCTAAATGAAAAATGCTGTTTAATTTTTCAAAGTCTGATTACCTTGTGTTGTTTCTTCAGACCTCGAATTTAATAATGTTTCTCTATTAGATGATTTCTGAAATAATGGATATCTTCAACACAACAGGAACATGAAAGTAGGTGCAGCTTCTTGAGAGATAAATATTTTAATTTTCTATATTATAGAAACATGAGAAAATAATGCGTTTTGAGCTGACGAAAAGGGCATGAGTGTTATTTCGTGAATAGTTACACTCCAAAATTAATTTTTAGTTCCTGCTTCATCTTTTGTTAAATTTTTGATATACTTTTGTCGATGGTTTTCTAAATGTTGGCTCTCTATTGTTTCAAAAAAGCTTCTACTTTTTAACTGATATTTCCTTCTTCGACGCTATATCTAAGCCTTTTTGCTTTGTATTCCCTGTAATTTTGCAACTTCTATTCTACAAGAGTGAATATTTGTATTTTCTTTCAATTCAAACAAGGATAAAATAATCGGAACCATTGATGATTATAACGGAGATTGAAGCTCATTTTTATATTGCTGCCAACTAGCGTTCATTCTGACTTGTTTCATACTGTCAACTTTTTTCAATCCTTTATTTTTCTGATTATTTCAGAAGCAGTCATGCTCCTAAGTGTGATTTAAATCTCTCAGAGGCGATGGTGGCGATTGAGGAAATGAAATAATTGCCCTTGAGAAGCAAAAGCCATGGCGATATTGGTCTGAATGCGAAAATCAAAACAGAAGAGTGGGTGGATTATAATGGCCGTGATTACACTGGCAGTGATAATACATGGTCATATTGCTTTAATTCTAGAAGCAATTGGAATAATATTGTTGGTAATAACCTTGATGCTAATGCACATGGCGGAAGTGATGATCGCGGGAGCGGATGAGGAGACAGAGTCAGAGCTGATGGCAGTTGATTGATTGATTGATTGATTGATTGTTTTGTATTTCCGGCCGCGTTAACTGCTATGGTTACGCCAGGGAACACGGTTTTTATCGCTAGGAAGGTAGAGTGCGCAACACAATTTTATACGTAGATTACAAATAGCACAATGAAAACGCCACATCACGACACAGTTTTTAAATGTATAACATATTTATACCGTATTTTGGTATTAATGCAAATACATTTGTAAAGACACCTGAAAGATACGTAGAATCAATACGCATAAAATATGTTTCAAAATAAAATATTTCTTCAGTTTTTCCATGCCACTTTCATTAGAAAGAAACTAAAATTAGGCTTTTGTGTTTTGTAACCTTCTGTAGTCGACGATTGCAGTCTTTGCTTTTGCGTCTAGTAGTCGCACTCAAAGAGAATTTGGAACACAATCTGTCTTGTTGCAATGTTTACACATTACATTTTTTGTGATCAAGTCATATAGTATATTTACATCAAAAATAATGTTCACACTTGAATTATCACTTAATAATTGTGCATCATTATCCTCATTCACATTAAAATTGAGTTTCCTTCTTGATGAATTAGGAGGAGTTGACTTCACAGTACAGGTAGAATTAGTGGGAGTTTCAATACTGCTCGCATTTTTAGCTGTATATCTGTTGCCTCGGTGATATTGCCGACAATTAAATGCACGTATTCTAGGCATCTTGAAAGCTGTCACTCACAATACTGACAATAAACGATAAATAACGTACTCATTCACAAGTAAAAAACTACCGGCACGGATGCAGCGAACTACAAAACAGAACTTACACAGAATACTCTAGGAAGAAAAACTAATTGAATAACGTGAGTATCGAGTGTCATTTGTCACTATTGTCAACTTCTGAGAGTCACAAATATTCTCGTTTCACACAGAATGTAAAAATGTAGACAGTACATTGCATGTCTTGCCGTTTGACATCTGACAGGTAACAAGGGTATTTAAAGTGGGCGTGACCACCACACCAAGACGTGTTCTAAAGTGTTTTTATCCATTAATGATTGCTCAAACATATAAGTGTTACATATCAAAATGTCCAGAAAGGCGCGCTTTTTAAAATAGGCCCATTTTTTTTAAAAATCGATTTTTTATTGATTTTGGTGTACTACTCCCCTTAAGAATAGGTCTTAGCGGCTGGACGGAGCGGGTTGCTTTCCACGGGTCACTAGTTCGATATCCGAAGATCGAAGGACCATGGACGTGGCGGGTTACCTTTGCTTGTAGTGGACTGTATTATTGGTTGTTGAAAGTAGGTAGGCAATCCACTCAGTCCCTTTCGACGCTCGTTAGGAATTTTGTAATAATGTGGATTATCATGGAAACACACTTCTCACCTTGCAGAATGATGTTTAATTACCTTGGAGTTGTCACAATTGTTCTTTACAATAAAATTACACTAAGTTATTGTTCTCATTGTGAGAATACAGGAATCTTCCATCTTGAATCACAATACATTAATTAGTTCAATACATACACAATACTGAACTATAACAAATTGAAACAATGTGGCTTTCACTTGACCACAACTTAAGCACAGAATATTACTTTCTGCATAAGAATTTACGTGATGTTTTTAACACGGAGCCCGAGATATACTTCTCGCACTGGCTGCTTCTCAGCGAGTGATTTATACACAATGCTGAACTACAACAAATTAAAACAATGTGGCTTTTCACTTGGCCACAACATAAGCACAGAATATTACTTTCTGTATAAGAATTTACGTGATCTTTTAACACGGAGCCCGAGACATGCTTCTAGCAAGGGTGCTACTCAGCGACTGATTTCTGTTCGGTTTGCGAGTTCTATCGGGCACGCGAAGAGGGGATTTGAACTGATTTGAACTGGCCAATTAGCGACTGCTTTTCCAGCGGTTGCAGTATGGCGAGGTGGGGTGAATTTGAACAGTCCAATAGGCAACTGCTAGAATTTGAAAATGTTCTAGAGCGGTTTAGAAGATTCGGGTCGCGAAAGCGAATATCACGCGGCGCAGTGGTGCCGCTTGGCAACTTACTTTCCATGCCGCGCTTCCGGTGTTGCCGCTTAGGGCGTAGGAAGCGTTTTATATTTATACGTCCCTTTCTGCTTTTGCGTGTGGGCCCGAACAGCGGCCTTAGTAGGTCTTAGTGGATGTTTTGAAAACAAGTCATGTGCACCTTTATATTTCTTACTGCGCATCGTCACCGAAAGGAATTATTTTAGTCCCTTACCTTATCGCAAGTATACAAGTATACAACTGTTGGGGTGGCAGATTCTGAGTCAGTCGGTGACATGCGGAACTGTACCCGCAGTGCGCGTGAATTTCACATCTGGTTTGCGTGTGTCTCAAATACTTTAATACATTACACTTTTGGAGTTTTTATAAAGTGAAATTTGCCACTGATCTGTAGAATATAATATGTTGGATAAAATGCAAATCGACAGTGTGAGAATCAACCGGATAACTTCTGTTATGGTTGTGGAAGATTTACACCCGAAAACAAATACGTGGAATTATAAAACTTGCGATTTCTTTGTACTTTGGATGTCGTGATTGTGATCAGGACAATCCATGGGTTGCTCACGAGTGTTGGCACATGTACAACGAACCTTAGGTTGTGGTTGTATGGAAACCTCAAATCATTGTCATTCGCTCTACCAATGTGTTGGAGAATACCAACAAAACATTTTAGTGTCTGCATATTATTGCAAAAAAGTGGATATTTTATTTTTAACTTGTTTTGACTTCACATGAAGTTTGCTCATAAAATATTTGTAGTAATGTAACCAGAGAGACAACACGGAAATTAGTATAGGATTTTGTTTTTTTCAAATACGAAACATGTTCATATCTTTTGAACTTTGAGTGACCGAAACTTTTTATATTAATTTTCGAAATGAGCATGACCGTTTCCTTTGAAATAACATACTTTCATCCTAGGGTAAGAAAAAACCTTGTGCTCTAGTGTTATTGGTTCCTAAGATGGAGTGCGTATTGTTCCCGGGAAGAGGTAAAGCTCCCCCATTGGAACATGCTCCCGCCCCTCTCACCATATATTTAGTGCATGTGCGTGTGGGTGTATGTATATGTGTGTATGTGTGAGGGGAGATTATGCGCAAAGAAGAAGAAAGAAATATCGCGCGCTGTCCAAGAGGCGTTTGCTACGCACTTATACAGAATTCGTCTGTAATTGATCGGAGAATACACAGAAAACTATCGATCAGAGAAGACGACCGTTAGAATTCTCCTCCAGACAGCATCTGAATTCAAGTAAAGTATTTATCCAATGAAAAAAGTTCTCCATTTTCGGGTCTCGAACTGTAGGGCTTCACAGTGAGAGACGCTGGAGTAGAACAAGTTGGTACCTTAAATCATCTTAGTGGTTAGGAAATGACGATTGGCAGGAGGTCAAGGAGGTATTTCAGTTGCACCGCGAGAAGCCGTTAAAGTCTCTCCTCCGCGGGGAGAGCGCCGAAGACAGAAACGCGAGAATGCGGCTTGCAGTATGGGGTGGGGGGTGGGGGTGGGTGCCAGGGAGGGGGTATTGAAAGGCGCATCGGGATGTGTGGAAATTCCAGAGCTGCGTCTACGGTGGCGCTGACGGCGGCGGCGCGTCAAAACACGACGAAAGGCGCACGGATTCCACTTCGACCTGCTGGGCCCCTGTACTTTCTTCTGACGCGGCAACCCACATCACACACTCGACGCACTGAGCAATTGTTTAGCCAGCATTAGGTAAGATATTAGAGTGCGTCTTTGACAATGGGAGAAGCACTTCACACTGTAACCAAACTAAAGGGAAACAAGTAGGTTAACACTAAATGCTGAAGAGTTCAATCAAATTATTATTTGTTTTCCGACATTTATATTTAGATTGAAAAATGATACTGAGTGGAAATACTGAAAAATTTATTTTAAACGGAATTCCAAGGTTTCTAGAATAATAAGCAAAACGTATGTATTCTCTGAGTATCTGTCATATGTTGTTCATTATTTATGTTGAAAATATAACGGTAATTACTATTTTTCAACAGCAGAGTGTAGAATGATAAAATCTTCTAGTCCTTCGTTTTATTTCCCAACTTGCAGATATTCAGTAAAACACGTGACTTCTCTGCCCATGATGTTTGATGCACTTGTAAAATACATCTAATATTCTCAGTGAGTCTCGATTCTCTTCATTGTTTTAAATATAGTGAATTTTAATTTTACATTAATAAGTATATTTTATTATATTTCAAAATTATATTTACATTTATATTAATGTATGTACATGCGAAATTTAAATTCTTTTTTATTTTTTGAAATAATATTAATGTATTAAATTAATTAAAGTAAGAAATTAAAACGTATTAAAAGGGATGTTTAAATTGAAATGCTCTTGGAAATATTAATTAATTGACGCGAGCCCGTCGATGCGTAAATCCAATGCAACTGATGACTGTTGATCCGATGCTTAGATTACACGACCCGTATGGCTTGCGGTTGCTCACAAAGACTTAAATCCGCGAACCGTAATTCGCTCTCCCGCTCCTCTAGGCGAGGCAACCGCTCGCAGCGCCGGGCGAGTGGAATGACGGGCGGAGCGCGCTAGTTCCATCTCGGTCTCGCGCAGGAACCACAAACTATCTTACACCTAATTAATTTTCACACTTCAATTAGTTTATTAACGATGGATGAAGGAGCGGCTTCTGGCTTTATGAAGAGGAATGAAAGGAGAGGGGGCGACTGACGGGTGGCGAAGGGAGTAGGAATTTATAAGGTTACGCGGAAAAAATGTGAAGAGATGAGAAATCAACGGGGAGAAAAGAGAGAGAGAGAGAGAAAACAACAGAGAGAGTGTGTGGGTGGGAGAGAAAGAGAGAGAAGGAGATGGTGGAAAACCCGCGAGTTTCTGCATTCGACTTGACTAAAGAATGGAAATCAGTCCGGCGGTAAACTTAATTAATGATTGAAATGCATGGAGTTCCGGAAGAGCGGAGAGGAGGGAAAAGAAAAGAGAGAATGGAGTGAAAAAAGGGACTTGGGATTTAAAATCACTTATCACATTCCGAGGCAACCGCCGCAGCGCCGAGAAGTTAAGCCCGCACAATGGAGGTCGAGTCTATTGTGCACCGGCGTAATTGCTTCGAGCACCTGTTGGCGGGAATGTCGAGCACCGGGACTTGTAATGCTTTCTCTTCTAGGAAACGCCCCACTCTGGAAGAGCCCGGGGCCCAGCGGTGGAAGAAGCCGATTTTTCGCGGTCGAATGAATATTCGTGGCGGCGCCGGCGGCGTCGTAAAAGCAAGAAATAAAAGAATAACGATGATTTACGTAACGAAAGAAGAAGGGAGAACGCGTCGCCATCGTAACAGCACGTGATAAAAGAAGAGTTCGGCTGTAAGAAACGATGAAACCACATGACGCTCTCGGTTATAAAGATTTTTTTGTGTTTCTTGGTTCCTTTCTTGAAGTGGTGATTGATTGAATGAAGCTGATTTTCGAGGTCGTTTGAAGGAAAGGTTCTGAACAATTGTGAGGTTAAAGTTGCCATCTACAGTTTCGTGGAATTGATTCGGATTCGCGAAAATTATGATATGTAAGTTTTTCCCATTCTGGCAAATTGGGGATAATTCACATGCATCATTTAAAAAAAAAGCAAGGTTGTAAGGAGTAGAGGTTAATTACCTTCAAATATTGAATAATTTCAATATTGAAATATTGAAATATTTCAAAATGCTTGATGTAGTATGAAGGCATACGTCGCCTCTATTGGGAATAAGTCTTATTATTTTTCTCAGCAATTAAATAGCTAAATATATTAGGAATACATTGATGTGTTGTGTGATGTATTGATGCAAATAAAAAAGATAAAGAAATATGTCCCATAAAACAGTGTATACAGGAGTGCATTAGCTTTGGAGCATACATTGAAAATTAACCGGATTAACGCAATAAAGCGAATAATAAAATTTTTGAATGCAGTTTTTATATTTTATGAAATGTTTATATTAGTATTATGTTAATGCGATTTAATATATTTCGTAGTACATTTTTCAGAATTTATTTTGTTTTTTTCATAAATAGGAATCGTGTTCTTTTTCAAGTAAAATTTAGGTATCAATCAAAAAGCTTTCCTGAGTAATTCTCCATCTCCTGTTTTTTCTAGTTTTAGAGATTAACGTTTTTCTGGCAAATTTGTTTTCAAAAAGTACTTGTATAACTCAATGTTTGGTTTAATCTTTAACGTTATCCGTTATCTTTAATGTTAACTCTTGAAATACTTCTTGTATTTTTTGATATTAGTAAACTACTTAACAGTAAAATGTTTACTAATCAAAAGCTCACTCTTTGGCACTACAAGCATATTAGTGTGAGAGAATCACACACTATTTGGTGACGCTCTTCAATTTTCAGTGCTTCTTATAAGAATTTATAGCAATATACGGTGTCTAGACAGTTTTTAGGAAAACTAATTTACTGAAAGACTACATAAAAACTTCAAGTTTTGTTACGTTTTATAATCAAATTACATTTAAATGCATCTCTTTAACTCGAAATCAACTGCGGTATTCATATCGCATACCCATTTACGCTATAAATCCTTTTCTAGCGTAATGATTACAAAACTACTGATAGAATAAATGAACTCCATTAATTAAGTAACAATTGGTTAATAGATCGTTCATTGGGAACAATTTAACATTCGCAATGCAGTTAGTATCAAATGCTGCACAAAACGGAATGTTTCATTGTGTTTTCACTCTACATTATTTTTAACGATATGCATTCACGTACTGCACTTAACAACTGCATTGGACTCTTAGTTTTTAATATCTATTTTTTTTATTATCGCTGAGATTTTTTTACTGAAATTCTTGAAAACACAACAATATTTTAATTCAATATTTACGATATGTCCTGGGTATGCCTGGCATCTGCCTCAAGAAAACAATTTTCAAAAGTTGAGCTAAGTTGTGATACTCAGAATATTGGAACATAACCACATTTCGACAAAACCCATCAGAATCATTTTCTTAAGCAATATATTGTTAAACGCGATTCCTTCATTGAACATTCAATTTGAATCATGACTATCACATACGCTAAAGAGTTTTTCACAGCATAAATGAAGAGATACTTTGAGCTCATTTTCTCTTGAGATTTCGTTTTATGTTCATGAAGTGATGTTCCAACATACTGTTGTATTTCACAGCTTCTCCCCCTTACTTGCATTGTAATTTTTCTTCTTTCTTGATTATAAAAACTTGTACACTCAACGGTCTATGCATTGGAGTCTAGAGTAAAAATACGGTTTGAGAAAATTCAAGGTTCGCTGAAGATCTTTGCAATGATAACATAAAATACTCTTATCCGAGGATTACTTTTCCTTCGGTCAGAACTGGGTTTTCTGAACGTTTATGGCCGTAATAAAAAGGAATAGGAAAAGTTTCTGCTTAGAGTCTTCACCACACATTTCTTATTGCTATGGAGGCTGCCTCTGTTTCATTGATTCCTTTTCTCGGAGAGCGCAGTCAAATATTCTTATTCGAACTCTGTCAGCGATGGAGTGCGTGACCACAAAGAAAGGGAAGCGGGAAAGAAAAAGTATCCGATTCAAGAAACGTGCAGAGGTCGTAATCTATATTTTGCAGATACACTGAATTCAAGAATAACAAGAATATTTTGTCAAAATTGCGCTGCTATGATACATGATAAAACTTTGTTCGAACATGAGGACTCCATTCATTAATGTATTATTTTTTCTTATAGTGTATAACCAACATTTCTTATAGTATATAACCACATTTACCGGGCTATCAGTATTCTTGACTGCAAAAGTTATCAAAAATCAATTTAAAACTTTAAATCCCTTTAAGACACTTGGAGTTTGTTTAATTACATATTTTAGTTTTTAATCACTTATGCTTTCCATGGTTTCAAACTGCGTGTTTGTAAGGTACAGTAAAATATTTATGAAAATATAAAACGGAGAAAACCACTGTCTGATAAACGCAGAAGATTTATTACATGATCAGAAAAGGTAAATAATTAGGTATATTAAAGTTTTCTGAAATAAATATCCAAAAATCGAATGTAAGGAAGTGTTACTTTCTCTCTCTTATTTTGTAAGAACAGACAATTGTAATCTGTGTTGGGAAACGGCGAATTTACGACAGAAATATTTTTATTTTCGGTCCCCGATAACAACAGTGGATAAATATTGTTTTTATATAATGTAAATTACTTCCCCTATCACGTTTTGTTGTCTGAAATTACGTTTTGTAGCTCCTTTCTACCGAAAAATCGATTGACAGCAAAACGTGTCAGTGTGTCTATGGTCAAAGATAGCACGCAAACTGTTATTCCGTGATCGACTTAAAGGATCGTGAAGTTCTATGAATTTAAAATGGATATTTTGATTTTCAGGGGTACTTTACATGAATCATCAACAAACTTTTCTCAATAATGAGTGAATTTTTTTTATTAAACGTTATTGGCTGATAATGTCTATATGTAAAAGACACTTTTCTTGAAGTACCTGGTTTTCGAAAACCGTAAAACATCAATTTTGATCCGGTGTCTTCCTATATCTATAATAAATAAAGACAGCGATTTTTTTATTAAAAATGTCTTTTCTTCAACGACAGATCTTAAAATATCGTTCAGTGCAATTTTTCGAATATATGAGTAGTTTTCTCATAATTTCGCCTGAAATTTAGGTAATTTTTAAACAATTATTTTCTTAAAATCCACTTCATTTTTTTCCTGAATTTTCTTCTCGTTTGTATCAAAGGACGGTGAAATGGTTTAACTCGCATTTCCGGTGAACTCTGTATTTTTTAAATTTCAGAAAGTTAACACTGCACGAGTACAGAATTGAAGATTTTTGTCTTAAATAAAATCTCTTCAGAAAAATAAAAGCTTCGAAAAAGGTTCTCGTATAGTACGAAATAGGCTTATAAAAATTTTAAGCGTCTTAAATAAATTTCAAGCGTTTCAATTAACAAGACAAAATATATGCTGTTGAAGCATCACTAGTTAAACATTTATTTAAGTAAATATTCATTATTTTACTTTAAGAGTAACTTTTGTTGAAATTATTAAGAAATGAAGTTATTAAGAATAAAAAAACCTTTTTATGAGCATTTTTCGAGAGCGTATAGCGCATAGCCTTAGACGCCCTGCAAAAGAATTCATATATATTCTTGTGTCCGTGCATCCTAGATTTAAAGATACAACATTACTTCAGTTGTGTATAAATTATGACGCATATTATTCGCAAGTGCTTTTCACTACCGTCAATGAACTCCACATAAAATTTAATACCAAGCTTTTCTGAAGAAAACGCATCGCGTGCAGTGATTTTCTTAGTCTTATCAGTTGTAACTAATCTATAAATACGTTTCCTAAATTGAATTTCGAAGAGGTCATCATGTACAGAATTATGATCCGACAGCTTGTGTGCCTGATGAAAGAAATTTCATATAAGAGTATTTGTGTTTTCGATTGTGGCAAACAGTCGACTTGGCGGCAATTCCCCGTTCTTTCCTCTTCCATAATAGCCTTTGAGCGATCTGATGCGTACGCAGAGCAAACGAGGAGCGTGCGTGTGTTGGCGCAAAGCGTGCATCGGCAGTCTCGCCAGGTTTTGCGGTAAAAACGGGCCGAGAGAAATCCTGCCGCCGGACCTTTGTGAGCATAATGAAAGGAATTCGCGCAACGCTTTGAATCGCTTTAATTGGATTAAAATTGCTAGTATTTATTCGAATGAGTTTACGAACGAGAGCTGCGGCGCACATCACTCGAATATTCAGCAGAGCGCGCTGATATCTTCTGACGTGCAGAAAATTTAATATGATAAATGGCTTTTGTATTAAGTATTTAGAAATTTTGCTAACCAGATTAAAAGATGGTTACGCACTAACTTTGGGATAACATTCAATGAAAAGAGAGGAAGAACTCGAGGGAACGGTGTGTAAATATCAGGAAATCGTATTTTGCAGATTTGGCCGTCTAATTCCCAGAGAGAGTCCGTTTTTGTTTCAAAGTCAGAATCGTGAGTGTTATATGTTTCCATTTCAACATTACACAGTTCGATAGAAGAAGTATATGTGAATCTTTTTTTTTTCACTGAAAGGTAACATTGTGCAATTGATGGGATTGGCAACAGATTATAAACTCTACTTACACCAACCTTATGTTCTCGCCCTTACGTACGTAATAACAGAAAGTATTGTGATTGGGTGCCAGAAAAATGCGAATTTTTTATACAAAACTCTTGTTGCCAGGTCCAAGTGACAAAAAAGTGGGTAAATCTTGTTTACCGGGCGCGGTGAGGTATGTTGTTGCGAGTTTCCCACTGAAGCTTTGGAGATGAGAAGGGGCTGTTATCAAGGCCAGTAGGATCGCCAAATATGAACACTGACAAAACAATGGAGTTAAAGATACTTCCACTGTCTGAATATGGACTGAATGAAAAAGATCTAGGGTGTTATACTCTGACATATCTATCATTTCATTTAATAATTAAGACTCGAATTCTATCATAGAATTTAATGATAGATATATTATTAAAAATACATTTCACTCTAAACTGAGACAAATTTATTCTTCCCACTTCCGAGAAGTCTGATGCGTGAATGTAACAGTACCTTGCTAACCTTGAATATTTTCAAGAAGATACCCAAAACAGAACGTTGTGGTACTAATAGAACATTTATTGGAAATTCGAATGTACTATAATAAAATAAGAGAGAATTGTCATTGTGTCAGAACTTTGTTTCAAGTAAATAATACATAATGGTCTCCATTGTTCTGACGAGGCCGTGCAAAATGTCCCGGTGTATTTGCTGCGCACAGAAATGAACTGCAATGTACTAGATAGAAGCTTCCCCTGCGGTCGTGGCATATCTGTCATGGCACAGGCTGGATTTTGCGTAAAACACGAAAGCTGAAATGCGCGGCAGCGCCCCTGGTGACAGGCCTTCGCGACTGCGCGCGCGCACGTCCATTGCACGGACATTTTGTGCAGGAAGTTGTCAATGCACTGAAGGGCAGAAACACGCCATTGCTATTACCAGCCGTCAATGTTCTAACAAGGGACATCTCAGTGCAATTAGCAACGACGTTTTCAATTCTCCTTCTAGAAGCCTGATCTGGTTTCCGATTTACTAACATTCCCACAAAATACTTGTTCATCCTAATTAAACATTTAAAAAAAAGCAAAATTTTCATGTTTTTTGAATGATAGTCTATAATTACAAAATAAAAGCATTAGTTTATTTAGAAAATTATACATATTTATATCTATCACCTTTTACAGAAAGCCCGGGATTGATTTCCGGTTGGGGTAACCAGTTCTTTGAAACAATTGTGTGTGTGTGTATATATATATATATATATATATATAACATATATATATATATATATATATATATATGTTATAACATACTCAATTTGTGTCTTATGCATACCTATTTAAAACAAATACATCATTAATAAATTATATTCTACTGTGAGAAGAACATATATATTCCTTGACTGAGACACAAGATGTTTGCTTCTCTGTGTAAATTTAAACAATAATCTCTTTATATTAAGATCAGATTCAAAATGAAATGTGTTCGTATGTTACAAGTATTGGTGAACATTAAAATTGTATTTTTACGTTACGTTTACATAGGTACGTGTTCTCGACTCTATGTATTTTGTAGTCATAAACCTAACGTATTAATAATGATTAGAGACGGATTTTAAGGGAATATCATTTTTTCCCTTTTCACTTAACAATGCCTTTTACCGTAGAAATTTATTTTATGTTATGACAAAAGGAAATGACCCATTTTTATAGGTCATTGTTTTTTTCATTTTTCGTCGATTTCGACTAAGAAGTCTTTTTTTAAATCTTTTACCATCATTTTTAATAATATTTTCTACTGATTTCATACAACTTAATATCTTTTTAATGGTATTTGCTTCAAATAATATTTACAAGATCCGTTCTTCACATAACTTCTCAATAGCTTATTTAATTTCTTCGTTCAGAAATTGTAATATCAGCCATTGTGCGTGTGGAAACTAAGGTTCCTGTTACGCCTATCAGCGCCACTGTTGCTTTGGCTAATTTCAGTAATAAATGTTCAGCAATAATTCCTCTAATAACCAAAGATACAGATTTTCTGGTAAAGAACGGTCCAGACGAAAAGCAAGCTACGTTCTCTTGAACGATTGGGAGAAGCTTCGATTAAGTGAGTAATATACCCAATATTTTGAGTTGTTCATTCGTGCTGGCTTCAGTCATATTTTTAAGTCATGTTTCTTTGGTTTTAGAGCATTTTAAAAGCATTTTAAGAGCATTTTACTGATCATTTTTGGCGATGTTTTAGGTCATCAAATTCCGCCTCTTAATAATGAAAAATTAATTTTCCAGTAGAAAAAGTTGTGTAATTAGTAATAATATTCATTAGGTGTCCTTGTCGTAACTATACTTGCAAATCAGTTGCAAACTATCCTTGACATATATTATTAATCTCCTAGAAACATTCGGCTCATGTTCGCTCTAAATGGTTATAACATCAAAACGATGACGTTTTAAACAATTAAAAGCGTCTGAGCTCGTTTAGCATTGCCGTTTTCTTGCATCGTCACTCACTTCAAAGGATATGAGGTTCGAGTCTCGACGGTGCCTTTATAGCTAGCTT
Source organism: Teleogryllus oceanicus (assembly GCA_964035755.1). Lineage (NCBI taxonomy): Eukaryota > Metazoa > Arthropoda > Insecta > Orthoptera > Gryllidae > Teleogryllus > Teleogryllus oceanicus. Next base: position 27,317,877 of record CAXIVR010000014.1, on the reverse strand, counting down.
GAATTCAACGTGTGAACTTTCCTTTCTCCCCTTTCTTTCTCTCCCTCTTTCCTCCCTCTCCCCCTTCTCTCCCTCTGTCCCACTCTCTCCCACTCTCTCCCTCTCGATATCACACACACCCACACACACAAATAGATATTTACGTGCACATTTACGTATCCTACTAGACATACCACACTCATCGGGAGACCAATCAACCTGAGAGCTAACCGGCTGAGGCGGTGCGCTGCTTGGGATGTCCTTGTCGTAGGAACCCCGCATCCGACGTGCAGGTCGGCGCGAATCTGATGCTCCAGTAGGGGAGGAACACGGGCATCTCCGGGATTTACAGGCACTACATTTCCGGGTCCCATGGTCGTGATAGTTAACGTGACTCGGGCCAACTACAGATCAATCAATTAATGTCGGTTGGAGGGTTGGTTAGTGGTTCCGGACGCGTCAGCAGCGTAGGTCGTTATCCCCGTAAGTGTAGTGCGTGTTTTTTCTCGGGAGATGGCGGTGATCTTCCCCTGCTAGATGGCGAGATCCGGCGCCGACCTACCGTCGGTTAGCGGGGTTTCCCCCTAACGAGGACTCTCCCACCAGCGGGGCACCGCACCCGCCGGGACGAGCTCTAAGCTCCCGACTGGTCTCCCGGAATATGTGGTAGCGTAGTGCATGTTAGTGTAAGTGTGTATGTAAGGGGACAGGATAAGACAAGGAAGAGGAAGCAAAGATCGCGCGCGGTCCGTGGCCCGTTTGTTAAGGTACTGCTCCGGCATCCGCGTGGTATGGATCGCAGAAACCACGCAAAGGTACTGATCAGAGCAGCCGACTACTAGACTTATCCTCCAGACAGTGACTGAATTCGACCTAGCTGTGAAGCTAGTGTCTAAAATCCTGCCGCTGACAGGACTCGAACCTAGGACCTATCGGTCAGAGGCACTGCAGTGACATTAGTTGATGCTGGCTGGGATCTATGCTCCCGACCGGTCTCAATCAATTCATAACCCACTTGAAGATCGTGGAGTAAATAGAGCATTTGGCGCTTTGGGCCGGTGCGGGGCTGATGGGGTGGAAAGGGACTCCTGACGCGACGCGGTGCCGCTCTCCATTATTTCTCGGGCGCACTTAATGAAATGTCAGCGGGCGGAAGCGGAAGTGCCGGCGGGGGCGGCGGGGCGGCGGTGGCCCCGCCGGGGGCGGAAGTGGCGCCGCGGGCAGGAGGGAAGGTGGGGGTGGTGGATGGTGGGGTGGTGGAGGAGGGGAGGCAGAGAGAGAGAGGGAGAGAGAGAGAGAGATTGCGCTTAATCCCGGCATCTGTAGACCCTGCCCAACAGCCGCTCACGCCCTCGCTGATTCGCCCCTTGGCCTTATGCTGCGCACTCGAACGTCAGAGCGGGAGAGGTAGCTCAGGGCATCAACTGATGTTACTGCAGTGCCTCTGACCGCGAGTGTCTGGGTTTGATTCCCGAAGGTGGTACGATTTTCGACATTTGCTTGTTAGCTAGGTCGAATTCAGTCGCTGGTTGGAGGAGAATTCTCGCAGCCGGCTGCTCTGATCGGTAGTTTTACATGGTTTCTCCGAGCTACGTCAGGCGAATACCGGAGCAGTACCCTAACAAACGGGCCACGGCCGCGCGCGATCTTTTCTTCCTCTTCCTTGTCCTATCCTCTCCTCTTACACACACACTTACACTAACATGCACTACACTACCACATATTCCGGGAGACCGGTCAGGAGCTTAGAGCTTGTCCAGGCTGGGGCGGAGCCCCGCTGGTGGGAAAGTCCTGGTTAGGGGGAAACCCCACTAGCCAACGGTAAGTCGGCGCCGGATCTCGCCCTCCAGCGGGGGAAGATCACAGTCATCTCCCGATGAAAAAAACATGTACTAGATATACGGGTCTAATGACCTCTGCAGTTGATGCGCCCGGAATCACTAACAACCAACCAACCAAACGTCGGTTCCTCAGTCGACGGGATCAGAGTCTCTTTCGCTCCTCTTCGCAGATGACGTAGCTGTCAATTATTGTGAAGCCGAGGAAGTCCACTCACTATGAGCTGTTTACTCATAACGATGCAGCTGGAGTCCTATTTAAATGGCCTGCAAGGGTGCTGTAGGGCAACTGATGCCTCCAGTGCGTCTGACCGGGAGGTCTAAGCGTTCCAGCCAGGACGGTGGCAGGAATTTTGCAGGAGCTAGATAGATAGATGGATTCAATCGCGGTCTAGAGAAGAATTATAGCGGCTGGCAGCTATATTTAGGAGTTTTCCGTGGTTTCTCCGATCAAACCAGGCGAACGGGCCACGGACCGCGCGCAATCTGTCCTACCTCTACCTTGTCCTATCCTCTCCTCTTACATACAGTTACATGCACTGCACTACCACATATTCCGGGAGACCGGTCGGGAGCTTAGAGCTTGTCCCGGCTTGAGCGGTGCCCCGCTGGTGTGAGGTACGTGGCTGTGGAAAATCCCCGCAATTCGACGTAATCCGGGGCAGGTCGGCCCCAGCGGGGAAAGATCACCGTCAACTCATGCGATAAAGACATGCGCTACACTTTCGGGACAAATAACTTTAGCCGTTGGTGCGCCCGGAATCAGTAATCAATCAATAAAATATTGAAATGAACTCCAAAATTTATGTATATGAACATTAAATGGAATAATACGGTAATATTAAGGAACATTTGTACTCGTTTTCATTTGCTATTACGAAAACTGTCAATGTATTCTTAACGATCGCTCTTACAGTATATGCTATCTGAAACACTTTTCAATATTTGCACATTTTTTCTGTTCGAAATGTGGGTGTCCGAGTGAATGTCATACCGCACATCATTATTAACTTGCATAAATAAACATCATCTGTTTGAAATCAGCCATATATATTACACATGTATTTCCAGTTCATAAATTCAAATTTTTGAATTTACTATCACTTGTTATTGTAGATCACATATTTCATTAACATAATGGATTCTATGTCTTGTTTGCTAGAGGCAACAAGAAACCACCTCGTGGCCGGCTTTAAGTGGCATATTGTACTCCTGAGATGCTACTTCAAGTCTGCTTGTAGCTGGCTTTGTGTTGCAAAATTGTTTTCAAATGGTGGAAAATAGACTATCTATTCCTCGAGAAATCAATAGAATCAGTGGTGATTCTTGGAACTACTTTTGTGGATACCTGTCTGAGAATGCTATTTTTAATTATCATGGTGGTTTAGTTTACACTTAAATGATTCATTGACTGCAAAACTTTTGGTAGTTACTTACAAAAATCCAGTATAGTTTCTTCTATAATATATAATAATAATAATCATAATAATAATTAGTATAATAAGTATAATAATAATAATAATAATAGTTAGTATAATAATTTATTATTTTAAATATTATTATTATTATTATAATAATAATTAATTATTATTATTATTATTATTATTATTAGTTGCCATTGTCAGCCATGCTGACCTTCATATCTAACTCCTGTTTGAAAACGAGTATTGTATTTAGATTGAAAACTTGAACCTTGAATTTTCTTTTATTGAGTAAATGATGAGTAATGTCACCAAGAGGAGTAAACGTTTCGGTATGCTTCGTTTATCATTAATTTTATTTGTTCATGTTTTGCAGAATTAGTATTACAAATGCCACCAAACGAGTTATTTTTAGACCAATTTAGAATTTCTCATTTGTTAAAATATTCAGAATGAAATCAGAATCATCATGGTGAATTCCTGAGCACATTTTAAAAAAACAGCAAAATGCATGGTTTCACATGTCATCATTACAGTCTGCCTTTAAGGCTTCATGTAAATTACCCCGAAATCAAAATGTCCTTGAAACCTACAGAGCCTACAGAGTTTATTTAAATCGGTAGGAGAATACACATTTTGGAGAAAAGTTTCTGAATGTTTTAGGCGATAGCGTTTAGCACAGACCGACTGTGGAACTGACAGATGTTTACAGTCGTTCGATTTTTTGGTGCCAAGAACTCTTAAAAAGTGAATTCTGACCTCACAACGTGTTAGGGGAAGTAATTTACTACATATAGGACGAAGAATTATCTGCGATTCCATTACCAGGGTCCAGCAATAAGGTGTTTCGGTCAAAATATCGCCTTTTTCCCCCGCACGGTCACAATATTTTCTGTTTATTTCGTATGTAATTTTTTTTTCAAATCGGCTCCAAATTACACAAAATTGTTTCCTCGGGTAGAGTAAAGAATGCTTAAAAAATGGAGCATGTTTAATTTTCGTTGAATTTTCTGAATTTTCCAAAACTGCCGAAGCTGGAAATAATGCAAGAAACCGTTACTTTTGAAGCGTTGGAAAGTCTAATTTTAACCATCAGGCACCTGAGTTCATATCTCATCTCGGAGAAAATATTTTTGCTGAGTGGAAAACTTTTAAAGGTTCATGTAGTAGTATAAAGTTGCAAAGCCTTTACAAATAACGCAAGAAAATATTTGCTTATGTAGTCCCATTAGTTTTTCATTTAGAAAACAAGTACCGGCAAGAGTGCTGAAACGTCACAGCAACACCTCGGACTTTTCTAATATTTTAACAGATGTCCATGTTGCTAAGTTTTTGTGTTCTACAAGACGTAGCTTGTGAAGACGCTGTGTTGGAACCTCATTCTGATCGTGTGCATTAGAAAACTATTCACTTTTATGGAAACGAAATAGCAAACTCTTACTTCAAAGCACAACGCGTCTAGTAATTGTAATTATCAAGGAAAATTACAAATATTTTGATGTAAAATGTGGAAAAAGTAATTTATAATAATTGTACCTTTCCTACCCGTATTACTAATCACTTTTTAAAATATTTTAAGTTTTTACAGTATATTTGTTTATAGGCGTGTATTTTCTGTAAATAGTTTCCGATCAAATACGATTATTAGAAAAAATATTTTTATTAAAGTTCCAATTAAACTATAGAACCTTTTAATTAAGAAAAAATACCCTCTTGAAGGTATGAAATTGTGATACATTTTTAATTACATTAATGTGCCTTTTTTGTAAGTTTATTCTACCAGCAAATGAATAAATCTATGGGATAAAATTCACTCTCAATTATTGTCGGAAACAAATTTCTAACACTTCAACCTGAAGAGTTGTCAAATCGTATTTCTCTCATAAAAGAGTCTTTCATGTAAAACTCTCGTAAAACCTTACATAACAGATTTATTTTCGACACCGCGTCGTTCGTATTTCTCACCTAGTTCCGTCGACCGCATAAACATCCGCGAACTGCAGAGGCAGCCGGTGGAAAATACGTTCCCGCTCGCTCCATCTTTCCCATACACCGGCGAACACAGCGGAGGCCGCATTCAAGGAGATGGACCGTTTGTCAAATTCGTTCCCGTCCTGAAAGAGGTGCCGCAGGCGACACCAGTAAACAAGCCCCTTGGTGTCTGGCGCGCTCGCGGCCGCGCCACGCGAAACCACACTCCGTTGCAGAATTCACCTGCCCTCTTCGGCACTCTTTGCTCAGCGGGGTCAGGTTTTACGTACTCCCTGTCTCTGGTTAAAGATTCATGTCTACAACAACCAATTTTTTTTATTTTACCTGTTTTGGAGGCGTTCACGTTTTTGTACATTCTTTCTACAGAATTATTCTGTACTCAGGAAAATTCGTTTCAATATTCAACGTAAGTTTTATGTAGTTTTAAATGAGTTTCCGAAGCATTGCAACTATTTGATATGGTCAATTATTATATGTATACTTAGATATTGGATAATTGGAAAAGTGTTCATTTTTCTTCTATTTTGTGGGTTAAAAAGTCGCTGCAAATGAAGACTACAACTTCAGAAAGGAAAAGTACTAATGAAGTAATATTTATTTGTTGTGTTTGACTATGATTTATGTTCTATGCATTTCTAATGGCCATATATTTTAATGATTACATTCTCATTATTTTGCAGTGCGATGGAGTACAACTCTGTTTATGGGAAGTTCTCAGATCTGAATATGATCGTAATTACCTAGAAATATCTAGTAATTTTGAATTAATAATCAGAATCATTTGATTTTTGTACTTTAAGAATAAATTAGTTTTTTGCATGACTTGGGTACAACCAGTTATCTACACCATAACGGATTTTGATGCCCATTGTGTTTTTGTATCAATGCAGTATTATTCCTTTTGCATACAATGCGCTACAAATAGATTTTATTTAGATACCTTTAAACAACTCTTCTAAGATAAATACCTAAAGAAGGAAAAACTTCAACTTTCAACTTGCATGACTTTTTTCACTTAGAAACGTATATCTCCTATACATTTCATTCCCTAAAACAGATATTTAATGAATATACCTCTGAATGAGATTTTTAACCATTGTAAATTCACGACTACGAAGTATAAAGAAGAAATGGATATCACGGGATTTAGTCGGAGTAAATTAAAACCTAGTTTGCCGACGTTTCCGAATATTTTTATTTCATTCTCAAGGCTTACAGAGCAGGATGAACCCTGGAACAGTAACCACTCCTGATGGAGTTGTGTTGGACTCTTGCCACCAAGTTTTGAGAGATTATAACCATATCTATATATTTTGTGTTAAGCCATGAGGATGAAAAAAAATATTCCGAAACATCGGCAAACTATCTTTCAGTGACTTAACGAGATTTTTATTTACAAGTCACTTCACATGAGAAATGACATAAAGATTCTGACAAAACCATAAATGCTGCAGTCGTCTCGAGATGTATAGCAAAACTAACTGGCAATTGAATGTTTCACTGATAAGTTCTAAACGACCTTTCAAAATTCAAAATTTTATTGCTTATTTATCATTGAAAATAGAGTTTATTACATGGGAGTTTTTTGTTTTTAAAATTTTTGCTTATTTATTTTTGAAAATAGATTTTACTACATGGGAGTTTTTGTTTTTTTTCTCCCTTTCAAAAATTCAAAATTTAAGTAGTATATGACTTAGTGTAGGGATCACAGAATTTTGAAAATGTGTACACAATTCACTCTTCCCCATAGCACGTCATACGCAGTTTTTAACTGTTTTTTTGACGTAAAATAAATAAATAAATAAATAAATGTAATAAAACATCACTTCTTGTTTTAAGCGCGGCGGTAGGAGGTGGCCAGTCTAATTGCTGTAGTGTTTGTTCTCACACTATGATATAGAAAGTTAATCTAGCTGCCCTACTCGCGAGTCCTGCTCATACGTTGGCGTTTGCTTGATGTTCGGGTGGTGTTGATGTTGACGCCCAAGGCTCGCTTGCTTTGCTTTGCAGCGCTTTAGCCGTCGACCTTATTTGCTCTTTTAAATGTGTTCGCTGGACTGATAGAACGTGCAGCGGAGTAAAAGGCGATTTTATGAGCTCAATATTAGCTTTTAGAGTTAGGATAATTACGATTTTCCCCCTAAATGTTCCCCGATATTTACGTGTACTTTGCTAAAAATAATATTTTTATTGTATGGTTCCTAAAATCAGTATATCGATAAATTCATAAAGCAGATAATTTACAAGCATACGTTTTAATAACTTTAAAAATTTAATCATGAGCTCGTAGTACTTTTCGCTGTTTTCATATTTCTGGATGATTCTTAATGATATTAAAGTGTTCATGGATAACAAAATCCCATTAAAGCTTTAATCCATCTGATCAGAACTGCTAATAGCACGTTGATTTAGTTGAGGGAAATTCATTGCACTATGATTTACCATAAGGAAAGGCTGTTAGTAAATACGAAACACAACACGTGAGGTTATATGTTCGAAACTAAACAATTAGTAGTCAAAGATTTTTTCCGGGCTGAAGGGCCGTGGTCCATTGGAAAACATATTTCCAGACGTTTCGTCCGCAACTACGGCAGACATCCTCAGTGGCGATGTGGTCTCGGACGAAGAATCCTCCTTGAAGGTTCCTCGGTGACTGACCACCGAGGAACCTTCATGGAGGATTCTTCGTCCGAGACCACATCGCCACTGAGGATGTCTGCCTAGTTGCAGACAACGTCTGAAATATGTTTTCCAATGGACCACGGCCGTTCAGCCCGGAAAAAATCTTTGACTACAACTCCGGCCGTGAAAGCCTACATTGTTTTATTAAACAATTAGTACTTTAACAAGATGTTGAGCACGTTTTAACTTGATCTATAGGTACCATCATTGTAATTTGTTTGAAGGACAAACTTTCTTCAAGTAAATATAATTATGTATTAATGAGGATAAAATCAAATACATGAATAAACAATTATTAACATGAAATATATTAACGTTCTGCGTCCTAAAGTCCTAAGAATGTGTAATAAAAGTTACATTTTACCTGTCTATAAACAAATGTAGACGTGTCATCATAAAGGAAATTGAAATTAGAATTGTTACAGAGAGTAAGTATTAAATTGATATTCTTAGAAATTTAAAATCCCCCCTTCTGATCATAATTGAAAAAGTAGAATTTATGATATCCTTGTAGGACACTTGGATAGAAGTAAGGTAGTGGTGGTCACTTTCTAAATCAGATTAAATCAAACTAAACAGGCTTGAGAAAACATCTGACGTGGGACCCGGTTAAGGTAATGAATATGGAGGACCTGACACAATAAAGAACAGTTTTACGATACAATAAACCAAGAATATACCCGAATGACAAGTGAAACGACTTCACCAAGAGGGACTCCTCAATGAATGGATGAAGAGCGAATCCTCGCAAAACTATTGGCTGTGTGCCAAGTGGAAATAATAGGGGCTGACGAAAAACAAAAAGGGTTTGGTGATGCGTTTTTGCGTTCGGATTTATAAAGGGGTGTACTGTCGCCGTGTATAGGACAGGATGTAACGTATTTTTATAGAAAATCAAGAATAAACTAGTAGTGTTTTCCAAAATTTCCAAAATTAAGAATATGCAATAAAAATTAATCCTACGTTTTATTAATCGTTCCTTGTTCCAACCGCAAAAAAAATTAAACAAAATTTAAGAGAGAATATTTGTATCAATTGCATTAACTTATTAACTTCAAGTAAATATTGCGCCAAAACTAGTCCTGTTTTCAAAGAATGGTGCATTGCCTGTTATAAAGATCTTCAGTCATTCAGATCGATTAGTGTTTATGAAATTCATCAAATTCATGCCAGGACAATCATTTGAATGGTTTAGGCGATCGCGTTGACCTAAGCAGGCGGACCGACAGACATGTCGTTATGAGGATTTGCCATCTATTGATTTTTCGTTGTCAAGGACCAATAAAACATGAATTCTGACTACACAGCGTGAGAGAGGAAGTAATTTATTACATATTGGATCAAAATAAATCCACATTTTTGCAACCAGGACCTATCAGAAAGAGGAAGGAATGAATTAATGAATGTGAATAAATTAGCTGATCTTGACAGTAAAGGATGGAACAACTTAGAGGGTTGCAAAATAAATTAATCAGTTAGAAAATTTGAAGATGATAATGCAATGGTCAGTTTCTGCGGAATCGATCAGATTGTCTTAACAAGATGCAGAATAGGACACACACATTTTTCTCACGGCTACTTTTGAACAGGACTGATGCAGATAACTGCAATGTATGCAAAATTTCTCTTTCAGTAGAACATTTGTTTGCTTGCCCTAAATATGAAAGTTCAAGAAACAAGTACAAATTAAGTTCTCTTTAAGATCTCAATAACAAAGAACAGTGCATTAAATTCATTTGTTTTATAAAGTAAATTGAAATATATAACAATACTTAACCATGTACGTATAATTCTGAGTTACTGTGTTATTTTGTACTGACTGTGTAATAATAATTGTAGTCGCTAATAACTACATGTAGTTGATCCGACTTTAAATAAATCAAATCAAAACTACTGTCAAAAGCATTATTTATATTGAAAAATGCTCACAAACTGCTCACAATTATATGGCGTTTCGTCGTAACCCGTTTCCAAATTTATGTATTTATGTTATGGTTATGGGCGCCAGGAAAAAGGTTACAATAATATTTTTAGCTATTATTGCTTCAAAGAAAACTAAATATTGTCCCGCTAGCTGGGTCGATGGGTTACATCTGAAATAATCGCTATTATCTATTGATAGCCGATTACCTGATCTGCCATCCATACAGAGTGGCGAGGAATCTGGAAACAAATATTTTATCTAGCTACTTATTAGCTCGAATTGGCCAATGAAAATCGTTTTTTTTTCTTTCAGAAAGAAACTTAGGATTTATTGCTTATTGCAACAGAAAGACTGTCCTTTGGTCATGACCTTGTTCAAACCTTTATACTGCACTATACTTGGCGCGCTCTTGATCGACGTAGCCACGAAGGACCATCTTCTCTTCTCCTCGGTGATGCGAATTCCAGAGTCGAAGTACCGCGTTCTTCTCTCCTGATCTTCCACGCGAACGTTGCCGAGCCACTGATCCGCACTACTTCAAATATTCGTAGATCTAGTTTGATTGACTTGCAAAAATAATACCCAGATCTTTACAATTACATAGCGGAAATGTTTTAAAGTTCCACAAATTAATTACTAGTCCAGTATATTTCCGAGTCCTATCATATACGACTTCTCACGAGTTCTAATTTCCGCATGTTGTAAAAATAATTAAATCCAAACTTTTCGTGAACGTTCGAAATTCTCTCAGTTCAATAATTAGTAGAACTCCCTTGCGAAAAATAACAAGTTATACTTCTAACACACTGTAAATTATTCGGAGTCCAACGTTCCTCAATCTCAAGAAAAATTACAAGTTCCAATTACACAAGTTATCTATCCGCAAGCGACCCGCACAGCGTCACGACATATGACAGAATGTGAATTTTCTTTTACTGCTCAGCCCTCCAGACCTCGGCTTCCTCTTTCTACTGTTTTTTTTTTTCTTTCAAAAATCAGACATACTTCCGCAGTAGAAGACTATCGTTGCTCTCTCCAACCAATCCCCAAATCGTTTTCGAACCTGACTAGTCACGCCGTCACTTTCAATGCCAGATGAATATTTATCTTGACAACAACTTAGGCGCCGTTGCTAAGGCGCCATATTCATATTTAATTACCCTAGCATTTCCACCCATTTACGACAAATAACATGTAATAAAAATGACTCACATATTGGTATGTCACAATAATGTCACGTACCACTAGTGACGACTCATGGAAGATTCTAAACCCACTAGCAAATCTCGCAAATATATACTAGGACGAAGGTTTTTACGGATACGTAGTAAGGCGAGAAAGTAAAATTATCGATTATACAGCAATGAAAAGTAAACCATCGTAGTAATAAAAATGTTGTCTAAATATTTTCATTTATAACATTTTGTGAATATGAATGAAAATGTGCATTTTGTGTCGTGCGTGTTTCCTATATAAGAAATTATAACGGCTAGAAATCGATAATCATGGCAAGAAGTCTGGATAAACAATGTGCTTATTTTTGTCTTATTTTTGCCATTATTTGTTATATGTTAGATAAGCATTTTTTTGAGTAATTTTGAACTTTTGTGCTCAGCTTTCCTTGTCAGAGCGCGCGTTAATACGACCTTACGTGGACCTACGTGACCTTGTGTGGCGGATTGTCATCCGTGCAAAATATCCGTTGAACACAAGCGCCAAAAATCAATAGTACTCAAAAAATGCGTATCTAACCTACAGGAATATGTATATCATTGGATTCGTTTTTTATGATAGACAAAAAAATATGTATAGTTCCATTTGGAAAAACAAAGTTACCTCAATAGCTCGTAAAACACAAGTGATAAAATAGAAATAAATACATGCATCAATTAGCCCCATTACTTCATGCACATCCGTGAAAACTGCATTGCAATAAGTTCAACCGTTCAAAAACTGCAGGAGGTGCTAAAGTTACGTGACTTACCCTGTATATTAGTATAATATAACGGAACCAATATAAAAAATTGAAAATAAAATTAAATGTTTTATGAAAATATTATATTAACGACTTAGCATCCTTATACGATTGAACTATACGATTTCCTTCCACATTATAGTTCACATCGAGTGACAACACATTGTAACCAACTGCAGAAGACTGGCCCGTATCACTATCTTCTACTCATAAGCGCTCATTTTATTAATTATTCCGTGATGTCTCTTTAAAATGAGGCGAACTGAATGGCCATAAATATACGTTTAACACGACATTCACAACGTTCAAGTAGATGTGACATTATTCTAAAATGCAAACAAAGAAACCCATGAAACGGAAAGTCACCTCAACACAAAACGTCACCGGACAACTTCATTGACTTCTGTATCTGCGAGCTAACAGCCATCGACCAGCGTGTTCCTGGAAATTCCGCGGGCCGCGCCGCACCGCGCCGCCTGCTTCTGGGAATAAAGTCGCAAAACGCGCTCAAAGCGCGTTCTAAAAAGGCGCGCACCTTTATTATCGGCGCCGAGAAGCCGTCGAAGGGAGACTTGCGACATTGAAGGCTCCGTTCTCTTTAGAAGCTATAAAAGAAGCGAGCAGTGAGATCCCCCCACCCCCACCCATCCCTGCTTGATGCGCAGCCGGATGTTCAGCCTCCAAGTTGGCGCACTGTACTAACTGCAAGTTTCGCCCCGCCCCCTCCGCCCAAGTTGGGACGCGCTGTAGGCTGCCGCTGGGCTGGGGGGCGGCGGCGGCGGGGGAGCAAAGACGAGGCACGCACAGTGAGGGATTTTTGCTAACTTACCGAGCGAAAGAACGTTCGTCATGGACTCGAACGCCATTTATTAATAATGTCAGATTAAATTTAGCGCCATGAAATTTATTTTTATGTGGCCATTTGAAATTACTTTCAACTTTTTATAGAATTTGTCAGTTCATCAAAAGTACAATACACTCTACCAAAGTCCCAGCTGCGTTTTGAATTTATTCTCTACGTACTTTAAAAATGTTTATGTAGTTGGTGATTATGTGATGCTAATTTGGGCCATGCACAGTGAAGAACTTTTGTTAACTTACGGAGCGAAATAATGTTTATCTTGATTTAAATCTGTCTTTATAAATAATGTCACTTTAAATGAATGGCACACATCTCTATTTTAAGTTTTCTGTTTAAAATTTAAGTTCAAGTTCAATTTTTTTTAGAATTCTTCAGTTTTCCAGAAGTACAATACACGCTTTTATTGCAATAGCTGTGTTTTGAATTTCTTTTTTAGTACTTAGAAAAACTATGTAGTCGTAACATAAAGGTGTTAGGTTTATTGAGTAAAGGAATGCAAAATCTGAAACTATTAACTACGTTATTATTTTTCTTGAAAAGTTCTTATTTATTTTCATAGATGTATGAGAGTTCGAACATTTTGTATGACATAAAACATTACATCTAAAAGGTATAAGATGGCATGTGATTGTGTCAATTGGAAATTGTTTATCATGTACCAGTACATAGAATTTAGTATTTGCAATATATCTTTATCATACGGGTGATAAAAGTGACACTTTACTTTACAAGTAGGAAAGGTTGCGGCACGAGACCAATAGGTTGACGCGGCACTTTTACCACATACATCATGCCCTAATTTGAGGTGGCCTTACTAACTTTCAAAACTAAATCACTAATTAATAAATTAATGAAAATAAATTAATAAACTAATTTTCATTAATACATTTCATCTTTATTTTTATAATTAAGTGCACAAATCACTTAATTATAAAGTCAGTAGTAACTGATGCAGTCAAATGAAATTATTTTGTTTTCTTTTTTGCATTCCCAGATTTATCAGAAGACTTGAACATCGTCTCCCTTATAGTACTACTACTACGAATTGAAATTTTAGCATGCACAGCATGTCCTGAAAGAACCACTTTCACTGGTGACTGTCGAGAAAATTTAAAAACTTTGCAAAATGCACCAAATATTTTTAATTGCGAGGTGTCCCTGCTATAATGGATACACATATTTCCACCAGGATCAATGTTTTTATTTCCTTTTGTAAGCATATTTTTCGCAGAAAATACATGTAACAACTGCACAAAAACGATTCATAAATACGTGCCAGTCATGCTCTCCTACGAAGAGACACCTTTATTTAATAATGTTCACGTTGCAATGTAAATAGGAAAAGTCTGTTTTGAACTGCAGCTCAGATTATTTGCTCTTTAACTGAACAAATCTATTTAATAATTTATCACAACTTTATTATGGCAGATTTCAACATATGTTATCATTTATTAAATAAGAATCAGATCAAGAAGGAAATACGATTGTTAAAATACCGCATATCGAAAAGGCAGGATACGCTTGGTCGTTAGATTGGAACACATTATTCCGATATTACTAATGGTTATTAATGCAACCCAGTTGTACATTTCTTTTACTTAGAAGTGTAAAATATTTATTTTTATGCATGGGTCGCTAAAACATCTGTCAGTTGACGTAATCTTTATACACGAGTTCAGTATACTCCCTACAGTTTCTACTCGAGTGATTTTGCCGACGCGTTTGCTTACAAGCGAAACCCACAAAACCGCTTCGCCCGTTCAAATGCAGAAAACCACGCACTGTGTGGCAGGCAGGCAGGTCGGGCGAGGCGGAGGCGGGGAAGGCGGCACCAGGCAGCGCCAGGTGAGCTCGCAGGGTGCGGGCGATAAAAAGCTCCGGCGAAGCACGGCACCCGGGGCGAGGCGAACCACCGACGTTGCGGGGCGGCGGGGCGGCGGGGCGGCGGGGCGGCGGTGGCGGCGGGGGCGGCGGGTGGCGGCGGGTGGCGGCGGGTGGCGGCGGGTGGCGGCGGGGGCGGCGGGGGCGGCGGGGGCGGCGGGGGGCGGCGGGGGGCGGTGGGGGGCGGCGATGAGGGCACACGCCGGCGGCCATGTCGGCTACAGCGTAGGCTCCGCCGGTGGCAGCGAGGCGCTGACGAGCAGAGGAAAGGAAGGCCGCGGGAGGGCGACGGCGCTGGCTGCAGCAACAAAGCCTCCGGCGTGGGCGTGTGCCAGGCCGCGTTAGCGATGTTGGCGGCAGCCGACACGCCATTGGTGCAGCTGGCGTGGCTGGCAGCGACGGTTCTGGAGGAGAGCTGTGGCTTCGGCGGAGGCGTACGCAGGCGAAGTGTTGATGAAGACACCGCGAGCGGGAGCTCAGTGCATCAACTGCAGCGCCTCTGACCGGGAGGTCCTAGGTTCGGTAGGATTTTCGACACTAGCTTTTCACCTAGGTCGAATTCAGTCGCTGTCTGGAGAAGAATTCTAGCGGCTGGCTTCTGTGATTGGTAGTTTTTCGTGGTTTCTCCGATCAACACCAGGCGAATGCCGGAGCAGCACCCCAACAAATGGGCCACGGGCCGTACGCGATATTTCCTTCCTCTTCCTTGTCATATCTTCTCCCCTTGCAAACACACTTACACTAACATGCACTCTCTACCACATATTCCGGGAGACCGCTCGGGAACTTAGAGCTTGTCCCGACTGGGGCGGTGCCCCGCTGGTGGGAGAGTCCTGGTTAGGGGGAAACCCCATTAGCCGACGGTAGATCGGCGCCGGATCTCGCCATCCAGCGGGGCAATCACCGCCATCTCCCGAGAGAAAAAAACATACACTACACTAAGGTGACTAATGACCAGAGTAGTTGACGCGCCCGGAAACACGAAAAAAATCAATAAATCAATCGATTGATGAAGACGAAGGACAGCGTAGGCGGAGGCGCCTGCGGTGGGGCGGGCGGGCGGGCGGGCGGGCGGGGCGGGGCGGGCGGGTGGGGCGGAGCGGGCGGGGCGGGGCGGGGTGGGGCGGAGCGGGGCGGGGTGGGGCGGGCGGAGGTGGCGGGGCCAGGCGGAGCGGGGCGGAGCGGGGTGGGGATGGGGCAGGGCGGGGCGGAGCGGGGCGGAGCGGGGCGGGGCGGGGCGGGGTGGGGCGGGGCGGGGTGGGGCGAGGAGGGGCGGGGGGGAGCACCGCAGGCGTGAGGCGTCGGGTGGCGCAGGCGGAGGCACGAGGCGTTCGCCGTGCGCGGCAGCGGAGTTGGAAGCCGCGTGGGCGAAGCGGGGAGAGACACAAGGGCCTCCATAAATTACGTCAGGTCTTTAGGCGGGCGAGGGGGTCATGCGAATCTCACCTGATCTTACGAGGGGGTGAGGGAGGTCTCGGCAAATATCACCCTTTTTTTTCTAAAAACAGTGCTGAATTGCGGGAAAACTATGATAATAAAGAAAAACACGTTTCTATACTAAAATATGTCTAAATGTGGAAAATTTAAACAATAATATATGCCGAGAAAACAATCTAAAAACCTGTATTTTAAAGAAAAATCACCGAGCGTTTTTAGAAATGCAATAATATTCATTGGAATACAATCATTCTATTTTCTAAATACTAGTCAATCTAAATAAATGAAATTAATCAAATTGTGTTTTTAAATAAATGTCAATGCAATCAATCACAAATTAGCACATTTACATTAAAAATACATTTTGAATGGCCAAATGTCACATCTCACCAGGGGGGGGGGAGGCAAAAATTCGCCAAATTGTTTTCGAAATGTGGCTTTTTATTTTCTATATATAAAATAAATCTGTTTATCTCTGAAATATGCTTGTGACCATTTGAGTAATAGAATGCGGGTGACATTGTTTTCTAATGAATGTAAACGCACATTTCGTGTTAGTGTGTGGAGGGTTATGATTTAGGCACCATTTAAAAAAATATGGAAGTAACGTTTCTTTCCTGTAGAATTAAATTAAAGCATATCGAGGATTTACTTTTTTTTCAAAAATATTAATTTCGTATGCTCAAAGTTCGGAACTTCTAGTCCAATAATATGATATTAATAGTTAAATTAGACGCAAAAATAAACTGTTAGGCTTTTTAAGTGAGAAAAAAAGATAATTTATAATTAGTAGCCAAATATAAATTACATTTTGGATGAATGTTGACATGACATTAACTATCGAGTATGAACATTTATAGTTCTAAATTCATGCGTAAAAAAACAAAGGTAATTGTTGAAGCGAAAACGTGTGAGTGGAAGTAAGAAGTCTGAAGATATGATGAAATGACATTCTGAGGTTTGTCACTGGAGGTCGAAGCGGGACGAAGGGAAGACCAACAATGACGTAAGGAAGACAGCCCAAACAAGCAGACTGCACCGGAGGTCATCTCAACCATGCCGTGGGGGTAAACCACTGAGGGAGGTCGCCGGCAGCGGACCGCGGCCGAGGGGCGGCGGCGGGGGCCGGCCGCGCCGCAGTCGCCGGCGGCTGGGCAACCGAGGAGAAAATGAGCTTGTTCTGCGGGCACAGAGCGGCGGCGGTGCTCGGAGGCGGGGCGGGGCGGGGGCCGCTATCTGACGGAGCCGGAGATGGGGCCAGCGGTGCGTGGAGCCTCGTGGCCCCAGGCCGCCCCCGCCAGACGCTCGCCGGCGGACCTTGCAACGTCCGCCGCCGCCTGCTGTTACTGTCTGCTACCATTACGCCTTCCGTTGGCATCCACCCTCACATGCCGCTGCGTCCCAGCTGCCGCGCGCTTCTTGCACCGGCGTCTTTGAGCCTCGCGCTTCTGTTTGCCAACCCGCCCCAAGTGCGACGCTCGGGCTCTGGGGAAGGAAACTTGCACGATAGGGTTATACACATTTTGTGTTTAAACATTTTATGGTGCTTCATAAAAAATGCGCCTATGAATTTTGCGGATATGAAAAGGAAGCAAACGATCTTTAAAGGTACAAAATTGATACGTTCACAACACCTGTATGATTACAATAAATTGTATTTTTTGAAATTATTTATTTTGGTTTTGTATTATATTTTTCCACAAGGTAACGTTTCCCTGCCCGTTACTTTTAATACTTTTTACGATTCCTTATCTTTAGTTGTCTGCTCTATTTTTCTACAATCGGGAATCAAACGTAAGAATTCTTCATTGCTCCCTTCCCCTTGCTGTTTGTCCACGTTTCCATCGATCCTTTCGTATTGCCCTTTTCCTACTTTTGATGTCTGTTTGGTTCGCGCCCGCTCTTAGATCTCGACATTTCTTTCTCCTTTTCTATTTTAAACCCTCAAACTTTGCCCCGTGCGTGGGAAGTACATGGTTAGCGAAAACCTCGCTAGCCGACGGTAGCTGCGGATCTTCCGCGCCGGTCTGTGGGAGCCTTTTATGGTGTTTTGTAGCAATGTATTCCGAATAAACTCGCGCAGTTGCTCCAATAGACGACTGGCTCGCCAGCCGACAACCGTTCGACTCAGTGGCTGCTATTTGAGGTATTGTGGCGTCATAGGGGTTCAATCAGTACACAGACGAGAGTGGGTTGTAATGACAGCAGGTTTATTCACAATTTAGATCGTAGTCACAAATAACCTATGCACTGTATACAATTAACTAACTAAATAGACCCCACTGCTAGGAGAGATATTTACAACGGCTACCACACCGCAACATGCTACCTAATGTTTCGCCGTGCGTAGTACCGCCTGCCCTGAGACCAACTACATGTCTCACTAGTTACGACAATAACTGCAGGCACCTTCGCCGTGTGCACGCTGGCACCTCTCACGGAAGACCTACGCTGCCGCTGCCGCAGCCGCTGCCAGGATCTCAAAGAAGGAAGAGCTCTTGTTCTCACGGCCCTTAAATAGCCCTCGCGACCCTGCCCGCCACCTCCATTGCCTCCGCCCTAGCGATGTGCACACCCTGTCAGAAAAAAACCATGCGTCATCGCTTCTGCCTTTGTCTACGCATCCGGTGCACACCACGCCGCGTGCCCACACTGGTTTTTAGCAACATGACGCTACAGTATTAGTATTTTGCGTGGATCCCCGCAAAGAGGATGCAAAATAAGGCGTGAATGAGGGAGTACTTAACGTCAACTACTTTGGCCAACCGTCCCGTGGATGTAGTGAGAAATATATACTTCTGTTTTTGTAACATGGCGTCTGAGAGCCTTGTCTTCACGATGGGATATTGTACGGTTTTAGCGTCTTTCTCGGTCGTGCCGCTAGATGTCACATGACATCAACCAATGCTGCAGATCAAGCGATATGTAGCAAGGAACACTACTCGACTGCAGCATGTTCTATTTTAAATACAATTTTGGCTTCCATTTTCAGGGAATTTCGTTTTACCTATTTTTTTGGCAGAGCGTCTGAAAGTATTGTAATTATTATGCCGGAGTCACATATTTGTTGCAATTACAAATGAAAATTTTAATTATGACTGAATAAAAAGTGCCTTTCTACAAAGTTCATCTCTGTACTTTTTCAGCACGTGTTGCTGATTGCTATTCCAAACAATGTTTATTCATTGCAAAGTATATAAAAGGCGTCACAAACGTATCCAGAGCAAGGTGGGATGATCCAAATCTGCATCTCCGCAGTTACGATTATTGCGATGGTCTCATTGTTCGCCCAATGAGTGACCAGTAGTTTCCCCATCAGCTGTTGATAGCTGCATTGGGAGTCTACAACAAAACAAGCTTCCTAAAAAGAACCATTAAAAACCAAAAGCAGGGCTCTCATTTATGGATGAAAAGTACTCTTTGTCAGCCGCATTTGTACCGTTTGCGCACTTTTATGACCCGGCACGGCGCTCGTCGTGATTACCCAGGGCTGCCAAAGCGGAGCGGCCCACGCGCCACTTCAAAAACTCTATGAATATCTGCTGCGCGCGTTTGCGGGCGCCGGGGGAGCAGGTGGCGCCGCCTAGCGGAAATGCGGCGCGTTCAATGCATACCAGAATGGGACGATTTGATTGGAACATCCTCCCTGGGGAACGCCGTGTTTCCCTCTGCTCGATGGAACTCTCGCGTCCGAATGGCGGATACAGGTCGCCGACTCCGCGTCGCGTGCGTCTAGTAGTCAGCATTCAATGCTCTCGCGCATTCAGGGCGATTATTAACTTCACTATAAGCTGGAAGTTGCGACGAACAGTTTGCGTATTTACAAATTGATGAAGGATGTTGGGGACATTGTAATCCGATTTGGTGGCTTCAAAGGTACGATGTATTGGATATTCTCGCTTCATTAGTTTATCGCGCTAATAAGATGGTGGATAGGAATTGAATGGATTTGTTTGGCGTCATCACCCATCACACACTTACCCCGTCGTGTGTGTTGAAGGGAGCTCAAAGTAGTTTATTTATTTATTTATTTTACGTCAACAAAGCAGTTAAAAAGCAGTTGGTAGTGATACTTTATTTTGCAAATATGTACACCATTACGATTACCTCTTATTTTTATCCCATCCTGCCGTCATGGACGAACATCTACATTTCATGTGTTTCCATAAGATAGTATATTTTTTAAGGCGTCTCCCCACATAAACATGTTGAAGTTAACTCTTCATAAGCGTTCCATCGAAGTCACACGTCCTCTGGATCTAGGAAACCTCACACTTATCTTTCGTTAGCTTTGTCTGTGCTGTGTGTTTTGTAAGAAAACACATTTCAGTTTCTGTTACAGATGTCACTATAAATGATAATATGTTTCTCTTAATGTTATATCGCTATAATCTGGTAATTCTTCATAACTTTATTGTTTATAGCGAGAAAAAAAATTCACTTGCTGTAGTGATACAAATGTATTACGGAGTATTACATGCATGCTCATCATTATTTATATTAAAAATATAATTAATTAAATTAATTTTTTTAAGGGAATTGGTATATCTAGGACATAAAAAAAAAAAATAATAGTCAAATTATAGTGTATGTTAATAAACACTATGATCAATGGTACCATTAGAAAGACCAGTGTTGAAGTTTCTCAAAGGATAATCATTCGAAGAATATTAGCAAATGACTTGGAAACTTATACAACGAATCTCTCACAAAGCAGCAACATATATGTATGGACTCAGGAAACAAAAAGCTAAGATTCAGGATACCATTTTGACAAGAAAAATATCATACCCCTTTTACACACGGAATAAGATATTGAAATAGAACGAAATTGTTTCGATTTGAAAAAAACACTAAAAAAGTGTAAATATCCCTATTGGCCCTCCACAATTTTTAGAAAAAGGATAATGAATCATAAATAATTTTCACGAAAGCAAATAACGCGAATGTCATGGAATATGTATCTGTAAATGTAATCGGTCTGATTCCCTTTTTTGTGCCATTGGTGTAGTCTGTACAATGCATCTTGAATCACACTTACCGAGAGAGGTGGCTCAGTGCATCAACGGATGTCTCTGCAGTGACTCTGACTGGGAGGAGGGACCAGTGGCAAGATTTTCAACACTAGCTTTTTATGTAGGTCGAATTCAGTAGTTGTCTGGAGGAGAATTCAAGGGGCCGGCTGCTCTGATCAGTAGTTTTCCGAACAAAACCTGGTGATTGCGGAAGTATCCGCCAGTACCCTAATAAACAGGCCACGGACCGCGCGTGATCATTCCTTCCTCTTCCTCGTCCGATCCTCACCTCCTACACACACAGACACACACTTTTACTAACATGCACTACACTACCACATATGCCAGGAGACCGGTCGGAGACTTAAAGCTCGCGTCGCCTGGGGCGGTGCCTCGATGGTGGGAGATACCTGGTCGAGGGAAATCCGGCTAGCCGACGGTAGGCCGGCGCCGGATTTCGTCATCCAGTAGGAGAAGATCACCACCACGTCACGATGAAAAAACATGTACTGCAATATACGTCTAATGATTCTTGAGTTTGGGTCACAGGAAAGAAAACAGACTGTAATTAGAGCTGTAATTAGTTATCTCTAATGAAATGGTGAACTGTACATATTTCTGTGTATAAATGTGTTCTATAGCCCTGATGAAGGCAAAATGTATGGCCAAAACGTCGGCAATATAAAAGTGTCTGTTTTCTTTCCTGTCACCCCAACTCAAGAAGCATTAGACGTATAATTACAAGGGGTCAAGAACCATTGAATACATGTTCTACCCTTACGGGACTAATGGCCTTGGTAGTTGACTCGCCCAGAATCTCGCATTCCCTTCCACCCGAGTGTGTGGGGTGCCTGGGGAGGGGGCGGGGGGGGCGTGGCGGGTGCCCCTAAAACACGGATACAGGGCTCATACGCACGATCAATAGGCGGCTTCCGCGCGACCGCTGGAGCAGCCCGAGGCATGGGCGCGAAGCGGCTCAGGGGCCGTGACTCCCCACGGACGGATCCGTCCAACCCCGCCGCCTCGCCTCGCCTCGCCTCGCGGGCGTCTTGCCAGAGCCGAAATGCTTTCTTCGCTCGGATCGCCCTCTCCGCCGCCGATTCATCGCCTCAGAGATCTCACCGAGCCTTGTTTGTAGCCCCGAACTGGTGAAAGTCTCGTATATAATCCTAGCGATTGTCTCCGTGCCTCGTTGAGCTGAAGACAAAAACATGTTGGGCGATAAATTTAAGACGCGCTTGTATTTCTGATCACGTAAATTATGGATAGAGATTTTTTGTTGTATTGCATGCACACCAAAATTTGATGTTTGTTCTTTGTTAATTAGTCACAAGAGAATGATTTATTATAATTAATGTTGTTGAGAAAACAAGGATTGTCTATCAGAAATGTATCAAGTTGTTTAAACAGAAAATACTCAAAATTAAGTTTACATATTGCAGGAAAAAGTGAAGCTTTATCAGTTCTTCATAATTACAAGCAGCAGTATTTAAATGCTTTATTATAGTTAATATACATATTTAAAATAAGTATTTAAAATACATTTTGGATTTGAAAAACGGTGTTTTTCAGTTTTTTGAATATGTATTTTAGAGATGTTTTTAAATACACAAAATAAGTGTATTTAAAAATTACTTAGAATATTTCAAATACGCATGAAGATAACTGGGATAGTTTCTTTTTGTTTGATTCTACTAGTCAATGAATCCCTTTGAAACAAAAGTAAAAGCCTCTTGCAGCTGTTGAATTTGAATTCTCTTAATTTTTTTACAATTATAAATTTGTATAATTAAAAATGCTGCACAATTATACAACAAAAAAATTATTTTTTCCTTATAACTAGAGACAGGACAATGCCCTTTTTGTATTAATCATTTATTTGAGTGTAGCTTTAGATAACTTACCCAATTAAAATGTTTACCTCAGAAATGGCTTTTGGGAGGGTTTTATAAAGCCATCATAGGCTTTATAAAACCCTCCCAATGCCTATTTTAGAGATAATTGCCTAATTGAGCTGTAAGAGACTATAAGTGTCTTATCGAATTTTCCGCACTTTTAATATTGTTTTGTTCACTATATTTTGTTTTCTACTATCATTTTTTCAGAAATCACCCCAAGGGGTAATTTTTTATCAAACAAGATACAACCGCGTGAAATCTGTCAGAGCTTTCTCCGATCGAGAAGCTCTATGCCCTGCGTGTTCCGGCCTGCAACGCGTCAAGCAGGAACATCGCTTAGAGACGTAACAGAATTTGACACCGTGCGGGTTATTTTATCTGCTTTGCCGAAGACCGTCATGGCGTTCCAGGGAACAGGAAATTGCTCTCGTCTTTTCGACCTTTGCAATGATTCGTGAGGTATCTGTTCCTTACCAAGAACACAACTGTCTTCAGAAATAGCGCTCCCGGCATCATTCGCTTTTAGGAGGTAGTATTACACAAGATAAGCGAAGTTTTCTTCGATAATTCTGTTTTTGTTTCGACGTTTGGTGCATGCCAGATCAGTAAATTTGCTGTTCCTCCATGCTTGCTACAATAACATAGAGTTTCAAGTAGTGCTTTGCATAAAGAGTGGATTTATGGAGAAGATTCATGGCGGACTGGAAATGTATTTTTTACCAAGGTGTGAAAATGAGGTAAAATGTGGGAATAAAAATATTTCCTACAACATAACTACTCTGCGACTCAAGCAAAAAATGCGAGAAAAATGAGGAAAACTATTCAAATATTCTTAAGTAAGTGCAGTAAAAGGATTCCACAAACATTCCATTTTTAAAACTTGAGAATCCAACATTTAAAAATTTGGGTTCCTGTCCTATATTTACTGTATTTTGAGTAATCAAAGTATTTTAAATATGTATGTATTTAGCTATCCAACACCTAATGTATTTTGAGTATGTATTTAAGTACTTATTTACGAAGTATTTTGGCGAAGTATTTAAATACTAAATTAATGTTAATTTATGGGGGAAAATATTTAAATACTAAATATTAACGACGTGAGAGATATTTATGAAAACATTTGTGTAATATTTAAAAAAGGTTTATTTGGTGCCATTTGAACAAAACTTTAAACAAATTGAAACGTATTGACTAAATATTATTTTTAATGTTGACTTTATTTCCCATGAAATCGCGCGAAAACTACGAATAATTAATTTCTAAAACAAGCCCATGATATAAATTAAAGAAACTAATTGTAAAAATAGATTTAATTTGAAGAAAGAACTTTATCTTTAATATTGTAGAACAATTGCGAAAAAATTCAAACTTCGCAATTTTCAAAACTTCCGAGATAACATTAAAAGTGAAGCATGTGCCACTTTATAGCCATTTGTCAGTCTATCAGGGAAAAAAATTACACAAAAAATGTAGAGCGAATTTGAGATAATTAAAAAAATACATTAAGGCTTTATAACGTACAAAAATGGAATCAGCCCCCTTCAAATTAAAATATGCGTTTTAAAATCAAGGCGCTGCGATATTTACGAGACGACAGAGGAATATCAGTTTTGGTGACATTTCTACCGGTAGTTTAGTCGCCATTTTTTCAGAATGATGGAGAGATTGACGACGCACGGAGAGCTGGAGAGAAGGGCAGACGTTTTGCCGAAAACCAATTTTTCGACATCAAAAACTCAGAAACCATGAATTCTGACAATACGTGATAGAGGATGTAATTGCTAAATATTGGAACAAGATATACCTGCTTTTTCGGTATACGTACTTCACAATAATATTTATCTGCCGAAAAATCGCTTCTGTTGTTGCGGAAGGGTTTGAAAAACTTTAATCAATTTAAAATTAATTCAAGCAGAAATTACCCAAATATTAGTAGTTTTATAAACAAATTGTTCTTAATCTTTTTCAAAGATCTATTTCCTTAGTTTAGATGTCACTGAAGCAAAAGCATCTTTCATTATTGTACTTTTACTATTTGTACAACGTTTCAAAATACAGCGTGTTTGTAAAAAATGGAATGAGCACCACTTTTTTACCGTCGTTTAATACGTAGGAAGAAAAATATTAAAGAAATCATTTAAACCCTTTTTGACGAAAAAGTTCCAATATTTTATTTCTCGCAAAAATTACGCAATTGTTAAAGAAAGTAATTTTTTATGTAGTGCGAGCCACAGTCGTGTGCGGTACAAGCCGTAAGGCCAGCACCCGACCTGAGACGTCTTGGGGGGGTGGCGAACACAATTCACCAGATGGTCGACTAGCTCAGTATAGACGTCCCAGCGTGGACACAATAAATAAAAAAATTAGGGGGGGCAGGGTCGTGAAGATCGTTTATGGATTGGATGCAAAAATTACAAATAACTCGGGTGAGAATCACTTTTCACTAAATTCAGAATATATTCTAAAAATATTTGCTGCTTTGACAAATACATACAATGGCACATAAGAAAAAATCAAATACAGAATACTCTTGACTGAAAAAAAAAAAAAATACACAATTTACTTTACAAAATTTGAAAGAAACACACATTGAAAATCAAAAATTAATACTTTTCCTTAACATTACTTTTACAACAAAAGGAAACTCTTTCTCTCTAAAATCCAGAGAATTACTATTATTATAATTATACTCTTACACAAACTCTTAATCACTATATTACAATATTTGATCTTGAAATCCTTTTGAAAGAAAAGATTGATTCTGTTCTCACGTATTAGAAGTCGGAAACAAATGTACTTTACTTTTCTTATCTTTTAAGCGTGGTAAATCTGTTACCCTCCTTTTTCTTTCTACGTGATAGATACAGAATGAGCTTTCTTATTAAACTGAATCACTCCTATCCCTACAAAACATTTTATTTGGAACGACCTTACTGTGTTCTCGGCCGCGTAGAGCAGTCCACTTTGCTTCCTTCTACACCTTTCCACCGAGCTGCTTGGCCTTGAAGCGTCGTGGCCTCGGTTGAGAACGCCGTTGCTCCTCAGAAATCGCCTTCTTCTTCTCGTTCAAGTTTTATATGCTTGAATACTTCATATGAATTTTACTTTATTTTCGATTACAGTTAATGACCAACTGATATTCAGAGTGAAAATGAATCCAGAGATCACCCTTTTATATGAGCACCAACTTCAAGAGAGTATTTAAATATACGAAAAGCATGTGAGAGAGAAAAAAACTGGAAAGAGAAATGAATGCAAGCTATTAATTACTGCCATCTATTCAAAACTTTCTCCTAATTCTTCCATTATAAATTCATAACATTTCTTATTACCTTTCTTCAAGATTATGTTTAAATCAATTTATAACAGAATAATTACCTCTTCTGGTCTTCTAGAAGAGTTTTCTCACAAAGTTGCAAATCTGAAATCGCTGCAATGTCACTTCCTCAGGTACTTTTCCATACGTCCGCCCAGTTCAGCTGCTACCTTCAGAAAGAACTTTTCTTTCATCCGACCTCCGGTCTCGCCTGGTATAAGGTGGCGGTCTCTCTTGTTTTAAATTCTAATTATCATTCCAAATATCCATCCGCGTTGTGCGCGTTCAAAATATTCTTTCCTCGTTTTTAGGGCGGTAGTGACACGTTTTCGGAATCTAAGAAAACGGGCGGTCACATAACCCTTCTTTCGGAAAAAGATTTTATGGGATTTGATTTACATATGCGTAAAATCTTTCACTAAAATTTATGCTCTTCTTTTTCTTGATTCTGAACGTCGAGCAATCTTGTTCTCTTCCTCTGTACTTTACTCCTTTTCTTCTTCCTCATCTTCCTTCTTCCTTTTCCTCCTTCTTTCTCCCTCTTGTTTTCTATTTTCCTTTTAACATGATTCTTGTCGGTTACTTTATCTGTTTGTTTGTTTCATCATTTTGCCACTTATTTCATTCTTTAAATGGTCGCAAACTGTGGAAATTGTACTTTCCGATTGTATTCCCACTTTCATCTAGTGTGCTTTCGCAGCAACGGAAGAAATATTTCAATGTGCATGGCGAAATTAGGAATAAATCTGGCGTAATAATTGACGCAACCTAACAATCTTTTAAGTTGTTTCGTGTTTTTTGGCGGTGCAATTTTACCTATCTCTCGCATCTTTTCCATATTCATTTTGACTCCGTTAACTGTCACATCATAACCCAGGAACTTAACTTGTTTAGTGCAGAAATTACTTTTCTCCAAATTCAGTTGTAAATTATTTTCAATCAGACGTTTCAACAAAATATCTAGCTTAGTCATGTGTTCTTCAAATGTCTTAGAATACAAATCAGACGTTTCAACAAAATATTGTCTATTCAGGTGCTATCGCTATTTGTCAATACGATGCAGTGAAGTCGGTTGAACTCAACCACTTGATGCCGGATAATTGATTAGTTAAATCCTCTACACGCAACGGTCTGTCTCTGTACGGTAAGGTAACTTGATTCAATCGCCTTGCATCTAAACACAACCTTATCTTCCCATTACTCTTTCTACGAGCACTATCGGATTTAGATAAGAGGTTTTGACTTCATGATGATATCATCTTTGACCATGGTAGCAATGAGCTTATCCACCTCTTCCTTATGTTTTTCTGGAATGACATATTGGTAACCCGTGAATGGTGTTTTATCTGTTAATTCTATTTCGAATTGAAAATCTTTTACTGGATTCTTGTTTTTGCAAAACACCTTTTGATTCCTAAGTAATACTTCAGTTAACTGTTTTTTCTGATATGCATTGAGACTATCGTTGCACAGTTCATCATCAAATGAGATTAATTCGATTGATAATATCGCCACCTCTTCTTCACTAGATTGTTCTATTTGGTTTGCGCAGGGATGGCGTGTCGAAACAAACCTTTCTAATTTTCCGACTCATGTCCGCGAGATGTACTTGGTCCTGTATTTCTGGGTTGGAAAACTCCTCTATCAATAGAATTTTTTCTATTTCTATCCCTAGACGAGGTCCTGTCTTGTCTAGCATAAGTTTGTTTTTCTTGGTAATGTTTCGGTTTGTAAGTTTCTCCTGTTTCTGGTTTGCTTACATTATGTTGTTCCTGTCGCTATCTTGACCATTTACGGACCATTAGCATTTGCTCTTGCTTTCTGTAACCTTTCTTATACACGAAAGTGGATCATACAATCCTAGCTGCGTTATTAATTTTTCAGTGGACATTGGTAAGAGATTCTAAGCAAATTTTGCGTCGAGGAAGGAAAATGACGTATTAATAAACAGACAATTTCTTCATCCGGTATCGTCGGAGTCATAATTTGAAACAAGCTAATTTCTCCGTTGCATATTCCTGCATGGACATCGTAACTTCTTCCACGTACCATACATTACGTTAACTTTAAAATTGATTTGAGTTTCGTTATTCCAATATCTCGAATAAAATTTTCTTTGAGTTCGGCCATAGTTTTGGAAACTTCCTAAACTATCTGCCCAGATTCGTCATTACCCTGCAACATCTGATAAACGATTCTAGTTTTCTTACTGTCCGGAACACCATTTAAAGCAAAGAAATTATCTACCTCTTTCATAAATACCCCTGGATTTTCATCTCCCACTGCACTGAAATTAGGATACAGTGTAATGAAACATACGTGGGCTGAACACTTCCTCCACTTGATGGTAAATTTTCTAATTGATTTTCAGTTCTACTACTTCATTCTTATATGCATTAATTTGATGTTGTAGAACGCCATCCTGTTCAGAAAGAGCCTTTATTCCACTATCTAATTTATTAGCTTGAACCTGAACTTGTTCAGTAACTAATTTCTGGAACTTTTCTCCTTGTTCTACCTCAATCTGCCTGTCGGATACGGCGGTTATAAGATCCGATTGTGTTTCGATCCTAGTTTCAAATTCTTTCGTTACTGATCCACTTTTCTTCTAATTCAAGTCCCAGCTCCGTGAATTTTTTCTAAGTTCTCGTGTTCTATGCTAATTCTGTTGAACCTCGCTCTTAAATTCGACCTTCCACTGCTCCGCTAATTCAGTAAACTGTGCTTTTAAATTTTCTTCTAACTTCCTATTATTTTCCTACTCGTGTCGAATTCGTGAATTTTGTTTCCAATGCATTTATTGCCGAGTTATTTTCCTCAATTTGGTTTCCAAAGTAACCTTGTTCTCCTCTAGTTTAGTTTCCAATGCATTTATTGCCGAGTTATTTTCTTCTAATTTGGTTTCCAAAGTAACCTTGTTCTCCTCTAGTTTAGTTTCCAATGCATTTATTGCCGAGTTATTTTCTTCTAATTTGGTTTCCAAAGTATTTATTGCCGAGTTATTCTCCTCAATTTAGTTTCCAAAGTAACTCCTAATTTTTATGGTTTCTCTGTTTTTTCCTCCTGCATGACTAACTCACATCTAATTGTTGCATAAATTGCCCTATTAACCGTTGCATCATTGAATTAGCCCTCTCGAGGTTTCTGTTCTTCCTCATCCTGATCTCGTGTTGGCGTTGGCTGTGATTCTGTCGGCGACGTCTCACTAGTTTCTCCTGCGCTCCTAGTTCTACTCCTGTCGTTTCCTCCCCGATCATCGTACCTGGTGCTTGTCCCCCAGTTTCCCTATCGCTATCTGATTCCTCAGAAGTTCCTTCCACGGTAGGTAAATTCCTAGCCACGTTATACTTATCTGCCATTTTGAATCTATTAACTGCCTAGAATCAATCAATTCTTCTCCCAGACACCACACACCTCTCACAAAATATTTTACACAGAAATACCAGACACAATTTGAAACTGATAAAACTCTCATATAATAAATATCCTTTTCGAAAAAAACCCTCCTGAAATAACACACTTTTACTCAACACACTTGTACTCTGCAACCTTGTCAGAAATTTTAGTGAACTGTGATTCAATTGTACTAGTAATTTTAGTTACACCAAATTTTGGTCTCATTTATACCCAAATCGAGTTTGTCGTAAATGCATCCAATAATCGAGCCCCGCTTATGGGCGCCAATTGCGAGCCACAGTCGTGTGCGTCAAGCCGTAAGGCCAGCACCCGACCTGAGACGTCTTGGGGGTGAACACATTCACCAGATGGTCGACTAGCTCAGTATAGACGTCCCAGCGTGGACACAATAAATAAAAAAATTAGGGCAGGGTCGTGAAGATCGTTTATGGATTGGATGCAAAAATTACAAATAACTCGGGTGAGAATCACTTTTCACTAAATTCAGAATATATTCTAAAAATATTTGCTGCTTTGACAAATACATACAATGGCACATAAGAAAAATCAAATACAGAATACTCTTTGACTGAAAAAACACTAATAACACAATACACAATTTCCTACTTTATCTACAACCCAATTGTTTAACAAACACACTTTCAGAAATTGAAAGAATCGTTAAAATATTACTTACAAAATTTGAAAGAAACACACATTGAAAATCAAAATTAATACTTTTCCCTTAACATTACTTTTACAACAAAAGGAAACTCTTTTCTCTAAAATCCAGAGAATTACTATTATTATAATTATACTCTTACACAAACTCTTAATCACTATATTACAATATTTGATCTTGAAATCCTTTTGAAAGAAAAGATTGATTCTGTTCTCACGTATTAGAAGTCGGAAACAAATGTACTTTTACTTTTCTTATCTTTAAGCGTGGTAAATCTTTACCCTCCTTTTCTTTCTACGTGATAGATACAGAATGAGCTTTCTTATTAAACTGAATCACTCCTATCCCTACAAAACATTTTATTTGGAACGACCTTACTGTGTTCTCGGCCGCGTAGAGCAGTCCACTTTGCTTCCTTCTACACCTTTCCACCGAGCTGCTTCGGCCTGAAGCGTCGTGGCCTCGTTGAGAACGCCGTTGCTCCTCAGAAATCGCCTTCTTCTTCTCGTTCAAGTTTATATGTTGAATACTCTCATATGAATTTTACTTTATTTTCGATTACAGTTAATGACCAACTGGATATTCAGAGTGAAAATGAATCCAGAGATCACCCCTTTTTATATGAGCACCAACTTCAAGAGAGTATTTAAATATACGAAAAGCATGTGAGAGGGAAAAAAACTGAAAGAGAAATGAATGCAAGCTATTAATTACTGCCATCTATTCAAAACTTCTCTCCCTAATTCTTCCATTATAAATTCATAACATTTCTTATTACCTTTCTTCTAAGATTATGTTTAAATCAATTTATAACAGAATAATTACCTCTTCTGGTCTTCTAGAAGAGTTTTCCTCACAAAAGTTGCAAATCTGAAATCCGCTGCAATGTCACTTCCTGGGGTACCGTTTTCCATACGTCCGCCCAGTTCAGCTGCTACCTTCAGAAAGAACTTTTTCTTTCATCCGACCTCCGGTCTCGCCCTTGATAAGGTGGCGGTCTCTCTGTTTTAAATTCTAATTATCATTCCAAATATCCATCCGCGTTGGCGCGCGTTCAAAATATTCTTTTCCCTCGCTTTCTTAGGGCGGTATGTGACACGTTTTCGGAATCTAAGAAAACGGGCGGTCACAGTAGGAACATATTTAATCCACTTTCTGGATACTCAGTTCTGTTAACTTTTTTTTTTGTATAAGAAATTGCATATTTCCGCCGCAAAATCACAATAATTTCTATTTACTACATCAGCAGGGTGGAACATTAAAATAAATTCTAAATCTGACTAACAAAGTTTAGTATTTCAGACGTTCATGTTATTCCATAGGGATTATGATCTCGACGATACATGACACACATCGCTTTTATTTTTGCCATTGCACGACCTGTTAGTTTTGTTTGAGGATGATTCCAAGATGAAAAAGTAGTTCGTGTAATAAATGTTGTACACTGGGAAGTGATGATGCTTCTCTCCCGCTAGATAGTGAGATCCGGCGCCAACATACACACAGGATCTCAGGGATGATTTCGCCCTAGAAGTACGTGTAAATTCCTCCTAAAAGTACGTTTGATATCCACTTAAAAATACGTATGATTTCCCCTATAAGTACGTATCTCCCCCAGTGGGGCACTGCTCCAGCCGGGATAAGCTTTAAGCTCACAAAAGGTCTCTCAAAGTGTGTTGGTGTATGGCATGCAAACAAAAGTGTAAGTATGTGTAAGTAAGGGTTGAGCATAGGTCTAGGGATAGGAAGGAAATATGGCGCGCGGTCCGTGACCCGTTTGTTAGGGTACTGCTCCGGCATTCGCCTGGGGTTGATCGGAGGAACCGCGGAAAACTACCAATCAGAACAGCTCGCCGCTAGAATCCTCCTCCAGGCTGCAGCTGAATTCGACGTGCTTGTCTAGCTAATCCAAAAACTCCGCCAGCATGTGAATTGCAAACCTACGGCCTCCGGGTCAGTGTGGCAACGCTATGACCATGACGGAACTCAGATGGGGCGAAGGTAGGGGTGGGAGTGAAGGGAAGGAGAGGACGAATGGGGTTGCGTGTTGGGCCCAAAGAAAGCCCGGGGGCGGGTGCGGGGCTGAAGCGCAGGGCGGGGGGGGGGGGGGGGGGGGGGAGGGGCGTGATCGAAGGCGGGCGGCGCCGCGGGGCCCGTTCCGGGGGGCCGCCCCCCCGCCGGTGCGGGGATCGATGCATCGGTGCGTGATGCCTGTCGAACGCCCCGCCAGCCGCCCCTGCCCCGCCCCTGCCCCGCCCCTGCCCCGCCCCTGCCCCGCCCCTGCATCCGCCCTTGTATCCGCCCACGCCCTCGCCCTCGCCCTCCCCTGCCGCCGCCTGTTCCGCGCCCCACGACTTGGCCCTCAATTTCCTGCTTTCGCTCTCGGCCTGGTCTTGACCACGAACTTCGTTTTCCGCTTTCGTTTTGTTAATAGGTCATGCCTTCATTTCATTCCCACTTTCTACGCTTTACTTTCTTGCCTTGGCTTCGTAAGAAGAGAAAGTGTTACAATCGCGAATCGCGCGTCGGAAATCGGTGAATTTTTGGCGCGGAGAACTCTTCTTGCCTGGCGCTGCTTGGGAAAACGGGGATAAAAATCGGAACTTTAAAATCAGTTATTTTCAATGTTTTGAAAAAATGAGTGGTTTTTGTCTAATGTATGCTTGAAGTTAATGCAAATTTTAAAAAATTATTTTCTTGAAAACTTCTCAAAATATTCTCTTCAATATTTTTTTCACGGGCAGAGCACGGAACGCATAAAATAATAAGGACAAGTCTCATTTTTGTTGAACTCAATTACTTTTTAAAATTTAAAAAAAGTGAGAAAGTATGTGCTATTGGAGAACTACTAATTGTACAATATTTATTACATTTTGTACTGCTCATTCAACAGAAAATGAATATTCTCACCGGTGTCATAGAGAATGAAAAATGTACGCTACCTGAAATTTTGGAAGTACAAATTCGAGAACACTGCAATTAGAAGAATTTTGAGTTCGCTATTTAAATATTTAAATTTTATAACATCTGTATATGAATCATATAGTTTTATCGCTGAACACAAATATAATGTCAAAAATGTCAGTAGATTCAAAAACAAACACGCCAACAAAACAACCTGTGCAACAATAAATAAGTGTATTATAACGAGAGAATGGAGATATTTTGAATTATTTATTGATCGTTGTTCGCTAGTAATGTTTGAGCAGTTTACCATAATACAACAATATGACGTAGAACCCCATAATAAGAAAAACCTATGAATTTCCCCATCTACAGACGGATACATGACTTTAATGAAATAGCCCCTTCGAAACGTGAATGAGCGTTTCTCCATTGGAGCTCTGCTTTCTGCAAAAAAAAAAAAACGCCACCGACTGCCCGCTCACCTATACTTGGATTTTTTAACGTGGCATCTCAAGGTCACGCGCAAAAGAGAGAGAGGGAAAGCAAACTCTAATAAAGAGCCGTTAAAGTCGGAGCTGTAAACTTGTTTTTTTCTAACCGGGCCGATGACACTTCAACAGCTCTTATGGTATCATCCAGTCGAGAGTTACGTCAATACGGTGACGTCATTGTGGTGACATTTCAGCTCCCAATTGGAGAAAATCGTAACAGCTGATCAGCAGTCATCAACCAGGTTACAGAAACCCAAGTGTAGTGACGGTGCAACTCCCCATTGGAGTCTGTCTTCCCCTCTTCCACGAGTGACCTTGAGATGCCATGTTAAAAAAACAAGTATAGCTGCCGCCTAGCAGCGGGCGCCCGATCGCTTCTGCTCGAGCACTGGTGACTGTTCGAGCGTTTGCTCTCCTCACTGCAGGCGCCACCGCATCATAATCCCTTCCCGAAGGATGATTTAGATTCTTAGATTTTTTAAAGTTTAAGATCGGTTTTTAACAACAAAGGTCAATTCAGCATACATCAATGGGTTACATTAAAATAAAATTACATGACAATTTATAACATAATAACACATATTATTCCTCATGATTGTATTAAACATCAAGTTTTTTTATTATATTACCTTACTTAAGTTAACAATTTATGGCAACGTCAATATTTTAGCACACCTGTCTGCAGAGATGAACAATTTATATGTTTGTGTTTAATTGCAGTACGTTTCTTTCCTTAGCTATACCGGGGATTTCTAAGATAAGGTGTTGTGTAGATATTGTTGCACCACATTTAGGTAACAGTAAAAGCTGTACGTGATCATCTGCGCATGTTTTCCTGAACTCCGGAATCCCTTCCGAACATTTTAACTATAATTAGTTAGAAGCTGAATAAAAGTGTAATCAATAAAAGAAACAAACTAAATTATAAAATTTAAAAAAGCGCGAGATTAGTAACATTTGTAAAACTAGATATTTTTGTTCCCGACTTGTAGAATCTTATTCGCATCGGTAAAAGAACTGCAGATTTTATTTTTTTGCATTGGTAACGAAATAGTAACTCACCCCCAGCTCTGCTCCTACCACTATAAGCAAAAGGAGGGCTCCACAAACGTGCGCATAGTGAAGCTACAGGGAACGGTCTCTTCTCTGAATGAAAGCGCCTGCAGATTCTCTTTCAAATTATGCCGTTCATGACGCTGAGAGTGGGCTTCTCGGCAGTATCTCTAAATAGAACTTTCTAAAAATGAATTGCATTTCTCCCTTGGCTAATTCACTTGGGAAAGTGCACCGACGCCCTCTACCTCTGACGCCCTCTAAGGATGTTCAAAGTCTGGCCTCCGTGTGGTGACAACTATCATCTACCTTCTCACATCCCTTATACTAATGTTAAAACTATCCCTCATCAACATCCCTTACAGTAATAATAAAGATCAGTTATTGCAGGAAGATAACGAAAAATATAAGAAACGCATCTTGCAACAACTGACATAAATGTGCGCAGGTGGATGATACTCTTAAAGATTTAAAAGAGTATTGTAAGGAAAGTTACAGAAGAAGGATGGCAATATATTGATTAGGAAATGAAACCAAAGTGAATATACATTGGTTAAATAGTGAGGAAAAATCTCCGAGAAATAGTCTCTGTGAGATGGAAGAGGGAGATTGGGAAGACATATTACAGAGATGTCGATGTTTTGAAAAAAAGGACAAATGTGTACAAAGTGGAATGTTCCAGGATAAGATGAGGTCAAAATTAGACGACAATGGTGAAAGATAAGCATTATAGAAAGATACAGAAACAAAACATATAGTAGGTTTTTTTATTATTGTATATATAAATAGCGAATCTAATAACAGTATATTTAAAAAGTTGTAAAATAAATATTCAGAAGTACTAAAACAATATATTACCAGTATGCAAATCCCTTTGTTTCGCATATCAAAGAAACACCACAAATTACAAAAAAAATATATTTCACTGGAGAAGTAACAAAAAGAATTTATCGTTTAAATAAATTAATCGGAATGTAAAGTGGCATTTAATTCAGGAAGTAATAAAACAAAATTGTATTTTCAAATATTTCATAACGTGAAGATCCTATTCATGAAGTACAATAGTTCAACTCAACCCAATAATAACATAATTTCTCCATGAAAAAATAAGTGTTTTTCGTATTATCAGCACGTTCTTACTTACAAACAATGAAACAATTTGAGGTATTCTCATTCCAACGAAAGTAAAAGTGTTATACATAAATGTGGCACATCGATATGATCAATAGAGAAACGAAATCCGAGAGTATTTTAAATTTATTTCAATGTCTGCCATAACCCCCAACCTGCTATTAGACACATTTTGTCGAAATTCATTTTGAAATTGAAAGAAAACGACTGGATGCATCACCTGCCATTAGCTTTACACGACATTAAGATTTGTATTGGTGGCCATTAAATTTTGGTGTAAAGATTAACACTTTTTGAGAAAAATGGATTTTAAATATTTGTGTAGTATACATCATTCATGATTCAGATTTAGAATTTTTCAACAAACCGCAGTAAGAAAACTCGGAAACATATCAAATGTACGAAAATAAGAGCGAAAAGAATAATAATGTTTTTTTGCTGATCAAGTGTAAGTAACAGATAACCGTCTGCAATACTGCAATTTGTTACGCGATGGAGCATTTTTATATTATTATTTCTGTTGTGATAATTGTTTTACTTTCAAATGCCGATTTAATAACGGGTGAGTTTCGTAATAAGAACGAATTTTAGTCATCCTTGAATTTGTCGCAGGATCTGGCAATCGAACAAAGTACTGCGCAGGCAATGAATAGCCGTCTCAACACATTTTCCACCAAAACTCGCGGAAATAGACACTGAAGACAAGAAAATCAACATCGCGCGCTGAAAGCACTCGTTCAGATACCCTCCCTTCGCCCCCCCCCGCCCCGCATCTCCACCTTCGAAGCGACAGCTCGATAACCCGTCGGGGGCAGAGAGCGGACATGGACCGCCCGCCCGCCGGAAATCGAAGCCCGGACCTCCCGCGTGCGAGGGTGCGAGCGCGATTCGCATTTCCGATATTGGGAGACGACTATCGTCATTTGTCAGGTGAAGCGGCGCGCGAAACGGTGGCAGTGAGAACACGCCCCTGCGACCTCTGGCGCGACCTGCGAACACTAGCGGCATTCGGAGGTGGGAGCGCGTTCTGAAACCTAGACGGTTATAGATCGTTGCTGTCTTTTTCTAAATATTACTTTTACATGAACAGGCTTCCTTGGAATAACGGTTAGCGTTTAGCGTATAACGTTTAGTGTTTAGCGTATAGCGTTTAGCGTGTAGCGTTTAGCATATTGCGTTTAGCGTTGAGCAACGGTTAGCGTTGTTGTGCTTGCGGGTTCAAACCTGATGGAAGCTGTGGGTTTTTACGAGTGAAGAAAGTCCTTCGTACGTCTTCCTTGGAAGGAGTAGGAGAAGTAAAGCCGGCTGTCCCATGGTGTAGATTTACTGCAAGCAAAAGATCCTCATGTCTAAAACAATTCCTGAGCTAAATTCAAATCTCCTCCTTCGTCGTCCGAATGATACCTTGTATCTCCGCTAGATGGCGAAAGGAGCTTCTCAAAATTTGCGTGATCAGGCGGAAGAGCGGGCTTTATGGCCTGAGTCCCGCCAAGTTAAGTAAGGCTTGAATTAAATTGTCATTTTTTCCTTTGATGTTCTAGTCCTCTGCGTGCACGTGATGGTAAAAATCATAAAATATTTTTGATAGTGACATGCGAGCAGAGAATAAAACTTTCGGCCATTCTAGACGTACGTTTTGCTCCTGAATAAATTTTTTGAATATTTGGTTCGTTATTTTCGTTCGGAAGCGGGAGCATATTGTGAAATGCAGAGGGTTATAGATTGTGGCCTGTATTGGCTGACTTTCTGTAATTTTACATGGACAGAGATTTTTCTTTTGGGTCCTAGTTTTGTGCAAGCACGAGATGGTAAATACTTTCGTTAACAATCCTTGCACAAAATACTCATTTTTTTCTGCATTCAAAATTCAATTATACTTATTGGCTTAGGAATGGGATCACAGAATTTTGAAAACGTAACCAGAATTCACTTATCTCCTTAGCACGTTACATACAGTTTTTATCTGTATTTGGCGTAAAATAAATAAAATAAGTAAATAAAATAAATAGAATAGTATAAAATATCTTTGTCACTGACATGTAAGCAGAGGTCAAAACTTACGGGCGTTCTAGACAGAATATAACTTTTGTTCCACGAATCAAAATTGTATCCGTTAATAATGGTTTCAAACATTGTGTTCATTATTTTACATCGTTCATTAGGAATTTTTCAGATCATCTATAACATGATTTTCTACTTTTAGTACACTTGCGTGTAGTACGATTTTTAAGTTCAATATTTACGAGTTATATTGTTCGATTTCATGCAGGTCAAACACATTTCACAGAATATTCACGCACAAATCTATTTCCCG
Source organism: Teleogryllus oceanicus (assembly GCA_964035755.1). Lineage (NCBI taxonomy): Eukaryota > Metazoa > Arthropoda > Insecta > Orthoptera > Gryllidae > Teleogryllus > Teleogryllus oceanicus. The sequence goes on along the minus strand of CAXIVR010000014.1, from coordinate 27,279,680 downwards.
ATCGTTGACGCTATTCATGTTTGTAAATTACTCCTGTACATTTACTTCAGCACAATATAAATTTTGTTCCACGAAGTCAAAACATTGAATTTCTGTTTGCTGGGCGCGGGCTGTCAAACTGTCATCCAAGTGACGCAAATTCAATTCAATAAAATTGAACATTCCGAAACGTAATTATAGTCACAAAAAGGGTCAATAACCTCCTTCCCTCTTGCGGGAAGAATAATTTGGTATAATGTTGCAGTGGGGAACTAAAAATTGGTTTATTGATTAGTTTGTGGTAGATGCATTGCCTCTTTTTCTAGCAGTACAGATTTCAAGAGCTCACCCTTCTCTCCAAACAATTTTCTAACAAGCAGCAGCCATTAATGTGTAGGGTTCACATTTAAATGAGGCGTTACCGTTCGAAGATAATTACAAACATAAAATAATTCTAAAAGAAGAGTTGAAATGAAAATACAGATTATCAAGAGTAGACTAGTGAAATTTTTCAGCACGATCTACTCAGCATTAAAGGTTTTCCAACAATGAATGATTGTTAGTCAATCAATCGTCTTATCATTATAAAATAGAAGACCTATTGAATTTTGTTTTCAACATTTCGTAAAATCGCTTTCTTTCAAGCCCTTGTAAGAATACAATAAAATTGTTCTTTTCCTCTTGAATTATTTTTCTAAAACAAATCATTTGCATATTTTTTTTACTTTCGCAGTGTTATATTTTCATTTTTCTACAGATTATTTCTATTTTTGAAGCCTATTCTATGTACCGTCGCCTTCTCGCCGCAAGGTGTGAGAAGTAACCCGCAGAGCAAAGAGAAAACAATCCAGAAACACGTTGAAGCGAGAGAGCGAGCGTCTCCCTCTTCAACCAGTGTAGCCAGTAAGTGACGCGGGGCCTAAGGTAGCGACCGGGGCACGGAGCCCTCGGCGGCCCCCGAGGCGCTTCGCTAGTGCGTCAAACGCAGCCCCCCCCCCCCCCCAAGGCTCTCCCGGGCCCTGCGTCATTTCCGGCAGGCGTTCCGGGATGCAACGCAGGAGCCCGCGGGGACGCAGGCGAAGTGGGGGAGGGCGGGGATGGGTATTGCGGTTCGCAGGGGTGGCAGCGTGGGGTGGAAGAGAAGAAACCGACACAGAGAAAAAAAGTAATGTTGAATTTACCTAGTGCGATCGCATTTCAATGGTTTGAAATAGGTATGAATGAAGTTGGCAACACCGAATGAACGTAGTGGGAATAATGCGAGATGGACAAATAATAGAGCAGCAAGACGACATGGCGTGAACGATAGATGAGTTTTAAGAATCTGAAACAGACGAAAAGCGCGAAGCGAGGACTCGCAACGCAGTGGATGCGATGTGAGGCGGAGGGCAGCACGGAAGGCGCGCGTGCAGGGGGAATGCGGAGGCGGAGGCGGAGCGGGGCCGGGGGGGGGGGCGCGGGAAAGCTTTACGCGCGTCGCAGCAGGCGAGGCCAGTTTAGAGGCAGCCGCCTCCCGTGACCTAATTTGCAGTAAAGCGCCTCTCCTGCACTGACAAGATCGCGCGCCGGCGTCTCCGCCTGCGCGTCCAACGCCGCCTCTCTCCGCCACCGCCACCGCCACGCCCACAACCACCGCCATAGCCACCGCCACCGTCGCCACTGCTACCACTACCCAGTACCCCTGCCACCACTGCTGCCCCTACCACCGCCGTTACCATTGCCACTGTCACTGCCACTGGTTCTTCCTCCATCACTGCCACTACCGCTGCCACCTCCATACCCTGCCCCCACTGCCCTGCCCTGCCACTGCGCTACCATTGCCACTACCACTGCATTTACCACTACCCCTACAACTGCCATCACGCTGCCCCTACCCGTCACTGCCACTACCACCACCGTTACCATTGCCCCTTCCCCAACTCCCTCCCCGCAACGCCTCCGCCTCTGCTGCCACTGCCACTGCCGCCGCCTTGCGATCACCGCAGTCCCCCTACGCCGGCCGGCGGGGCACTCCACCCGCAGGCTTACGCTCCGTAATGGACGCAGACACCTGCGGGAGCCCGGGGCGGAGGGGGCGGGGCTGCGATCCCCCGGCGCCGTCTTGGCCCCCCCCCCGCCTCGGCTTCTAATTTACGTCCAGGCAAACAAGGCAGTTACCTGGCGCCTCGGCCAAACTCCGCGCGCATTTATCGAGACGAGAGGTGAAATGATAAGGGAAACAGGAATTGGCTCTTTTTTGTTCAGAAAACGTTTAGCTGTTACTGATACAATTTTTTTGATGTTTTGGTTTACTGTACTCTTTAAAAAAACATGATTTGCTGTAATTTTTTAAAGTACGTAAAGAATACTTTTATGTTTGACTGATACATTATACCTTGTTATTGCTTTCGATACGGAGCTCAATGTATGAGTACACTCCCAACTTACCTGGATCGAAAGGATCGTGGTTACGAGGGAGTGATGAAAACAGTTGAATGATGCTACATGTTCTCTTACTGAGGGAGTTATGAAAGGGAATTATGGGAGGGAAATATGAGAAGACAAACTTGTTCAAGTTAACACCTAGTTAATTAGTATATAAGTAAATCTGAATCAATAAAATTAGGTAAAAAGAAAATTATATATGTACTATGTACTTTGTTTTTCATTGCAGTCCTATAATCCCTGTACCAAACAAAGATATTATATGGAAAATTGGTTTATAAAGCTTTTCAAAAAAGTTTATTTTTGTAAAATCTAGCTTTTACACGGTGAAATTGGAAGTTTGAAAATTGTACGTTATCCATCTAATTTATAATGCTCATATGGTTTACTCCAAGAGTACATGTTTTGAAAACATGCGACGTTAGGAGTGAATTTTCCAAGTTTGTACGAATGCAAAAATCATGTATAAAGCATGCAATAAAGCGAATTGCATACATTATTTTTATGTAAAACATTTTAAATTTATAAGACAATCAAAGTTAATTTTTGAGAACAACTTTATTGTTAAGTCACAAGTATTTGATATCTGTGCGAAAAATCGATGGTCGCCTATTCGATTTACCGCTACCACCACACGATTCTCACGCTGCGGTTAGTTGAATGTGTGATTACGCAATTTTTGTGTGCCATATATGACAAGTACATCATAATGTACAAATCATTCCATCAAAGGTGTCATTTTATGAGTGATTTCTTGTAACGAAGAATTCGCTTATAATGCTGGAAGACAAAATAAAATTCTGAGGTAGATAGTGTCCTATTTTCATAAAAAAATTTTACGCAACAACCATTCATCTTTCACCAATAACGTTGGCAGAAATATGCAACTGGTGAGAGAACCGTGATGCTGAAACATCCACAAACTGCGCCATTTTATTTCCTTCTGAACGTAGTTAGGTCAAACCCGATTTATTTTCAGAAATGATTCTGGAGTTTCAGCAAATGGGCACATGCGCACTGCAAACTCTGAAAAAAACGTGGTAATGCGCATGCATGCTTTCTAAATATCCAAAATAATTCGTCAAAAAGAAGCGAGTCTTAGCTTATTAAAAAAAACAGAGACTAAACAAAAATCAAAACGAGGAAACCGGTTGGCCAATAGCGCCCGGAAGAGCGTGCTTCCAAAGGAGAATCAGAAGTGCCCTCAATTGCATATAGTACTTTAACCGCAATGAATGGCGGGAGCTTTAAATTATAATGTTGGTACACAATATTTCACAGAGGTGGTTGGCTAAACAACTTTATGAAACTCTGACCGAAACAACACCCTTATTTTATGAAACCTTTCGTAAAACTTTTATGATCGTTTCATTAAACAAGTTTCATAAAAAATCTGACCGTGGAGAACAGGCACAACAGGCAAAAGTATTCAGTATAAGATTATGTTTACTATTCATAGAAAAACACATAAAATTCACATTAAAACTAACCAATCATACTGAATTTACTCAGCGGAAAAGGTATTCTTCTTCAAATTTACTATTGTAGTCTTGCTTCACGTATAGATTAATAATATTACCTGGGTTCCACACAACCATTTCATAATAATAACTTAGTGTAGATCTTCAACGAATATCAGACGATGAATAATACATACTAATAAAGGAGACAAAAAATAAATTTACAATTCCCAATAAGAATTTGAAGGCTTTCTTAATATCCTTGTTTTTAAAAACAACAACGTAGTCCAGAATCAGAAATCTTAGAATTAAATTTTATTGAACAATTATAAATATGTCAGAAAACTATATAATCAGTCAGTAAAGATTTTATAATACGAGTGAATTTTTACATTGTAAATAATGTTGATGAACAAAACGTTAACATCTCCTCAATTCATGCCCATATTACTGGATTCTCAGAGAGTTGTTGCATCCGTAACATCGGCGCCATTGACAGTACTTCCGGAGCGAAATTCAGCCAGAGTCATTTCTGCTCTCTGAAGACTTCGCCTCCTATATTCTCCCATTCCCATCCTTTCGGCAGGTCCGTTTCCTTGCGGAGCGATCTTCCTTGCAGGGCCGGGCGCCCGCAGGAAGTCGTCACGTCGCATCGGAGGATCACAGATAATGCTATCGCAAGGTGCTGCTCGGCTTCCTTCCGCGGCGGCTGCAAACGAGGTGCTGCGACCTGCGTGGATTCGCAAGCCCCAGCGCGCTAGGAAATGGACTCGACGCCCCCTAGCGCCCCCTCACGCCCCCTCGCGCCACACCCCCGCGCCCCTCGCGTCACCTCGCGCCCCCTCGCACCCCCTCGCGCCCCTCGCGCCTCCCGCCCCTCGCGCCCCCTCGCGCCCCCTCGCGCCCCTCGCGCCCCCTCGCGCCCCGTCGCGCCCCTCGCGCCCTCGCGCCCCTCGCGCCCCTCGCGCCTCCGCGCCCTCGCCCCCCTGCGCCCCTCGCGCCCTCGCGCCTCCGCCTCGCGCCCCTCGCGCCCCTCGCGCCCCTCGCGCCCCTCGCCGCCTCGCGCCCTCGCGCCCCTCGCGCCTCCCCTCGCGCCCTCGCGCCCCTCGCGCCCCTCGCGCCCCTGCGCCTCGCCTCGCGCCCGCGCCTACGCCCCCCCCGCCCCTTGCACCCATGCGCCCCTGCGCCCCTCGCGCCCCCTGCGCCCCACCCCGCGCCCCACGCTCACCTGCCTTATCGCGCCCTGCGCCTCGCCACTCGCCCTCCTCCCGCGCCCCGCGTCCCTCGCGCCCCCGCGTCCCTCGCCGTTGCACCCCGCGCCCCTCGCTCACTCGCCGCAGCCCCCGCTCCCTCGCGTCTCTCGCGCCCTCGCGCACCCGCATCACCTCTTGAGCACCCTCGCGCCCCCTCGCGCCTCCTCGCGCCCCCTCGCGCCCCCTCGCGTCCCCTCGCGAAAAAATAAAATTTCGATTTCATTAATATATTTCATAAACTTGATGGAGTATAACTTTTATTGTTCATATCCAATCTTTGAAGGATCTAGTGGTGACAGTGGTGAAGTTTTGACACAACAAATCGGGATCAAATTCAAACACTATCCGAAAATCCGACTACGATCGTTCGTTTTCCCCGATTTCTCCAAATAAAACTAGGCCAGCCGACCGGGACAGCAGAGGTCGTGAAGGCTGGAAGGGTCGTGGGTTGGAATCCCGCCTCGGGCATGGATGTCTGTGTGTGTTTATGTTCTTACGTGTTCTCCCTATAATTCTCACTACTGTTTAAAACTCACAGTCGTCGCTGTATGACCAAGGACGTTGAAAAGCGAGGTAAATAAATAAATGTCGGAACAGTAACATACAAATTCGAACATTCCTCATTCTTCTTCCCTCTTCATCTCATATGTACATACGCTAACATACTTGTTGAGAGAGATGTCGGGCTTAGAGCTTCGCCGGGATATAACTTGTTGGGGGAAGTACCTGGAGAAGAAAAACTTCCCGCAAACCGACGAGTAGTTCGACTTGGATATTACATTCTAGCGCGGGCGAAACACCACTGCCTAAAGAGTGTAGCACTACACTTACGGGACTAAAATAGTAGTTGTCGTTCCCGGAAAGACTAAATACCCCACAGAGAGAGGTGTCTAAGTGCATCAACTGATGTCACTGTAATGGCCTCAGACAGGTAGGTCCTAGTTTCGAGTCCCGACGTGGCTACATCGGTGCAGTAACGTAACAATCGCGCGCGATCTTTCCAATCTCTTTCTTGTTCCATCCTCACACACACTAACATGCACAACACTACCACATATTCCGGGAGACCGGTCGGGAGCTTAGAGCTTGTCCCGGCTGGGGCGGTGCCCCGCTGGTGGGAGAGTCCTGGTTCGGGGAAACCCCGCTATCCCACGGCCGGATCTCGCCATACAGCGGGGATGGATTTGGCCGCCCAGGTGACGCCGCGTAGTGGGCTGAGAGACCGATGTTTCGCCTGTCATGTCGCAGGCTTCCTCAGGGCAGTGACTCAAGCTGTGAAGCTTTCGTGTATATCCAGCGGGGCATGACCACCGCTACCTCGCCACCTTATGAACTCGGTAGTGGAAATGCCAACCAAGTGGTTTGGTTTCTTCGTGTTTCCGGGCACGTCAACTGCTTTGGTCATTAGTCCCGTTAGTGTAGTGCATGTTTTTTCTCGGGAGATGGTGGTGGTCTTCCCCCGCTGGATGGCGAGATCCGGCGTCGACCTACCGTCGGCTAGTGGGATTTCCCCCTAATCAGGACTCTCCCATCAGCGGGGTACCGCCCCAGCCGGACCAAGCCCTGAGCTCCCGACCGGTCTCCCGGAAAATGTGGTAGTGTAGTGCATATTAGTGTAAGTGTGCGTGTAAGGGGGAGAAGATAGGACAAGGAAGAGGAAGGACAAATCGCGCGATCAGTCATTCGCCTGGTGTTGATCAGAGAAACCACGGAAAACTACCGATCAGAGCTGCCGGCCGCTAGAATTCTCCTCCAGACAGCGACTGAATTCGACCTTGCTGAAAAGCTAGTGTCGAAAATCCTGCCGCCGTGGGGAGTGGGAACCTAGGATCTCCCGGTCAGAGGCGCTGCAGTGACATCAGTTGATGCACTGAGCTACCGCTCTCGGTCCAAGTCCCCAATGGATGGGTCGCCGGCAAGAGAGGCTTCTTGGGGCTGTGCCCCTGCAGAGAGGGCGTCCGTGGGAGCGCTGCGACGAGCGACGCACTCTCAAAGACGGCGGCCGGAAGTGCCTGCCGGGCGGAGACCGGAAGCAGCGCCGGGCGGAGGGCCGCGGGAGGCCGCCGGCGACTGCGGACTTTCGTCGCGACTTTGGCCCCGCCCGCTCGCGCCGTTACTCACCCGGCCAGCGCTGTCGACAGACGCCCAGCGCTAGGCGAAACCTGCCCGTTGACGCTAAAGCTCAAGAAAACCTCAGCAGATTGCACAGATTGTACTTCTCCCTCATACGTCACACATAGTTTTTACTGTACGGTTAGCATTGCAAGACGAAACTAATAATTAGGGTTAATGAAGGTTACGAAAACGAACGTCCTAAACGATTTAATATTAAGTCCTCGCCTAAAAAATGGAACATCTTTGCTGAGGTCTGTTGTTGATCCACTTCCATTGATATGACAATTAAATGGCATCATTTTCAAACAATTTGAAGTTACGTTTTTTGTATCATAATTTAGTTAACAGTCTGCGTTAATATTGAATACATGCATCTTCGTCCGTATTAAATCTTTGTTAATTTGTGATTTCTATTCGTGATTTTTCTTTTTTGAAAAAGTAGCAGTCTACAATCTAATTATTGATGAAAGAAGCTTCTTTAAATGTTTTATATATTTATTATTATTATTATTATTATTATTATTATTATTATTATTATTATTACCATTAGTAACCTGAGCAATGTGTTGATTTTTCGCGTCTTTCTATCGAATTATGCACTGAAAGTAAAATTGATATTACCACTCTATGTTTTTTAAATTATATTTTGAATCTACACATGTAAATATTAGATAATAACGTTATTGTTTATTAATTGTGAATATTTTTCTCGTTTCAGGTACGTGTCGATAGTCAGCATATGGAAGGATATACTCAGTGGAATTCGTATATTGCGTATGGTGAGTGTTGTGATATTTTAATATCCCATACGTCTTTTATATTATAAATTTTTCAACATGAAATTTTTAATGAATTATTTCAACATTAATAGTTATATATTCCTGATCGCAATATATTGAACTTACGTTAACTTTACTAATTACTTGTACCTCGTTCCTCTTACTGACATCTTTATATTCGCGTTGCAGAGAATTGTCTTCATTTCTCTACTATTAAAACATATCAAACATTTTTGACACTTCTTGCTCTAAGACTACTAATAGTACAGTACTTCAAGATTACGCAATTAGAAGAAAATAAAATTGCGCTCAAAAGACAAGTATTCGTATGCAAACATTATCTCAAGACACACTCAAAATATGCCGTTTTGTTTAAAAGAAATTATAAGGTATAAAGGATGTCTTGCCTACATTGTCTTACTCCATTTCTAAGTGGCATGATAACTTTTTAACTGATTAACATGCGACTTAAATATGTTTCACCTATGTGAATACTGAAATATCAAAAAGATATCTCCATTTAAAGACATCCATTGTCGACAATTTCAAACAAATTTATTATTATAATACCGCAACTGACGAACGTCAATTCACAAGCGTTGTCAGAACGAGGGACATTTTCAATAGAAATCCTGAGAGCCGTGTACCGCCGCTGCAACCACATCGTGCCGCGCATTTGATCGCATTATGGCCTGACCCGCGAATTAAATCGGCAATTGTATTAGTTTTTATGATAATTCAATTTTGTATAAATTACACTTTCCTGTTCACGGCAAACGTGAATGCATTGTCACGAACGAAATTAAAACACCGGCGGCTCGCGGGACATGAAACAGAGCGCGCTGTTGCGCGACCACAATGCGTATTGTTAAACAGGAAGCGAGGTAGCACGCGCGTGCCAGCCTGCGTGCGAATGGACAGCACTCGCGATGCTCAGAGGGACCACGGTCGACTCACACGGGCGCGCTTCGTAGCCTGGAAGCTCAACAAATTCACCACAGAGTCCGTTATGCAACACACGGTGAGGCCGGGAGCGGTAACTCAGGGCATCAACTGATGTCACTTCTGTGCCTCTGACCGGAAGGTCCTAGGTTCCCACTCCCCACGGTGCCAGAATATTCGACACTAGCTTTTCAGGTAGGTGGAATCCAGTCGCGTCTGGAGGAGAATTCTAGCGGCCGGCTGCTCTGATCGGTAGTTTTCCGTGGTTTCTCCGATCAACACCAGGTGAATGCCGGAGCAGTACCCTACCAAACGGGCCACAGACCGCGCGCGATCTGTCCTTTCTCTTCCTTGCCCTATCCTATCCCCTTACACACACTTACACTAACATGCACTACACTACCACATATTTCGGGAGACCGGTCGAGAGTGTGTCCCGGTTGGGGCGGTACCCCACTGGTGGGAGATAACCTGGTTGGCAGAAATCCCACTTGCCGACGGTAGGTCGGCGCCAGATCTCGCCATTCAGCGGAAGAAGATTTCTCCCATCTTCAAAAGAAAAACATGCACTCTACTAACGGGACTAATGACCAAAGCAGTTGACGCGCCCGGAAACACGAAAAAAAGCTATCAATCACATGGTGAGTCATTTCGGCGAAGGGGGGTAAAAAATGCATCAACGTAATTACTTCAGTTAGATGAACAAATGTTGTCTATGACATTTTGCTGAGAAACAATTCGTTTCTAAAAAGCATTTTCTTCACGATTTATCAATAACTTTTATGGTTATAATGAGTTGAAGTTGTGATGATAGTTTTAAATATTGTCGAAGAAATAATCTACCTTTCGAAGGATGCAAACGAAAGTAAAGTAAATTGTGAATTGACTCAATTGGGGTCGTATTACTGCAGTGCTCGCAGCTCTAGGATCACCCTCGGCCTTAGGCCGTTACAATATTAGACAGCCAGCCGGCCGACACATTTGCAGTGCACTCGCTATTCACAAATGACGGTGATGACCTACTGAGTGTACAACATCACTTCAGGTGTTGAAAAAGAGCGCAAAGTCTCGGCGTTGCAGAAGCTGTGAAAAATTTAAAAAAATTATTTAACACCTATTACGGGAAACTATGCTTCTAAGACAAAAATACTAAGTTATTTTTGTTGCTAATAATTTGTGGAACACGTTGGTGATTTTACCACATGAAGTGAGTAACTTGCATTAATATTTTGTAAAGATACGCACTTTTCTTAATTTCGTTGGCCTCATGGATGATACTCCCTGTTGCAATTAAAGAGTTTCTTTGTCGAAGTCATGCAACGTAGTTATCAACACGCCATTTTATTTTATATATGTTTAAAAATAAAAAAAGATATTTAATTAGTTTAAGAAGCCAAACAAACTTTAGCTCTCCCCGTTGAATCGGTTTGGAGAGTGTAGATTAACATGCCAGTCATGTAATACACAGCTTCTGCATTTTCATACCTTCACGTCACGCTCTCTCCAAATGGAGTTCCAATGCGGGCAGCGTGCTTGTCTCGCTTTCTCCCCCCCCTCTCTCTCTCTCTCTTAGATCTGTTGTCACTTCGACTAATTATTTGAGTCCATTGACACATATTTAGGTTTGCCCAAGGAAAACCTGGATTTTATGAGCGAGTTTAATGCATAAATATGCCATTTCAATGCTCTGGATATGACCAACTTGCGCTCAAACTACATCAATTAGCACAAACCAGGGGCTGGCACATCCTACGGCATTTATACTCCACTCTTCTATCTTAAAGTTAATAACCCTCTGCCTCTGGCGAATCAAGCCTGCCCAGGAAAGGAGCAAGCTGTTGCGTTCAAAAGAATTCGAGAACACTGTTGGGCTACTCCGGACTATAGCGGTAACTTTCGACAAATCAGTTAAAAATAATTTACGTATTTATCATCATATATCAAATGTATGAATTTATGAAATAAAATTCTGAAATTGAATATCGCGCTAATAACAAAGCAATGTATTAATAAATGTTACAGTTAGGAATACACATATACAAATAATATTCATTTTACATTTTTTGGAAATTTTCAGTTCACAAGCCGGAACATACTTTGTTAGGGTATTTCTAAAGAAGAATGTTATATTTTGCATCTGAGATTGGTTGCCAATTCATCAGAAAGAGCATTACAAAATTTACATTCCGTTGGCGTGAAATTGAACGTGAACTGAATGTCTCTTATTGTAACATTACAATTAATATTACATGGTTGTAATTAATATTATTATCCAGTCAATTCTATTTTATTGTATACTATTAATTTTTGAAAAGCTGAACACAACTTCATTATGATATTGCCGGCATTGACTTTGAGGATAAGCAAAAGGTGGCAATTCTATACTCAATTTAATAGCTAATTATTGGTCGTACCCACCCTGCTCGTCGTTAGCGATCAATCTGTAATACATTTTGATTAACATCATTAACGGATTATTTCATAATCAGGTTCTTTGACATTTTCATTACGGAAACTATCTAGATAATCCAGTAATGCATCACAATTTTCCAGTATTGTGTGCAGCAAATTTGTTCCAGATAGGAAGCCCCATGTACTCGCCCTCGATTCGACCAACAAAACGCAATTTTACTGAGTGCGGCCACCAGCGATACAGGAAACATGGCAAATCCTACGTGCATCGCATTGGCCAAAAAAGACTGACAACAACATGGCGTAATTATGTTATTTCTACCTGTTTGTTCCGACGGAAACAGAAGAGATGGGAAAATCCAATTGAAACGAATCCGTCGTGGAATAACACAGAAATTCTGTACAGCGCAGCCTGTTTCAACAGAGAGGAGATGTAGCCTTGGAAGTACGCTCCAGACCTAATGGAGATTACATCTGTCCGTTTCCAGGCTCGTTAATTGTCTTTTGTAATTCTTAGTAGCAGCTCTCCGCTCCTGGAGTGCAGCGTGGAGTGCCGTGCGTGAAGCTACAGTGTGTGGGGGCGGGGGCGAGGTCGAGGGTGCGGGGGGGGGGGGGGGGGGGGGCGGGGGGGGGGCGAAGGCAAGGGCGAGGCGGGGGTGTGGGCGAGGGCGGGGGCGGGGGCGAGGGGGGGGGAGGGCGGGGCAAGGGAGGGGCGGGGGCGGGGGCGGGGGGGGCGGGGCGGGGGCGGGGGCGGGGCGGGAGCGGGAGCGGGAGCGGGGCGGTGTTGTCCTGACACGCTGGCTCCAGGCTGCTTTTACGAGCGTATCACTCAGTTGCGCTGCTTTAGAGTGCGGCGTCTTCTGCTAAGTGCGTCGCGTTCGGCGGTGACTGCGCGGGCGGAGTTTAGAGAGGGAATAAAAGCGACTTTTGCAGTGTTATCTCGCGCGTGAGAGGAGGGGGTAGGGGCGGGCTTATGGCCGCTTAGTCGGCTGTCGACACGGTGCCCATCACCGGAGGGTGGGAGGTGTGTGTGGAAGAATCACTTACGTTTTATTTGTTGTAATAAGAATATTAACAACTATATTAATAGTTCTTATTGGTTTAGTTTGATGCAATTTATATTAAATGTGTAGTAGTAGTATGGCGAGTTATATTAAACCCTAGGGTGTCCCTCGCATCCATATCTCTATAGGTGTAGTCTTCATTACTCAATCGTCTTTTCCTCCTTGCCTCTTCTACTCCATGTAGGTCTAGGTCTTCCTCTTCTTCGATGGGTAGCTGGTTGCCATTTCCACAGTATTTGGGGTCAGCGTTCTTCCTTCATTCTTTGCATGTGCCCATACCATTTTAGTCTTTTCACTTCTGTGGTGTCAATTGTATCAAAACTTATTTCCGCTTTACGTCAAATTATTAAAGTATGTGTTATGTTGTTATCTATGATTACAGTAGCTATTGTCAACGGACAAGGAAGTCGGGCAGTGAGAAAGGGTGCTCTTTAGTACTTATATGGCAATTTTACATGAACGTTTTATTTGATGTAGTAATGTTACTCATTTGATTCAAATAATGTTTTTGTCTTCGTAATGCAGAGTTATAATGACATCATAATGCAGCTATTATAGTAATAAACCCATTAGAGCCATTTAATTATGTTATTTATATTATCCATATGAGTAGAATAATTGAATATTATGACACTGTCGTGGAAAAAATAATAAATACTATTATTATGTATTCATCAACACAGTTTTGCAAACTTTTATCGACTCCATAAACTTACTTCCCATTTATTATCAGTCTGTGATACGTATTTTTGAAGATTACCGTTTCTCATGTGTTTTGTTGACTTATTCGATACTTATACGATAGTTGACTTATATGATACAACATTTAAATATTACTACCAATCCATCGATAATGCTGAATATATTTCTAGTACCTACCTATCATTATCGTTACTACAAAATACGTAGATTCGTATTCCATAAAACACGGTTCGTCATTTTTTGTACATATAATGGATCATGATGAGCAAGACGTGAAGAACTACGTTTCAAAGCCGTCCAAGTCCATTTTTTTTTATTTTTATGTGAAATATTATAACAAATTACTCATGTTGTGAAAATGGCACTTTATCTGAACAATGCCAAACAATACAATGAAATACGGTAGTAAGATTTTCATTATTTTAATGAAATGACATGTTTTTCGCATTTTATTGTAAATCGTTTCGTAAATTGTGACGTAGTTGATATGAAATGAATATGCAACCCGAAACACTATTACACTGTAGAAACACTATTACACTGCCGTCCATAATTCAGAAACTGATCGAAGTGGCTCGGGGCGTAGTGCGCTGACTTCGCATCCGGGAGGCCTGAGTTCAATCCCCGAGCCGGCCATCCTGACCGGGCTTTTCGTGTTTTCGCTTGGTCATCCAAGTGAATGTGTTGATAGCTCTACTGAAAGGCCACAACCGCAAAGCTGACGTCACTAGCTGAATTTGTTAGCTATGTGAATTCACAAAGGCTACGCTAATTATTGGCAAACATTCAAAACGTAACGTCCACTTTACTCATTTCCGAGAAAAACGTAAAAATGTTATAGCATCAAAATTATGCAAAGAGTTTATTGGCACTCAATTATTAATTATGTAAAGAAGAGCTAAATATGTTAGTAATATAAAACTTAAATATTTTATGTTTAGTTCAATTTTATAGGCAGTTTCGTGTCGGACATGTCTCGTTTTGAATGAACACGAAGGACATGTCATGCTTTCATTGAATGACAGCTGGACATGTCTTGATTTGAATGAAAAATAAATCCTTTTTATTGTAATTCATAAAATTATAATTGGAAAATTAATATTATTTTTCTTGCACATTTTTGAACAAAGCAATTCTTACAATTTTTGTTAGAAATAAGTGTATGGTTTATTTATTATTAACATAAGAATATCCTCCCAACTTACAAATACAATTTTATAGAAATCTATTGACATGTTTGGTGAAAAAAGAACGCTCTGATTTTTCTCCTTTTATGAAAAACAATTTTAAAAAGTGTCATGCTTGCTTACCTTAAGGTTTGAACACTTCGCATTTCGTAATATTTTTTTCTTCCGTTTTCTCGAACGCTCGGCAATGTTATTAAAAGACACATCCATTTTCACGACTCAAAATTATTCGATGTGCGATATTTTCCTCTAACTTAACAGTAAATACCGATGTTGAATCAAAATACTTCACACACAGAAATAACACGTTTTGGTCTATTTCATGATCAGCAGCTAACTGACTGATTCTCTAAAAAATGTAGTTGTCGTAGAAAGTTCAGAAAATTGAACCTTTACTGCTTTAAATATTGCAAGTGAGAATTAGACAAAATACCTGTGCAAGGTGCGCATTATTTATCTTGAAGTCTGAGCCAATGCCTTCTGAAACCTCAGGTTAGGAAATGTCTTTTCTTTTTATACAACAATATTATTAATAGAGATCAACCGTATTTTCCTTTCGTACACGTAAGTATTTTCCTTTCCCTTGAAATAAATGGTAAATGACTCTCTATTGGTTTCTAGCATGTTAAATAACAATAAAATTACAAATTGTGGACATGTGTCGTTTTGAACGAAATACAAGTAAGACATCAACACTAGCGAAGGAACATGCCACGTTTTGAATGAAAATGCTATAAAAGTAATGTACAAATTTCAAAGTGGACATGTCCTGGTTTGTTTGAAAACTGTAGTTTTAAACTGAATTTATTAGGAGACATGTCGCGTTTTGCGTGAAAATGAAGGTCGGAGGATATAAAGCCCATCAAAATCAATACAAATCTTAGTATAACTCAGTTTTGATCAACGATGTACATGTCACGTTTTGAATGTTTGCTCCTCGAATTATTCGAGACATCACGAGTTCCTGGTTGGGTGACCGCTAGAACCCCGGGGTCTAACGGCGACGAGGGCAGTTGCCCTTCACGGGATATATAAGGGCTAAATCCAAACACAAATAACTCAAAAACGGTACTCCCTTTAGTTGTAACCCCACGTTTTCGTGCACTGGACAGAAGATTGAGTGTTTATGCCATAGACTCCAAAACTAGATATTTCTGGGCTTTCTATTCAGTTTTTGGAAGATTAGCTCTCCCCGTAATACTGGTGACCAGAATCCTGTTTATTGAATCATTTGTGATGCTATTTTCATATTTAAACAATGACTTAAAATGTTAGACTTTTTGAGTTTGCATTTTTTGAAGAGAAATCATCAGTGCTCTTCTATTAATTTTGGGTGAAATTCTGCCCTTCTTAGTACTCTATTCAGAACTTCCCATTTCATACGGAAATCAATGCACTGGTCGCCACCGTAACGTTTTTGAAAGTATTTCTTTATAAAACACTGAAATAAAATCTTTGAATTTGCAGTTTAATTTCCATATAAACTTGTGCGTAAATATTTGGTGAAGATGTAAAGAATATAAGGAGTAACAAGTGAGTAACTTGTGGACAATAAGCTGAGAAGTGGCGGAAATATGCTGGGAAACGTGAAGAGAATGAGTGATGAAAATACGAGAGAACATGAAGGGAAACATACAGGGGGCAAGTGGAGCCCGAGTTATATTTCTTTAAGCAGTATTCTGAAAAATGGGATCCTTCTGAATCCTTGGAGATTCAGCTCTTCTGGGTACTTTCTCTGTGTAGTATACATGGTTAGTCAGAATCAAGTAAAACCAAGAAATCTATGTAACATCAAATTCACTCGTAAGTAGAACCGCCTTGTTTACAATGCTTCAAGAGGTTGATAGTTCGAAGACATGATTCACTGTGAAAACATTTTTCAATTTGGAAGCTAAGTTTTTATCAGCGGTGAAAGCGGACAACCCTGACTTAATCCTTCTGTCAATTTTATGTTTTGCGTTGTTCTTTCGTCGCCACACTTGACGCAAACATTTACTGCCCAGTACATGCCCTTCAACACATTAAAAACTTTAACGTGAGATGCCTAATTCGCTTAGTTTCAGCCATAAAGCGTCCCAGTAAGAACTGTCGGAGACCGCTCTCGGTGGTACAGATGGCACCAAAAGAAAAGACAAACATTTCCTCGCCAAGTGGCCGGCGACAAAACATCTAATTATCGAAAGGTTTAAATATTCAAGTAAAGGAGCAGACCGGATTGGGCAACAATTACAAATTATTTCATGCAAGTTTGCGTATCTAGCGAGTCAATGTTTAATATTGTAGAGGCTGAAAAATATTGGGAGAGTTTTTGAAGAGATTGTGCCAGGGAAGTGTCGTTTCTCCGTGCACTCTTGGTCATGAGGGTAGGCTCTGAAATGACAAAGTTCCATACTATTAGCATTCCTCGGCATAAGCATTATTAAGTATGGAAGAAATTGTCAGTGTTTCCTGTCTGGGCGAAAATGAAATCGATTTGCTTGTGGTTTGTCTGAATTCGTGTGCGAGAGTTAAGTTTACGCGCCAACCTTTCTGGTGAGATCTCAGTCGCGACACCTGCCTCACGCAATTCAATTGACTGTCAGTGAACTCGATACACACGCGTGCGTCACCAGCTCTTTACACGAGCGAGGCGACTCGCCACGAAACTGCTCGGCTTCCCTGATATTCTTAAAATGTGATCCCATCGCGTCTTAGGTGGAAAGAGTCCGGATTCCTCGAAATTGCCACATTCTGCAATGTTGTCTATTCTGGTCGTTTTTAGTGTCTGGGGTGTAGTGCGCTCTCACGGCCATCTTGGAAAGCATTTCAAACAGATGAAACAAACGAAATGAATCTACCAATCTTGTATTTTTCACTCTGCACATCACCCGGCAGTCCGGACACACCAGTCTCCTCCTTCCCTCCTCCTGCCCCAGAACAGACCCCTCCTGCCCCCTCCTGCCTCCTCTGTCCCTTCCTGCGTACTCCAGGCCCCTTCATTCCCACTCTCGTCCACCTCCTGCTTCCTCCCGCATCCTTCAGCCCTCCTTCTGCCCCTCCCAACCCCTTCCAGCCCCCTCCTGCGCCCTTCCTACCCTCACGACTGACGCGGACGCAGGAACTGTTTTAGCGGCGGCGGCGCGTGAATTAGGAATCGCCCGTTCGCCCCTCGCGTCGGAGCCTCGCGTCGGAGCCTCGCGTCGGAGCCTCGCGTCGGAGCCTCGCGGCGGAGCCTCGCGTCGGAGCCTCGCGTCGGAGCCTCGCGTCGGAGCCTCGCGTCGGAGCCTCGCGTGGGAGCCTCGCGTCGGAGCCTCGCGTCGGAGCCTCGCGTGGGAGCCTCGCGTGGAGCCTCGCGTCGGAGCCTCGCGTGGGAGCCTCGCGTCGGAGCCTCGCGTCGGAGCCTCGCGTCGGAGCCTCGCGTCGGAGCCTCGCGTCGGAGCCTCGCGTGGAGCCTCGCGTGGAGCCTCGCGTGGAGCCTCGCGTGGGAGCCTCGCGTGGAGCCTCGCGTCGGAGCCTCGCGTCGGAGCCTCGCGTCGGAGCCTCGCGTCGGAGCCTCGCGTCGGAGCCTCGCGTCGGAGCCTCGCGTCGGAACCTCGCGTCGGAATCTCGCGCCGCCTCGCGCCGCCTCGCGCCGCCTCGCGCCGCCTCGCGCCGCCTCGCGCCGCCTCGCGCGCCTCCGCCTCGCGCCGCCTCGCGCCGCCTCGCGCCAGAGACGGCCGCCCCGCCGCCGCGCGTCTGAGGCGCTCGCCCTCGCAGCGCGTGTCCCATGCGGATGGCCGCGTGGACCTACGACTGCTCCGCACGCAATCGGCTGGAATGGCGCGGTTACCATATCCCTTGCTGCCGCAAGGTCGCTCACCTGAAGGGCTTAGGGGACGAGCAATTCCAGGTGAAGGCCGCAGCTGTACCGTAGCAATGGAACGCGCACAATCAACCTTTACTGATCCGTCTCTTGTTACACACACACACTTCCCTGCTCGCCACCACACATGTGGGGAGACCAACCGCAAGCTAAAAGCTGTCGCCGGGAGCTGTAGCTCAGTGCATCAACTGATGTCACTGCAGTGCCTTTGACCGGGAGATCCTAGGTTCGAGTCGTGACGGCGGCAGCATTTACGACACTAGCTTTTCAGCTAGGTCGAATTCAGTCGCTGTCTGGAGGGGAATTCTAGCGGCCGGCTTTTCTGATCGGTAGTTTTCCGCGGTTTCTCCAATCTATACCAGGCAAATGCCGGTCAGGAGCTTAGAGCTTGTACCGACTGGGTCGGTGCCCCGCTGGTGGGAGAGTCCTGGTTAGGGGAAACCCCACTTGCCATCGGTAGGTCGGTGCCGGATCTCGCCATCCAGCGGGGGAAGTTTGCCGCAATCTCCCGAGAATAGCATGAACTACACTAACGGGACTAATGACCAAAGCAGTTGACGCGCCTGGAGAAACGAAATAATCAATCAATCAAAAACTAAAAGTTGTCCTCAGAAGGGGGATTCAGTAAGTAGGCGTGTAGGTCGGCACAGGATCTCGCCTTCCAATGGAAGTGGAACAACACTAACCTGGAGTTGGGCAATGTACTATACTAACGGGGAAAATGACAATAGTAGTAAACGCGCCTGAAAACATTAAAACTCGCTTCACAATGCCGTTTGGTGTGGGAGTAGTCAGTTGACCAATTTTTTTTACCCCATTTCCCGCAAAGTGGGTGTCCTTGGGTTTTCGCAAATATTTCCAAAAGGGTGATGAAGTCTATCAAAGAATTGCAGTGTAACACAGGTGCAAATCATTTACAACAATACTCTCAAACTTTCGTCCTTTCAACGTATAAGGTTTAAAAAATAAAGTTAATAAGTAAATTAAAGTTTAGAAAAAATTGATGAAAAAAAGTTTTGAAGGAAAGAATTCCTTCATTTGTGAAGCAATGGATATTTTGTTTTTCTAGATCTTTCTGAATTATTAAAAACCAATCAAATGAGTTTTTCACAGAGATTTAAATGGGTGTTAAAATGCAAATGTATAACTGAAATTCTAATATGACTTTTACGATGTCAACAGCGAAACATTTGAAAAAAGTTTAAAATCACTATCCTCCGCTATAAAATCACTGATTATATTACACTGTTGGAGATATAAATCTGCTCATCTTGTAATATGTTCGCACACTTCGTCGCTTTCAACGCCAGCGTACGCGCGAAGCGAAAGATGAAACGCGTACTCCCTGATGCGTCTTACGTTGCAGGGTGACGACGCACATACTGCTGCGGAACGGCTTTGAGAAAGCGAGGATTGAAAGGTATTCATAACTCTTAGAGAATACAAACGAATACCAGGAAAATTTATTTATCGAATGAAGAATATTATGAGAAAATATAAGTTCAGAAAGATATGAATATTACAGAAAACGTAAGACACGAAAAGCTGCGTAATTTACAAGAAAAAATGTGAAACGTTGCTTGGAATTTGTACGCTAGTATTAACTAATGAAAACTGCATAAATAAAGTAGTGCTACAAAAGCGCACACGTTTAAGAATCTGGAGAATATCTTCTGTTCAATTTAGGCGCTAGTTTTTCAGAGTCAGACGGACAGACAGATAGAATATTATAGAAAAAACACGTTCTCAAAGTGGGTCCTTCATTCTAGTAACAGGGACAACAAAAATGTGTATTTCTGTCAAAATTTCAATATTTGTTTGTATAATTACATAATAAATGCTGAAGTTAACATTAGTGGGCAGAATAATGATGATTTTGACAGTAAAAGTGTGATAGAAAACAACGATTTCTATGGTTGTCATTTTGAAAGAGAAAAATGGATCAAAGCTTATAGAGGAGGTCATCTTTTATGGTTTATCGGCCTTGAGCCGATACTTTTAATGAAATTTTGAAGGTATGATTATTATTGCAAAAATGCCTTTATAATATGATGCCTGTATAATACCTATAAAATGCTTGTATAATAACAATAATAATGATGGTAATGTGAAGATATTAAATTAGAATACATTAAATGGTTAACAAATCGCTTTGGCTGTTGAATTCATTACACATATTGTTTCGGACAAAGTTTCGTATTTATTTTGAGATGAAAGTAGGAAGGTTCTTAAATGGTTAACTTGGCTATCCGGGAGACGCCGCGTCCAGGGCACAGGTGCCAACGTTTCGGTCGCCATTCTGCGACCTTCCTCAGGGCGTAGTACTGAGGAAGGTCTGAGAATGTAGCCTGTCTGAGAATGTGCCCTGGACGCGGCGTCTCCCGGATAGCCAAGTTAACCATGACTCCGGCCGCGGAAGCCTACGCTCTCACAGGTTCTTAAATATTTTACCGCTAATAGATAAAATAAAAACGTATTTTTCCCCTCTTTCACATACTGATTTAACTTATTATTTGGAGGATAATACATGAAATTAAATTACAATTAAATTTTATTTAGGGGAAAACAATTTGGTTCGAGCTTCTGTACTTTAAAAGGAATCACCATTTCAAAATCATAATATATAGGACATAGTTAGAATATTTATATGAAGGATATTCAATAATGATAAAATAATAATTATAATGAAAATGATAATAATAATAATAATAATAATAATAATAATAATAATAATAATAATAATAGTAATAATAGTAATGCTTGCACTTGATGTGTCCTAGAAATGTCCTGTAATTTTGAAGACGCTCCTTTCAGGTCGACCTCAATCGAGCGTCGGCATCACACTCGAACGCATACGCACTCACGAACGCACGCACAAAATATAATTTCAAATTGCTGGCGTTGCCAGAGACAGATGGTTGCCGCAGTGGTGGGTGTCATCAGAAAGAGGTCAAGAACGTGGGCTACACTGCCGATCGGTCGCGTCTGCGCGGCCCGTGCCAGGGGGCGTTGGCACGCGGGTGGGTGGGGGCGGGGGGCGCGAGGGTGGCAGCGCGAGGCGACAGTTGACACTTGCCGCACGCCCCGACCCTCCCCCCTCCCACGCCGCCGACCGCCACCGCTGTCGCGGTTTAATTCGCCTGTTCCATATGCAAGCGCATCCCACTGCCGCTGTTTACGTCATCAAACGTCACAGTCATTATGATTAGCTGGATCGTAAATCTCCCGCCGCTGGTTTCAACGTCAAAAGCTCAAAGACCAATGAGTTTAATTCTTCGTAATGAAATAAAAACACGACTGCTAGATACAGGCCTCGCATCTGATACCGGCTCGTGTAACACGCTGCACTTTTGCGTTATACATCGGCCGGCGCCGCAGGCTGTGTCTCGTGTTCAAATGGCGCATTTTTGAATGGTGGATCCCATATGTCGACGCGACGCAGACATTAGCGGGCGGCGGTTTGATGCGGCCGTTGTTCCAGCTGAGCGCAATTTTTCTAATGATCTTTTGATGCTTTACGCAAATATTTCAGTTTCAATTCCCTGGAAAACGGTTCATAGAGCACGCCATATGCGAGTATTATAAATAATTTGAAATCATATTGAAAACCTTGCTCATTATGGCATACACCCTCATTCAAAAAATAACTCGTGCGGTGAATGTGCAATAGCGTGAAATTGTTCGATAGAAATATTCATTTGCCAAGAGATGTTTTTATATTGGAAATAAAATAAGAATTGATATTCTATCTTGTTTTTATATGCGAAAGCAGAATACACCATTTTGTACATTACTGCAATAATAGTAGTAATAGTATCATTAATAATAATAATAATAATAATAACAATAATAATAATAGTAATATAATAAATGGTATATTATATTTATATTTAAATAATGTCGTAAATTATATTTAAAATATTTTGAAAATGTACATATATTACACAAAAGCTTCAATTACATTTGTTTAATAATATTTTTGGAAAATATGCTTAAACTCACAACAATACTACTGACATGCAATCGTAAACTAATCAAAATATGTTTTCAAGCAAATGTAATTTATAATTAACACGTGCCCTTTTATTCAAACTTCATTAAAAAAATCGTTCTGTATCATATACTGCGTTTTTGTCACAAAATATTATGAATATTCTAATATTCTCTCACGTAAACGCATCATCGTATATTTCAAAGCATTTTCGTTATTGAATTGCAGCTCTGGGAAAACTGTTGCCACGACATATACATTGACTGCGGAAAAATAGAGGCACACACCACATTCCATTTATATCGAATTTTTCCCTCCGTACCAATCAACACATCTCTTTTCACCTAGTGTCATGTTTATCACATAAAACGTAATGCACACATTTAAAAGAATACAAATATTATTTAATACGGTTATAACTAGTATTTTCACCTCCTGTAACTCAGTACACAGTAAAGGTTGACAGGACGCTGTAAGTCTCTATCCTTGATAAACGGAAGCGAAATATCTCTCCCAGTATGGACAATCATCAAGAGATATTACTGAATCGCGTATATTGGTGAATATTTAATAATAATAATAATAATAATAATAATAATAATAATAATAATAATGATATAGTAGAAAGATGGATCTTTTTAAACTATTGGACCAAATAGGATCAATCAATGTAGATTTCAGGAATTATGATGTATAATTCATATAAGACATATACATTTATTTATTGCTTTACGTTTCGCACATTTAGCATGTGCCTTTTCAAAAGCATTTGATAAGTAAAGCATTTGACAATCGGTTGGAAATAAAAAATTTTAAAATTAATAAATAATATTTATTATTTACTATTATTATTATTACTATTATTATTATTATTATTATTATTATTATTATTATTATTAAGTACTACTCTAATGAGTGGCACACGATGCTTTCCTCACAGATTTCCGCACTCGACCATTGGCTGATATCAGAGAAACGAACCGAAGTCCGGGACCATTGCATGCATCTGTCTTTGCAGAAGTGGAGCATGCAGTTTGAATTGCACGTCAGGAAGTGACGTTGAAACGAAAAATGATGTTCCTCTTGCGTTTCTTGCGGCGAGTCAAACTTTTGTCTGAAGTTTTCTGGTGGGCCCCAAATAAACTGGGCATCCCGCATCCTCCCACACCATTTTGGACTCGGCCCTAAGTTAGCATGCTGAAGTCCCTTTGCTTACGTTGACCAGCCATACAACAAATTAACTTCAACTTTTGAAATAATACTAAGTATGTATGGATACAATGTTTCTAATGTTTTTATTGATTATTTCATGTTTTCGAAGGCCTCAACTGCTATGTTCATTAGTCTTGTAAGTGTAGTGTATGTTTTAACAGGGCAAGTGACGGTGATCTTTCCCTAGCTGGATGGTTAGAGCTAGTGCCGATCAGCGGATAGCGGGGTTTTCGCTAACTAGGTATCTCCAAACCGCGTTTCCACGCCTTTGATATTTTACTCGCGTGTAGATATCATATACAAGAAGTATGTTGAATCAAGCTCCTAAAACTACTAAATTTATAATTGTATATTTTATGTGCCTGCTCTTGTCATGTATTAGCAACCTAGTTTAGTACAAATTTATAATGCTAATTTGTATCCTAAATGAAACATGCCCACAAACTGCTCACAATTATATGGCGTTTCGTCGTAACCCCTTTCCGAATTTATGTTAACATGGGCGCCAAGAAAAAGGTTACGATAATATATTTAGCTATTATTGCTTCAAAGAAAACAAAATAGTCCCGCTAGCTGGGTCGATGGGTTGCGTCTGAAATAATTGCTATTACCTATTGATATTACCTATCGCGATTACCCGATCTGCCATCCATACAGAGGGGCGAGGAATCTGGAAACAAATATTTTATCTAGCTACTAATTAGCTCGAATTGGCCAATGAAAATCTTTTATTTTTCTTTCAAAAAGAAACTTAGGATTTAATGCTTATTGCAACAGAAAGACTGTTCTTTGATCATGACCTTGTTCGAACCTTTATACTGCACTATACTTGGCGCGCTCTTGATCGACGTCGCCACGAAGGACCATCTTCTCTTCTTCCCGGTGATACGAATTCCAGAGTCGAAGTACCGCGTTCTTCTCTCCTGATCTTCCACACGAACGTTGGCGAGCCACTGATCCGCACTACTTCAAATATTCGTAGATCTAGTTTGATTGACTTGCAAAAATAATACCCAGATCTTTACAATTCCATAGCGGAAATGTTTTAAAGTTCCACAAATTAATTACTTGTCCAGTATATTTCCGAGTCCTATCATATACGACTTCTCACAAGTTCTAATTTCCGCGTGTTGTAAAATTAATTAAAGTCCAAACTGTTCGTGAACGTTCGAAATTTCCTCAGTTCAATAATTAGTAGAACTACCTCGCGAAAAATAACAAGTTATACTTCTAACATACTGTAAATTATTCGGAGTCTAACTTTCCTCAGTCTCATGAAAAATTACAAGTTCCAATTACACAAATTATCTATCCGCGAGCGACCCGCACAGCGTCACGACATATGACAGAATGTGAATTTTATTGTCATTGCTCATCCCTCCAGACCTCGGCTTCCCCCTTTTCTACTATTTTGTCTCAAAAAATCAGACATCCTTCCGCAATAGTAGACTATCGTTGCTCTCTCCAACTAATCCCCAAATCGTTTTCAAATCTGCCTAGCCACATCGTCACTTTCAATGCCAGATGAATATTTATTTACCTTGCCATCGACTTGGGCGCCGTTGCTAAGGCGCCATATTCCTATTTAATTACTCTAGCATTTCCACCCATTTACGACAAATAACATTTAATACAAATGACCCACATATTGGTATGTCACATTATATTTAATCATTTATTTCTAGTGTTCAAATGCAGCCTCACGACTATGTCTTAATGTTGCGCAAGACACATGCTGTTTCGTCCAATCGTAAATTCCACGCACTCAACCTACGCATACATGTTGCACATTCCTGTTTGACTCGAGCTGCAGTTGCGGTCCCCTGAAATTCTTGGAAGTGAGATAAAATCTGCGCTGCGAACATTATTCGCACCCAACACCCCCCTTAAATTCGTAATTTTGTTTTCGCATATGCTCACGCATCTTCTTTTAATTATAAACTAGTATAGATTAACACTTCTAATTTATAATATACAAAGGCTGAATCTTGAGCTGTCCGGGATTAGCCGCGTCATGAGTCGATGAGTGCTGACGTTTCGGCCATCTTGCTGTGGCCTTCTTCAGAGCTGTTCTGCAGCAGAACAGCTCTGAAGAAGGCCACAGCAAGATGGCCGAAACGTCAGCACCATCGACCATGACGCGGCTAATCCCGGACAGCCAAGAATTCAACGACTCCGGCCGCGGAAGCCTACGACTCTACAATACAAAGGCTGAGTTCTCATTGGCTCATGAAGTTTCCAACCGCAAAGCCGTCCCTCTTCCAGTCTTGCCTGACGAGTTCAGCTGTCAGACTTAACTTTCGTATAGAGCAGACCCACATTTCTTGCTCGCACTCACTATTATGTTTTAAGCTAACTTAACACTATTATTTCTAAAATGTGTGTTCACAGTTTAATTCTAAAATGTACGTACGTGCAACATTTACTTCAAACGCAGCCTGCCGTGAATTGACTGGGATGAAATGTTTTAACATGACTTGTGACCTGTTTATTACATGAGATGTAGAATCGCTCATATTTCAACCGCTTGGTCCAATAAACAGTGCAGTCTTTATTCTGTGAACAATGTAACTTCTCGTTATGCAACTACCTGAACTCAGTGCGCGTGTGTCATACACCATCTTAACAATAATACATGCTTTGACAATTGCTCTCGTAATAATCAACTTGCTAATGGTTAATCGTGAGTATTGTCAGCCACAGGGATAGCCACAGGGTCGCAATAGCCCTGGCATTCAGTTCTACGCCTCTTGCTGAGAAACTAATTTGCGCATCCTGAGCACCGTAATCGGTGTCAGTGACGTTGTGTGTGCAGGGAGCATGATCTCGGGGTCAATCCCTCCCAAGGTCATCTCGCGTCCAGTCAGCTGTTCTGTGCCTGACGGCCGGACCACATCTCCAAGGTTGTCTGCTCTCCCTCTGAAGGCTGCTCCACACATTCGGCATCCGCCGAGCTGCGAGCTACTGCTCGCCCAATCCCGAGCAGCTGACGTGTTCGCCGAATGTTCGCTCCCTTTGATGTGTCCTAAAGACAGACGCACCGTGGGTAGGGCGAGCACCGAATGTTCGTCACTCAGTAAATTGGAAGCAACTCATTCACACTACTCGGGATTCTCCGAGTGGTTGCTCGCTACTCGCCAAATTAGAACGTGTGGAGTCCTCACATTCTGTGCACAGACACAGGTAGCTCCACATATTCGGCAAATAAAGAACAAATGCTCTTCTGATTGAGAGTAGCTCATGTACTCGGCGAATTTTCGCTTCGTTTGATGTGTCCAAATGACCGACACGCGGTGGGTAGGGCGAGCACTGATGTTCGTCACTCGGCAAATACCAAGCAACTCATCCACACTACTTGGGATTCGGCGAGCGGCTGGCCGCTGTTCGACGAACAAAAAATGTGTGGACCGACTTACCATGAGTTATGGTGCCAATGCAATTGTTGCTGTCTTCTCTTGTCTTTTCAGTGTACTACTCATCTCAAGTTAATTCTCAATCTCATGTTAGATTCAGTATGTTTTAATGTACACAAGGCGTTTACCTCAGTTATGTCATGCCAATGGATGTTTTTCCAATCAGCTCATTCAAGTGTTCAATGCTTTCAGTGAACTTCCAAAGAAAATTACCATTCTAATTAGTCAGCATTTACTCATCTATTGTATTTTATGTAATTATTCATTCAAATTTAATCATAGTAAGGGAGATGAAGTTCATACCATATTAATCTCCCTCCACGATCATTACGTAAACGTATGTCAGATACAGCAAAGAGCCTTTTCCGCTTATAATAGAATAGTGGTCTTCATAGCATTACTGAGTTATTAAGGTAAATACAAACTTCAAAACTCAAGTCGTAAATGTAATGCAAAATGGAAAACGGAAACTTTGGAATTTCTTGGCTTTCCCAGGAATCCCTGACTTTTCCTACCGGTTTTCATCCCTGAAACCGGGAATATTTCTCTATTCTCCCGCCATGACACTCCCGCAGTCTCGGCCGCAGACATCCAGCAGCGCGGAGGCCCTCGCCCGCCCCTGCCCTCGCCCAGTGACGGCTCCGCCCACCGATAACATTGTAGGCGTAATTGGCGCGTTCATAATAGACAAGTACCTTTGTTCATCCCAAATTCGAGTCCATTATTGCACAACAATGCAGGACCTCGAGTCCTCCCATCAATGCCGGGTGCCAGCGCCTCTCCAACCCCGCCCCCGACGCCCCCGCCCGCCCGCCGCCGCACTCCTTGGCCGCCGCAGTCGCGATGAGCGGGCGCCGTGTTTGCCACTGTCCCTCCCGGACAGCGAGTAGCGGTTGCGCCCCGTCCGCCCTTTAGGACGAAACCTGTACAATATTTGTCCGCGAGACCGATGGACGCGACTTGGAAGCGAACTTGGTGGAAGGGCAAGACTTTGAAGTGCCATTGTTCTCAGGCGCCTCATTGTGGAACGGGGCATTGTAGGCGGTGGCGGGAGGGAGAGGGGCGGGGCAGGCTGGGTCGCTAACTCCCGCCTGCCCCTGCCCCCGCCACCGGTCAGCCTCGGCCGCGGGCGCAGCTACCAACGACGCCCAGGCGCCCGCCGCGTCGCCCGCGCTGTCTTCGCCCGAGGCGACATTGCTAGGCAACGCGTTCGAGGCTGTCTGGAAAGTAGCTCAGATTCGGTGGTATAACGGTCAGCGTACCGGACTGTTGTACCCGAGTTTGCGGGTTCAAACCCGATCGAAGCCGTGGATTTTTAAGGGCGAAAAAATCCCTCGTACGCCTTCCTTCGGAGGGGAAGTAAAGCCGGCTGTCCCATGTAGTAGATTTACTGTATGTAAAAGATCCTCAAGTCTAAAAGAAGCCTCCGAGCAAAATTGAGATTCGCCAGTTTCGTCTCCCAAGATAATACCTCCTTTCTCCGCTAGGTGGTGAAAGGAGCGTAGCGAAATTTGCGTGGTTAGAAGAGCGGGCCTGATGGCCCGAGTCTCGCCGCGTTAAATAAGGCATTAACTAAACTAACTAAACTAAACTAAACTAGCTCATTGTTGTACTGTGTTACTGCAAGAAATTTGTTCATTACACGATGATTCTGTTGAAAACGTCATGCAATTAATTTTTCTTCAATCCAATGTCACCTTCTTTCCACCATGTAACTGCTGCCCACGAAGAACCAAGGAGTCTCGCATTGTATTAAAATTCCGTGACAGTGTTGGTTAAACTGTTACAGGCCTCGATTATCAACGCGTACAGCGCTTTTCTTTCTGGGCACCAGCCACGTTTTCATCTAGCTAAGAAACAAACTACTATCAGCAAACCACATAGCAAAGGTTCCATGTCAAATATATTTCGTTAGGCTTCAATGATTTCAAATCAAGTTCTAATCGATTGGTAGTTTTTTGGAACTATTTACATTTATTTTAATTGAACAATTTATTAAAGAGCTGTTTTACGGTACTTTCCACTAATTTCGAAAAAAATGAGATATGTACGTTTTCTGTGACACTTCTTATCCCTCTCGCATCTCCCCACTTACAAAATTATCTATATTCTTTCACATATCTTTAGAATTTGATGGAAACATGTCAAAAGTTGTGGCTCTTGCTTCTATCAGGCGGATTTTACAATATTTCCAAATTATCTTTCATTTCAAGATCCATTACATCGATGGAAGAAAACGCAAGAACAACGATGGACAAGGATATGGCCACGCTCACAGAACAAATGATCGAGTGATTCTACACTAATCTTACATCGTATCTGTTCCTCTTCTCCACGAATTATAGAATAAACTAAGCTTGAAATTTACTTGCGTCTTGTGATTCCAATATTGTTCATAAAATTTCTTTTGAATTCTTGCATGGTTTAAGGTAATTGTAATAATAATATTAATTTAGTTGCAATTTAAATGAATAATCATTTGGTTAACTTTAAGAGTTGACTTACTAAAATTATGATTAAATTAAATGATTAAGAATAAAAAGCAATTGTATAAGCATTTTTCGATAGCGTATTGCCCAGAGCTTCAGAGCCTCTGCCTTCCTGTAGTTTTCAAAGTCCAAGCAATCTTGGGTTCATGGTTTTAATACGGACTATACGACAATACAAGAAATGTGTGGCTAAGGAAATGAGTGAATGGTAGCGCAGGGATTGTGAAACAAATGATAAGCGGCATGGAACTAAGCAAGAAGAAACGTATTTGATATTGATCTGAGCCGCGTCTTATATAACAGTGGACGTTGATATTGTTTCTGTTACAACAGGGGAATCAGGTAAGGTAGGGAAGTAGTACCGACGCGTCTTGTAGTGTTAATCAATATTTCTTCTTGATTGTTAATATATGTTTACAAATAAAAATATTTTTTTTTATTTAATAGGTAATTATTACAGCCAAATTAGAAACTTGATCCAATGTGGCTAGGCCGAAGGCCTTTAAGCCATTACAATACCTACATTCTACCGAGTTCTAACCTTTCGCCTTCTGGTATTCACCCCCAATGGTCTCTCCATCGCCTCAAAGCCGCGGAAACGAGACCATAAGGTACGGCTGAGGGAAAAACCCCTGAAGGGGAAAAACCTGCCGTCAGAAGCCGAGTACATGCTACTCTATCCGGTTTTTAGACTATTTATTTATTTGGCGCGGGCGTCAGGCATTCTCCTTCCAGTGTTTGGCCTCCACCGCACCTGAAAACAAACAGCACCACAGAAAATCGTCCGCACCAACGCCTCTGCCCTAACATTTCCGATTCCCACTTCCCTTCGCCCCCTAATGTGCTTTATTTTAGCCGTTTCCTTTTATTTTATTTTAATTTATTTAACTTATTTTAATTAATTTAATTATAATTTATTTAACTTATTTTGATTAATTTAATTTTAATTTATTTAACTTATTTTAATTAATTTAATTTTAATTTATATAACTTATTTTAATTTATTTAACTTTTTTAAATTAATTTAATTTTATTTTATTTATTTTTTTATTTATTTTTTTGTACTGTTTACTAACCTAACATAACTTACTGACTAACTTAATTATTGTTAGTTTATTGATTTATTACATATTTCTCTCCAGTCTAGGCTCTGCTCGTACTAACCACTGCTGTTTTCCACTCCTTAATTTCCGTTTCTCTAGTGGTCCGAACCTTTCCGAGAAATGTTCCTACTTCTTTCATGAAATTAGCTCTTTTATCCCCTAGAATGTTTTGGGCGAGCGTTACGTTCCTATGTTGGAAGTAGTAATTTCCCATTCCCATCCATTTTCCTCTCCAAATTTCGGTCGCACTGCAAATTAAAAGGATATGGATCCAGTCTTCCCTATCACCGCAAAGCACACAGATGCCATTACCATTCGAGTCCTTTAATCTACGTTGCATCCACCCCCCGACCCTGAACCAAGCGTATCCCCCTCTTGCGTCCTTTTGCAGTGTGTTTACGTAACGTTCGCAACCCCATAACGGACTCGCGTGAATTTGCGCAACTAGCGAACGTTTTTCGGCCGTTGCTGCCAGGATCTCTTGCCTTTTAATATCCGCAAGTCTATCCGAAATTAACCGTTCTATGTCACGTGTTCCCCTATCTCCCACCATTTCCGGAGAAACGTCTCCCAGACCTGAACGTTCCAGTAGCAGTTTAATTTTATACGACCAGTAGCGTTGGTTGCTTCCCTGTAACTGCACCCGAAAACATCTATTTATAAGTGAGTCAGTCTGTTCACCTGCTAATTTAATCCAAAGTTTAATGGGTTTCATTTTAAAATCTTTCCAAATTCCTACACTACCGACCTCTCTTAGGACTCCGGCATTTGCTGCGAATCTAGAGACTCGAGAATTAATTTGAAATAATCTGTTTCGACGCTTTCTAGTCGATCTATCCTATCCACTCCCAAATTTCTGCCCCATAATTCATTGCTGGGAGAACTAGCGATTTAAACATCGTCTCGCACACCTTTAAAGGCAATTCCGGAACCCTGCGCACTGCGCAAACGATTTCTTTGAGCGCAATTCTTCCTTTACTGTGCGCCGCCACTATGTGATTACTCCATCCACCATTCATGGAAAATTTTGCCCCAAGATATGTAAATGTTTTTACCCGGTCAATCTCCTCCTGAGCGTAAAACCATTTCTCCTTGTTACCCCAGATAAATCCATTCTTGAAGACAACTACTTTGGTTTTTGAATATTTACTTTTAATCCCCATGTTTCACTATACGTTTCTAGGATATTTAAACTTTTTTGTAAGCCGTCAATAGTCTCCGAACATAAAACTAAATCATCAGCATATAGTAGTCCGGGAATGTTCAGGCCCTCAATTTCCGGCGCAGATGTATCCGCATCCTGTAACCACGTCAATAAATCGTTTATAAACAAGATAAACAATAGCGGTGAGAGAGGACAGCCCTGTCTTACTCCTACTGTCGATTTTATTTTTCGCGTTGTACTTCCATCACCGCACCTGACACAGAAATTTACGTCTTCGTATATGCTCTGCAACACTTTTAAAACTGCGTTCATTTAGCAGTAAATAAAAATATCCAAAGATGTTTATGACAATCATTTATTCAGCAATTTCACAACGTTTCGTAACTCGTTTTGTTACATCTTCACGTGCTAAACTTAGTGAGAGAACGCTATCCCATTGAATTACCTCATCAGCAGAACATTCAAGGAAAAATTACGAAACACCTCACACTCACTCAGTTGATCCCACAACTAACCGTTACGAAAAACCTTCTTGTAGTGTTCCTCAAGAATATTGATAATTTTTTTAGTAGTGAGACTTTAAAGTTAAACACGTAACATTTTTAGCATAATGACGGCAATTTTCTAGAAAGTATAGACAAGTTTGAAAGTTTAATTTTAAAAGTTAAAATTAGACATTATCCGTGTTTTTGAGCGTGGAGGACGACATAAAACTGAACCGGATTCCGTAATGAGTAAGCACTGTTGGATCAGAGTTATTCGTCAGTCAAGGGGTGCAAAATCAACGAAAGGATGCTAGAAACTTCAGAAAGCCTGCATTCAAAAATTCTCTTTTCCAAAGAATCAAAATACTTCATATTCTTTCACACCCGTTTGTGCAGGAATTTTGTCGTTTACTAGTTAACATTAATAAATGAATGGATGTTAAGACAACAAAGAACATTGTGAGTGCACTGAATAAGGAATCTAAGAAATGCACACAGATTGTCAGAAGTGACGAGAGCAGTGAGGGCAATGAAAACAAGGAAGTGTTGATGGCACCACTGAAGGCAAGAAATCTGAAGGGGTGACCCTGGAATGTCAGAAAGAGAGACAAAACTGGAGAGATGGCACGAAGGCCGAGCAGAAAAAGGGCGGCGAATACGAGGGAAATTCGAGAAAGTTACAAAGTCATGAGTGACGGGTTAGAACGAAAAGGTTTAGGAGAAGGGCGGTGAGGATAGGAGGAGACCCCCTTTCAGGCCGCTCGAAGGCGAGGTCAGCTGTGAGGGCGAGGACGCCGAGGGTGTTAATGGGGTGGGCGGTGGGGGCAGCGTGGGGGGATGAGGTTGGCCCAAACGCGAGGCCGAATGGGGGACTTCCATTTACGAAATGAAACACTACATAAGAAGGCCCGATAAAGCACACACAGAGGCCGGGCCAAGGCGCAACGCCTCGGATTCCCTCCCCCTCCCCCTCCCCCTCCCACGCCGCTGTCGAAACCTTTCTTCGCTCCCACCATCTCTATTCGCGCCGCTCCCTTTGAAGTTGCGCGGAGAGAAAATTCGCCCGCCCGCTTCGCGTAAATATGTCGCCTGGCGCGTTTCGTGTCTTTTAACGCTCGGCGCGTCGGGCGTACTCGGGTGACATCGCCTATCCAATTCTTTCCCGATGTTTATTGAGAGCGCAGATTGCGGAGAGGCAAAGAAAGAGAGACTATCGGCTGCCAAATTTAAAACCTTTGGAAATACTGGCGAAGCCATGCGAAGCGGTTGTGGTTTGCATTGCAGGAAAAAATTGGAGTTCTTGTTGACTCGTAAACATGGCTATATAGAATGGTTGCTATTGAAGATGAAAAAAAAGTGTGCGGTGTTATTTAAATACTCCAAGATATTTCACACAGTATTTGTCTTGACTGAGTAGTAAATATATTAAAAAATTAAATATGTGTGTTGTTAAGAATTCAATTTAGGGATGTATTGGAAAACTACGCATAGTTTATAATACATATTGACAGATCATAACGTACTAAATCGAAATGATTAATAATTTGGAAAGTATCAGTAAATTTTTATTTAAATAATAATTAAAAAATAATAATTTCGATATCAAGATTTTAAGAGTAATTCACATATTGCAAATAATCGACGTTTATGAATACAATCTTGCATGTTTGGGGTTGATGTCTGTTTTCATTAATGGTGCGAATGTAAAGTGAATGCTGGACCAGCAATGATGAGACGCAGACGTCAGAATAGGCAATCCGTCGTACAGCTGTGTGTAGCGGGCTATTCAGATAGGATTCAAAAATGAATTTATAAAACATCACTGTACATGACATTTACTATTAATTTTATTAAGTCACGTGTAGATTGATTAGCATAGTACTGAGATGCTTCAATATTACACCACAAATCGTTTGTGCAGTTTTTATTTATATACGTTAATGTAACATTTTATAAAATTAAAGAACATGTTTCAGAATATAAACAACAAAATAAGTCTTCACCGATTACGATTTCACACATATTAGTGTTTATATTAAAGTGTTGTTTCGCTTTTTTTAATTTCAGAATAATGCCGTTCATTTAAAGCCCGTTACATAGTAGACATTAGCACTTTCTCTATTGGCAATTTATATAATAATAATAATAATAATAATAATAATAATAATAATAATAGTAATAATAGTAATAATAATAATAATAGATAGTAATTTATATTTTTCTGAAAATTATTTCAATAATTATTATTAACAGTGTCATAATAATTTTAATTTTCAACTTTAAGGAATAGTTCTCTCAGTCTTTTTTTTTTTAATTTCTAATGATCTTTGTGTTAATATTACTTTTAATTTACTTACTTATCAATGGACCCTTTTCCTTTTTTAATTAAATGTATAAAAGTTCATTGTTAGATTACAATTTGAGCCACCAAATAAAGGAACTATATAAAATGACTCTATGCCGAAATAAGTAATGGAAACCACTGTTGAATTGCACGGTCATAAAACAAGACATGTTTCTGATTTCTGGTATACTATTTTATATGAAATATACTACTTTTACTCTAACTTAGTTATTGTTTTGAAATATTCCCAATATTTTGTTGAAATTCTGATCAATTAAATATCTGATTTATTATAAATTTCGAATTTGTAGCCGTTCAATGTCCGCTTCATATATTTGTGATGTGATGTATTCAGTGTACCTTTTCCCTACGGAAGCGTCAGAATCAAGGGCGATCATCACGCATCCATTACCTTAGAAGTTGTGGATCAATACGTCAAGCCATGCAGAGCATTCCACTCATATATAAATCATCGTAAAACAATTTTCTTTGACTTTGTTCGTATTATAAAAAATTTACGTGAGTAGCCCATCGTGGAGCTGTTCAGTTGAATGCAATTCAGCTGTGGTGTTTTGTGCATTATGTTGTATGACTAAGAGAAACGTAAGGTTCGCCTTAATGTATGCTTTTCAACCGCTGTCACGTTTTCCCCTTCGGTGTTACGAGGGACATTTAGTAATTAAAGAGACAAATTGGTATGGAGAAATAAACATTTATTTTTACAAAACAGGAATTTTCCCACTTTTCAATATAATTCCCACGAACATTTATATGCTTGTCCCAACTGGTTACCAGCTTTTTTTAAGAGCTTCAAAGAATCCTATCTTGGTGTCTGTACCTATTGTTTCTGATATCCTCGTTATCCTGGAACTTCTTCCCACGTACTGCCTCCTTCAGAGTATCAAACAAATGGAAATCAGGTGGTGTTAAATCGGGGCTGTAAGGGGGATGAGGCAGTACCTTCCAACACATTTTGTCGATGGTTTCACGGCTTTGTTGAGCAGTGTCAGGACGTGTGCTGTTTTGCTGAAGAATCACAACTCTTCTCGGAGATCCACGACTTTTCTCTCAGGACTGGCTTCACCTTGATCAAAATCATATCAGAGCATCCAATACTGTTCGCCTATTTATCATACGTTCTTCGAGATAATGACAAAAATGCACCTCAAACTCAGTCAACATGACTTTTTCTGCTGATGCGGCCAGAACAGTGTTTGTCAGTCACTCAGTCTCGACCGCTTTTAAATTTTTCTACACACTTGTAAAAATTCCCGCGTTTCTTAAATTTTTTACCATACACTTTAATCATTCTAGAGAATGTATTAGCTGGTTAGTCTCCTTCAGCCAGTAGAAAACGTATCACAGAACATTTTTCAACCATTGTGGAATTTTCAAGCAGACTCACCATCGTTCAATTAATTTTTTGGTTATAAACCCAACAATACTGATTCTCTAGATAGCCATGGCTCATTGCAATGATGACAATTGAAAGTCCTAAAATTACCAAACATCTTCTACACACTGGTTTCTCTCGAGATTAAATTGTCTCTTTAATTATTGAATGACCTACGTAGGTTTGTAAATTACAGCAGGTAGGCAAACAGAGAGATCAATGTATAAATAAGTATGTCAGGCGTTCACTATTAATAGTAATCTTCATTATACTTTATTCTAGTTGTAACTTGAACATTTGTATACGGTCCAATGCAATGTACAGGATGTGTGTACATCATATTGGGTTTCTGAGGTTTCGAAAATGTAACATTTTTTCTTCAAAATAAAATGGAAATGACAGGTTTTGTGCAAACCAGAACGATTAAGTTAGTCTAAAATTTCAATATTTATTATATTTAGAAAAAAACAAGAAAATTCAGTCATTGACTTTATTTTAATGAATAATTTATTTATTTCGTGTCATAAAACGCATCACGTTACAATGATCAAACTTCGTACTAAACATTAGGAAAAATCCTTCAAATGTAAGTAATAGTAGTAATGTAATAATAATAATAATAATAATAATAATAATAATAATAATAATAATAATAATAATAATAGTCATATTATAATGAACCTGCAATTATACATTTATTCATAGAACATTAACTTTAATTTCACTTGATAATAGTCTTACGTTTTGGTATGGGAATGTTGAATTGAAAATGATGAATTGTTTATCTTAAGACCCGTCAATTTCACTAATAACTCACGAAGAGTTTTGTTCGACTATTAAAGAACAGAACAGAGGTGTGATGAATATATTAAAACGGTAATGAATCATCCGAATGAAACATTACTTGAAATTTGTAACTCCGAAACTGTACAATAAATCTAAAGAATGTAGAGTAGTGTATTTAAAATGATTTTCTATGTTCCAAATAGCCTGCCATAAATTTCCGTTACGTCTCGTGGTATCGAGACTATGATATATTCGCGTGCTTTCTCCAGAAAACATACTATGTAATTAACTTTTTATTGCAAAACGTGAGTTATTTTAGTCAGGAAACCAGAGAAAGCACTGCAGGGAAACTGCAGAAGACGAATTAACTGCAATAAATGTTCTTTTAACCATGAAGGATATTTCAATACTCCGCCGTGTACATGGAAATCCCTCTATGTTCCGGCGATGAATTGAAGCGCGGCATGGTAGCGATGTGGTGGCGGGGGAGCGGGGGGGCGGGGGGCGGGGGGGGGGCGGAAGCGGTGCGAGGACGCCGAATGCTGGCGCACCAGTTCGTGAGTGGACAGCGCCGTGCTCCCGCATTTGACTTGCAGAAAAAGTGAATTCCAAATAAGGTCCCTATATAAAACCAGACATCGTGAAGAATAGGGTTAATGGCTCGTGTATTTGTATTCCCCGCGCCTGACGGATTGCCAACTCACGATACGAGTGGCTGGAGGGTGAATGATGTAGGGGGGGGGGAGTTTCCGTGATGATGCTCCTTGGTTTCGTGGAAATAGTTGTGGTGATAGTAATTAATGTTCGTCATGTTTGTGGAGCCATCTGGCAATCGAGAGCTTCTTATCGGTAGTTTTAAAAGATAACACAATTAGTGAAAGTATTCAATTAAATTGCCACAGACCCTTATACTAGTCATTGCCCTTTTGTCACTAATGACTATAATAATGAGCTAGAAGCTATTGCATTGGCCTTAGAAATTAATGAATACAGGCACACTAATACTCACCATAATCATAAATATTATGCTGATTCCTGGAATTCTGATAATTATTTTGGCAGAAACAGAAACTTAATTTAAATTGAGAATACATTTTGTTTGGTAAAACAACCTTCTTTTATTATAAAAATGGAATATTGAAATGTAGAAAAAGCCGCGTAAGATTGTGATCAAAGAGACAGAGACAATAATAATGGTGTTTGAATTTAATTGAGAAAGAGGACGGATTTGTTCACAGTCATGATGACGATTTTTCTTTTAAAAGATATGATTGTTGCAAGAGCAGCCATGGATAAATTGATGTAAAGTAAGACGTAGCGGGTAAAGGCTAGAGAAAGACAAAGCTAGAGAAAAGAAAAGAATAAGAGAAGAAAGGAAATAGAAAGAAGAGGAAGAAACAACATGATCCTATGGAGAGAGGAAAACTGGCTACAACAAATGGGAGATAAATAAAGCAGAAATAAAATGTTAGGGGTACCAAGAAAGAAACGTACGTGATGAATAGAAATAAATGCTAGGAGGTAAAACTTCGGCAGCAATAGTGGTTGAACAAGTCACAAACTTTCTCACACTGTGTATTTGGCAGTAAATGCTGTGTGTTAGTTTGCAGCATCAATTTCAGCAACAACGCTTGTAGCAGTTGGTGGTTGTAGACTGCGAAATGTTCGAGAGCACAGAGAAAGTAGCAGTGACGAGGGCGTCGGCTACAGCGAAGCGATGGAAGAGAAAGTAGCAGCGCTAGCTGCGCAAACTGACGAAAAAAAGGTCTGATCTTCTTTCTCAGGACGAATAATGGAGAGGCGGAGTAATTAGTTCGGGTCCTGTTTGCAGAGGGCAGCAGCGGCGCAGGCCGTGCGAGGATGCCCTCGCTGCCAACGGCCTCCATCTGGCCTCGCGTCCGCCCCCTCCCAATCCTCGTACCCGCCCCGCCCCCCCTCCCCGCCTCCGCCCCGCCCCGTCCCTCCCGCCCAGCCCCGTGTCCCCGCTCCGCTCCGTCCCCGCCTCGCCCCGCCCCGCCCCTTCTCCCGCTCCGCCCCCGCCCAACCTTCGTACCGCCCCGCCCCTCCTTGCCACGCCTCCGCCCCGCCCCCGCCCACCCCCCAGCCCTCGTTTCACCGCTCCGCTCCGTCTCCACCTCGCTCCGCCCTTCCCCCGGCCCTGTCCCCGACCGACCCACCCCCCGCCCCGCCCCTTCCCCCGCCAACGCCCACGTCCAGCCCACGCCCAGTCCTCTTCCCTGCCCTCCCCGTTTCACCCCGTACCTCCCTTTCCCAACCGACCCTTATAGCCCCGCCTAACCCCCACCTGCTCCGTTTCGCAGCCGTGCTGCGCCGCTCAACAAAGTTGAATTTGCGGTTTCCGTTGAAATTGGACCTTATAGTGCCGGCACCTGCGGCTCCGACCGCGACGGCGCGGAGGCGGCGGCGGCGAAGCAGAGAGAGGGAGAGAGAGAAAGAGAGAGGGAGAGAGAGGGAGGAAGAGGGGGCTGTGATGACGAGGGGAGCGCTACACGAGGGAAGCGTGGGGGAAAAAAAAAGGAGGACGCATCTGTGGACGAAAGCTTCGCATTGGAAGTGATGATGCTGATGAACGGACGGAAAAGAACTGACACTGCGCGTGTTGTGCTATTCACAGTCAAATTGATGGTAAGAATGCAATCGCTTGCAACCAAGAAGGACGGCGGAAACGAGGATGAAATAAATGTTTCACAACAATATTACTACATTTTAGTCCTTGTAGAGAGGTCTAAAACGTTCACTTTTAGCTAATGAACATGTCGTAACTTTCATATAAGGAAGTAACCCAAACAAAATGTGCTCCTTAATGCTAATAAAGTAATCCACACCTTATATTATTAAAGGAGACACTATTGAATAAATATGGACGGTCGGTTGTTGAATCCCGTCGTATTCATTTCCAGGGTGGTAGGATATAAAATACTTTTTTTAAAATAGTAAAAATATTTATTTGTGAAATACAATTTAGGGAAGGGAAGAAATAAATTAATTTCTCTAAATGAACAAGGAATCGGCCAAACACCTTGTAACACCTAATATTTTAGGAAAATAAAAGTAAAACTGACTGGTAATAGCAAAGAAGGAACAATATTAGTTTAGACCTGCACACGTACCTCGAATGCTTTCCCAGTTGAAAGCAGCCGCAGATAATTTGGAACCATCGAGCAAAAGTATTGATAAAAACAATGTGTATATTGATTTAGAAATCATCAAAATTCAATGCATGATATTATTTCTCATCAGCTTAATAATTGACACAGTCTTCTATGACTACTTCAGAATTCTTATTTCTTCCTGATTTTTGAAAAAAAAGGGGGATATTTGCGGGTTACCGTCACCCCTCACAGGTTATCTCAACAATGTACCCAATCTATCGAAGCATGTAATAATAAAACGAGAACATTTGATTGATTACTTATGAACTGTAATTTTCCCTGATTAAAAAAAAAATGTATGTACTATAATGAAGTTTTATTGGAAGGCAGGTTAACGGGGCTTGGTCATAAGTAAACACGAACTATAAGTTAGTTGTTTGCCGACGTTTCGGAAAATTTATTTCCATCCTCAGGGCTTGCAACCAGAACACGAAAACATAATTAATACATGTGCTGAATGCTCCTCCATCTCAGGCACCTCTCGGGGAGTGAGAGACACACAATCCTCCTCACCCCACCAACACACACCATGATGAATATGATACTAGTATAATGAAGTATGGTGCAACTAATCAACAAGCGATCATGGAAAGTAGTCGTGAGTGCGCATTGTTGCACGAAACGATTCCCTAGCCAGAGCTACTTTTTTTATTTTAAGTAAAAAAAAAAACAGTTAAAAACTGCGTATGACGTGCTATGGGGAAAAGTGAAATTGTGTGCACATTTTCAAAAATATACTACTTAAATTTTGAATTTTTGAAAAAAAAAAAAAACTCCCATGTAATAAAATATATTTTCAAGGATACACAAGCAATAAATTTGAATTTTGAAAGGGAGAAAAAATATAAAGCAATAAATTTGAATTTTGAAGGGGAAAAAACCCCATGTAATAAAATTATTTTCAAGGATAAACAAGCAATAAATTTTGAATTTTGAAAGGAGAAAAAAAAAAAACTCCCATGTATAACAAATTAATTTACCCCCAGCGCAGTCTAGTGGTGGCGGCGGCGAGGGCCAGGGGGCGTGCCGGCCGGCGTCCTCCGAGGGGCTGAGAAAAATCACCGCGGCTGAGCCTGCGGTCTCCGGCGCCCGCGCGCGGGCAGTTCTTAGAGCGGGCGCTGTTCATCACACCGCCTCCCACAAGCGCTCGCCTTCTGCCGCGAGCGACAAATTGGAGACGCGCTGCGACAGGCATAGCACCGTGGATTAGACCTTCCAGCCGTTTTCATTGCTATGTTGGCCTGAAACGTCACTGATTTTTCTCCCATTCAAAAATTCAAAATTTAAGTAGTATATGACTTAGTGTAGGGATCACAGAATTTTGAAAATGTGCACACAATTCACTTTTCCCCATAGCACGTCATACGCAGTTTTTAACTGTTTTTTTGACGTAAAATAAATAAATAAAATAAATAAAATGAACACGACGGTGATAGGAATTTCATTACATGAATCTTCCTCTGAATGGGTCCACTACAATTTGTTTTCAATCAAGTTACATTTATTCAACGAGTTTGCATTTTTTTCTGAAAGATCTTTCTTCAAATTAGATTTGAAATTTTAGAAAGATTATAAATGACTGCAGAGTTTATTCTTTTCACGTAATGTACTTCTTTGAAACTGGTTTATTTCTGTATCTTCAATTCACAAGTAGTAGTACATATCCCAGATGAATTATTTATGCAATTTTTTTTGTACGCAGTTCATCTTTTAAAATTCTTAACGTGCAACAAATACTAAATACTTTTTTTTTTTTTTTTTTTTTTTTTTTTTTTTTTTTTTTCTCTTGTTTCCTTTCAAACAAACACCTATAATCAAATTAGCGTGATATCAGTAATTAATTTTTTTTTTCAATTACTATTGTACCTCAAACTCATTAAATTTACTTTTCTTAGCGATTCTTAGCAAGTATGCTGTTAATCACCAGAAATTAAGTTTCAAAATATTAATATTTATTGGTGATAAAAATTAGATTAACATAATATTAAACTGGCAAAAAGACGACCATTTCAATTTTTGAACATGTGATCAGTCAGAGATTATCGTAAAGGCAGAAAAAATATGTATGTTTCACTTACGTTTACATTAAAGAACATTAACATAAATAGAGTAAAATATTTTCCCGGTAAAAATGTTTTCCGTAACTTTGATAATACAAGAAAATATGATGAAAAATCCTGTTTATTAATATTTAAGATTTAACGGAGTTTAGTATAGGACTTAAAAACTATTTTTGCTTCATTTTTCATTGACATTGAAGTAATAACGCATGCGATGTTTCAAAAAGAATTCGTTGGTTAAACGACTTCAACGGAGAAGCACGGGAAACATGAACCCGCCATTGCACAGAGGATCGTAATATTTCAAGTCTCATTTTCGGTTTCGTGGTATCAGCCATTACCATATCTTACGGAGCGCAAAAGCCTCATCAAATTTGTTTCCTTACACTCGATGAAATGAAAACAACGAACTGATAATTAGACACAGGGCGAGTATATTAATTAACAAATCGCGTAAATTACAATACCCGCTGAACGTGAGCACATTTTGGATAATTCACTGTGTTAACAACCGAATAGTCGTAATTACACATTAAATCATAATTACCCGCATGGAGAATGCCGCGTTAATCTAATGCTTTAAGCGCTGGGCGGCTTAAAGAGGCGAGCGTCGGGCCTCACTCTCATCAACTTCTGCGTAGGGTCATAAAACCTCATACTGCACGTTATTGCCGCGCGAACACTGCGAGTATTTTTCGATGAAAGCCACGAAGCTGACTGAAGAACGTAACGAATAATATTCATATCCTCGATATTAGTAAACGGCGCAGATTCAAAAAGAGGAAATTATTAAAGAAATGGTGATAATACATTACTTTTTGCAATAATATACATGAGGCGGTGTCTTTGTCTGGGAGTTTAAAGATAGAAGCCTCTCCGGTTTTCCGATTCGATGATAGAAGAGAGGTTTTCATATTAGGATGATTTTGACAATTTTGAGAGAAATAAACGGAGTTGTAATTTACCATAAAGCATATTACTCACATTATCACATCATCGTTACCATTATGTTAAAACACATTCAAGAGAAGGCGAAAAGTTCTATGCATTGCATACTATTATTTTGAAAATGATGAAATGAACAATGGAATGTTTAACTACTTAATATCTAAAATCAACTTTCTGACAATAACAAAGAGCCAGACATAGATTTTTTAATTTAAAAATAAATATGACAAGAATTGTGAAGTTCATTTGTTGTGTATGTTATTGGTAATTCTTTATTCTTAGATAAATCTACTATGGCCAAGAAACGCGTTTCAGGTATATTACTTTTTCTGCCGAAGAAAGGAAACAAAGGAGATGATTTTTCGTACTTACATACCAGTGAAATTAGTTACGGGTGCACATCTATTCTGACGAATTACCAACAATGTAACGAGGAAAGCGGCAGTTGTAGTTCTAATTAAAATTGAATAGATTTATTCCAGGCAATTTCTAAGCGCTTGTAGTTAGTTCAACGTAGCGGGCTCCGAGAAACTGTTCTCTGACTGCGTCATTTATTACCCTGTTTAAACACTTTATTTGAATTCCTGGCAGGGTGAATTTAATTTTTCTACTCTATGCTCAACGAACAAAAGAGAAGTGCTATCAAAGAGAAACTACGGAAACAGTACAAAAAAACTGGAGACGCGGAGAACACATATTACACATTAACAACGGTACGATACACACACGAAACACACAACCGACTGAGTTATTGTCAGACCATTGCATCGGAGCACGCCGTTTTTACCCGCAAGAGACGACGCGCAAGGAAGGAAATTGAATTCCGATCCGTGAAGATGAACGAGATGACAAAGTGAATGATTTGTTCCTTCTGTACGGAACTGCGCATTTTTGCGAGCAGGAAGTCGCGGCAGTCACAAGAACTAGCTTGCCCGCCGGGCTGATATATGTGAACAGAAATAAAGCGCGCCCTCGACGGAGCCCAAAAGGAAGGAAGAGAAGGGAAAAGCGGAAGTCTTCGACGACGGAGTGGATTCTGAGCAGCCTTGGAGAA
This sequence comes from Teleogryllus oceanicus, assembly GCA_964035755.1. Taxonomy (NCBI): domain Eukaryota; kingdom Metazoa; phylum Arthropoda; class Insecta; order Orthoptera; family Gryllidae; genus Teleogryllus; species Teleogryllus oceanicus. The sequence continues at coordinate 27,235,906 of CAXIVR010000014.1, read as the reverse complement.
AGGAGCTGAGGAAAGGCCTGGGGGAAACCACGGGCGCTTAGAACTCGTTATTTCTTTTAAGGAGAAGGCGCTTCTTCTTTATTAGTCTCGTCCTAAGGTGTCCTCTCGACGTGCAACACAACAGCCACAAACCTCAGGACAGTACAAAGGTTTGTTTTCACTAGACAGTCGAGTATTTGATTAGATGAAAGCTGAGGCAAAGCGGATAGTGATGAATGGTGAAATTAATTTAACAGGAAAAGAAGTTGCTCCATAACACATGCCAGATGTTTGTTTCTATGATTTTTCTAAATAAATGAAAAAAAATGTATCAATATTTGAACTTCGTAATAAATGTTGAACGTAATAATAATGATAATAATAATAATAATAATAATAGTAACAATATTGATAAACTAATACTACTAAACTCGTAAGAATACTACTCGTAATAATAATAATAATAATAATAATAATAATAACAACAATAATAATTTTAAATGTTTTGTTAATTTTAATTGTGAAAAGTAAATTGATACAACCTTCGTAATACGTAATACTAACTGGACCCGTTCAAAAATTCAACACCTTGTAAATCATTGTTTTAAAAGTGGTAAATGGCTTCAAATTGGATCCAAACGTTAGGTCAACCACTTAATTGAAGCATTGTAGTCATGATAGACCTATCAACACCTCAATGTTTCCACAGAGTTGGAATTTCTGGTTGTTTATACCTGTTCCAGAGTAGTGGTCTTCAGATGTTAAGTTCAATCCATTGTTTGCTCTACCTTTCTCCCGCATTTTTCCTTACCCCCCAAAATATATTTTCCCCTCTCCCCTGTACTTTCAGTATGATTCCTCGCGTGTTCACAATATGCTCGGTGTTAGAAGAAGTTACGACGTAAGATAAAGTAGATTTAGATTAGTTCGTAAGTATCTAGTTTGTAAGCTAGGCCGTAAGTGTTCAATGAAAATCGGAATGTTCATATGTTCCCTCCCATGTTCATTTTGCTGTTCTGTACCCCCAAATGTACCTCCGCACGTTTCCCAAATGATTTGTTATATGTTTCTTCACATTTTCACCATAAGTTTCCACATGTTTTCTCAAATACTCCCCAAATATTTTCCAGTTCCCAAAGGTTACCCCAATATGCCTCAATGGTCTCCCCCAAATTAAATTTCTCCAAATGTGTTCCCACAAATGTTCCTAATTTTCTCAATGTCCTAAATTTTCCTCATGTTCCCTCATTTTTAATTCAAAATGTAACTTTTTTTTAAAAATGATGTCCCATTTACTTTCTCACATGCATAGTACGAGTATAGAGGAAGCTATGTAATGCTGCAGCAAAAAACGTACAATTACTTGTAAATACTACAATTACTTCTGTGATTCTTCTACTTTGATATAATTTGCACAGCACGTACCAGGGCAAACTCATTATTTTCAAGCTGAACGACTAACGAGATAATTACTATGCTACAGATGTGTGAATTTCATTCTTGATCTCCCATCTATTCACTATTTTCTTCACTTTCTCTGTGTGCAGTTCATAATTTATCTCCTAAAAACGAATGTTGAGGAAAGAATCATGAGTGCAAAGAAGTTACTATTACGTATTGAACTTTAAAGCAATGAAAGTTGAGATTCGCTCTGTAGCAAGTCAAACAAACTTTAGTTTGGCTACTATAAAGTAAATGTAAACGTGTGTTTAATATTGTAATTTGCAGAATCAACTGTATTCTTAGTCAATATTTAAGCCTCAGCAATTTCATACGTAGGCAAATATCGTACACTTTCCGACAAACAAAGCCAAGCAATACCTTAGATCACTGAACACGCGGACAACCACTATTGATTCGGAAACTTGTGCTACAAATCAAGAACAACCGGATGTTGAAATTAAGAGAATCGTTATATCACATCGTGGCCAGAAAATTACGCGTTCTCTTACATAAACCAAGTAATAACCCTATTGCTTGATTCACATCGAAGTGGATGGGGTTACAGGCATTTACATAGACGTGGGGAAACTGGCCGAAAGGAAAGGAACGGGTGAACAATGTAGGGCTGATACGGATGAAAAGTGAGGTGTCTGGATAGGTTAGGGGCAGGGGGGGGGTATTCCGTCTGCATCTCGCGAACTTTCCTTCGGCCATTTCCATAGCCCGCCTGCCTCCCGTTGCGTGTTCCTCCTTAGTGAGAATTGATTTCTACGTTTACTATGGTCCGCGTGGTGGTATTATATTTATCGATTATAATTGATCCACTTTGTCTGTTTTCAATATACGAGTATATTTGGACGGCTTTTTAGAGCACTGCGAAAGTTGAAAACCGCACTTACAATATTGTGGAAATAAAATTTAAACCTCCTACTTAGAGCATCTTATGAAAAAAGGGATATTTTTTCTTTCCAAAAGCTCTTTCCAAAAAGAACCCTGGCCTCTTTCCAAAACGAACCCTCATTAATGCAATGGGATGCAGACCAGCTATGCTTTCCTAGGTATCAAAAAGTGAAATAGGATTATTTAGGAAGGGGAATGAGAGGCATGCAGGAGTGATAGACAAGAAGGCGACGTGCAGGGCTTCGTTTGGGCCGCCTGTTGTGGGTGGGGTTACTGGGCGGAGCACGCCGGGAGAACAAAACGGGTTGCAGTCGGGCAACACTATCCCGCGTAACGAAAAGTGAAAGGGGATTTTTTAGGAAGTGGGGATGAGGGATTGCTGACCACGGTATGCGATCAAACAGTTAATTCTCTGGACCGTATTGAGAGGCATGCACGAGTGATAGAAAAGGGGGGCGTGCAGGGCTTAGATTTGGGCCACCCGTTGCGGGAGGAATTGCTGGGAGGAGAGCACGCAGTTGCAGTTGGGCAATTCCATCGCAGGTATCGAAAAGTGAAAGGGGATTATTTAGGAAGTGGGGATGAGAGATGGCTGACCGAGGGATGCAATCAAACAATTAATTCTCTGGGTCGTATTGAGAGGCACGCAGGAGTGATTGCAAATCAAGGTCCGTGCAGGGCTTGGTTTTGAGCTGCGCGTTGCGGGATGGAGTGCAGGGAGGAGCACGCTGTAGCAGTCGGGCTGTGCCATTGCAGGTAACGAAATGTGAAGCGTATAATTTGGGATGCAGTGAGAAGGGAAACGGACCACGGGATGCAGTCGGGTTATGACATCGCAGGTAACGAAATGTGAAGGGATTTTTGGGAGGTGAGAAGGGAAAACGGACCATGAGATGCACTCGGGACATGATATCACAGGTAACGAAATGTGAAGCGGATAATTTGGGAAGCAGTGAGAAGGGAAGCGGACCACGGGATGCATTCGGGTTATGACATCGCAGGTAACGAAGTGTGGAGAGGATTATTTGGGAAGCGGTGAGAAGGGAAACGGACCACGGGATGCAGTCGGGCGATACCCTGGAAACGATCGCACTGGTAGACAGCAAAGGCGGCGTGCGGGGCACCCGTCGAGCGCTTGGGGGGGTGGGGCAGGGGGCGCGGTGGGGGGACCACGCTGTTGGGGCGGGGAGGTACAGGAGGAGGAGGGGGAGCGAAGGTGGGGTACGCGGGGTGGGGCGGATCGGGGAGGGGGGTGGCGGAGGGTTTTGCAAACAGCACGCGCAAACAGCGGACGCGGAAGCCGCCCAATATCGCCAAATCGCTTCCGGCTGCGCGCGATATTTCGGCCGCGTGTCGAGGGACGGGGCGCGGTTCCCAACTCGGCCGCTGTATTTGTCTTCGCCCCTCGCAAACAGCGCGCAACGACGCCGCGCAGCGAGGGCACGCGCGGAGAATGGGCACGGAGCGGAGGGGCGGGGAAATGAGGGAAACTGCCGTAAAGAAGAGCGAAAAAGGAAGGTGAATTAAAAGAAAAGAGGATTACGAATACGACGCTCTCCATGGCAAGAAACACCGCTGCGATGGCAGGCACAGATACAGGGCAGGGACCGGAGAAGGAATGGGATAATGCAGGAAACTGACGTAAAGGAAAGCGAGAAAGGGCGGTGAAGTGAACGAAGTGGATTCCATGGCAGAAAACACACACAGGAACAATTATCCGTTCCCAAGTTGAGATTTGAAGGCAAGAACCTTTGCTCCTGGTCCAATCGGCACGCCTTGTATCCACTTCACCCAGCCATGACTGCTGTGGAATACCTTTAAAGAGAAACTACGTATTGCTACAGCAACATTCATCCTTGCATTATTGGTAAATTATGGAATATTCAAAAAATTATAGTTTAATGAAAATGAGACCACCGTATTTTTAAGCGTTCTCTGCTCCATTTGTGGAAAAAATTAAAGCAACAATTAGAAACCGTTTATGAGAAAATTTTGTTTTTAAATTTCTTTTATTTAATTTAAAATTACGCCAAAGATACTGATATTAAAACAATTGACATAACATAATTAAAAGACATAGTTTTGAAGAAGAGATTTAAACAAAACAGTTTCAATCTGGGATATGAAAGTTGTATTTGTAGGAAGACGCCGAAAAAATGTAAACTTTTGGAATTTTCGAAAATTCAGATCGCTGAAAGGAAATAGAACCTGCGAATATTTACAAGCATATTTGGCAATCATATGATGGCTGGAATCGTATGATCAATCTGATGGCATCATACGATGAACTTAGCGATTCTTGCAATAATGAAATGTCATCCACGAGAAAGTAAATTGTGAAATGAAAATCATAAAAATGAGATTCCCCTCAAAGAAATAAGTTGCCCTTAAAAAAACTCGATTGTAAATTTGATATAAGAAAGTTAATTAATTTCTAAATTAAAAGATATTTACGTTCATATGATTTCGTTTTCTAGCAAGCCTTTGGTATCCTGTGCATCTCACAACTTTTTATGCTAGCGGACATACCATCGCGATTTTTGAAAACTTTTTACCTCCAAACAGGCAGTCACATTGAGAATAAACCTTGCAATATTTTTTTATTCTGGTATGGGAAATACATAGATACTACTTCTAGCGTATTGAAATCAAACAACAATATATGGTGACAGAATTAATTTCAAGATCTGTATGCGAGATATTTCGGTTCATTATCTTCCATACAATTGTTGAAATGAAACGAAGGTAATCTATTTTGCTCTTTTTTACTCGTGTTCCAACAAATTAATTCTATGACGTAAATTCTGAACCGGTGTACTGTGGTTAGTTGTGCGCATGTGAAATTGAATTTCCTCTATAACTCATTAGCTTGAAATAAACTCGGGAGTATTAAACAATATTGGTGTATTCAAATTGTGGTCTCAATATGATTAGTTGCCCCATTTTGTTAGCGATAACTTAGTCACATTTCAAAGTAATTGTTCATTACGTTTTTAGTGTGTTTGAATATAGTACGTTCTTTATCCACGTGACTTAAGCTGATTCTGTTCCTCTTGTTAGCACGAGAGAAATAAAAAATAACAACCAGCATGAAAATTTAACTTGCAGCGGAAGCAATCCGGCATTTCCCGGGGATTAATTATCACTATCATCAATTTAATAAGGCACAATACTAATTTTATATTAATGGTGTCATTTTCTTTACATCTTCGTGTCGTCCAACTCCTCTCGGCCAGAGCCTACTTTCTTGCATGAGACTACCCACTCAATGCCCACTTCCATCTCACTGACCATCCGATTTCAGACACATTCTTTAGTCACCTACTCTGTCCGCCCTCGTCACCGCCCTTTCCCTCTCCACCGTTCCCATCTCCACCTCCCTCTCCTCCACCCTCTCTACCCACCCCGTCCCCGCCCTGCCCCCTTTCCGCACAGTCCCTCTCCTCCTCTCCTCTCCTCCCTCCCCCTCCCACCCTCTCCTCCCTCCTCTCTTCGCCCTACCCTCTCACCGCCCTCCCGTATCCGCCCTCTCCTCTCCCCCTCTCCTCTCTACCTTTCACCACTCCGCCCTCCCTCTCCGCCCACCTCCTCCCCGCCATTCCTCTCTCCACCCTCCTGCTCTCCACCTTCGGCCTCTCCGCCCTCCCCCTCTGAACCCTCCTCCTCTGAACCCTCCCTCTCTCCACTCTCCCTCTCTCCACCCTCCTCTCTCACCCTCCTCTCTCCACCTCCCTCTCTCACTCTCCCCTCTCTCCACTCTCCTCTCTCCACCCTCCCTCTCTCCACCCTCCTCTCTCCACCCTCCCTCTCTCCACCCTCCCTCTCTCCACCCTCCCTCTCTCCACCCTCCCTCTCTCCACCCTCCCACTCTCCACCCTCCCTCTCTCCACCCTCCCTCTCTCCACCCTCCCTCTCTCCACCCTTCCCCTCCGCCGGCCCACTCAACACCCCTATGGCCACCCCTCTCCACCTCCCTCCCTCTCCTCTCCATTCCCCGGAATGAATGCTGGAAATATAAGTAACAGTATGCCTAGAATTTTATTGTGACACTATAAAAACGTAGAAAAGGCGATATTTACTTCTGTATGAATTTCATTTCCTTTCTTTTAGTTGATAACAATGTGTCAGAAAAGAAACTAGTGACAATGCGCGACATAACCAAACTTTTCCTTCTCTTAGTGTTATTACTCAACAATTACTCAGAAAATTTGTATTCCCTTGTGTAAATATCAAAAATTGAATACATTTAGGCAGAAAACATTCAAGCCAAAAGAAAAAATTTAGTTAACAATGGATTGGAAAGATGGGTCTTTTCTTAAAATTTCAAATTCAATGAATAACTATGAACTTAGGTTTGTGGGGAATGTGACTGTAGAAAAGATCGAAATGTAAAACATATTTTCTTCATAGAGAAAAGAAAATTCCTAAAATGTAGTTCATGTCCACCAGAAATAAGAGTCGTAGACTCATGAAATATGGATGGTTTTTGATTTCTGGACTTCTAAATGGATACAATCACTATGCTCTGTGATAGCAAAGTTAAACATGTTTCGGAAAACGCAATCAAAAAGTTTTATATTTATCCACATCAGTAAATGTAGACTGTAGGGAACTACGGCAAAGAAATCCTGTTGCGAACCTCAACTGGTGTCGTCGGGTTGGCTAGGCAGATTCGTTTACTACGCGAAGTCACGAAGGTTAAGCGGATTCGAGACTTTGCGGGTTCCTGGTTGGGTGACCGTCTGGGAAGCCTGATTACTAGCTGTGCCGAGCCCTTGGTCGAAGGGATAAAAGGCACTGGCTCACTGCGACATGATGAGACTTGACTGGTAATAGTGGAGAATTATTCCAAGACAGGCACTCAACGCCCCCAAAACGAGTTTAGACACGCAATTCGTAAACAACGAGTTTCGTTTTTTCACTTTTCATACAAATAACTAGAGGTGCTATGCAAGTAACTAGAAGACGGACGGACGGACGGACTGACGGACGGACGGACGGGAGGGCGGGCGGGCTGGCGGGCGGGCGGGCGGACGAGTATATTCGTGTAGATCTCCTTTGAATTCATGAAACACCCACAAAACATGGACTCTGTCTACACCACGTGTTAGACGATATTTTCTCTTAATTTTGCATGTGGTTTTATGCACTTCTTCGTCACCAGAGCCCGGCAATGAATTTTTTTCCTCCGAAAATCTTCCGGTTTTTTCGCGCAGTATTACATAACTTTCTCTATATTACGTATACGAGAAAGTAAAAATGCATTAAAATAGCCAACTTGTGGCTCAAAAAGAAAGTCGCTTACTTTCGCCAACGTGGTCTGGGATCGATTCCTGAACGAAGTCACGTGAAATGTTCCGACAAAACTAACTTCACTACTTCACAGGGGATAGTCCAACCTCTGTGAAGTGTTGTAATCCTTACCACTGACACAATTCCTTCCCAATTCTGGCTACTGGGTAGTAACGCAGAAGTGCGAGTAAAGAGGCACGTACGTGGAGGTGCTACCTGGCGATCCTCTCGACAACTAAATTCTTGGCTGTCCGGGATCAGCAGTATAGCTCTGAAGAAGGTCACAACATGATGGCCGAAATGTCAGCTCCATCGATCATGACGCGGCTAATCCCGGACAGCCGAGAATTTAATGACTCGGGCCGCGGAAGCCTACGACTCTCTCGACAACTGACTTCTCACAGATACGCTTATTTTAAAAAAAAGATAGGGCCGCTAGTGACATCAAAATGAATACGACCTTCAATGAACAATTTAAAAAAAATGTATTAATTTTCATGACGTTTTTGACCTTCCTGAAGAGTAATAATCTTCTAATGCTTCTCGTAGCAGATAGCGCCGTTAAATCAACAGTTAAAACGAGTGTTATTTGCTCTGTCAATATATACCTTAACATCACATATACTAATGCAGCTTAAATCAAAATTTAAATTGAACTTCAAAATTACGTATAATTATTAATAGACTTAGAATTATACAAAACTCGGATGTGTCTCGATGATAATATTTTTAATTGTGCTTTTTAAAATTAAAATGTTCTCTACTTTTTAACACATTAATTAAAACCAAGCTGTAAGTACGAGTATATCGGTGTAGATCTTCTTTGAATTCATGAAACAACGCTTCACAGGTGATATACGCAGGTTCGAAATAAAGTAACAAATTTTGCATGTTATAAAGTAGAAGCAAGAACGACTAATTGTCTGTTGTTAATATTAAATCTTCATTCGAAGCTTGTATATGACGAGTGCAGAAAAATGGATATTTAATTCATTAATAATATCACAATGGTTTATTCATGAGACAGCAGAGAGTACGTAAGCAGAGACTTCTGTGTACATTTTAAGAGCATCAAAGGTCCGTTTAATCAGCCTTCTGCAGGCGGGTTGCATGGTTGAGTGCCGATAGGCAGCGCATTAATTTAGCTGCTGTGTTTACTCGACCACATAAACCGTATTTAACCGAGTAATCGGAAAGCACCACTGCATCCGTACTTTTGGAGATTGTACAAAGACACCCAAATCAGCTTGCCTCTACATAAATGTAGTTCCAATTTACGAGAAAATTCTCTGAGTAGGTTTCAATTTTACGTTTTATGGTATTTAGAAACGAATCGTATCTGAACAGATATCTCTTTTTCATCCCCCTATTAACAATATTACGTGGAGTACACAAGAAAACCAATTTATAGATATTGTTATCGGAAATCATATGAGTTTGTATTTAAATCAAGATTTTGAATATTATTGGCAGTTTTTTCATATCTTTACAAATCTAATTAAATAACACCATGTACATGGTAAAATGGTTTTCGCAAAATTATGAGGGACATTTTATGGGCAATTTGAAAAACAACATTTGTTGAAAACGGCAACAAATATTTTCATGAAACTATATTGGGATGGAAATAACGCCATTACTTTTCAACTTCAAGTTTTTCAATACTTACTCAGTATTTTAAAAAATATCTCTTACATCGAATACTCACAAGTTTACTGAGAAAATAAATGTTTTCAGAACAGCTCATTTGATATTTTCCAAAAAGGATTAAGGAGAAAGTAAATATAAAAAGGTTTTAATCTTTTATGATATTGTTAGTCACATTTTAATTCTACTAATAGTGGATCACCGAACTCAGTAAATGTGAAAAAAAAATGTACGTGTTTAATTGAAAACGCAATTTTTTCAATATAAATATTGTATTACAATAAACTGAACAGTTGTGTTAATAAGTAAATATTAACTGTAAATATTATGTTTCCGGACACTATTTTAGATAACTAGGTAATTGTGAGAAATTTGTTTACAACTTAGTGCGATATCATTGAATTTTAATGCAATAGTAACTTTGTTTGCATTGTTGCCATGAAAACGCATGGTGTCAAAGTAAAATATGTAGATTAAATGCCACAATCCACAATGCAATTTGCTTGTGCACGAAAAGGTGAGTTAGTGGAAGGTAAGGTCAGTTCGGTTAGGTACGGGCACCCAGATAGTGCGAAGGAATATACTAGGTGAATAATTATAAAAACAAAGTCGAGATAGGCTTATGTAATGTCTAAGATCCGCCAAGCTTCTTACCATTGGCCACGCCTCAGATAAGCTGGTGGTACCGCATTTGGTACAGGTCTTTCAGGAATCGGTAAATAGCAGTTATTTTGTTTTTCTTTCATTCAAAATTCAAGTAGTATATGACTTAATGTAGGGATCACAGCATTTTGAAAATGCGCACACAATTCACTTCTCCCTATAGCACGTCATACGCAGTTTTAACTTTTTTGACGTAAAATAAAAAAAATCTGTTTCGGAATAAAAAATAAATTACATGTGAAATAATGTGTCATTACGTTGCGCCAATAATGCGTATTCAGTATTGTACTTTTTCTTAAATCAAGGAATCTTGTAGATACAGTTAAAATAACATTCTAAGTAAAATATATTTAGGTTTATTCTACTCGTAGAAATGTCTTATGATAATGCGTTTGAAACGTAAGTGGCAAAGTGTCTGCAATTGAATCTGATACGTGGCCTTCGAAAATTAATTATTTTTATGTGTAATGCTTAAAGAAAGAAAATAGATATTATTATTCTGACCTGAATTACTGCTAATGAATGTCAAGAAGTAGATCTTCATACTTTTATTTCAAAAAACGAAATAATACGTAACTCTAAATCCATCCTTGATCGTTAACCACTCGTGTGTGTTTAGCGGTGAAACCCTCACAAATTATAATTTTCAGGTAGGTTGAATTGATATGTAAAACATACCGTAGCACCTTTGCATCACAATCAGTCATCAAGATAGAACGTCACTCCCACTGCAATGCTGCAAAGGAAGAATGTCTGGAACAGTGGCATCCAACACATCGAAAACGCCCCGACTAATCCAGTGTAATCCCTAACCCGCGTCCACACCAAATCCGCACAACGCACTGCACGGTCGTATGCGAGACAGGCAACCGAGCGGTCAGGCGAGCGGCTTTTAAAACCGTCCCATAGTCCTGAATTATATTTTCAATGCACTTCAATGAAATTATTAATGGTGGCAATTAAAAACATTCGGGGATAACCGGTGGCGCTTGAGTGCCTTATAATTGGAGCGTTTTCAGAAATCGCCGCGCGGGCGGGCAGCGCTCCACTCGGACGTTAATTCGAACCCGAGGGCCCCGCCCTTCCCCCGGGCGGGGGCCGATGACCCCCCTTCCGAATTCGCTGTTTGGAGGGCCTCGCCGGTCATCGGCGCGGGCGTCACGAGCCGAGAGGCGCAGGGGGAGGGAGTGTAGGGGAGGGAGCAGACTGTGGGGCGGATTAGACAGGGGGTGAGGGCGAAGGGACGGGCCCATGGCAAGCGGGGACGGGCGAAGGGGAGGATGGGGGTGAGGGGGGGGCAGGGTGGAGTGAGAGGGTGCAAGAGGGGCGAAGGAAGGGCCCACGGTGAGAGGGCGAGTGAGGGCGGATTGGGAGAGCCCGTGGCAACGGGGACGAGGGACGGGGTGGACGTGGTCGCAACCGACAAAGAGAGCGCGGCAGAAGGGGCGTTTATTGAAACAAAACGCGGCGCAAAGGGAAAACGCCTGCGGTCAAGTGGAGCGTGCGCGCGGGGGCGTTTATGAAGCGAATTTCGTGGACGTTGTCCCTAACATGTGTAGGACTAACTTGTGAGAGATGAAGTATCCCTGTTGCGTCGTTGTGCAATAGAGGAAATGTGGATTTAGCAGTTGAGGATTTTCAAGTTTGGTGATTCTGTTCTACACAAATCTATTTCAGCGCAATGCAGATCTATGTTGTATATCATCCGAATTGAAATAAGAAAATCTGATGGCATTTCTCTATTTATCATAAAACACACTTGATTTTATTTTACTCCTATTATATTTTTTCCTTTTTATATGTTCAATTTGATGATTGTTGTTATTTGTTTTATGTAGTATTAATATTCTAATAAATTATGCGCATTGGCATACAGAATGTATATATATATAAGTGGTTATTGTTAATTTATTTGTAAGGGACAGGTGTTCTTTCTCGTGAATGGGCTCGGGGTTATTAATCAAACACCACTGTTCCGTGAACAAAACAAACTGAACTATTTATTAATTCTATACAAATCACTAATGATACAACATCTATGGTGGTCTCTACCCTTTTCTTTCATATAACCCAGAATCACTGTTAGTCTCTCGATCTGATATCGATCGAAGAAATATTTACCGTTTACTTCTTCCCACTACGAGCGTCGGCGGCTTCGGGGACCCTCGGGTTGCCTCGCGCTCCTTCGCTGCTTGCCGGGGTCGCTTCGCTAGGACCAGCCGAGGTGAGGCGCTGCGCTTCCGAAGTACGTCTCCTTTCCAATTCTCCGATCCACTCGACGTCTTTTGATCTGTGTTACTCCAAATAGCAGCTATCACTTTGGGAATATGTCCGATCGACTATTGATTGTTATCACACACAAATTGTCCGTCAATTAATCTTTCTGCCCCCGTTCGTTCGCGATACTAGTTTGCTTTTCGATCGCGGAGCAGCCCTAGATACGTCCTTCCTCGCCGGCGGCCAGCCAGACACTGACTCCTCGCGGCCTTGTTCCCACGGTCGGCCAACCGACGACACCTCGCCGCCCGTAACCGTTTTTTCGTGGCTGGCGAGTGCCCTCTGGCAACCGTTCTGCCGCGTGCTTGTTTGAGGTATCGCCGTTTCTTTGGATGGAAACGCGGTGCGTTTCAATATATATATATATATATATATATATATATATATATATATATATATATATATAGAGAGAGAGAGAGAGAGAGAGAGAGAAAGAGAATTAGAACATAGTCATAATTCTCAATAAATATATAATCAAATAGTTATATATTACTATTAGAAAGACTCTTTAACTTTATTTTATGTTTAGTACTTCCAAACATAATTTATACTATAATCGATTATTCGTCGTGTTGCGCAAATGCATAATGGTTTCCTCTTATCATTTGTTATAATCGTTAGTATCGTGTGGTTAAGCATGAAACGTCTTCGGCTTGGCTAGATTTGAATCATAAAAATGTTCAAATAAAACATTTATTTTTTATTTATTTTTTATTTAAGAGGTAATTATTACAGCCAAATTAGAAACTTGATGCAATGTGGCTAGGCCGAAGGCCTTTAAGCCATTACAATACCTACATTCTACCGCGTTCTAACCTTTCGCCTTCTGGTATTCACCCCAAATGGTCTCTCCATCGCCTCAAAGCCGCGGAAACGAGACCATAAGGTACGGCTGAGGGAAAAACCCCTGAAGGGGGAAAAACCTGCCGTCAGAAGCCGAGTACATGCTACTCTATCCGGTTTTTAGACTATTTATTTATTTGGCGCGGGCGTCAGGCATTCTCCTTCCAGTGTTTGGCCTCCACCGCACCTGAAAACAAACAGCACCACAGAAAATCGTCCGCACCAACGCCTCTGCCCTAACATTTCCGATTCCCACTTCCCTTCGCCCCCTAATGTGCTTTATTTTAACCGTTTCCTTTTATTTTATTGTAATTTAATTTATTTTGAATTTATTTAACTTATTTTAATTAATTTTTTTAATTTATTTAACTTATTTTATTAATTAATTTTAATTATTTTTTTATTATAATTTATTTATTTTTTTTTATTTTTTAATTTATTTAACTTGTAAAAACATTTATTGTTTTTAGTGTGTTGTGTGTACTACTTGAATACGTAATTGCTGTTGCTGCTCCACCTTTTTCTGGAGCAAAGTTCGAGGCTCTTCTTACAATTAGCAAATTTAGCTGCTCAGTGGCTCTGAAAAAGAGGAGTTACTAATGACAGATCTTCAGCAAAAAACGTTTGTCTGCTCTTATTTTCAGCACACGTCCACAAGATGTATATTCAGTGCTGCGGTATCAAGTATATTATAAAAGAGAATTGCGGAAGCCACTTTCTAGCTGATACTACAAGAATACAGACCTACCATTCGGTTTATAAGATGAGCTCCAACCCACAATTTGAATAACTGTATTCAACTTTTCCCTTCCTAAGGGATCCAGAAACAATATTTCAGTTATTTCTGAAACGTCCTAAAGGGTTACCTATTAAACCACGAATGGAGAAAAATTTAATTTTAATGAAATAGCTATTTAATTTTTTAAAACGATGCATTAGGAAAGTAGAAAATAAGTCTACGATGTAGTAAAACAAAAACGTAAATAAAAAAATAACTAGTATATACGAACACTATCCCCTTGAATTAACATTCAAATGCAGCAAATGACTTAATAATTGTAATTATTTTTTTAAAAATCATTCAAAACATCTTGCTTCTAAACACTGCACGGTACATATTACGTATCGATATTTAGAACCTGTGGTGTTTAGTAAGAAAATTGGAAAAATTAAGAAAATTGTATCTGATATTTTACGGTTGCACTTTGTGGTGAAATATTTCAGACATTGTTTCTAATGTTTTCTTTGTTTTCTGATAATGTCTGAATGCTTATCTCAATAGATTATATCAGGTTTTACCTGACAAGGAATCGTTTCTTACGCCCTTAATGAACAATGTGAGACAAACATGCACATAAAGGTTTTATTTTGTATAGCTTAAAATTGGCGCATACATTTTAATGAACTTTCTCTTACATAAGGATTCAGATGAAGTGTCAAAGCAAATCCAAACAAAAAATTTAAAAAAGTATTGCATTTCTTATTACCACAATTATCTACTTCGATACTATTTTTTTTGACGTAACATGAACACTAGATCGAAAATGTAATTTTACTTCCCATTTTCTGTACTTTCGCCAACTTCTGTCCGTAACACTGTTATCTAAAATACAAAACATTCTCTTTGGGAATAGACGATTGGCCATGTCTATCCGAATAAACTGAACACAAAATTGATTCATGTAACACGAAGCCACTCAATTATTCCATGCAATTACCCGATGAAGCTAGTCGAAGAGAAAGTAAAAATAAACCAAATGCGGAACGTCCAACATTGGACTCCCACGCTCTCTGCCAACACAGGACGCAACTAATCGCGGGCGGAAAGGACCAACCCGAATCCTCTTCCAGCGGGGTTCCCCGTTCAGGTGCAGCAACCTCCGACGCGCTCTCTTCCACCGACTCTTCCGAAATGCTCGGGGCCGCCCTGCATCCGAGTCGGGGCCAAAGTCAATCCCTTATTGCCACCCAAATCTTCCGGGAGGTCCGTGCGTCATCCCCCTGTTCAAACAGGACTGTTGTCGATCCACACACATCAAGCGGAGCGGTGCCACTCCCGTCCGTCCGCCCGCCCCGCCCCGCCCCGCCCCGCCTCGCCCCGCCCCGCCTCGCCCCGCCCCGCCCATCACGCCCGCCCATCACGCCCGCCCATCACGCCGCCCTTTACGTCCGCCCATTACGCCCGCCCATTACGCCCGCCCAACTTTCGCCCATTACGCCCGCCCATCACGCCCGCCCATCACGCCCGCCCATCACGCCCGCCCATCACGCCCGCCCATCACGCCCGCCCATCACGCCCTCCCATCACGCCCGCCCATCACGCCCGTCCATCACGCCCGCCCATCACGCCCGCCCATCACGCCCGCCCATCACGCCCGCCCATCACGCCCGCCCATCACGCCCGCCCATCACACTCGCCCATCACCCCCGTCCATCCGCCCCCCCATCACGCCCGCCCATCCCCCCGCCCATTACGCCCGCCCATTACGCCCGCACATCACGCCCGCCCATTACGCCGCCCATTACGCCCGCCCACGCCGCCCATCACGCCCGCCCATCACCCCCGCCATCCCTGCCCTCACGCCGCCCAACGCCCGCCCATCACGCCCGCCCATTACGCCCGCCCATCACGCCCGCCCATTACGCCCGCTGATCACGCCCGCCCATCACGCTCGCCCATCACGCCCGCCCATCATCGGACGCGTGCGTGCCCGTTCGCAGGGCGGCACTCGGCAGCCCAAACAAAGAGGAACCAGAACGGGGATTTAAACTCGGCCACCCCCTCCGCCCCACTAGATAGAAGAATAACGAGCAGCAGCGTTCGAACCGAAAGCCAACAGGCAGTCGACCGGAAGACAAACGCGGATTCAAATCGCGCCCAACGTATTCGTTTTTAAACACCGCTCGTGCGGTATGAGGCCCTTCCGGCGCCTTGGGTCGCCTCCTGGACCCCTGAGCTACCTGTCTACGCCACTCACCCAATCAAAATACGAACCCTCATAACAAAAGGTTTGAAATGACATGGAGGTATGCACTCATCCTAATTATTTTGAAAGCGGACCACCCGAATTCTCCTTCAGACAACAACTGCATACGTGCCATCTATGTAGCTGAAGTTGAAATTCTAGCCATAATCTTCCGCTCAGAGGCACTGCACTGCAGTGACGACCTGAGCTACCTTCCGGGGAAACCGGCAGTGGGGATGTCTGCCTGGGGTGCGTCTCGTGGCAGAGGCAGGACGGGCTGTGGGGCGTTTTCCCCGGGGCGGAGGACAGCAGGGCAAAGAGGTGCGTGCAAAGAACGGATGGAGGCAGGATCGCAGGTTGGGGGGTGGGGGCTGCGGCGCGTGGGAGGGCGGGCGGCGAGTAGCGGGAGGGGCGAGGGGAGCGAGGAGGGGGCAGCGAGTTAGGTGGCGAGGAGGATGGGGCTGCGGGGTGACGGGAAGCGTGAGTGCAGCAGTGGCCCCGGGGGCTGGGGGGACGGCTTTGGCGGCGGCGTGGATAAGGGGGCGAGGGGGTGGCGGGAGCGGGGGGGGCGGCGTGGCGTCGACGGTGGTGAAGGAGGCTCGACAAGCCGGAGCAAACGAGCGCGGTAGCGCAACCCCAACCGCAAAAGTGAAGGGCGGCGGCTGGGGCGCGCGGGGCCGTCCGCGCAGTTGGCGCACCTGCAACGCGCGAACGGATTGCCCCGGCTCAGACGCAAGCCGGAGCAAACGAGCGCGGTAGCGCAACCCCAACCGCGGGACGGCGGAGCGCGTTGGGAGGACGGGAGGGGCCGGAGCGGGGGCAGGATGGAGGGGCGGGGCAGGGTGGAACTATGCAGTGCGGGGAGCAGTGAAGCGGAGCATGGTGTGGTGGGGCGGGGCGGGGTGGAATGGGATGGGGTAGGAAGGGACGGGGCGTATCGGGGCGGGGCAAGGCGTGATGGAACCGGGCGCTGCGGAAGAACCCACCCGCCACCTCGCAGGTTCCACCGGCCCTGGGGAGGCGTGTGCCGAAGGGAATAACGAAACGCCGTACGATTTGCTGGCTTAGTGCAATGTCGTGCTCGAAGCATAAAATGCTTATTCTTATAGTTAAGAAAATAAATGTTCACGCAGGTAGAAATCGAGATAGGCTTCCGAAATTTTTGACTACAAAATTGCTTTAGCTGATATGCTAACGTGATGAAAAACGTGACTGAATAATTTTTTAAAAACGATCAATAAACTGATTTGGGAAAATAACTAGAAAAGAGTATTAAAGGTTTTGTTTCAAATGAGCTTAAATGTAGTTGTGCATTGAAATTTTATATAATTAGAATAAATATTTAATGTTAAAATAACTTAAAGTATAAACGATATTTTACCAAAAAAAAGGGCAACATTTTTTGGAAGACATCCAAACTTTGTTCATTGAAAATACAGTAATGAAAAAATGATGGATAAAACGTTATGGTAAGAGTTTTATCTTAATCGAAAAGTACTTACTCATTAATTGAATAGGGTTTTCAGAAACGAAGTGAAAGTATAAAAAAATTAAATATATGTGTCCATTTGAAACACGTTTTGCTCCATATGTTGGGAATAATATAAATCTTCGTGTGTATACCCACTCCACAGAATATGGCGATGCCCGCCAATCGGTTTTCCACAGGACAACATCGCTGGACACTTGACAACCTGGCGTCGAGCGATCCGCTCTTATCATTGGCTTTGCCCAGTTTCAGACACGTCCCCTTCCCCCCCTCAAGATTTTCCTCCAGTATCTCAAAGGCGGAGCAATTTCTGAGGTCAGTGACTGCTCGCTAACGTGAGAGGGGAAACAGGAGAGGAGGGTGAGGAAGAGAGGGGGAAAGGAGAGGGCCAGAAAGAACGGATTGTGCGCGGGCGCGAGGATCACTCCGCCATTGCACTGACGTTCCCTGAACCCCGTGGACGCGGGACAAACCCAAAGGGCAGGGTCACGGATGGGTCGACATTTTATCGAGTTCTTACCATGAAAATTAAACCCTCAAATTTATGGTATCTAATATTTGAGAAATTTGTGTAGATTAAATTAATAGTATTGAAGTTTGTTTCTTACAAACTATTTTAAAATGCTAATGGTTCTAAAGAAGAAACTACTATTACAAAATATGGAAACACACATATAATACATTTACATAATATAGACATTTCCTATCAAGCAAATTGAAATTCATATTCAGTATTTAAAACTTGCATTTGACATTATTACCCCTTTTATTAAGGAAATGAAGCAATACCACATTTTATTCGCATTATGAAAATGAATCGCCCATTTTTCTATAGGGCAGGCATGCAAACAGTGATTTCGTTAATCAATTAAAATCACTGCGGGTTCCCAAGTAGATTACTGAAAAAATTGCTATTAATTTTTAGACTATTTTAAATTGATGAAATTTTATAGTGATAATCGGTGAAAAGAAACTAGGGAACCTCTCATTAGAAATATTCAAAATATAATTGTCTTATTCTTCATATATTTTTCAAAAGTTACTTTTTTTCTGTTACACTGCTGAGAAGATTATATCTACCCCTTCCCAGTGATATTTTTATTTATTTATTTATTTATTTATTTATTTATTTATTTAAATAATATACAGGCAACAGTACAAATCTGATATACTGAATAGGCAACATAATTAATTATTTCAACATATCACATTGCATATATTAAAGCAAAATTGTAAAAATTTGATATCTTTAATAAATAGCAATAATAAAAACAGCAAATTTTAATTCTTTTAATTTGTGGAAATCTAATTGAAGTTAAATATTTTCAAATTTTTTTGAATAATTGAAAAAAGAATTTTTTGAAACCTAATTGAATCAATGTCTTTAAAACGAGCTGTAAGAAAGAACAAAACTTGTTTGAATAAACTTCAAGATTGAGTATTTGTTAAAAATTTCATTCTGGGACAATTTTCCAATTAAATTTTTTGAAACACAGTGTTTCCTGAATCGTATATTTTTCCAATTTATGTTAGGTTTTGTATGCCCTCCAGAAACAGTTTCGGGAGGTTTAGTTCGATTAAAGAAGCTCCCCCCAATTCAAACATCCGAAACCTTGAAAAGTTATCGATATTGAAGTTAGAAACTGTTTTTTTCACAGGAAACACACGTCCTTTTTTTCTAAAGATTAATTGAAAAAATTTTTAGCCATTGTAAGATATACGCATGATAAATAATTGTGCCATAAGATCACAATACTTGAATGCATATCAAACCTGAAAATACATTTGTTTTAGATCAACACGGAAAACACAGAGTTTCAATGAGATCAGTTCTCAAATCTGAAAACTAAACTACAGTCTTTATTATTTTCAAATGAAATGAAACTTCAAAATTCTTTAAAAATATAAAGAACTGTTTGTGTTAAATACCCTTTTCAACTATAGTAATATTATTCTAAAATTTTCTAAAAATTAGATAAAAGTATTTAAAAATATTTTTATTAATTACAAGATTAAAGAGTAAAACAGTAAAACAAATTTTTAAAATAAAATAAATGACAAAGAAGTTTTAATAAAAAAGAAAAATTAGTTATAAAGGCGTAAAAATCATCCCTTCACGCTATTAGATTTATAAATCCAAGCTAAGAAAGTTTAAAGAGTTTGCGAGGACAGTAGCCAGCATCTCTCTATAGTCAATGCTTATCCCTTTTCGTCTTTCATTATCCAGTGACAGAGCATGCTTTACAGTAAGTCTGTTCTTTTTTTTGGGGGATAGGGTGGGAACTGCACGAGATGTCCGTGAGAAGTGGCATGCCGATCCAAGGTGAATAACAATTTTGCCTGGGCTTGAGCCACGGGATGACCAGACAGTCTTAGATCTTGGGGAGTTTGAAAGAGTTCTCCCACTTGTTTGCACTAAAAATGCAACGTTGATAAAATCTTGTAGAAAGAGTAGATATTCCCATAAAGATGTCTCTGGCTTCCTGAGGCCAACTTACTACCCAGTCAGAGGTTTCTTTTCCCACTATCCCACGTGCAGGGACACAGGAAAAACGTAATTCAAATGATGAAAAATTCATATCTTGATGTATTGATGTGATATATGATGTCAGGGTTTTACTAGAAAGGGGAAAGGGACGACACCGAGCTTCCTGTTAAAGGGCCTGGGTCCGCCTGGACATAAAATGTGTGCGTGATGTCTCAGTATTCCCCTACAAAAAACCCCAAACATAAAAATAAAGTGTCGTTATAACCTATAGTTAAAGAGAATTAAAAATATATACAAAAACAACAACTTCCAATTGTCAAAGAAAATTTCATATTTGAATTGGACTTTCAATCGTTGCTAATAAAACCTAAGGACTTTATTTCCTGGGCAAAATGCATTTGAAAGAAATTTATTTAATCAAAATGAAATTTTCATTATGGTCAGCTAATTGATTATTTTTTTAAACTTAATATTCATCTCTCTAGAGTTTTCCCACACATTGAATGATATTCATTGACCAATAGTTTTTTAATTCCTTTTCTATTTCGGTTAAAATAAAATATTTTAACTGAGTACCACTGAATTATAATGTTCTTCAACAATATTTCAAGTTTTTGTTGAGGAACAGGATGGAAATAATTCAATATTGTTAAGACTTATTAAATATTTTACTATTTTCATTCTCGAATGGCAGCAGTCAGAAACAATGATATCAAGTAAAATGGTTTTTAGGGTTTTAAGGAAAATTGGCTTTAAATCACGAACCCCAAAATAATATTTCCAAAAGACTTGGAACATGTATTTATTTTAGACTGTGTAGGAAAAGGACCTGTGTACGATTACGCAAAAATTAAAACATTACTGACTTCTAAATCAATGTATCTTTTCAAAATTGATATTATACTAGAAGTTCATTGGGATTCTGAACCCAATGAGAATCCAATATTTCTGGAGGGTATGTTCATTGCCTATATTGTTAATTGAAACTTTCTAAAAACGAACTCTTTCTTTTACTTTACACTTCTTCATCTGAATACACTAACCGTTTTTAAATACTGAGTAAATGTCCCCTTTGATTAATATCTCTGGGATTTTCAACGTTTACAATTCTAATCTGTTTAAAATTTTCCCATGAATTTCTGTTTCTTCTCGTATAACAAATTTTACAAATAAGTTATAAAAATTGTATAAATGTTTTCCAAATTTAAAAAATTGCTTTAGTGAAAGCAAAAAAATTTTCCCGTGAACGCATAATCTAAATTCTCTATATATTGACAATTGTATTTTCTTCTAAGGAGAGAAAGCAGTAATGCAACGAACAAAAGGCGAATTGTCTGCAGAAAACGATATTAACGGTTTTTGTGACGAAAAATGGATAAATCCACTTCAAATTTAAAAAAAAATTTTCCAAATCGTGGTGACCCAGAATCCATATTTTGTGGGTGGTTGATAGCAAAAAATCGACTGACGGTAAATGTCTGTCCGTCCGTCCTGAACACGCTAGGCTAAACCGTTCAGCAGATTTTCCCCAAAAATTGATACTCCAATCGATCTGGCTGATGTCGTAGGCCTGAATTTGAAACCGATCTTCAATTAGGGGAGATTTCAAAGCCCCTGGGACATATTTCATGTTCAAACAAATGGCTCCATAATTTTTTATTACATTTAGTTGGATAGTGGGAAGTATTTAAGGGGAATATTGCAGGTCTCATGTCCGTTAAAATTTTTCCGTAAGTATTCCTAAGTAAAATATTGAAATTTGAGATTTTCCCTGATGAAACTTTTCCTTAAAGATAAGATTTTAAATAAGATCATTGATTTTCGAAACTTTAGTATTTTCAGAAAAGTTTCCATGAAAATAGTGAGAAAGTACGCTGTTTTAGATCTAGTATTCTTTAAAACTGTCCTACTCTAGACATTAGTACTCGAATAATTGCAAGTCTTTTCAGTTTATTATGACAATTGGTTTTGCATGGGGAAAAAGTAAAAATTGTACTTTCTTTATAGAGAAAGTTGCACTCTATTAAAATAAAATATATTATTTATATTTAATATTCTATATTATACATTTTTATATTATATTATATATCAAGTATATTTAAATTTAAAAGGATTGCCCTTGAAAGAAAAATATATTAAACAAAAATATATGAAAATATATTGTTCTATTTAGCATAGGTTTTATTATATTTAACTATTTTTCTGAGGGCAAGAACAGAAACGGTTTACCCTGAGTGGTTAAGGCATAGGTACGCTGTCAGTTGCTAACGTTGGAGTTCGAACTAGAAGATGTTTTTTTCTTCTGTTATGGTGTGATATCATAGTAATATGCCCAAATATTTTGTAATTAATAATTTTAAAAAGACTTGGGGCTGTAAAAGGGCCAGTTTTGTCGTCCTTTAGAAATGATGACCGAAGCCCCCGTTCTGTACTATCTAGGGGAGGGCTGGTCGTCTTTTTTCGAGGAACTTTATATTTTTGAAAATAGAAAGTTAACTTTTCAAAACTACAAAATTGAAAATAGAGTTTCACTGTTGAAAACTCTTTCCCAATTCATGTAATAGTATAATATTGGGAGAGCATTGAGAAAAAAGATGTTGTTGTAGTACAACTATTTGTTGTTTACATTAAGCATTATAATTTCTTAAGAAGCAACCAATCAACTATTTAAGATAATTAAAATATTGTTAGTATTATATCATTCAAGTTTAGGTTAAAGTTTCAGAAAAAGGGAATGCAAATTGTCCGAAATTCTCTTAGTTGTGTTAATTGGTTTAAAATCACATAGTTTCTTCCTTAATACTACATGGTTCTGTATTTCAGACGGGTGTTTCACGACGAGTTACAGTTCAGCTATCGGAAAATGTGGAGATCACCTTGAAGATATGGGGGGGGGGGCTGATAGCAGTTTGCAGGATAGAAGTACTTCATGAGCCCTACACAAAAGACATTAATGAAATATTCTAACTAGAATCAACTATAGAATAGTATCGCGTGATGATTCCACATTTTTATCAAGAATGTGAGTTTGTTTAACCTGAAGTAAATGTTGTACATCATAAGAAAATAATTCAAGATAAAATTTCTTTCTACAACACCTCATCGGTGCTGTAAGGTACCTCTGTGATAGCTCCTGGATTAAACATAGATAGAGCAATGGATGCCAGATCAAATCCTCTGAATATGATTTACCTGATGCCTAGAAAAACTTAATCACTACATCAAGAGAGACTTCCAAATTTTGTAAGGGAAACAAATTTGTTTTGTAACGATAATGTGATTATATTAAGATTGTGTGGTATCTTGTTTTCCCAAGAAATGGAGAAACGAAATTTAAGGATAGCTCAAAATTAACAGTGTCTCAATTGCAATATCATATATATTTTATGTAATCGTTAGAAATAATGAAAAGTCTGTACCGTTGTAAATGTAATTACATATTTTAATTCTAGAGATAATCAGAACCTTTAAAAAGTTTTGTTTATATAAAATTTTGCAATAAAGGTATTTCTTCTCTTAAATTGAGAAAGGAATATGTCTTTTAACGTTTAACAAAGTTCTAGAAACTATTACGAACCATAAAATTACTATTTTGTTTGGCTTTGTGATAAATGCTAACAGAACGCATCCCTAATTATTTTAACAATTGATAATTTATTTTTATGTCTTTCTTAAAATTTAATAAGTCTTGTAGGTGGAGCCATTCAAAATTAGGAACCCAAAACATAATAGATGATTTACGTCATTTTGGGAAAAAAATCAATATTTTTTTATTATCATCTCCATTTTAAATAAAGAATGTTTTTATACGGCTTATCTTTATGTGGGTGACTGAGATAAGTAGGGGCATTCAATCAGTCCCAATTTCACAAAGAAATAAGGGAATTTTTAAATTTTTAGTTATATCCAATGATTATTCGCCATGCTGTTGGATCCATACAAAACACCTTCATTTAGTCTCAATATAGAAAACAAGGAGGGAATTTCGGGTCTCAAAATGTCTGGAGAAAGTCGTTCTTTAAATCTAAATATTAAATTTATTAAAATTCAAAATGATAACGGAGTTAGATAAATAAAAATATTATCATGATTGTTAAAACATCAGTTGCTCCCAATATTGAATTTTCCAGAAATTTTGTTGAGAACGAATATGTTTAGAGAATATGATTTCTATAATCTTAAATGTTACCTCAGAGAAATGGAGAAATTAAGAACAAATATTTGTATTCGTAGATACATGAAGGCTTGCAAATTAATGAAAGACCAATAACTCTCTTTAGTAAATCGTTTGACATGGTTTAAATCGAGGTATTGAGGATCGAGTTCCGGATGCCTTTTTCTTCTGTTCCGGTTCTGTTTTACTAAGTCTAGGAATTAAAAGATAAGAATGTTGAGGGAAAATACGGGATTTATTTATTGCTTAAGTCTTGCTGAACTTTTATACTATATAATGTATTTGTTTGATCCCTTTATTACAAAAATTTAATAAAATGTGTATTTATTTATATTTAGTTAGTAGAATTTAACTAACCCCGCTTGAATTAGATAGTGAACGTTTTGACATACATTTTGCATTTACTTTAAAAGTTTGTCACAACTCTGTCACTTTTTTTGGGGAAAAGAAATATGAGGAATGTTTATCCTTGTTAGTGATATCCATATGTGACCTGATAACCGTAACTGAGTACTAAGATGTAATTTCGGAGGAATCAAACCCGCACGTTGATTGACCGTTGCTCTGACCACTGAGCTCCGAAAAATGCTTTATTTAAGGGTTCTTGGCTCGTAATTCCCGCATTTGATATTTGTCACCTGTCATATTTTCTAAGTCAATATGCGGAAGGTTTGGGCTTTGCAATTGATATCAAAGTTTTGATTTTAACAACGTCGGCCCCGATTGTGACAAATTACTGTTTTTTTGATTAGATAAATACATTATATTTGGCAACATGAATATTTATGTAAAAATAAACTCCCTTGAAATGAAACAGTAATGCAGAAAATTCTTAGTACTGTTTTTGTATCTCACCTTTGGAACCTGTAATACGTTTAGATGGATTTTTAACTATGATAATTGTTATCTCAGCAAAAACAAAAATTGTACTTTCGCTTTACTTTCTCGTATACGCAACGAATATACAGTATGTTGTATATTCGTATGTGACGTAGTAGTATATTCGCGTATACGTAGTATACAGAAAGTTATGTAAATAAGCGGGAAAAATTTATTTGCGATTAAACGGTAATAAAGTTTTGGAGTCGAGAAAGTGGTTTTATCCAAACCGTCCGTCCATCCGCTTGATCACTACTAGCGCCTAAACCAACGACGATCCTTTCCCAAAATTGAAGAAACCCTGTTTTTTTGGCTGTAGTTGAAGCTTGAAATTTTTAAAAAACTTTGAAATTTACTTTACGAAGCCTTCGGGCATTTTAAAATTTTCAAAAACGGCTCCTAATTTTCTGTAAGAATGAGAAATTACACTGAAGGATGAATAGTTCCAATTTTCATGGTTAACTCTGAATTTTCGAAAATTTTAGTTGAACATTTTTAAGTTCCACTACTCAAATTGAAATAGATTTGTCTTCAATGAAATTGTTGGGCCAATTGTTCTTGCAAAAATCATGAGGCTTTCTTGAAATGATGGTATTTTCGTGCAAAAGTGCAAAAATATTTCAATTTAAGAATGGTTTGAAATGCAAAAATGCAATGAAACCGTTTTTTTCTTACTATTAAAACGTTTCAAACGAATTTTGCGAAATCTACTTTACTGTTTCTTCTGTTGCGCAACATTCCTGTTTCACTAGAAAAACTCACAAGTATCACCGTCAACACATCCTAATATGTAAAACATTGTAAAGTGATGGGGAGTGACGTCATTAGTTAGGTGCTTGTTTGAAGAACTAAGACCCGAGTTCACGTCCTGGCCTGTTCATGCAACTTTTATTTTGACTATTTTGATTTAATTAATACTTTCCTTTCAATAATTTAAGGTATGATTTACGTTGTCGTTTGAGAGTTTTAAACGAATAAGTGTTAATAGTGTAACATTTGTTATATATTAAGAAAACATACAAACAGAGAAAATAAGAGTTTATTTTTATAAATGAGTAGATGAAAAAAGATAATAACTAGGAATGATAGTGATTTTTCTGAAGTCAATAAATGTTTTTTGATTCTAGTAATTACTTGCAAATGGATTTTGAATGTCGGACCGTTCGAAACTTGTCCGCTAGCCCAACGTTATCGTCTAATAATCTCACCTGGCAGAGGCGATAAGGTTTAGCTGAGGCTAAGGCCGAAGGCCTGCTAGCAAAAATTTCATAGTACTGAACTGAAACATTCTTAATGGAATTAACTATTTTATAGTGCCTAGATTTCTTGCTTTTTTTTGTCTCTGAGGGAATTTATTTTTAAAATTTAAATTGCAGAAGTGCGGAAAAGCAATGAGTTTGAAGACAAAATTCGTAAGATTCTTAATTGCGTAAGTTCAGGAAATGCTTAATGTCTGTGTGTAGGTAATCGCTTAGGTGCGTGGTTCACAATAGAGGAACGCGTGTTCAAATCCGTAGATATCAGCGGTTTTACTTGACGAGAATGAAATAAATTTAATAACGATGTCGAGAATGTTCTAAACATTCCTTTCTTAAAAAAAGATACCATTCAAAACTGCGGAAAGAATTTGATTACTTTGATTACTGGTCGTTTACAGATCATTACTACTCCATATTTTCCTGTTCATAGGCTGTTTTGGTTTTACATTGGTACGTTCGTTTCCCTTCCCCAACCTAATACAGTATTAAGCCTTGTAATTAACTTTTTATTTGTATCTCACTGTTCTTTGTCAGTTTTCTAGTTGAAATTTTTCTTTGCTTTTAAAAAATTTAAAAAATGCTTACATTGCTACTACCAAAATGAAGAACTAGAGGTTAAGAATGGGACAGACTTCTAGCAAATGTTTATAATTTTTGTGGACTGGTTTTAGGTTCTTTCCAACTCACATAAGTTCTTGCTTTCTTTCCAGCTGACATCTATCCCGACAAAAAACATTTTTGACATTTTTTTAAATTTCGGTTTTAAATAGCTCTTTTCACAGAAATCATTGAGTTTTGAAACTTCCCTAAAGTCATTTAAGCACTTCACTACAAGTTAAATAATCTATACAAATCTATTCAAATGCTCTATTAAAGCCGGAGGGTATTTCAAAAATTCATTTTGTAATTTTAAAAAATAGAATAGAGATAAACTGTTTTGTCATCGGATATGCTGTATTTGGCATTACTCCAACAAAAATTTAAAGAAAAATTTGGGGCTGTTTTAGAAAATCTGTTTATGTAATTTTAAATTTCAATATTGAATGATATAGTGGGAAAACAACTAAAACTTTTAAAAAATTGCATGACCATTAAAAGATTAATTATAAGAAAAATTTCATTTGAAGCAAAAAACTCTATCTTTAATTTTTAGTTGTAGAAGACTGCAAAATATTTAAATTTAAAAGGGTTTTCAAAAATTTAGGGTTTAAATGTGACAATTGGACATATTCTACCTTATAAGGTATTTACTATAGAGTAAAAGTCCACAAAGAAATTTAAAAAAAATTGGGTTTTGAAAAATTTAAATGTCCGGGAAAACTAAAATAGTCCCCAAAATTATGAATGTTTTTCAAAAACGATAGCTCAGCCTGTAGAAATGACAGGTTTCTTCAATTTGGAAAATCATGATGGTTTAGGCCTGAGTTTTATCAGAGGACAGACGGACGTTTTGTTCCAATGGTTTTTGCATTGGATCAACAAAACTGAATTATGGTACACCATGTTAGAGGTCTTTTTCTTATTAGCTATTTTTATTGGTTTTCTCACCAGAGGATGCAATGATTTTTCGCAGAAATGGGAGTTTTTCTCGACATAATAACATTCTTATACTACGTATATTACTTGTATATATAAGTATAAGAAAAATAAAAGAAGTGTGTTAACATGTCACGCAGATAAATTTAAGGAATAGTTATGATGAAGTTGAAAAATAATTTTGGTTTTAAAACAATTTTTTATAATAAATATTCGATTTAGTTGAAATAAATATGTTTATCATGCCATTTCAACATTCTGAAGGTACATTGTTGTGGGAAAGATATGATTTACAAGTCCATATTAAATATTCTTCTCAGTATTCATTAAGAGTATGTCAACATTTTATAAACCATCCAACCGGGTCCAAAATAAAAGACCAGGTCATGCCTCTCTTCATCCTAGAAAATATCTATTTCTCTCTCATAATGAACTAGTGGTAAACTAAATAAGATAAGATGAAGATCTTTATTTATATAATATTATTTCATCAGAAAAGCTCTTACCCTTAACTTGAGTTGAAAATACTTGTTACATTATTTTAGACATCCAATGTTATGCAAGACTGGTAAACAAAAAGTTGAAAGGTTTGATTAGTGATAAAACCAAATAACTAAAATGTTGGTGGATATCGTTAAGACTTTGAGAACGGCCAAAACCTTTGAATTTACATTGATTTCCGCTTTTGGAGTCAAGTACACTTGAAAAAAAGGTAGAGAAATATTTTTGTATCTGTACATTTAATCCAGAAATTAATAAAACATAAAAATGGGGACTCAAAATAAATAATGTAAAGTAAGACATGGTTGTAAAAACTTGATATGATCTAGAACAGAAATAGGTATATTTAGAGGAAAGGAATTTAAATATCGGAGTGATTATTAGAGCAGGGGATCAAATATGACTTATTAAAAATGTTAGAAGGCCAAATATTAGTAGATTTATATAATTTATAAAACAAACATTTTCAAAAAAATAGAGACAATACAAGACAATGGTGGAGAGCTGTGTTTCGTATGAATGAAATTAAATTAAAATGATGCAATAAACCTCGGTTAAAGTGAAATAATTTGAGACGATGTTGTATACTGTTTGATAGGAATACTAAACGAAGAGATTAGACAGATAAAATGATTAGAGGGGGATTGAAAAAGTAGAATCCAAACAACTAATGGTATGCTGTAGAATGTATGCGACAGAATTTAAATTATATTTGAGGGAAACCCTTTTAAAGAAGAAAAGAGGGAAAGGCAAGGGAAAACTTGTAAATTGTCATCGATTTGAAATGAAGGGCAGAAGAATGAGAAGATGCCTGACGGAATAAAAACATTGGTGTGTAGATTTGGAAAAGGCATTAGAACTGGGAAAGACTGCTTAAGAATTAAAATACACTAACCCGAAGTGGAAGATACTGATTGGAAGCTTGTTATTATGTGCTGGCAGTAAGGGGGCAAGATCTGTTAAGATCTTGCTGAATACCAAACCAAAAGCAAAGTAAGTTTTTATTTGAAAGATTAAAGAAACAAAAGAAATTTGATTATTTTCAGAGGAGTCCTGATAACAAACATCGATATTACTCATTTGGGATTAGGGTATTTGAAACTGTCCATTATCGATGATCGCTTTTTCAATGGAACAACTATCTTCCCAATTGACAGGTCGAAAAGTAAAAATTGTATTTAGTAAAAAAAATGATTGAATTAGTTTGAAAAATTGACGGGAGAAGTAAAAGAGAAAATTATCAAAAGAAATTCACATTTCTGTATTTGCACCAATGAATAATCAACCACAATTAAAATCTATTTCGATCCCCCAATAACATATGGGTCTCTTTAACCTGAAATCTTTCCTTTAGCGGCGATAAATAATTCACGGAAAGTGTTCGGAGTTTATCGACGAATGACAGAAAAAGTAAACCCAAAAGCCAGTAGGACTTTGATGCAGTATTTCCCAAGGCAGATTTTTAAAACTCCAGACATTTGTTCATCATTTCTCTCATGGATGCAACATGTATTTTGTTAATGTTGAAATATCTAGTATCACTTTCGGAATCCTAAGACTTAGTAAAAGAACGAATGGTGACCCTGAAGATTTGTTACGAACCCAAAAGCGATAGACAGATTTCTCTTCTTCCTGACCTTGATTAAAGTGGTCGCTGAATGGACCAAATGCCAATGAATTATAAATTTGAGGTTATTTCTTATATTTAGATTTCTTTTTAAAATCGTTCTGTTGAGATATACTATAAGAACACAAACTATCAATCAATGGGCAGACATTTAAAACGTTACATTGTATATAGTTAATGTTTCAACAATAATAAAAGTGTTATAGTTTTAAAATTTAACCTAATTCATATTATAGTATTTAATTAAATTATAAATATTTATAACTAAATGAAATTTTTCCCCAAATAAAAAAATGAATTGCTTATTTTTTTACAATTTATTAACAATTCATTAAATATAAATATGCAGTGCAATATTACTGAAGATCTGTTATAGAAACATATCCCAATAAATTGAATTTGTATGAAATGTAAAATAAAGGGAAAAAAGAGAAAATTTTATTTTGAACTATATTTTATAGAAGAGGATCCCTATTCATTTTCTAACGATTATCGAACAGATTTGGTTTGAAAAATTTTTAAACAATTTAAAAATTACATTTGAAAAAAATTTTTGACAGAGAATTCTAGTGTTTTAATGGGTTAGCAAAACAGTGTTTATAGGTCTGCTTATCTAGAAGAAGGGTGTAAAATTTCCCATGAGTAAAAACTTTTGGCATTGCTCGTCTCTGAAAATAAAAATATCGAATGTAAAAATATATTTCAAATAAAATAAATATATTAATTTATTTGGAAATCATACATAAATTCATGTAAGTATATATTGATATGAGGTGTGTGTGTAGTGTGTGTGTGTGTGTGTGTGTGTGTGTGTTCCTCCAATGTTCACGCAATAGACAAAAATTGTTTCTACCTTTTCAACATAGATATTAAAATGTATAAGAGCCATATGTCGTTTTGATTTTCACCAAAAATCCCAAGCTAGATATCACATAGATTTTAATATTTGTAAAGAACTCAGTAAAATGCAATCACCCTAACGTTAGATTGAAGAGGTAATAATCGGATCCAAACAAAAGATCAAAATCATTATTTGCTTACAGCTGCACTTACCAATCATAATGTCTGCGGGAGAAACTTTCATTGTGACTAAATGAACTTTAAATACTTAAGTTTATTTAGTATTTTCATATCAAAACTATTTTATTTTTAAAATCCGTGACCATAAGTATTTTAATTGGGTCATCTGAGAAATTGATGATGAAGTATTTCACAACTGAAAGCTGCTATCTCGAGACGTGTTTGTGAAACTGACTCAAAAAGTATTTTAAGTAATTTTCTAATAAAAAACTAGGTTAATAATGCATCAATGAAATTATTTGCATTTTATATTAAAATATTTAAATAATAAACGACGAAATGTAGACATGGAGCTTAATAGTCGTTGTCCAATGTTATGTTTTGCAAAAAACCCGTTTTATAACAGTTTTAAAAATGTTTTACCCGGAAATTGCATGCCTTTATTTATGTAATTAAATGTATATACAAAAAATTTTTGTAAAATGTTGGTTGATTTAATATTTAATTCAAATATTTACTATAATATAACCGCCATCACCGCCATTTTGTAATGTTCAAGATTAAAGTCCCCTCCCGAAATGAAGCTAAAGCGGATTTAGCCTGATCTGCAGGGGGGAGGTCGGAAAAATTGAAAGTTGGCTCAGGACATCGCCCATTTTTGTCAAGGAGGGGACATTAGTCTAGTAACTCATTGTGTTTTAAAACTCAAAAGCTCGCTGAGTTGTAGGTGTAAAAGAGGTTGATATCCATGTAGAAAAATTTGGGTCCGTTCGTCAGGTACCAGAGATAAACCCGAGCGATAAGCTAAAGACGACTCCTCCGATTCGCATTTCTTGGCGTCGCACCCTACCTTAGATACCTTTCAACATACTACAATGTTATGATGTGTAAGGGCAGATAATGGAAAACATAAGAGAACTTCCTGTAGACGTTGGGGATGAAATTGAAGAAATGTCAAAATTTATTGGACCGTGAACTCACACTAAGACAAAGTGCATTTAAACAATGCCATGATGAATGAGTGGAAACATTTTCTCCCAGTAAGCAAACACTACACAAACATAAAGCAGTACACTATATCACAAGAATAAGACTTATTTTGAATTGTTTATGGTGATTGAGAAAATTCATTACAAATCACGAACAATACTGCACTGACAAGAGTATTGTGAAGAACATTTCAAAATTTACTATTCCCCCAGTTTCCCAAAAAAAATCCCAATAGTCTTCAGAAGATATTCATCAAATACTAAACACAAAACCATAAAAACAAAGGAAAATTCTTTCGACAAAAAGGACAAAGACAAAAAGTGAGAGTTCTCCACAAGGAAAGAAATGGTTATAATTATTGATTGGTATTGATTTTTCTAAAAATTTTGTTTGACTTATACATTAATGTAATTAAATCATTCTTTAAGTTTCAATACCCACATTCATTTCTCATTCAACCTTTCTAACACTACGTCAGACAACATGAATAATATATTTCCTCCCAAAAGATCCTAGAATGTCCTCAAAAGCATAAAATTAACATCAGACGACTAGCCAAAGCCACTAACCACGTTCCCAAAAAGGGGCCCACTGACAATGGGTTAATTCAGGAGGATTCCAGTGTACCTCCCCAAGTTAATTCTTACCGCTCGGCCCGTGTTATTCACATTCATTCAAAATATTTTGTAGCATTTAACTGTGTTTCCAATATGAATTTCAAATGATGATATTTAAATATCTGATGCACTCTATTTTTTGACGAAACATATATTCAAACTTTATCTATCTTAACTTTTTTATCGAGAATTGTTTTCACCCATTGTGGTGAAGCTTTCCAGATAAAAAATGTTATAAAACTTTTGTTAAATTTAAATTAATCAGATTCAATGTCATACAATGTGTATCTAGGGTGTTGAACATCTGATAGAAATGCAGAACATTTCTTTACCAAAAATATTGATATTTGCATATACATAACTAGTTTTTTTCATTCAACTGAAATATATACTTAATATATCTCAAGATTCTTTCAACTAATTGACAATTATTCCTTTTCAAAATCTAATAAGATATTTGAAATTTTTCAAACTGTAATGAATCGTAAAATATGGATATATGAGAGCAATATTCAATGAAAATATTTAGACAAGTACCACTCGCAGGTAATTAATGTGTATTGTTTATTGCATTTCTCACACAACTATCTCCATTCCCTCAATGTTTCATATTTTCAAAACAATGGAATCTATTACGGAATGCATTATAATCTAGAATAATGAATTTACAGTGTAAACTGAGAGAATATGTAATTTGAATTTTCGGAATCTATACGATGGAAACTATGTAAACAAAGGAAGCATCGCGCACACATATTGGCAAGTGAATGGTACATATATATATAACAATCAGTCTGAATTTTAATTGCTGGAAAAATATAACATGGGGAAAATGTTCTTTAAAAATAGATGCAAATAGTAATATCTTTAATTCTTTGTGAATTTTATTTTTGAAAAAGTAAGCACATTTTGTAATTTTTAAATGAAATAGAAACAATGTATCACCTTGCAAAAAGTAACACATTGCTCTGAAACTAAAAATGTCATTGCAATATATTTTTATATCATTGGACACAATTTTTGGAAGAAAATATTGAACATTGAAAATTATCTTTTTAACGTACTACAAATAAAAGTTACTAGCAAATTCCTCAAGTTTGGTTCCTCTCTACAAATTACAAAACATAAAGGAAAAATATATTATGTGCAAAATATTGGTCTTAGGTAGTAAGATTATTTCTAAGACAGAAAATTATTATTGAGATTTTCTAAAAAACGTATTACTTG
The DNA here is from genome assembly GCA_964035755.1 of Teleogryllus oceanicus. NCBI lineage: Eukaryota > Metazoa > Arthropoda > Insecta > Orthoptera > Gryllidae > Teleogryllus > Teleogryllus oceanicus. Next base: position 27,202,089 of record CAXIVR010000014.1, on the reverse strand, counting down.
TGAAGAGTTCATAAGGATGTGTAAAATGTAAAGGAACTCAACCCATACTGTATTCATGTGAAGATGATCCTGTTACACTAATGATTGTAAAATATCATGTGAAAATTATCATTATAAGCTGAACTGTAATTAATTCGATCTGTTGTGAGAATAGTTTAATATTATTTAAAGGAATGATGGTCCAAATGAAGGTTGGTAAAATTATAGATTCCTCATATTATTGACCTACAGTTATGGTATTTTTTCTATCAAATTCTTTGTTTCATCTCTTTGTGATGTTTAAGAGCAAAGGTATTCCCATCTTCAGGAAAATTACCAATATAATATTTACTAAATTATCATAAATATTGGATTGTCTCCGTAAACAAATGGTGATTTACAATAAAATGAGTTAAAATTTATATAATTAAATTAATTTGATAAAAATTGCTCATATAACAAAAGATTCTCCAACATTAATCGATAAAATGAATAGAACAAAAAAAAATAAGGAATTGAAGATTAACCTGTTATGACGTTGTCATGTGTTTCAGAAAACCAACAGAGATTAAAATTATTGTTGTGTTTTCATGGGACAATAAGCAATACAGGTGGGGTTGAAGGGAGGGTAAGTAGGGGAAGGTGGGGGATTGGGGGTTACGAAAGGAGGAAGGGTTCATTCATTGAAGTTGGTTAAATCCTGGTTAAAATGCTATCGTACAAATTGGTAAAATTGTTACGTTCTACTAAGCTATTCATTGTTTAATTTAATAAAGTGATTAATCTTACTCCGTGATAATGATAGGTATTCTATTTATTTATAACTTACAAGTTTTATATATTAAAAGGAACGTACACTTTAGCACGTAAAATTTCATATTTATGCACCAAGGGCGTTATAAATGTTCTAATGATTGAGTAGCGGCAAAGCCCGAGAGCCAAATGTCCTGGATTTTTTGTATTCCCGGATCATTAGAACCAGTTAACGTTCGTGGTACATACAAAAGTAGTACTGATTCAGATTTCTTATTTAATTATTTACTAGATGGTAACATGACTCGGTTTGCCTTTTCATATATCCCTCCCATATATAACTCCCTCCATAAGAGAACATGTAGCACCATTCAACTGTTTTTATATGACCGTCGTAACCACGATCTTCTCGATTCAAGTAAATTATGCAGAGTATATGAAGCTCTGTTTCAAAAACAATAACTTGTAGTATAAACAAATATAATTTTTCATGAGTGTATTCAAATGTAAACTCATGAAGTTAGTTGTACCAAAGTGTTTTAAAAGAATGTTCCTTTTGAATCTTGTTATTGTGAAACGTACTGGCATTGCACTGTCCAGTACGTTTTCATTATTACATAATTTGAAATAAAAATGTTGTCAGCAGGAAAACAACGAGCCTAAGAGATTCCTAGTTGGAAGAACCTGCCTCTAGGGGCGATCGTGGGTGGCTTTTCTCTCCCCGTCAGCGCCCCCTTTCTTCTCGTGTGCAGCCGAGGCGTCGAAACGGGATCGGAAGCAATCGCCGGGAGAGCCGGCGGTCGAGCGATGCCCTTTGTTTGCGCGCAAACTTCCCGCGGGCGGGCGGCGGGCGGCGGGGGGGCAGAGGGGGGACCCCGCTGGGGGGGCGGGGGGGGGTGGGTGGCGGGGTAACAGCGAAGGGTGTGGCGAGTGTGTGCTCCACGTCAACCGCTTACGTTGTCCGGTCGGGGGCGGGCAGCCGGTCTCTCATATATTAATGGGCCTGGGTTTCGCGCAGGTGGCAACTTGATCCGACAAACATCTTGGCGGCGGCGGGGCGGCGAGGCGGTGGAGGGCAGCGGGGCGGCGGGGTGGAGGCGGCAATATTGACTGATAATTTCGTGTTTCCAGGCGCAACTGCTATAGTCGTTAGTCCCATGGGCGAAGTGCTTTATATCGATGGAGGTGGAAGTGTTCTTCCCAAGCTGCAACCTGAGATTCGGCGCCGATCTACATATCGACTTCGAGAATTCTCGCAGCTGTTATGTCCCCCAACTCTACCTCGTTTTCAGCTCCCGACTGGACTGGTAGTGTGGGGAATGCAAATGTGTGTATGCATATGTGTGTGTGTGTGTGTGTGTGTAAGGGGACAAGATAGAACAAGGAAGAGGGAGAAAATATTGCGTGCGGTCTATGGTCCGTTTGTTTGGAAACTGCTCTGGCATTCTCCTGGTATTTATAGGAGAAATATCACAAAACTACCGATCAAAGCAGCCGGCCGCTAGAATTCTCTTCCAGACAGTTCTTCCAGAATTCTCTCCCAGGACAGGATATGAAATTCAGATGGATCATAGACCAAGTATCGCAAATGCAAATCCATGCGGTTTGATAAAGTATGCATTAAATTAGATGAATTATTATGTAGTATTCTATTCAGTAAATAAATACGTCACACAAAGTAATATTATTTTGTTTCTATTAAATTATTATGTAGATATGAAATACGTGATTGCTTACGACTTTGGATAAACAGAAATAAACAGACAGAGGTTATGTTCCTTCTAAAACAAATATCTAACAAAAATGTATATTTAATTTTTCCTCGAAAATAAGTTAATTTTTCTATTTAGTGAATGTGTGAGAAGTTAACATTCAAGATAATATTCTAAAAATCAATGTAATTTTTTTAAACAGTACCCTATTAGTTATGTAAATGGCTTAGACGTTGATTAATATTCGTGTCTTAAATGTTGAAAATATGTATTGCAAGTAGTACAGAACGTATATAATTTACGGAATATACTTATATCTGTGCTATATAATCTGATAATTGACGTTCGTACATTTTACGTAAGTTTATGTAAACATCTGGATGTCCCTGCGATAACAGCCGGTGCAACCATCCTCTTTCCTTTCTAACTGCACGCCAACCTCCAGAGGCGCTTCTTTCTTCTTAGAACCATTGCATTTCACATCAGAAACAAGAATTCAAAACGACCCGTTCCACGCTTAATACGTCAACGTCCTATTATCATAAAATAACTACTACTAAAAAAATTGAAAATTCAGATTAAAATATAATTGAATATGAAAGTGGTTTCGAAGATGTGATGAACATGCGGGGGATAATGAAGGAACTGCAGGGAAACATGTGAACACTAGTGGTGATAAAATATCACATACTTTCTTGCCTGTATTTTCACGCGAAATTTTGCGAAAAGTACTCAGATTTTCGAAACATTGTAAGTGATTTTATTTCAAAATCTACCTTTAAGGAACAGATTTCATTAAAGGAAAAATTCTACCTTCATAATTGCAGTTGTAAGAATGCTTCGAAAAAAAATTGAATTTTTGTCATTTTCAAAAATCCAGATATTTAAACTAAAATGAAACCTGTACCATTTTCTTAAACGTATTTTACATTATTTGAAACAAAATATATGCAGAAACGATGGAGCTATTTCTTTTTTGAAAATTTGGAAAATGTCGCAGAGGTTTCATGTACGGTAATCTCAAATTAAAATATCGGTTACAAATTCAAGGGTCCGCAAAATCTGTCAAATCGATTGGGGAATATCTGTTTTGAAGAAAATAGGTTTAGCCGCTAACGTTTTTCACAGGCAGATGGACGGATGGACAGATGCTTTGCCATCATTCGATTTTTCTGTATCGAGGAACCACAAAACATGGAATCTGACTACGCCACATGATAGAATATTTTTTTCTAAATTTAGCAACTTAATTTATCTGCTCTTTCGTTCCCAGGGCTCTGAGTTTTCTATCGAAATTTCGCCGTTTTTCTTCGCGCAAAAGTAGGTAGGAAGTAAAACACGCAGAGATGTCATGGGATACATTTTTGGATAATTTTCATGTCTGCATGTGTCTCTTCCAGTGCCCGGTAGTAAGAGTAACGGAGAATCTCGAAATCTTTGTTAAATTAAATTGAATGATCATCTGCGCAATATAACTACCGTCAGTCTAAGTGATTAAGTTTGTTACTTAACGTAACGATATTATAAAGTTTCCTTAAGAACAGTACTATCCTATCTGATGTTACACACAGTTTCAGGCCTATGCGTTCGAAGTTGATTTCCAATACGAAGCAATCCTCACTTAATAAACAATGATTTACGATGTGTCGAATATTTTCACGGTCTAACAAGTATCATTTTGTTACTCTTATAACGTAATTTAAATTTAAAATCATATAAAGTGTCGTGTTATACATTTTGAATAATAAAGCTACAAAACAGTATGTATTGTAATTGTATACGTAAATATAATTATTCATTTCATGAAAGTGACCATTCATTAAAATATTGTGTTTGTTTCATTTGAATGCAAATTACTATAAAAAGGAAATACAACTTTTTAAAATATTCCTTCGTCAATGCTATTTTATATACATGCTAATACGCTCATAAATTTGCGAAGTATGGTTACATGATAAAATTAATTTACATTGTGAAGCATAACTTATCTTGAAATAATTTTATTAAGATAAATTAAATCACATCCTAATATAAAACAAAGGCTATTCAAAATACATAACTAATTAAAATTTCATTTTGTTGTTTAAAAATTTGAGAGAATAATTTCTTTTTAATAATTTCTATCAATACTAATTTTATATAATATTATTATTATTATTATTACTGTTAATATTATTGTTATTATTATTACTATTAATATTATTCCTTTAATTTACAGCTAAAGATGTTTCGAGTCAATTGATTATAAAGTATACTCCAGGCTGCAACCAACTTCCGAAGGGGGGGACTGGGGGTGCCTCTAAAGCACTGTGGGCTGTTCATAAAGCAATGTCTTAGACTTCCCAGTCTTTTGAATGACCTGGGAGTTTATCCAAGTTCTTACACAAACTTTAATGAACAAATCCGAGAGCTCCGATAATTATTGGAATAACATGAGCTTTTTCGCCCCACATACGACTTATCTCGATTTCCAAACTCTCGTATTCAAGGCGTTTCTCTGTCTCCTTGTTTACGAGATTCGATCGCACGGCGCAGCAACATTTACAAGGACACGTTTTTTCCCCAATATATCGTATACCTCGTAAATCTCGTCTACTCCAAATCTCGTAGACGTTTTTTCTCCAAAAGTCTGATTTAATAAATCAGGATTCACTGGATAAATCAAACATTACAAAAAAATTGTGCAAGAAAATATATAGTTAAATTGACTGGAATCATCGTTTTTTCTAGTGTCTGGTTTGTTTGCCACTATCGTGCGAGCAGTTTGAATTTGTTCGTCGTACAATATTCTACACAGTCCAACAGATGTCACCGGTTTTGATGAGTCTTCGTACCACTTGGAGCATGTGTTTCGAATTTTGAATGTTTTACAGATCTGATATTGGAGGTAACTTCAAACCTTATCGTGTCTTTTGAAGTATTCGGTATTTGTTAAAATTTGACATGATGAGACGATATGATAATGGTTTCTACTTGTTCCTGGCAAATGCGGTATCTCGGGAAATTTTGAGAACTGCTTCATCATAATGTCGTGTTCTCAACGCCCAATTTTGGGAAGCTTTTAGAACTACTTCCTATTCTGTCTTCATTCTTCCCTTTTTAAGTCACATAAATGATTGATCTTTATTGATATGCACCATTATTTATACTTTCTCGTCTACATCCGTATGTACGGAGTATATTATTTTCTCTAATACGTACTTATTATACGGAGTAAATACAAAGTATAAAGAAAGTTATGTAATGCTGCGGGAAGTTGAGAAAATGTCAAAAAGTATACTTTGGGTGGGTATAGATGGCAGCTAATAAGAGAATGGGGGCAAGATCATAAGGCCCCCCCACCAAAGAAATTTGAAAACTTTACTACGAGAAAGTCTGTGCCATTCTGTAGCACCACTTGTTAAATATTGTCTATGGAGTGGTTTGTGCCTCCACGATTATTAATATTATTATTATATTATTATTATTAACTTTAGCTTTGTCTATTTTGGTACAGAAATATACTTTTTGGCAATTCTCAACATAATAAGGTATTACGGGTAGATATTTTGGCTAACTCTATGCCTGCTGAATAATAATAATAATAATAATAATAATAATAATAATAATAATAATAATAATAATAAAAAATGAACTTACTGAATAGCGAGACACAGACCGCAAGATGCTCTTACATATGGCCTGCTTTAGTGACAAGACAAACAAGTGACGTATCTAACATTCACCATTCCATTAAATTCATCCTTTCAACACTTTCACAATTCACACTTATTTACTAAATGCGCAACCTCGTATGAATACCAACTTTGGTCCATTTTTGGTCAATGCATCGTAGAAAATAAGGTTTCATTTTCGTGTTCACCGAGCGAGTATCTAGAAGCGGTGTGCCCCAGGGTTCCATCTCCAGTGCAGCGATCTTGCCCTGACGTCATTGCGACGCATCAGCCGTCACTGCGACGTTCCGGCGGTACTTCGAGCTTCACTGGTTATGCAGATTGGGCGGATCAGCGCAAGCGGGTCACGTGGGCACGCCAACTCTCCGTGGAGCCGCCGCGTTGCGCACAAGAACATGGTCGCACCGGACGGAGTGCGGCTCCGCGTCAGCGATGCAGCGCAAGCGGCTTCCGCGATTGGGCAGGGACTCGGCGCTCGGCAACGGAGGCGGTCTCCTCTATAATTACTGATGGACTGAATGAGAAGCTCTTCCAGAGAGCTGCAGTCCCTTGTCCGGGATGTCCTACAACTAGGGTTTTCGTAACATGGCGGATGATATGAAGTCATTTTTACACCTCCCGCCTTATCTTTTTAATGAATTAGCGAACGTCCTTCTCAACGGGGCTCATGGTCTCAAATATGCGCTTATCACTGTTAAAAGATTCATTTTATAAGGCAGGAGGTTTAAAAATGACCTAATGTCATCCGCCACGTTACGAAAACCCAAGTAAAGATTCGAATCCCGAAGGTGGCAGGATTTTCGACACTAACTTGTCAGCTAGGTCGAATTCAGACGCTGTCTGGATGAAAATTCTAGCGGTCGGCTGTTCTGATCGGTAGTTTTCCGTAATTTCTTCGATGAACACCAGGCGAATGGCGGAACAGTACGTTAACGAACGGGCTACGTACCGCGCGCGATCTTTTCTTCTTATTCCTTCTCCTATCCTCACACACACTAACATACACTACATTACCATTTATGCCGGGAGATCGGTCGGGAGCTCAGAGATTGTCCCGGCTGGCTCGGTGACCCGCTAGTGGGAGATTCCTGGTTGAGGTGAAACCCTGCTAGCCGACAATAGGTTGGTGCCGGATCTCGCCATCCAGCTGAGGAAGATCACAGCTACCTTCCGAGGAAAAACATTCACTACAGTTACGGGATAAATGATCTAAGCTATAGACGTGCCCGGGATCACTAACAACCAACCAACTAATCCAGAGAACTGCGTCCGTGAACGAATACTGTTTTCTATTTCCTCTTTCTTAAGCTCTGCAGTTTGTTAATGTATACAAACGTGCAAATGTATTTAACTAATAGCTCGATATTTTAGGAAATATGAAAACAACAAAGTGTTGTTTATTAAATTATAATACTTATTTTCGGATAATTATATAATTTTTTTTTTAAACGAAATAATTTTCATAACATAGATGTTATTGGATTTTGTACACTGCCTTATTATTTTTATTGTTACAATATTAAACAAAACCAATTTTAATAAAATTAACATTTATTAATATTTTTCTTAATGCTCAAAATCTATCCTTAATTCATAAAGGAAATGAAATGACACATGAATGAAATACCTGTTTGTATCTGTAAATATGAAGTAATTTATATCCACTTTCTTCTAAAAGTATAGGTTTTTATTACAAGATTTTTCGCACGCTGTGATGCAATATGTAAAATAAAAACAGATGTATAGTTAAATGTAGTTAAATGTAGCTAATCACTTTCACAGAGACACAATGCTTCATAACACTGTGTTTAATGTCAGTTTGTTCCCCAAGAACATTTATGTAGTAACTCTTCGGTGCGAAAAATATGCTATTATAAATTACATATGTAAATATATTTAATATTCCAACAATTTAGTGTTACATATATCTTTTTTTACAAAAATATAATAAGAAACATAAGAGATCATCTTCGTCGACATATTAGTTTTATTAAGATAGCCAGCTTTCGATGGCTTTGCCGTCATCGTCAGTCTACAAGATACAGAAAAATATAACAAAATTATAAATAAATACAAAATAAGATAGAAAATTAAATTACAATTAATGCATACATTTAAAGTTTTTAATTAGAGATAGCAGATAAAATTTCAAAAAAAAGAAATGCGACGGGGGGGGGGGAAGTTAATGCAGATAATAGCAGTTCATATTTCAGATTATAAATATAAATGAAGAAATATACATTCTCATATTCAAAAGAAAAAAAAATAAAACAAATATAAAAATAAATAAAAAATATAAGAAATGGGGGATAGTAATCATAATTAATTGCAAATGTTATTACAAAGGTGGGGAAATAATTGAATAATAAGTTGAGCCGCTTTGCTTACCTTGCTGCTTTCGGCAAAAGTCGTGTCGACTGTGCCCAGTGGAAACGTGACGCGGTTTTTATTGCTTTCCGGAGATCCGGGAGGGGTCGGAGGAGGTCTGTGTAGTGTTCTCTTGCAAATGTCTTAGGAGGCGGGGGAGTCAGTTAGTGAGGTCGGGGTGTGTAAAATTATTAGTAGAGGGGACAGAGGGAAATTAGTTTGTTCGTTGAGAATTCAGAATTCCCACAAAAAAATACAATATAAACTACAAGAGTCATGTTTCAATGTTCGCTGTATGTGTCCTTAAAAACGGTAGTTAAATTTGTATACTTGACATATAATTACGATTGAGTTATTAACATTACATGAACATCGTAATTCCAGCACTTGCGGGCGTACATTTTGATTTGGTACTTTATGCATTATAGAACTTGATCATAAAACTCGTAACTGCTCCTCTCGCAGCGAGTCAATAGGCGAAGGCGCATTCCACCATATTCCGCGCCCAAACGACCGCGCAGGCCGCTCAGAAGATGGCGCGAATTCATAAAATCAGATATTCCAGCAGCATCGCGGTCCACAATGAGCCCGTGATAAATGACGCCGCCTGCGTCCGCGCGAATGAGCAAACTTTAAGACGCCCATCACCTCGCCCATCATCCCCCGCCCACGGGCGGGGGGACTCGATCAATCACCGATTCCACCCTCCCCAACCCTGCACAGGGGGCGCGGCCACAAACTTGAATATCGCGCACCTACGAAGTAAAAGTTGCACACGCCGAATTTGCACTTTGAGCGATAACTTTCAAAGGCGTTGGTCGCAGTAAAAATGGGAGTAAAACCTAATGCTAGGGCATTCATGGGACGGCGAGTGTCAACTTTTGGGTGGAACCACCTCTTCTTGGAACCACAAAAGCTTCATGGACCTTGTGTTCTGCACAGGATGGGTAAGAAGTTGGGAGACGATGGTTGAAATTTACATGTTTAATTTACTCAGAATGGAAAAAGGGTGCTGTGGATGCTTTATTTATACAATACGAGAAGAATTATATTAAAAAATGTGATATAACCGAGTGTTGCAAACCGTTAGAATAAGGATTTAGTGAAAATCATGGAGTTAAGTTGGGAGAGCTTATTTTTGTTTGTTTAGTTTTAAAAAAGTAAAAAGTTTTTAAGAAAAAAATTGAAAAGTAGTATCTACACAAAAATGGCATTTTATATTTACAACAAATATCCATCTTAAATATATCAACAATACCTAGACAAATAATTTAAGAAGCGACATATTTAGGTATGAATTCACGTTTTTGTAATTAAGAGTCCTACAACTGACTCAAGAAGTTTGTTTCCCAAATACGTCTTCAACCTGGCGCAAGAGCATAATCCACCTGCTTCATTCACCAACAGAAAATATTCCGATTACTTCTCTAAACAATAGAATGACGATGCATTGAACTGGAATAAAGTAAGAGGTTTTTTCATTCCTTCTTCATGTACGATTATTGATGTACGATCTACTCCGAAGTCAGGGTAGCTAATACGTTTTTGAAATTTCTTTATAAAAGTGGTAAAATACCTTCAATGAAAGAACTTAGCTGGAACATACAATTTATTCTCAAAACCGCAAATTTGTTAACTTGTGGCAACGCGTGCAAGTGGCGGAGAGTTGCAACGGTGAACAAATAAGGTGGTGGGATCGGGGGTTGTGAGAGAGCGCTTTGCAAGATGGAAGTCAAGTGGGCGTCAGAGGGAGAAGAGGTGGCGACGCGGAAATTTCTGGAAAACGGGTTCCGAGAGCGAGCAGGTGTGTCTGGCATGAAGGGAAGCTACGGCGAGTGGCGAGGGAATATACTCATAGCACATGGTACATGGAATGGACGTGGAAACGATACACCAAATGAAGAATGTTGCTAAATTACAAAATCGTTCGAAACATGAGTTTGAAAGGAAACAAATAGGAAATAAAAAGTGAAAAAGATCCAAAGAAAGTTGTACTTTAATCTGTTCGTAATGAACGCAAAAGGACGGATGAGAGAGTTGATTCATAATGTTCTAAACAATTTTTTCGAAGCATAAAACACTAGTTTTGCAATGAAATTTAAAAAGTTTTTATCATGAACGAAAACACGTATTTAAGAAAACATTAAATCAAGCAATGCATTCGCCAAGCTATTTATCTGTTATCTGTTTTCTATCAAAATTATAACTTTATTTTCTGTATATGTGTCACTCGTTCACTTTTGAGTTTCCACTTTAAGTGGGAAAAAAATTGTAAATGCAACTAGCTAAAACTTGATATCTCGAGAAAGTGACTATGCAGCAAGTAATAAAGTCCTCGCAAAAGACGACAGCTCCAGGTACTACTGTGATATTAAAAATCATCAGCGAAATACTATTCGTTAGAGAGGAATCAGAAACGAAGGCCAACGCTCTAAACAGAAGAAAGAGGCTAAAAAGAGGTGCGGATATGGGTCAGTCGCCTTGAAACCCACCTTGTAAATGGCATCGTAGACATATCAAATAATTGTGGAAAATAAGGGTGAAATGCTCGTAGATTTATCCGCTTTTCAACTATACAGGCAACACGTAACAAGAAAGCCGGAGTGTACAATAAATCACATTAAACTGAGGTAAACGTAAGATTTGTTGTGCCTGAGAGTTTGGAAGTTACAACGTGAAATTATGAATAAGTAATCCAAGCGTTGAGATTTCAGATGCAAGAATAGTAAGACATTCAAGAATGATGAGGATTTCGGGTCATCCCTTTACAATTCACATAGTTTCTCCCATTTTTATTTGTAGTTCGATTATATAATAAATATTTAATTAATTCATCAATCAACAGTTTTGTTAACATGATACAAATACGTTGAAATACATTGATATATAATTTAACACATTTATAAACATTATATTCTACATTACGTAATTAAAGTACAAGTGTGTAATTTGAAACTGTTATTATTTAAATTTAAAATGGTAGAATAAGCTTAATTCTGTTTTGCGAAAAGATTGTGGTATTATTAAACAAGTTTGTGAATGTACTATGAATACATTTCCCAATCTTTTTGACCTAATATTGGTGGCGTTATGAAATACGTTAGAGAATAAAGTTCAACAAATTACTGGTACACGTTGTCGTTCTAGATAAAACTTCAAAATTAATGGATTCCACAAGTTATTGATCTTTCAAATTACTATTTAGAATGTTTTATAGTAACACATAGTCAAGAATACATCCATTATTCTTCCGAAATATTCATGTTAACTTTGTTCAAAAATGGTTTGTAATTATAGTTAAAACTGATTTTCAAATCCCGCATTTTTAATCTGAAAACTGTAAATCTGGAATATTTATTTTTAATTAATTTTACAAAATCCTTACTCTCTAGGGAAAAAAATTTTTTTTTAAATATTCGTGATCTTAGAAAATTAAATCCAAACACTTTTATGGAATTCTTAACATTACAATCAATGTGCGGTAGATAATTCGATTTCTAAATAATAGACCACCAACATCGTAAAAATGTTTACTCTCTCTATTCTTGTATTGTTAGAGATGTAATTAAATCTTAGTTAATAACTTCCAAAACTGAATGCCAATGGTACGACAAATCTCTTAAATTTATCAACAATATTTGTGCCTCAACAGGACTTTTAAGAAAATAGAAGCAACAGTTGATACATTCTCGCCTCTAGCATTCACTAGCTGATACTTTCATTGTACTTGATAATAACTTCAGTTTTATGTACCCTTCTCACGTGTAAAATTTGCAATTATGGACTGCTTTGTAAATTAATATCACTTCGTGGACTTTCAGTCTTCAGAAAGGAGAAAAATGGAGAAGGGGTAGTATGGCGAGGAGGAGAGTGATGAATAAAAGCCAGTGAAGAGTGAAAGTAAATTGTAGGGGCAAGACGTAGCACAGCAGGACTGGCTGTAAAATGGTAGGATACAAGAGATTATGACTGACATCCGAGGAAGAGAGAATATGCAGAATCTTTAAGGATAGGAATTGTTTTCCGTGGACGGTGTCAGCAAGAAAATAGTGACTCAGCGTTGGGCAAAGAGTTGACGTGCCAAGAGAAGTCTCCATGATACCACAATAAGGGAAACCGCCGGCAGCGGAGGGATTGCAGCACGTGACAGCAGCGCTGCTGAGCTGCCTGGAGATCTCACGACCCCCCCCCCGCAGCCCTTCGGTGTCATTCCGCCCCCCCCAGCGGTGTTTTGGAAGGCTCGGCCTTATACCACTCGCGCAGCTTTTCTTGACCGATAGATTGATGAAATGCAGGCGGAGTGGGGTATTATTACAAAGACAGCCACTAGAGTATTTTCAGTAATGCCAACCTTTGGTAGATGAAACTCAAACCCGCTATGTGTGCGGGCAGGTCATCGCTCTGGGTAGGCAACAGCAGGGACAGCACATAAGAGTTTTAGGTGCCTTCCTTGAAGGTCATGGACCTGCCTCAGATATTTCTTTAGATAATGGTAATAAAACTGAACAGAAGTTCTCGAGTATGAAAGCAACTAGCTTTGACTAGCATCTGTTTCGTTCCAACGAAGTTTTAATGCTGGGAATGTTGTCATCAGTGCTCGCTGCGATCTTTGCCTTCAGCTGTTTATGGCTCCAGGAAGGGGAAGCAAGGTCATCGGTCAAGAAAAGGTGCGCGCATGGTACATTTGGCGTGTACTTCGCTCGCCGTTCGCGAGGGCGGAAAATGTGATGTCCCTTTTTACACCCGCGCTCGCCGCGCCCGGCCGCCCTGCGTCGCGGCGAAATGCAATAAAGTGGGAGTTGGAGTCGGCGCGGCGTGGGTGGCGCCAACCACGCCCACTCTCTGTGCCAGCGACCTCCGGCAAGGCGCCATCCTTCAACCCGGGAGAGCTCGCAATGGATCTGTGAGATCCAAGCTACAACCATTTCATGTTCCTGAATGATTGCAATATACTATTCGTTCGATATTTCATGTATTCCCTCATTGTTCTTAATTTAATTAACAATAGTGTAGTTAAATTAGTTCAAAGAATTGGTCGCCTCGACCGGGATTCGAACGCGGGCTTCTGGTTTACGTCCAACCTGAATCCTCCAATCGTAATATACGGGAATAATTCTTCGATCGTAAGTGCATCCAACAAGGTGACAATTAAATAGTATAATCAGTTTAAATTAAGTCTATTATATGGTTAGAAGGGTTTTTGTGTTATCTACTAGTAACTTATAATTCATTATTGTTTAACTTGTCATGGCTCTGACTAAAGGCGTCTTTTCCCTTAGTACATGAGGTTGCAAACTAAAATCGGCCCTAAGCCGTCATCGTATCCGGGTGGTTGTGTGCATTCTCATATTTATGATTCATTAATGTATTTGAGAGTTTTTGTTAACATTTGATGCATATTGATAAATTGATATCTTTCAGAATTTATTTCCGGACACAACCTTAGAGTTTTCCAGTGTCCATAATGTTTGTTTGTTTTTAAAATTATTTTAAATATCTTATTTCAGTTGCTCAATGTTGAAGAGTACGCAAACTTCCTTTGTTTTCCCTGGTTTTCACCGGCCGCTTAAGGCAAATGGTAGGACGTTGTATTCTTGTCGCGTTTGTGAGCCCAGGGGCATGACATCTGTAAGCTGTATTTTATTTTTATTTACTAAATGTATCTCTGAATAATGTTTCAATTTTTATCTATAAATTTATGTATTACGTGGTTAGGGCGGAAGAACGGGCCTGATGGCCTGAGTCTCGCCACATTAAAAAGCAACCATAGTGACTCTATTTCTGTAATTTAGGACTGATTTGTGGATAGATGCTTGGGACTCGAAAATATATTTTTGACATTCTAGTGTTTCATGCTCCAAAATTTCTGTAGCTTTAGAAAATGTTATTCGCCATGTAGAAACTGATATGTCAAATATAAGCTTACCCTATACAAAATATTGTATAAAATAGTATTTAAGAATTTTCTAAACTAATACTATTGTTTAGATTTATTTCTTCTTCTTAAGTAAAAATTTTTATTTTTTTAAAATTTTATGTTACTTAAAAAAATTGATTTGTATCCTCTTTTCGGCAAACAATTTCCAGACGTTTAAAAAATAAACATTGTTTAATGTTCCTGGAAATATGGCAGAATGAATTCGTTTCACTTCATAACTTTTAAAAACGAGAAAAAATTCAATAGATATAATTTGAAGCATTTACATTCACCAAAAATTAATTTGTATAACTCTTTTGTGAGTATTAACAATGTGAAAGATGTTACAAAAATATGTCATTATTGTTTTTGTAAAGTCACTCGTTTGATGAGAATGGTGATTAAGTCAAATGATTCAAAGTATTTTGGTATATACTAGCAAAAAATACCAGTAAAGATCAACCAATACACTATTATTAATTCTGCTTGTCTTAAACTAGGCTATTTATTTTATTTAACTTATAAATTAATTTTCTTTAAAAATTAAAATTATTGTGCGAATAAATCAATTAATAATTAAAAATAATGAATGTAACATAATATTAACAATCATTTAACAATATTTTAAATTTGCAAAGTCTTCTTTCACAGTGTATCTTACATGGCTCATTATCGTTAACTGAAAAAATAACTAACGTTTTTTTTCAATCATCTTTTCATATACATGCTCATTGCTACTATATTAGTGGCGAAATACAGTCTTTAAGTATATTTACAGATTCTTTATACTCTTACTTTTTTAATTTGGAAAGAAGTTTCCTAATACACCATGAAAACGTCTTGGAAAATTCCTTCAAAATATTTCTGATCCATAATTAATAATTTCGGTCAATTCTAAAAAACCTGAAAATTATTTGTTGGAATCTACACAAAACTGATTCATTAATATTACAACATATACAATTCTCAGCTTACAATTCATACGAAATTTTTCATGCGCACATAATTAATTAAATTCAGAGAACTATTCACAAGAAGTGGCTCAGAAAAAACACCACTAAAAGTTGTTTTATTTTATTTTTCAACTCCATGGATGGAATGAAAACTTTTAAGAACAAACGATTCGTAGCTTGAAGAGAATTGTAGTCGCTGCAAAAGGAAACCCACAACGTGCGGTGCTGTGCTACACAAACAAAGCCAAACGCGTTCCGGCACGGCAACAACTCTACTTCAAAGGGGCCCATTCCTCTCCACATATGTGAATGAGGATACATTTTCCCCGGTAATGATCACCCTTGGGATACGTTCAACAAAATTACAAAGCAGCTGCTGAATTCAAAGCATTATATTATCCTCATGCATATTTATTCGGGGACGCTGTGGGGTTCTGGATAGTTTCTCTTAGCCACGGTCGTTCATGGTGCCGAGTTGATGAGTGGATGCCCAGAGCGATGTTTAGTTGCGTTCGATTTAGCATTCACACACCAAATTTACGTCACGATCGGGTACATTTTTGGCAATTGCTGATGGTTTATTGATTTCCCTAGTATCGATTTGTAATGGCATTTACTAAAAAGTAATATCTATTACAAAACCCTTTTGAATTTTTAACTACTCTCATTTTCTAATCTCTCTTGTCTTTTCAATCCTTAAAGGATTAATGATTGTAAATATGGGCATTTGTTGCCAAGTGAATGCATAAAGAGAATATTGCAAATAAGACGCACTGCAGAATCAAAAATCATACCATGTACTAAGTAAATATAACATTATACTGCTTTAAATGTACAAAAGACAATAATTTTTGAAATTACATACTATATTAATTAATATTTTATATTTAAGTTTATTAGAAATTATTTCAATCTCGTTTGTACGTTGCCAAAATCTTAATGGGCGAATATCAATTAATTAGGGTGACTAATTTTCCATATGAGAATAACTGAATACTTGAAATTCCAATTATGTACATTCTAATCTTTGGAATATTTTATAATTATGTGTGTAATGATGGTGAAAACTTTTTGCTGAACTTACAGTAAAAAGTAGTTCTGTGTGATGTATTAGAATTCAACCCCTGACGCAGACAGAAAACTAACAGGATTACCTTCGGACTCTTTTTGTCTCTCTCCATTCCTCTTGCATTTGTTCGTCTTCTTCTTCTTCTTTCACAAAAATCTCCCACACCGCCCGGATGACTTCCTAAGAAACTTATAGTTCTTCAGGAACTCACCTGGGAATCACCGGAAAAGTAATTAAGCGCGACAGTACGAGATGTAGTGGCCCCGACGTTAGGATAAAGTCTGAAATAGTTTCCGAGACTCTCTCGAAACGAAAGTTGGCGCCCTCTGGCGGGGGGGGCGCAGACTCTTATTGCGCGGAGCCGCCTCGCAGACTCATCGCGTGACGGGATCGCCGCCAGGGGCGCTCGCGGCGGGAGGCGACGCACAGTAGGCCGAAACCCCTCCAGCACACGTCTGTAGGATTTCAAAAAAATTGAATGATAATAATAATAATAAATAACAACAATAATAATAATAAATAACAACAATAATAATAACAATATAATAATAATATTATTAATAATAATAGTAATAATGATAGTAATAGTAATATTATATCAATCGCTTTCGAGCAAAGGGCTTCTATTTTAAAAGGACACATTAAGCAAAAATATATTTTTTTACATTATTGAGATACATCATTGTGAAATGCACTCTTTTAACATATTTTGTGTTATTTTCTTTCTTCATTTGCTTATCTCAAGATGGCAATCACTTTGTTAACAAGTTTCTCATCTTTTGAATGAATTCATCTAGAAGGCTTTGCTCTTGATAGAAGAAAGTTCATTCATTAATGTGTTTTGGGTGCAAAACTTATCTTCTTTACTTATTCACGCGGCTAACGCGTTTTTTACTATTTACCATGATGGGGTAACTGATTTCAGAAGGATTTACTTCAATACAAATTTTCAAAAAATCTAATTTTTGAACTACGTTTGTCCCATTATATTTTAAAATACTCAATTGATAATTTTATTTTTGTTAGAGGTTAATTAAAATTTTACAGCTCTAGATTCAATAGTTTCTCAGAAAATAGGTCTAACATGGAGCCAATTTAACATGGGAGAGACGGGACTTTATGTCTTCCCTTACGCGATAGAAAATTTAAAATATATCAAACTGGATTAAGTAAATCAAGGCTGCTGAAATGCGATTTCTGAAGTCATACTCGCTGACTTCATGCGGTGACCTTCCGCAGTGATCAGTGTGCCCCTTGCCATTTACAAGATTTGTCCTCATCGCGACCGGGCACCTGCCCTCATTCCAGAGGTGACGTAACAAGCAGCAAGCCACATCGGTTTCCGACATTTGAGAAGCCCTGAATTACAATGAAAGAGGGAAAATTTATCTGTCGATATGTGTATCAAAATTAAACGAAGTTTTCTTTTTTATTTTTCAAGTTAAAAATCAGTATAACACACTTAAAAGTAATATTTTAAAATAGGCGAGATGGGATTTTCTTCAATTTCAAAAACTACTTGTTTTCATAGTGTGAGATTATAAAATGTCCCTTGAAGTAGAATTTACACATTTCGATCATGTTACTGCAGGATCTCTTAAACATATAGGGGGCGATACTTTCTTTTTCTCTTCTTTCTTGGAATGTACAGGCGGAGTAATTTCTGTTAAACTATTTGTTTTAGTCTAAACTCATGTGTTTTTTATTTTACAAAAATGGGAATAACACCCTCGAGGAAGATATTTTATCTACTTGCTCCTCTTGTCGCTCGTGAGGCAAAACGTTCGTCTAGTAGAATGCGTATCTTTTAAATGTTTGTATAAAAATACTATTAAATGAGAAAATCAGTTTAGTGTGTTTTTAATCCATTGCTTCCGTAGTTATTGTTAAATACAACTTTTTTGTTATTCTATTTTTATTCTTAAACCACCTCTGCATAAAAAGCAAACTACAGACAAAAAGTAAGGATACATAAAAAATAAATATAAACTGTATATCTTAAAAGTATTCACTTCTCAGTGAATACGTAAGCAGATTTATAATTTAGTGGATAAGATTGAAAATCATTAACCAGTAATAATGGTAATGAAAATAGCATTGGACGGAAGATATGTAACTATAGACACCAGTGATACAAAGAGTTTCTTTCTTCATTACTTCACTATTTCTCTGATGGAAAAAGTACAGTATTTTAAGTAACATACCGGCTTACCTGGCTCAGGGTATGAATTGATGTTATTGCAGGGCCTCTGACCGGGAGGTCCTCAAGATCAAGTTCGGACAGTGGGAGGATTTTTGACACTTCTTTCATTGATAAGTCGAATGCAGTCGCTGACTGGAAGAAAATTACAGGGGACGGCTGCTCTGATCGATAATTTTTCGTGATTTCTCGCGTTAAAACCAGGGAAATGCTGAGGCAGTACTCTTAAAACGGGCCACGACCCGTGGGCGATCATTCCTTTCTCTTCCTTGTCCTATCCTCATCCCTTACTTACTCACACTTACACTACCACCTATTCCGGGAGACTAGTCAAGAGCTTAAAGCTTATTCCGGCTGGGGCGGTGCTCCGCTGGTGGAAGATAACCGATAATGGAAATTCCTGTAAGCTGACGTGTGTATCGGCACCGTATCTCGTCATCCAGCGGGGAATGATCACCGCAAACCCTCGAAAAAACACACTACACTTACGGGACTAATGACCTTATCCGTCAACGTACCCGGAATCAATAATGATTGAAGCAACGCGCACAAGCTGCTTTCGTACCGTTTCGGACCAGTGCGGGGGCGGGGCGGGGCCGGCGGCGGCATTCCGGGCACACGCGCCCGTCGCCCAAGTTCCGCCGGGATTTTTCCTTCTCGCGGAGCCGACAAGACCTGCGGCCGCCTCCGCGCCTCTGAGTCAGCTCTTGGCCGGGATCTTGGGCAGCCGGGGGCGGGGCCGCGGGCGGGGCGTCGAGTCGCCCCTCCTTCACTTCCTCGGCCGAGGGAGGAATCGGCGAGGCTAGGATTGGCGCCGGGAGCGCGGTAACGCCTGGCAAACGCTGGGATGGAGGGCGACGAAGAGGACGGCTGAAGCGACGAGCAACGGCCGGGGAGGCACAGCGTGCCAGCCAGCTCTTTTGCATTGATGACTAGAAATGAGTCATGTGTGGGTGGCCCACAGAAGATATCTGGAGCTGGAGGAGACATTTTTAGTAAAGAACAGATGATACTAAGGCGACTGTGGGCAGAGAATTTTTCTCTTTTAACAGGAAAGCATGCGTTAATGAGAAATGAAAGCTTTGAGAAAAATAAATTATATTTTTCATTTCTGTCAATATTGTTATAAACTGCCTCCCATGATTCTTTCAGCAAGTAGTCCGTAAATCATTTTATGTTAACTGTAGTAAATGCTCTGCACATGCGTGTTTTATTTATTGTGCCAGTATTCATGTTATTAGAGAATGTAAATAAATGTTGCGAGGCAAGATCACGCAGAACAAAGGCGAATGACCGTACGGTTTAGCGGACCGGTGAAGGAGAAGGCTGATAGATTTGGAAGGAAACGGGATGTAAACGGGATGTTATTAGTACGATGTCTAACATTCTCCTAAGTCAGTAAAGAAGGATTTTTTACAATTTTCCACCCGCAGTTCTCCTGGCGAGGCGGGAATTTATTCAATGTGCTCGGATACAAAGTATTTCACTCCAGCGTTGCTTCTTTTGGAGCTAGATGCGGGCTTTAACTTAAATAAACTAGTTTAAAAACTAATACATCAACCCACTTTGGGCGTTGTTGGTTTTAATAATGAAAATATTATGTACGTATTTCGCGTAATTGGGTCGGTAGTCCGACTTCCCTATCCCCTTTGCATGGGCCTAGTTGAATTCCCAAGCTTGGCGGTAAGAGCGACATGACGCGAACGTAACGTATTCTCTTCACCGTAAGTAGCAAGTTCTGCCAGCTTGAGCTTTTCTTCGTCACACACCTACAGGAACCGGGACGATTTTAAAGGAAAGTTAGAACTCTATTTTTGCCTTGACCGGGAAACGAACCCGGGGACCACAGCACGGGAAGATAAGACACTGCCCATGAGACATCCCAGAGGACTAATTGTTCAGTTACAGATCTTTATATTTTTCTTTTTCTTGTTTTTCTTTATCATTCACACCTTCATTCATTTTTTATTTATATTTATAAACGCATTCACAGCACACACACCACGGTGGGGGGAGCGGTGGCTATGGATAAGTACGACGCATCAACTGATGTCACAACTAATGTCACTGCAGCGCCTCTGACCGGGAGGTTCTAGGTTCGAGTCCTGATGGCGGCAGGATTTTCGATACTAGCTTGTCAGCTAGGCCGAATGCAGGCGCTGTCTGGAGAAGAATTCTAGCGGCCGGCTGCTGTAAGTTTTCCGTCGTTTCTCCGATCAACACCTGGTGAATGCCGGAGCAGTACCCTAACAAACGGGTCACGGACCGCGCGCGATCTGTCCTTCCTCTTCCTTGTCCTATCTTCTCTCCTTACACACACACACACACACACACACACACTAACATGCACTACATTACCGGGAGATGGGTCGGGAACTTAGCGCTAGTCCCGTCTGGGGTGGTGCCCCGCTGGTGGGAGAGTCCTGGTAAGGGGAAACCCCGCTAGGCGGCGGGAGGTCGGCGCCGGAACTCGTCATCCAGCGGGGATGATCACCGCCATCTCCCGAGAAAAAAAGCATGCACTACACTTACGGGACTAATGACCAAAGCCGTTGACGCGCCCGGAATGACGAAAAAATCAATCCATCAACGACGGCCTTGCTGAGCCCCGGAAGGAACATGGCTGGGTGGGGGTTGGGGGGCGTAGCGCCTGGCAGCGGTGGCGCAGGGTCTCCGGAGCCGCTGCCCCAGCGCAGGGGGCGGGCGTGGCGTCCGGGCGCCCGGAGAGGCGGCCTCCGCCGCCATTGATTGGTGGCAAAGTTCCAAATGGGCTCCACAAGCCGCCAATCACGTAATAGGAGCGCCTGTCTGGCAAGTATACAAGCTGACTGTTGAAATATGCCACGGGTCAGGAGAGCGACCGCCCTGTGGGGCCAGCGGCTGCGGCCGAGGGCGGGGCGATGATGCGGCGGGCGACCCACGCCCAGCCCCCTCACGATGGCCCACACACGTTACATGAACTAAAAAGAAGTCCGGGCTACAAAGATGATCATAAAGAACCCAATATTAAAAACGAAAAAAGAAAAAAAAGTATGCTGTGCGTTTCCAGAAAATACCTATAAGAACATCTAATATACTCGTACCATCACGAAGCAGTCCGGTGAAAAATAATTTGATGACGGGAAGCTGATATCTCAGGAATTCGCTGAGCTCTGAATAATTTGGACCCAACCTAGCAATGAATTTAATTTTCTCCTCAGGGAGGTTGCTCTCTTTATTTGTTCTTGAGACGAAAAGAAAAATAGAGAAGGGGTAGAACGTGCAATATATTCATTAGTATTGTTTATCCAAAAGAACTATTACACTCTCGTGAATTGATAGAACTCAAAATAGTTCAAATGAAGGTATTACAAACAGGAACAAGTGGAATGAAAAACTAGGGGTGGATGTGCGAAGCTTAGAAGCTTAGTCGTAGGATTGGTAACTTATGCTTCAATAATAATTAATGATAAGGAAAGATAGAAGATAGAAACAACATGGTTTTATATTTTTTGTGAAGCGTTGAAGATTCAGAAAAATAACTTATTTAGAAGACGTTTCGGGTAAAGAGAAATAGATTTTAGTACGAAAAGATGTAAATGGTGGTATGGACGTATTACTAAAATAAGGAGAAAACTCTAAGAAATCAAAAGGATTTAAACAAACTTAATTGCAAAATATCGCAACTGCACACAAACCAAATTCATTGGCATGTACAAAACAGCTGTTAGTAGAGACCTAGAGCACTACGTGCGCCAATTTTTACTTTCTCGCATTACTGCTAACGTAGTAAGGGGGAACTACTGTAATCGTATGGCGAAAATCGGTGAGTTTTCGACAGAAGAACTCTAATTGTAGAACTCTCCAAACGAAAAACTGGATAACTCTTGTTCATAATGTGTTGTGTAGTTAGAATTGACGTTTCGTGATACTGAATACCGAAAAATTGATGTATAGCAAAAGAGCTTCATTCATCTATCTATCCTTCCGTCCGTCCATCCCACCGTGTGGTAATCGCTAGGGCATAAACTGTTCTGCAGATTTTTTCCAAAATTGATGTTCCTGGATCGATGTGATCGAAATCAAAGCTGTAAGGGTTGGAAAAGAATATTTTGATTTTTAAGGGTACTTTATATGATGTCCCAAAATTTTAAAAATTTCCTCAAACATTGATCCAAATTTTTTTATTAAACTTTGTCATTGGATAGCTTAAACGACGCTTTAAAAGTGGCACAGGTCTCATTTTGTTGAAACTCTGTGATTTTTCGAAAATAGCATAAGTCAGAAATGATTGCATAAATTATGTGCTCTTGTGGCAACATTAGTTTTGGAAGTGACAACGTATTCAAACAGCCATAGCTGAAACTGTGTAAACACTCTTAATACACATGACAGAAAATAGTTGTAATACAATTTGAGTAAATGATACACGTGGACTCTATTGTCAGGAGGATAGTTTGGGAATGGTGAATTGTTTACTTATAGGTTGGGCAGTGGTTACACCAACTACGAATTCTCAAATAGATTTTTAGAACACCGCTGGCTTCTGGATCAGAACAAAACTAAAAAAGTTGAAACGGTCCGCTTCGGCATTATGAATCCGAAAGTTTTGTTTCTGGTCAATAAAGAAACAACAAGAACTAGTAAGCCATACGGAGTTTGGGTAAAACCGTCAGCGTTCCAGACTGCGGCCCGTCGCGCCTAGACCAGCGGGGGCGTGAGCGGGTCTGAGGGCGGTCGGCAAAGGCACCGGTCGAGTGCGGTGGGCGGGCGAGGGTGAGGAAGATGTAAACCCGGCTGCAATCTCGGAGAATTACGCCGCCGCGATAAGGGCGAATGGATCCCGGATCGGCGACCCGCGCCGCGCGGGGCGGCGGCAGTCGATGGCGCTCGCTCGGCAGAGGGCGCGACCGGCGAGGCCGAGGAGCCAATCGCACCGCGCCACGTCATAGCTCGCAAACGATGCTGCCAACCCTCGTATGGGCGAGCAAGAGACCTCCTATTCTATTTTTTCCTTGCAATTAACGGGAAAATGGAGTAGAATTGTTTTCTCTCGTGTATGCAAATATTCATTTATTTCAAATATTTTAACACACTTTTATGGTAATACTGTTTTTGGATTAGATAGGAAGAAAAGTAGTATAATTTGTTCTCTCGTGTATGTAAATATTCATTTATTTAAAATATTTTAACATACTTTTATGGTAATACTGTTTTTGGATTACATAGGAATGGCTTTGGGAGGACTCAAGTTATCTCTCCTTTCTCTTTCTCGTTGATGATATTTTGGCTTCACATTCATATTTCTGGTGTATTTAACAATTGTTTCATGACACGTAATGTCACTATTGTTAGAGTAACTTGTCAGTGCCGGTAGCTAGCGATTGTCTTCTGTTTTACTCTCCAGGCAGAATTGCCTTTACGACAGCTGCGAGTGGGCGAGATATTAGGCAGTAGATTTCAGAGGTAGATATTTATTTTTCATATATTCTAAAACTTCACTATAAGTGAGTCCAAGTGATCTTGTAATAAGTATGATGTGAAATTGCAAATATTTAATACAATCTTTATTTAAAACACGACTTAAATGAGTAAGCAAGAGCATTGGATTTACAATGTTTGAGTATATTACAAAATATTTTCCAAATTTACAAAAATGTTCATGTACAGTATTGTAACATGACAAACAATACAAAATATGTGTCTTACACTATTCTGAACTTGAAATTCTCTTGTCATTGAACCTCAAATTATCAACCTTGAAAGCCTTCAATGACGATTGAAATAACTCTTCTAAGTAGAAACGTTTACATGAATTCTGAACTCTCTTCTGTGCGAAGGAGAACTGAGAACAATTCAACATTTTCAATTTTACAATTTTGGTGTCACCAAAGGCAAATCCAATGATACCAAAGGCACGTGTAAGTCCTAAGTAACATTTAATTTCAAACTTCCGACAATCTTATGTTAATCCCCTGTGATTTTTGCTTTCTTCATTAACAATTTTTAGCGGATTCTGTTGTGTGAGTCAACTTTTAATTTAAATTTAAAAAACAGAAAATTAGAACATTTAAAAAATAAAAGTGTGTTGTTAAGCTCAATCTCGTATTCTACACGATGAAATTTTGGCTGATTATTGAAATTTAATGACCATAAACCTGTTTAAAATAATACTACAGGCGAAGAAAATAATCTTCTAAAATGTATATATTTTCTTCATAAAAATTACCCGTTTATATTTGAAGAGTTATTTACCCATTTCAGTGTTTGTTAATGACCCAGTAACGAAGAACAAATCACGTTAATTTTTACGAACACCTCGCAAACATGAAATAGCGCGCATGCACTCTCGCGTGATGTGGAAAGAGCTGGGAGAGTCATCGAGACGATCGAAATATCTCAACGGAGTTCGCTGAGCACACACAGATTTGTTTCCGTTTTATTTTCGCCGGGGCCACTGTACGGCGGCTGGGCCCTCGGGAGTGGCGGGCGGCGGTGGCGGAGGCGAAGGCGCCGGCGATGGTGGCAATAGCGGTGACGGTGACGGTGACGGTGTCGGAGATGGCGGTGGGAGAGGCGGTGGCGGTGGCGGTGGCGGTGGCGGTGGCGGTGGCGGTGACGGTGGCGGTGGCGGTGGCCGTGGGCGTGGAGCCGGAGGGGGCGGCGGCGGCAGACATGGCGGCGGTGGTGGCAGTGGTGGCGGTGGCGACGGCGGTGGAGGTGGAGTTGGAGGTGGTGGCGGTGGGGGGTGCGGGGGGAGGGGGGTGGTGCGGTGGGTGGGGGTGGCTGTGGCGAGAAGTCAGCGTCCTGGCGGCCTGGCTGGGCTGCCTCCTGTAGCGGGAGCTGCAGGAACGCGCCTGGATGGGGGGTTGGGGACGGAGGGGTATGGAAAGGAAATGAAACGAAGTCTCAGCCCAACACACCCAACGGACATGTGTTTTGTTTTATGGAGAGGTGCATCGGGAAGGTTCAAGAGGAGAAGTCTGAGTGCCCGACCGTTGAAGAGAATGGGAAGGACTATTCGTGGATAACCTACTTCACAGACAAGATACGGATTTGGATTTGTTGCCATAAATAGAACAGAAGTAGTTTGACGAGATTGAACTAGAGAGAAAAATACTGATTGCTTACCATATGAGAGGTAAAATTCGCCAGATTGTTTACGTATTATTACGCTCAACATTCACAAGACCTAACGGCAATTTCCACAGGTAATTTCTAATACATAATAAGTAAAATTATTTTAATCTTTATTACTCCTATTATTATTATTATTATTATTATTATTATTATTATTGTCTCTTTTCGTAAGAACAAATACACAGGTTACACATGACCGAAGCATATTTGTCAATGTCTTTTTGTTAGGAATTCACATCTACTATATCCCCATAAACTTTCGAGATATTCCAGTTGTTGAGCTGACCACAGCCTTCTGCACAGTCTTATAAATATTCACATTAATATTCAGATATTTTAAACTTTTAAACAGTGTCTTCGGAATTACTGCGCTGGCAATTGGGATGATTCTCACATGGTCAATATGCCACTGTTTTGTGTCTATTTTGTATATTTTGAGGACCTGCAGTAGCCAGTTGAGTGATACCCAGTCTAACACCTCCTTATAATCAATGCAAGCCATACATATATATTAATAGTTCGCATATGCTTGGGAACACACTACTGACTCAATTATTAACTGTTCTTTACAGCCCTTTGATCCTCTTCTGCATTTTTTTGCTGGAGGGGCAATGATGTTATTTTGTTCGCAATTATTATTATTATTATTATTATTATTATTATTATTATTATTATTATTATTATTATTATCATTATTATCATTAATATTATTATTATTGGGGTTATTATCAATAATAACGCAGTATTAGATATCAAAATAGTGCTAGCTGGTGGAAACTATTACAACCCTTCCACTACGTTTCATGATCTAGCACGTTCTCAGTGTGTTTGTGTGAACTACTCAGTAAGGTACTGGCGCTTGAGGGAAGCGAGCAAGTAGACCGCAGCACCTTGGGCCCGAGGTCGGGGCGATGATATCGGGGCGATGGTGCAGGGGCGGTGGAGTAGGAGTGATGTTTGTTGGCGGTGGCGTGAGGACGGTGGCGTGGGGGTGGGACCGTTGGGGCGATGGGGGGGGCCGGGGGTGGGGGGGGCGGTGGCGTCGGGGGGGGTCGTGTCGGAGCGAAGGTGCGGGGCGGTGGAGTAGGAGTGATGTTTGTTGGCGGTGGTGTGAGGATGGTGGTGTTGGGGTGGGGGCGGTGATGTCGGGGCGAGGTATGAGGCGGTGGCGTCGGGGCGGTGCCATCGGGGCGGCAGCGTCAGGGCGGTAGCGCCGGGGCGGGGCCTGGGGGTGGTGGCATTGGTTCGGCGGCGGCCGGGCGGTGGCTCCGGAACGGTGTCGTGAGGGTGGAGGCGGTGTCGTGGGGGCAGTGACGTCGGGCGGTGGCTTGGAGGCGTCGGCGTCGGCGTCGGCGTCGGGGCGGCAACCCGTGCCCCTCGGGGCGGCGCGCGCCTCGGAAGAAGATTGCCCGGCGCCCTCCGGGATGCTGAATGTATCGGGTACAGGCTTTACGGGATCCTCGGGGGGCGGCCGCTGCTGGGGCGTGCCCGCGCGCCGCCATCGATCCGCCATCGCCCGTAAAACGAACGCCGCCGCCCAGACGCCCTTCAGCGCCGCGCCGCGCCTCGCCCCGCCGGCGGGGGCGCGCGAGCGGCGGGAAATCGCGCGGTGATCACGGGGAGTTAGGGGCTGAAGTGCAGAGGCCGCGGGCGGGCGGGAGGCCTCTGAAATAACACTAGTTATTTACGCGCCAAGGGCCTTATAAGGGTTCTCAGTGATCGAGCGATGACAAAAGCCCCAGAGCTTTTGGTCGCTCTAATTCAATATAACCAGTTAATGCCTAGGGACTTCCAAGATTTTAATTTTTAAATACTTTTAACGAATCAGATTTATTTATTTACTAATTAAGTAGATGTTGACTCGGTTTGTCTCTTTCCATTTTCCTGCAATAATTCCTGCTCTTAATTTCCTCCGTAATAAAACATTTAGCATCATTCAGCTGTTTTCGTATTTCCCTCGTAATTAGATGCTCTCGATGCAGACACGTTATGCAGCATATATGAAGCGCCTTACGGAAGACAATAATCAGCAATAATGTATTAGTAAAAAGTAAAGTTGATTGTGTTGATGATCTACGAGAAGCAAATGCAGTTAAATCTCGACAATTGAAATTTCTTGATATCTGAAATCCTCTTTCACCGTCCTCACACGTTTTGAATTCCACAGCTATAAAAGTAGCTCCCGTTCGTATAGCTCTTGTTCTTGTGTCATGAAATGACATCAGCTAAAGCGATGAATGGTATGGGTTCGTTGTCGGAACAAACAGAAACAGAATTGTACACACAACACATTTTTTTGTACCCGTAATAGAAGTTTCTTCCGAAGTTCACTTCAAAGTCTCAGTTACAGTGTTTTCAATGGTTGCGAGCAATTACTAATTCTCAAAACGCGTTTTGATTTTAATACATCGAAAACGAAAATTCTTAGTTCGCCGCAAAAAGAGGCAGGACCGCAGAGGCAGATACTCGTTGTGGAGCGCACTCACTTGCGAAGCATTTATCATCTTTTGAGGCACTTTCAAGTCTTTTCACCGAAACAATACGGCTTTGGAACCTTTTTCGGTACCTTTTGTACTTTGGTAAGTATCTCCGAATATTTTTCAAATGTTTTTCGAACAGGTAAAAATTGTTGATTGCTGTTCTCCAAGAAAATGTCCGCGAATTCTGGTAGGTCGGCGTCTTTTGATGCCAGTCCGCACTGTGTTACACTGGATTAACTTACATCAAGTGAGATACAGAGTCATATTTCGAGTTATATTTTGCGATCATGATTAATCATCTTTCTACAAATATTTTCTTGTTCTTTACTACATACAATTTTCATTCACGGATTGAATTGGGAGTAATGTAGATTTCGTTTTCATTATGGTCAACGTCACATACCTATTGTAAATACTTCCACAGAATATACTTCAACGCCATTTTAAATTTTCGCAGACAATTCTGCCAAATCTACACGTGTGATTAGATCCAACTTCGAAGAAAAATTATAATAATTTATGAAATGCCATCTGTCTTTGAAACATAGCAGAATGCTTTCCTAAAAAGTTCGACGTTTTTCGGAGGCTGTGATTTAGAAATGCATAAAGAAGACCTTTAGAAACTGAAATGAGGGTAAATAATATATTTCTGCAGGAAAATAACAAAAATAAAGAAGTGTAATTGTTCAGAAGCTACTTCTTAATTTTATTAAATATTGTCGAAATTTTTTTACTTCTTTGGTTATTTCAATTGTAACAAATTATGAAATGTCACAACATTATCCACAAAATAAAAATATATAATGGAGAGAAAATAATGGATTTATTTCCCATTGGAATGAAAACATAATGATAATTAGTTATACAAATACACATCAGTATTTGTGAAATCGTTCTTCTATTGATGTGGGTACTTTTTCTCGCTGATCACAATTATACGTATACGCATGAGATAATTTGAAAAGAATTAGTATTATTACAAATACATCATATTGTTGTTATAGTTTGGAAAATTGGAATAGCTATCAAAAGTTTTTGAATCTCATACATATCTGAAATAAATCGAAAATAATTCGTTATTGCGCACACTCTGTGTACTTTCAATAAAAGTCTTATTCGCTTTTTAATAACAATAATATTGATGACATCGTAACACTTGCAGTTGCTGATCATTTCATTAGACTTGCGACTGACCTACAGCTTCTTTTATCTAATTTATCTACTGATCAACTTTATCAATTTACTCTTTATGAAAGTTTCAGAAGCTCATACATGTTAATATACCTGAAATAGCCTCCATATTGTATATAATATGAATGATTATGGAGGAATTGTGGAATGAAAAGCTTGAGGAAACAAGAGAACCCTGAAAAACCTGTCATGAATCCGCTTCGGCCGCCACAATTTCACTTCAATCGCCCCGGGTTCGAATTCCGCGATTTGGAGGCGAAAAGGCCGTGCATTGCTCACTGCGCTGCGGATTACCACGAACACTGCTATGGCATTCGCCGTTCACAGTTGCCAATATCATATACTACGAAACCACCATTGTCTTTGACACAGAAATTATCGTCTCTGTCAGCTGTGATATATCTTTATCCTTTCTCGTATATGTATTCATATAGTACGGAATGACATACAGAGTGTAGAGAAAGAAAAGTACTACACAATTGCAGTATACATTTATTTATTTAAACTGCAATTGGGTGTAACCCGGTGTCAGTGAAGTACATAAATAAGATAATAAATGTCATGCAAATCATCTAATCATGGTAATAATAAAGCTCAAATGATAATAATAACACTAACACTAATAATAATGTAAAAACTGCTGAAAGTAAATGTATAGTCAATTACTTACTCTCATACGTTGGGTAGTCAGAATCTACGTTTTGAAGGTTCTTGATGCTGAAAAACTGTTTGATCGCGATCGCCTGTCCGTCAGTTCGCTCACGGTCAACACTAGCGCCAGAATTGCTCAGCCAATGTTCTTCAAAACTGATTCGCCTATCGAGCTGAACGGACTAAAGGCCTTCCGACACTAAGACGGTATTTTGATTTCGGGTGATACTTATATTAGGCTTCTAAAATATTAACAAATTTTCACACAATGACTCCAAAACTTTTATTTAACTTGCCCTCAGCACAAAGATGGTTTAAAAATGACGCAAAATGTGCCTCATTTTCGTTGATAACTCTAAATTTCAGAAAATTGCCACAGTTTAAAAATGTTCGGCATCTTCCTATAACTACATTATTAATATGTGAGATTATTATTCTCAATAAAAATCAACGTAAAAAAACATATTAAAAAGTCGCCTACAATTTTTCGAAAATATGAGTAGTTGTTGCCCAACTCTACGTGAAATATACGCAATTTATTAATATATTTTTTTGAAGTCTCTGAATGTTTTCGTTAACTTTTTTCCTTGTATATTGCAAAAGACGGTAAAAATGGTGCTTTTTTTAATTTTCGGCAAATTGTTTTTAAGTATTTTTTCTCCAATGCAATCAATTGTAAACAAATAGTTCTTTAAATAATGTTATGTATAATTTTTGAAAATAAATGAGTAATTATCGCATTTAAGAAATCTCAATAACAGCTCCAACTTTTTTCTTTATTTTTTCTCTCCTATAAAATAAATGACGCTTCAAACATGGCACAGGTCTCATTCTTGTTGCATTCTCTTTTTTAATTGCAAAAGTTAGAAGTAATACAACAACTTATTAGTTTACTTTATCCCGTCGGGAATGTTGGTGTTAGCTGTCAGGCTTGTGGTGTAGGGGCAGTGTTTTGAAATATAATCTCGAAAGACAATTGTTCCTAACTTTTGAAGATTCATGTAGTATAAATATATTTTTATGTGTTTCGACGCTATATAAGTATTATATAAAAGTAAGTTACAGTGACGTGTTATCTGATACGTGCTGAAAATATATTGCACTTAATTTTTGTAGAGTTTGTTGGCTTTGAGAAATTGTTCAATTACGAGTGGAATGTAAAAATACTTTTAAGTTAAACAAACTTCATTTTCAGTGTTGCTATCGAAACAAATGGGAAGAAAGTTGTTAAGGTATGTTATTAAGGCCCGGCCTGCTTAAGCCAAGGCTGCGAGGCCGGGACGCTTCTGGTAGGCCATGGCCTATACGCGGGCTGTCGTGCCGAGACAGATTTTTCTAGGGGCTTCTCTATCACAGCAAGCCCAACTTCTGCTACTGCCTCCTACCTAGCCCTGGAGGTCTTAAAGGGTGCCCGGAGGCGATTGCGGAAAGGCCCATAGCGTTCGGTCGCCCCCCTTCCCCTGAAAGGAAGGAAGCGGTCGCTTAGGGCGGAGGCCCGAGTCAAACCAAAGGGGCTTAGTGCGTCAAGTGCTCTGCTCTTGGGACACGGACCGTTCAGGAAGTGGAGGACTTTAGCAACCCCCGTGTACCTAGCCTGGAAAGCAAACGACAGAATACGACCGCAAGATTATCCTCACGAAGGAGGTTTTGAACACTTCTCACTCGATAACCTCTTCATATCTTGAAACCAAACAATGATCATCAATAACAAGATGGATTTCATATGGTGAATTCGTACTTTTTCCGCCGTTCTAATCTAGAGAGAGACCTTTATTTTCTCATGAAAAAATTGTGACGGCCTGATTACGATAAAAATAGGGAATGCCATGGAGATAACTTCTGAAGAGTTGCATAGTAAAATCTTGTTTGACTGCACATACCCACAAGTTTGTTATTTTCAAATAGACAACTGAGAAAAAAAAACATGACTAAATCTCCGAATTTCTGATATTTATTTTTTAAAACGAATAAGCAAGGTAAAAATAAATTAAAACTAATTCTCTTCTCAAGTCAACTGTTTTACTTGATGTGATGATGCACTCGGCAAAAGGTGCCCTAGAAATTTGGATGTAATGAAGATTATCTTGGCTGTCCGGGTGACCCCGCATTGAAGACTGTATTGCCAACGTTTCGATCATCTTTTTCGAGATCTGTTTCGAGGCTGGTCATTCCAAAAATGATGATCTAAACGTCAGCAACACAGCCTTCAACGCGGCGTCACCCGGACAGCCAAAATAATCTTCATGATTCTGGCCGCGGAAGAATGATCTTTCACATACAATGTAAAAGTCGCTTTATGAGTTGCAGCGATAAACAAATACGTTTTGACAAATATGTCCTCTGCAATTAGCGTCATTTTAGACCGGAAAATGCTGAGGGTGGTACACTGATATTTGATGAAAAGCAAATTAAAAATCTATATATGCCTGAACCAAAACAATACGCTTTATTTTGCCACAAAATAATGAACAATCACCAAATCCGATTATAAGAAGTGATTATTAGCTTAAATGATCGATTTTTTATCGTGTCAACTCCATTATGAAAAAAAATGAAGGGAATTGTGAATGGAATAAAGTGA
The DNA here is from genome assembly GCA_964035755.1 of Teleogryllus oceanicus. Classification (NCBI taxonomy): domain Eukaryota; kingdom Metazoa; phylum Arthropoda; class Insecta; order Orthoptera; family Gryllidae; genus Teleogryllus; species Teleogryllus oceanicus. The sequence continues at coordinate 27,169,443 of CAXIVR010000014.1, read as the reverse complement.
TATATTGATATACTTTACACATTCACTGCTAAACGCAATACGGGATCTGTAATGATTTAGATTTGCCATTGCACGTTGTACTATTTCTAAAAGCATGATTATCAATTTATCTGTGAATTTGTCTAACTGTAAAAACTATCATTATTGTTTTATGATAAAGTGAGAATTTTTAACACACTGTGTAAATAAAATCTCATCTCATTTTCATGTATCAACAGATCTAAAAACGTAAATTTACATTGTCCTTCCAATTATTTTTTGCAACGGTGAGCTAAGTTTACAAACCATTTTCGATATAATTGAAATGGTATATTTTCTTCATGTAATGCTAACATAAAAATTGTACTTTTGTTGTCTACTGCATAAAAATTAGAGCATCTCCAAAAAAGAAAAAGAAACAGTTTATAAGTAGTTATAAATCATTGACGTGGGTGGGAAACATTATTCGGAACTATTATTTATCTCTTGAATTAATCAGACTTTATAGTTTCAATAATAAAGTAAAACGCCAAAATGTAACGCTTTACAAAAATATTTTTTTATATCTTTCATAATGAATTTAATCATTTTCCTTACCTTAAGTCTAAAAAAATTAAAAATATCCAAAAAAAATTAATTTATGATTTTTTAATTTCATCATTTCGTTTATCTCCCCAGTAGGCATGAAACATTATGTAACGTAAAACGTCATGCAGTGAGATATAAATTACTGTAAAATAATAATTATATGATACGAGAAAAATTCAAGTAAATTGGTTATCTGTACACTTATATATTTTATAAGGAATATAAAGATACATGTTATTTGTGACATTTATAGCAAATACTGAGAAATTTGCTAACATCACAACACAAATTGTGTGGAATTCTCTGTGGTATTGTAGCGTAATTACGTGAAGATATAATGATTGACGGAAGTGACATACATTATTTCTTCATCAAAACATAAGAACGACATACTCAGTAGCTTTAACGGACGACCCACTTGCCGCATCGAAAAGTTATACCGTAAGACTGAGACTTTACGATGAATTTAAAACTTGGAATTGATGGGAGACGTTGATAACTAATTAGAATAACTCACTTAATACTTGAGGTGATATATCAATACTAATGTTCTAATAAGAAATGCAATAACGTACGGTAGTCTACAACACACTGTCCACTTTCGTGATATATACAGTACACTAACTCTATTACGTGAGGGACAACGTAAATAAGGGCGAACTCACCGCAACAGCAACGAGCCGACACTATCGCCGTCCCTCCACGCCTCGATGATGCTCTAGAGTCCCCGTTCCCCTCCCGTCTGCGGAGCCTTCGGCCCCATTCCGCCCCATCACCATAACTGCGCCCGCCCCGCCGCGCCGGTGCTTCCGCCGCCGATACTTCCCCTCCCCCCGGGGGGGCGGGCACGCGGCGGGGTGGCGCCGCCGGAATCGTGCTCCCGGCCGCGTCGCTTAGCACTCGCCCACCCCACCTCCACCACACGACGCTGGAAGCACTGACTGCTGCGGAAGCAACGTTGCTTCAACAGTGGGAACAGTATGCGACAGTTTCGTTAACGTAGAGCTGGACTCCCTCCTACGGTAAATACCCGAACTTAGGTTCATAGGTCAAAACATACCACCGGTGGTGGCACGGTAGTTTTCCGTGATTCTTCAGTTCAAGATTAGTGGAATGTCGGAGCAGTGCCCTAATGAATGAGACACAAACAGGGGCGGGCGCGTTGTCACAGTGGCACCAGAGATTCGTGCTCCCGGCCGCGTCGCTTAGCACTCGCCCACCCCACCTCCACCACACGGCGCTGGCAGCACTGACTGCTGCGGAAGCAACGTTGCTTCAACAGTGGGAACAGTATGCGACAGTATCGTTAACGTAGAGCTGGACTCCCTCCTACGGTAAATACCCGAACTTAGGTTCATAGGTCAAAACATACCACCGGTGGTGGCACGGTAGTTTTCCGTGATTCTTCAGTTCAAGATTAGTGGAATGTCGGAGCAGTGCCCTAATAAATGAGACACGAACAGGGGCGGGCGCGTTGTCACAGTGGCACCAGAGATTCGTGCTCCCGGCCGCGTCGCTTAGCACTCGCCCACCCCACCTCCACCACACGGCGCTGGCAGCACTGACTGCTGCGGAAGCAACGTTGCTTCAACAGTGGGAACAGTATGCGACAGTATCGTTAACGTAGAGCTGGACTCCCTCCTACGGTAAATACCCGAACTTAGGTTCATAGGTCAAAACATACCACCGGTGGTGGCACGGTAGTTTTCCGTGATTCTTCAGTTCAAGATTAGTGGAATGTCGGAGCAGTGCCCTAATAAATGAGACACGAACAGGGGGCGGGCGCGTTGTCACAGTGGCACCAGAGATTCGTGCTCCCGGCCGCGTCGCTTAGCACTCGCCCACCCCACCTCCACCACACGGCGCTGGCAGCACTGACTGCTGCGGAAGCAACGTTGCTTCAACAGTGGGAACAGTATGCGACAGTTTCGTGAACGTTGAGCTGGACTCCCTCCTACGGTAAATACCCGAACTTAGGTTCATAGGTCAAAATATACCACTGTGTGGAGCTAGCAGTCGGTTGCTCTGATGGAACGTTTTCTGTGGTTATTCCAATCAAGAGTAGTCGAATGCCGGTGCTGTATTATGATAAACCAGCCATGCATCGCGGGCGATCTATTCTGTTTTGTTCCCCCCTTTTTCCTTTCCTAGTTGCACGGTAGTTTTCCGTGATTCTTCAGTTCAAGACTAGTGGAATGTCGGAGCAGTGCCCTAATAAATGAGACACCCACAGCGGGCGGGCGCGTTGTCACCGTGGCACCAGAGATTCGAGCTCCCGATTTCGTCGCTTAGCACTCGCTCAAAACGACGTCCCCTGTGCGCGCCCACTCCACCCACCACACAGCGCTTTCAATCACTGACTGCTGCGAGAGCTCCGCGGAAACATCGTTGCTCGCGAGGTCTTAGAGCTGGAGTCCCTTCTGTGTGTGACATAATTATGTAGGTTCAAAATTAGGTTGAATTTAACCACTGTCTTAGCTAACGGCCAGTTGCTCTGATTCGTAGTTTTCCGTAGTTTCTCCGATCAGCACTAGTCGAACGACGGAGCAATGCCGTAATACACGGGTCTCGCACAGCGGGTGGGCGCATTGTCAAGGCAGCCCCGGCGATTCGTGCTCTCGGTCGCGTCGTTTAGCTCACGCCCGGAGCGACGTTCTCTTCGCGCCCACACCCCACCATTAGAGCTGGAGTTCCTCCTGAGGTACGTACTCATACCTAGCTTCATAGGTTGAATTCCACCACTGCCTGGAGCTAACAGCCGATTGCTCTGATAGGACGTTTTCCGTAGTTATTTCAATCAAGAGTAGTCGAATGCCGGTGCTGGATTATAATAAACCAACTATGCATCGCGGGCGATCTATTCTGTCTTGTTCTCTCCTTTTTCCTTTCATACATTTACATGAGCTTTCGCGTGGCAGATATTCAGCTGGATGCAATGTTGGTGACATCGTTTAAAGAGCGTCGTATGTAAGGGATTGCTTCAAATGCTGATGGTGAGCTGTGATGTACACAATTCGCCGTAGGCAGCGACGGGGCTAGCGCCCTGTTAGTTCCAGTTTTGTTATGGTCATAGGTCGGGCGGTGTGCTGTGGTGACCGCAGGACTGGACACTCAACTATTTCCAATGCTCATGTTGTGGTTGTTTGGGGGCGTCTGTGCAATGCTGACAGTGTGCTGTATGTGCGCAGGACGGGGCTGCCGCCCAGCTGGTTCCAGTGTTCATGTTGTGGTGGTTGAGAGGGCGTGTGTGTAAGGCTGACGGTGTGTTGTATGTGTGTGCGCAGGGCGACGTACGCCGCGGCGGGGCTGGCGCCGAGCTGGTTCCAATGCTCATGTTGTGGTGGTTGGGAGGGCGTGGTGTGTAAGGCTGACGGTGTGTTGTATGTGTGTGCGCAGGGCGACGTACGCCGCGGCGGGGCTGGCGCCGAGCTGGTTCCAATGCTCATGTTGTGGTGGTTGGAGGGCGTGTGTGTAAGGCTGACGGTGTGTGTATGTGTGTGCGCAGGCGATACGCCGCGGCGGGGCTGGCGCCGAGCTGGTTCCAATGCTCATGTTGTGGTGGTTGGGAGGGCGTGGTGTGTAAGGCTGACGGTGTGCTGTATGTGTGTGCGCAGGGCGACGTACGCCGCGGCGGGGCTGGCGCCGAGCTGGTTCCAATGCTCATGTTGTGGTGGTTGGGAGGGCGTGGTGTGTAAGGCTGACGGTGTGCTGTGTGTGTGCGCAGGGCGACGTACGCCGCGGCGGGCTGGCGCCGAGCTGGTTCCAATGCTCGTTGTGGTGGTTGGGAGGGCGTTGTGTGTAAGGCTGACGGTGTGCTGTGTGTGTGTGCGCAGGGCGACGTACGCCGCGGCGGGGCTGGCGCCGAGCTGGTTCCAATGCCATGTTGTGGTGGTTGGGAGGTGTGGTGAGTAAGGCTGACGATGTGCTGTATGTGTGCGCAGGGCGACGTACGCCGCGGCGGGGCTGGCGCCGAGCTGGTTCCAATGCTCATGTTGTGGTGGTTGGGAGGGCGTTGTGTGTAAGGCTGACGGTGTGCTGTGTGTGTGTGCGCAGGGCGACGTACGCCGCGGCGGGGCTGGCGCCGAGCTGGTTCCAATGCTCATGTTGTGGTGGTTGGGAGGGCGTGGTGTGTAAGGCTGACGGTGTGTTGTATGTGTGTGCGCAGGGCGACGTACGCCGCGGCGGGGCTGGCGCCCAGCTGGTTCCACGCCGCCAACGTGCTGCAAGCGGCGCCCGCTGCTCACGCTGTGCCGTGCCGTCGCCGCCTCACCCGCGCTTCCGCCGTCGCCGGCCTCTCTCGCCGCGCCTCGCACACCGGCGTGAGTACCTCTCCTCATCCGTTCGCCTCTCCTGGCACACCGAGGCGGTGAGTACCCTCAATCTACCCTCACCCGATCTCTGTACTTCCCTTCCTGTGCACACTGAGGCTGTGAGTACCCTCTCTCTACCATCACCCGGTCGCTGTCCTCCTTCCCATGCACACTGAGGCTGTGAGTACCCTCTCTCTACCCTCACACGGTCTCTGTACTTGCCTTCCCGTGCACACCGAGGGGGTGAGTTCCCTCTCTCTACCCTCACCCGGTCGCTGCCTCCTCTTCCGTGCACACCGAGGGGTGAGTCCCTCTCTACCCTCACCCGGTCTCTGTCCTTCTCTTCCCGTGCACACCGAGGCGGTGAGTACCCTCTCTCTACCCTCACCTGGTCGCTGTCCGCCTCTTCCCGTGCACACCGAGGCGGTGAGTACCCTCTCTCTACCCTCACCCGGTCGCTGTCCTCTTCCGTGCACACCGAGGCGGTGAGTACCTCTCTCTATCCCCTCACCGTTTGTCCTCCACTCTTTTCCTTTGCACACCGAGGCGGTGAGTACCTCTCTCTACCCTCACCCGGTCGCTGTCTTCCTATTCCCGTGCACACCGAGGCGGTGAGTACCCTCTCTCTACCCTCACCCGGTCGCTGCCTCCTTTTCCCTTTGCACACCGAGGCGGTGAGTACCCTCTCTCTACCCCCCACCCGGTCGCTGTCCTCCTTTCCCGTGCACACCGAGGCGGTGAGTACCCTCTCTCTACCCTCACCCGGTCGCTGTTCTTCTCTTCCCGTGCACACCGAGGTGGTGAGTCTCTCTATCCTCACCCGTTTGCTGCCTCCTTTTCCCTTGCACACCGGTGAGTACCCTCTCTCTACCCTCACCCGGTCGCTGTTCTTCCTCTTCCCGTGCACACCGAGGCGGTGAGTACCCTCTCTCTACCATCACCCGGTCTCTGCCCTTCACTTTCTGTGCACTCCGAGGCGGTGAGTACCCTCAATCTACCCTCACTCGGTCTCTGTCCTTCCCTTCCTGTGCACTCCGAGGCGGTGAGTACCCTCTCTCTACCCTTACCCGGTCGCTGCCTCTTCTTCCCTTTCACACCAAGGTTGAGTTCGCCAAATAACAGTTTCACAGGAATTATGCAATGTAAATATTGGGAGAATTTTGAATAACTAAATGTATGACGAACAGGAATATAAAAATGTTGTAGTCTCATTGTTTTAATATCATGTGCCTGGTAATGATGTGTTAAAAATATTGATTGTTTAACAATAGCCACTTTTTGTATGAAATCAATGTTAGAGAATTTAAGGTGAGCATCATTAAAAAATTTCAAATATGGTAGTAGCCGTGCACGGTATGAGAAATTTTATTCTAATGGTTAGACGAAGTGGTTAGGTCAATTTTATTTTTAGTGGAAGTGGTTCGCTATTTGGAAATTTATAAAGAGTGCATATTGTTTTCTTTGTGCGTACATGATTTAGAGAACATGCCATCTTTGTTTTTTTGTAATTTCGTGTGTGTTCTGGAAAGAGCCCTTCTCACACTTGAAAGATAATTTATATTTCATTTTATGGCAATTTGGCACCAAGATATGTACAAGTTTTGACAAGGTCATTCTTACCCTGCACGAAATACTATTTCTCCGGGTTCCCTCAAAAATATTCATTCCCCATAACAACTGTCGTTTTTCGAATACCTGCGTTTAGTCCTTAAGTTTCATTATTTCTTTCGAGTATATTTCAATTTTTCTCAAACCCTCAAAATTTTCCAATCATAGAAGTAAATCCTTTACACAAAGTAATTGAAAAAATTTCACATCATCCATTTTTAGAGTAGAAGAGTCCGCCTCCTGTATCCAAGTCATTAAATACTTTATAAAAAAAAACAAGCAATCGCAGTGAAAAAGGACAATCTTGAATTACCACAAATGTTGATTTTATTCTTTGTCTTGGACTTCCGTAGCCACACTGGATGAAAAAATTAACTCATCTATACTTACTGTATAGTACATTTAGAACTTTACATTAATTAATTAGTTTTAGCCAGAAAGCTTTTCTATTAATTGAGTCAAAACCTTTTTTAAAATCTATACAACTGCAGTGCAAACGTTTCAGTTCACGAGAAAGCTTTTTTACTAATTGTCTAATACAAAAATGTCAGTGGTCGCAAAACCTCTCCTAATATCTGCCTGCGATTTTGAGATTTTCCTATTTTCTGCCCAATCACTCAGACAACCTTTGGGAGATTCACAAAACAATTAGCATAGCGCTTGTAAAATCCTAATGTCAGGATATATTTTAAAGAAGAGCTGTTTTCCACGTTTCTGGACACGATCCAAAATACACAATGCTATTTAAAAAAATCAGAATATTTCCGAATTCCATGTTACGCAATTTCATTATAAAATTTGTAAGAATCCCGTCCACACAGGCGGATTTGTGACTTGAATAGCTCTATTCACTTCATAACTTGTAGCAGGTGCATCTAGCCCAGGTACAGTCCTTACAGTGAAAATGAATGCTTCTGTTTTTATGTCTTCTCTTTGCGAGCATCCGTGAAAAATAGTGCACCGACGCTTCTACTGTAATTTAATTTCTTACATTTGTATTACTTAGCAGAATTGGGGTTATATCTCAAATTGAATTATTCTAATTGTTTCTTTGAATTGTCTCAATTCCTCTAGCCTCATTCAACTGCCAATATTTCTTCACTTGTTTAATCGTAATTTCATACTTTTTACGTAATGGCAAGCAAGATTTATCGCTTCAACTGTTGCGAAACTTGTAAATTTTCTAAGAAACAAAATTGCTTCACAGCTACTCTTACGACTGTCGTCGCTAAACTACCGGTGGTTCAATAGTCTGCCTTCTTGTCTCATCTCATGAAAGTCCTCGCGCGAGAGATAATAAAATGGCGTTCTAAAATTATCATATACTCTCGTGGAGAGGCGTACCAACCCGCACACATCGTGCACTGTTGAGAACTGCCTCTTTAAACTCCTGTCGTTTTCCCTCCTTTCATCCTAATCGTTGTGTTGCTATTATGGAATACGTGCCCCCAGCTAGTTCACTGGTAGAAAAAGTTCAGTTCCAAGTAATTAAATGAACAGGGGCAAGCAGTTGGTTCGGTCCGTATTTTGAACTCGAAATCAATACTATTTATTATTTCCGTAGTGTGCCATAATCAGTTCCAATCTTTCATTAGTACTAAAAATTGTACGATAACATTCTTTATCCACTTTGGTTAGGTAAAGTCAAACATTACGACATTAGGTTCAGTGTCGTAATGAAGCTCTTTACCGCACCCAGTGCGGTAAAGTACTTCATTACGACACTCGTTTTGTAATGGGTTATTCCGCGACTAGCTTGATTCCTACTATTAAAAATAACAACAATTGTTCAAAGAATTTTTATTGACATAACTTTTTAACAGAATAAGAGTTCAAATTATAATAATAGCTATGCTTATTTGTTGTAAACATTAATTACAAATTTGCTGCAATTTGATACCGTAATTCCCGATGTTGAAGCTGTACAATTCATATTTGCATTTGAAATATTTGTAGATTCCACATTCGAAATATTTTCCCCCATAATTTTCATAGCTATCTCTTTTTTATTTTGCACTGATGTTTCGACATAACCTTCAGCAACAGAATTTGACTTCCATCCACCGTGCCTCTTTAACACATTCATGTCAGCACCTGCATCGGCGAGTAAAGAAGCAGATGATCGACGAAAGCAATGTCCTGTAAAAGTTTCAGAATTCTTCAAACCAAGATACATTGCTATTTTTTTTGGAATGTTTCCAAAAGTATTTATCCCAACTGGTTGCGAAGAACATTTTCCATTCTTGTAGGAGAGAAGAAACGATCGTGCTTGACATTTTCCGGCCGAAGGCGAAAATATTGACGAAAAGTCTCCAAACAGTTGAATTCTTTGACACTTCCTTGAGTAATAACAAATTGTCTTGAAATTAATGTCTTGGTGTTTGGTATATTAATTATAATATACGTATTCTTATCCTCTATCGCAAGCTCCAAAAACGCCAACTATTAATGTCACCTTCATCATTAAATAAATTTCATTATCTGCCTCTATTAAAAATTTATGTATGTCATCTTTCGAAAATATTTTAGATTTCTTGCTCATGTATCCTTCGCTCTTTCTTTTTAAGAAAGCTATCAATTTGTGAACTTACTTATGTCCACATTATCATTAAGTAATATTGTACTCTTTAACATGGAATAATGTGACCATAGACTTGAGGGTTTCTCTTTTTTAGACTTACCAGAGAAGTACGCCATCATAACTTTTTCCGAAATGGTTTTAATATGTTTGGTTGCACTCCAGTCTCTAAATAAAGTGTATTCACGCTCATATTTTTTTCGTGATTTCTCTGGTAATAGCGTGTCTAGAGCAGCATTTGCTGTTATTTCGATGTCAGAATCACAGCTGCTGTCACTCATATTGGAAAAAAATACTCTTACACCGTGGAAAGAATACACAAAGCTTGAGGTTGACACCAAATGTGTTTCAATTGTTATCATTGTTAGAAACAGTGTCGCCACTTCTAGAAAATAAATCGTTAGTACTAAACGAACGCGTAGGACGATCTTTTAGATTAAATCTAACTAATTTTTACAAAGTGGATAAAACGTTGTACGATATACGTGTCGTAACATCTTATTACAATACTCGATTGGTTACCAAACTCGGCCTAACGGCCTCGTTTGGCAATCTTCCAATCTCGTATTGTAATAAGATGCTTTACGACACTTATATCGTAAACTACTATTACCGTGTCCATCATTGCCTTTAATATATAAAGAGTAAAAGTTCGGAGTAATTCCAATAATTCCTGATCATCTCTACTGGAAATATATTTTTTTTCATTTTCCTAGAATTCGCTCTCGTTTCTTGTTAGTCGAAATTAAAAAACATTCACTGCTCATTGCTAATTGAAGCATTCATGTTATTTAACACTAATAAATCAGTATTCGCTACCTGCGCTCTAACGGATCTAAAAAAATACATTTCTATTTCTGAGAACTCTTTGAGTGAGTCATAACGTAAACTCTGTGGATACCGGTGTTCAATCACACACGCAAATGTCCGATTTTTGCATTCAAGTTTGTTTTGTATTTTAGGTTTTTTTGTATTTGCTCAAGTATTTGCTCTCTTGCCAAGGAAACTGTCGACATTTGTTGGTATTTTCCTAATAAATTGCATTGGACTAGACCGAAATAAGCAAACTACACGATTTCAAAGCACAATCCCTTATTTGTCTTTGATTCTAAGGTATAGTTGCAAAGGCAGGCGCATGTTATACTTCGCTATCTTTACTCCAGATTTTAGCGAGACCTGCGACATCAAACGTTATCATGTAGCCGAAGAAATCTTGATTTTTGAGCTCATAGCATAGACCTTTGTTATTTCAATCTTCTTCTAAGACTTATTTCTCCCAATTCGGCGAAGTGCTGGATTGCTACTCACCGCGAAATTCTGTTGGATGATGTATGTTCGGCGCCGCCTCCGCCCTGGTTGCCGGTCGCTGCGAGCTGTGCGCCGCGAGCCGCCCGGGACTCGACGAGCGCCGTGGGCTCCGTCGGGCAGACGAGCGAGACCGCCGACGGGGAGCGGGGTCCGGGGCTGCCCGTGCCGCCACAGAACGCCTTGCGACCGCGCGCGTGGTCAAGGCCAAAGGCGAGGGACGGATTGATGGATTGTTAGTGATGCCGGGCGCGTCAACTACTCAGGTCATTAGCCTCGTACATAAAGTGCATGTTTTTTCATTGGGAGATGGCGGTGATCTCCCCCGCTGGATGGTGAGATCCGGCGCCGACCTACCGTCGGCTAGTGGGGTTTCTCCCTAACCAGGACTCTCCCACCAACGGGGCACGCCCCAGCCGGGACAGGCTCTAAGCTCCCGACCGGTCTCCCGGAATATGTGGTAGTGTGGTGCATGTTAGTGTAAGTGTGTGTGTATAAGGAGAAGGAAGAGGAAGAAAAGATCGCGTGCAGTCGATGGCCCGTTTGATAGGGTGCTGCTCCGGCATTCGCCTGGTGTTGATCGGAGAATCCATGTAAAACTACCGATCAGAAAAGCTGCCCTCTAGAATTCTCCTTCAGAGAGCGACTGAACTCGACATAGCTGACAAGCTAGCGTCGGAAATTTTGCCGCCGTCGGGACTCGAAATAGAACCTCTCGGTCGGAGGTAATACACTGACATCAGTTGATGTCCTCAGTCCCCTCTCCCGGTCGGAGAGGTCACGATGAGGCAGTCGGTTGTACGGAGGGGGCATTCACCCTCCTGGGGTTCCGTCCCCCGCGGTGTCCGCGGGTCCCAGCCGCCTCGCCCCTCCCAGCCTCGGGCGCCGGTAGTACTCCCAGGTCGTAGCCGCGCCCCAACACGGTAAGCTCGTCGAGTCGCATCGGCGCCTGTTTCCCGCTGGCGTCCTCCTCAGGCAACGGCAGAATTAACGCTTTACGCGTTTGCCGTACCCCGCTATGCAAGTCCCCTCGTTCGCGCACACTGCAATTCGGAGAGCGATACTCGCGAACCGCAGACAGAATCTCCTCCCTCTTCCTGAATGAGACCCGCTTGGTTACAATCACGCGCGGCTGTCCCTCGCCCCGCCCTCGCCCCGCCCCCCCCCCCCCCCTCGCCCCCGCCCTCGCCCCCCCCCCCCCGCCCCCCCCCGCCCTCGCCCCCGCCCTCGCCCCCGCCCTCGCCCCCGCCCTTGCCCCCGCCCTCGCCCCGACCTCGCCCCCGACCCCCGCCCTCGCCCCGCCCTCGCCCCGCCCTCGCCCGCCCTCGCCCCGCCCTCGCCCCGCCTTCGCCCCGCCTCGCCCCCCCCTCGCCCCCGCCCTCACCCTCGCCCCCGCCCTCGCCCTCGCCCCCGCCCTCGCCCCCGCCCTCGCCCTAGCCCCGCCGTCCGGCCATGAGCGCGCGCTCGATGACGTGCAGATGCAGCCTCACGCCCAGCTGCTCGGCTAATTTGAGGACACGCCTTTCAGAGACCGACCGACTCATCCCGCTGCCCAGGAATTCCAGTGATAACTACGTTGATACACAGCGACTGGTTCTCACGGAAATGAATCTTGCTCGACAGTTGCTTGTTTACTTGCGAATGTCTGCAGTCTTCAGTGCAACCTCTACCTTTGTTACCGTTACGTGTCCCTCATCAATTACCTCCTTGTGGTTTCTGTTGATGGCTTTCATGATATTCTCATTAGTGAAGCACCTGCATTCATCGCCGCACTACTAATTCTTTTACATTTGTACATTTCAATAATTTAGTCAGGCATTTAAATTATTATATTACAAGGTTAACAATCACGTAACTTTAGTTAAGTTCTGTTAAGTCATTTCAATATTTTAAAACTTTATATACTTATATACTTTTTTTAAATAGATTTTATACAGGGAGTTTTTTGTTTTTTTCTCCCTTTCAAAATTCAAAATTTAAGTAGTATATGACAGTGTAGGGATCACAGAATTTTGAAAATGTGCACACAATTCACTTTTCCCCATAGCACGTCATACGCAGTTTTTAACTGTTTTTTTGACGTAAAATAAATAAATAAACAATATTTGGAGAAATATTGGAGGTCGCAAAATTTTAACTTTTTTCTAGGAGAAGTATAAGATATTATTTTAAATATTCAGATTTTCTCGGAAAATATTTGCAAGATTCTCATTATTAGAAGGTTTTTATAATAGTTGAAAAAGGCCCCGCAAAATTATAATGTTTTGTGCGATGTGACGTGCAATGACCCAAGGCTACATTTGACATTTTCAAATATCTCTCTGAGAATGAACTCGTCAAGGGGAGTGTGGAGATCTGAAAAAGGTCTGACCCGAAGCACAGTGCAGTTGAAAGCCTCCAGAGTTAGCAACCTCCCGAGAGGTACGGGCGTCATTCATACTCCATGGAGGCGCGGGCCAATGGGCTACTCCTGTGCCCGGCGCGAGGCGGGCGGGGGCGTGACGATCCGATCTCCTAATTCGGAGGCGGTGCGGGGGCGGGGGGCCGGGCACATGGCTGGATGCGGCCCCTCCCCCAGGGCCTCCCGCACAATGTTCTCATTTTCTTTCCCAATTTGCCTCACCGCCCCATCTGCATGTCAAAGGTCGCGGCACCGCCTTCTCACCACTGCCCCCGCCCCCGCCCCCAACACCCGGCCTTCACCCGGCCAGTACGCGACCGACCGATCGCGCGGAGAGTGGGGAGGGAAAATGGCAGTGTCAGGACATCTCTCTGGAATGCGAATGCTCATGTGGACATGGCTTCTATTTCTCCTTCTTACCACGGAGTTTCAAACACTAATGGTAATATCCTCAGCTAATTTTTTATATATTTTAAATAAATTCTTCATGAAAACCTATTCAATGTTGCTGGATTTTGAACATTCGATAAATATCTTTAAATAAAAAGTTATAATAAATCATAAAATTTAATGAAGCAAATGCAATGTTTAGCTAATGTAACTAGTACAGCTACAATAGAGCATACTTTCTTACATTTGGAACTTTTGAAGTTTTCAAAAATTAAAAGAGTTCACAGAAAAAACTGTAAAGGCAGTTTTCAGTAAACGTTAATTAATACAAAAAGTTTTTTCGTGTTTACCTGTATGGTTGATGATGTATGAGTAATGTAAATGGCGGGCTGACTGTAAGAACGTGAGTTTGAATTTAAGTTTGAAACGAAACTTTAGCTCTTTAAAAACATATTTGAATTTTCTTTATTACTGTAATATTGTGTAGCCGTTACAATGAATTCGAGAAAATATGTGGGTTGTTGCTCTTTTCACAAAATTCTGAAAGCTGTAGACCTTCTTTCCTATTATTTACAGATTCAGCTACATACGTAATGAAATTGAAGAATAAATTATTATTATTATTATTATTATTATTATTATTATTGGAAGAGAAGTTTTGGTTTAATATAAGCTTTTGAATCAATCTTTGAATGAAAATATCTCTTGATTTTTAATAGGCTATTTATCAGCATCTGTAGTAACTGCAGAGGGATGACAGTGTTGTAGCATAGATTAAATAAAGGAAACTATATACTGGATGTATTTCTGTAATAAACATTTTCTCATGGACAGTACTACCAAATTTTTGGAATAAAACAAACTTATCTTAAGTTAAAATGGAGATATAAAACACAAAGTAAGATTAATATAATAAACTAGAACATCCACTCGCGTCAGAATTTTTTGATTTTCATTTTTAATTTCATATAAGCACGCTTATCTTTCCATTTTCAACATCACGCTGGCATTCTTCATTTCATCACACAACACAACTCGTAACTAATAGAGATTAATGTAAAAGCGTCTGCATCAAAATAGAACGCCGGCGCCTGCATTCAGTCTTTGTGTGGTTTTTCACAAAAAAGATAAACGAGACAAAAAACGCCAAGAATTAATTAAAGCAGAGCTTGTTACTCAATTCGCATTGTACAGCGTCAGCGAGGTAACACCGTCGCATGAAAATCCGCTCTCTTTTTTAACGAGAAACTATATGAATCCTAACGCTATCAAAATATTGATTCTGGGAGATACATGGCTGTCGTTGCGCACAGTGGCTCGCAATGCAAACACAACGGAAGAAACTAGAAAGATAACATGGAAAAGAAGTGAACATCTTCTGCTAATAAGGAACAAGAGTTTGTCCACGAAGCGAAGGACATCTTACAGAACTGGGGAGTAGCGAGTTCTTGATACTTAATTCTCAGAGTTTTCAGGCTCTCTCTGAACATGTGTAAGACAAATGTGGAAGGAAAATGAGAAACTGAAAAGTGGAGTAATTTTAGTTATTGACTTAGTCATTGTTGTGCTATGTGTAAAGTGCTAATGTACACCAAACGTAACATTTCTGTACCGCTTCTGGAAAAATTTTACTTTTCCACCTACTTCTTCCTCCTTTTCTTCGCTTTTTCTTCCTTCCCTTTCCTTCATAGACTTCCCCATTTATGTCTTTACGACCCTTTCCCCTAAACGCCTCATCTCTTCACCTTCACTACTATCCATACCATATTCTTTTATATTAATGTTCTATATTAACTGCGGCTTGCTTTGCACTCCCAGTCATAAATGTACAGTTTGTCCCCCCTTTAGTCTCTCTCCTTTCTTCTTTCTCGTTCGTATTTTCTACTTCATTTTCAATTATGATTCCTTCTCTCATTTTTCTCTTCTCTTCCATTTCTATACCATAATTCTGTTCGGCCCTTAGCCGCCATCCTGATTGAGGTTTTCTGGGTTTACTCGATCGCTTAAGGCGTATGCCGGGAAGGTCCCTAGTGTTGCACTCCCAGACGCAAATGTACAGATTTCCCTCGCCTCATATGTTACTACTCTGTATCAATGTAAACTCAGTGGTTAGGCGGAAGAGCAGGCCCTATGGCCTGAGCCTCGCCATTAATAAAGACACTACTACTATTATTATTATTATTATTACTATTATTATTATTATAATTGTTGTTGTTGTTGTTGTTGTTGTTCGATGATCAATGATTTTAAGAGTTTACAACATCAATTAGTCCTATTTCGCATTTCGTTGGATCTGCTACATTGGGCACAAAATTTCGGATTTCAATATTTGTATAACTCGCTGGATTTCATAACGAACGAGTTCAAGACGATTTGATGGCTCATTGGCAACACCATTATTCCTGAAACATCGTTCCCTGGGAGGTCCTAGTGTTCGAATATTGACGTTTTGGGACTTTTCAGGTACATAGCTGAGTCGAAACGACTGTCTGAAATAGAATTATAGATGAGGGCGGCTATGATCGGTAGTTTTTCGTGGTTTCTTCGATCAATACCTGGCGAATGCCGGAGCAGTTGCCTAACAAACGGGCCACGGTCCGCGCACTCTCTTCCTTTCCCTTGTTTCCTCTCCCTTTACCAAACACTCAGTGCTGTGTTAACGCACGAGCCCGAAGGGCCCAAGCCCAGGGCCCCCAACAGTGGGCCCCCAAAAACGAATACTACATTTTTAAAAAAATAAAATAACCTATAAAAAGTTATATATGATTAAACTATACCCAAAAATGACATCGCAGAGTGATGTGCCACGCATCATTGAATAATATTCTTATGGAATATTTCTGGATGTTGCGTTTCAAGTTTACATTATAACATTAAATAAAAAATTAAAACTATTTAATTTGTAGTCTTTTTCAATGTCATTATAAATCTGTTATTCGTACTTATACATGTGTGTTTAACTTTTTTGTTTTAATAATGATAAATTGAAACACAAAGAAATACTTGCAAAATAGTTTAAAAAATACGAAATACAAAGTGAATTAATAGAATTTTCTTTCTATTTCAGCATTGAAATTGGGAGGATCGGTGAGAGTAAGAATATGGGGCTCCAAATTAATTGTTAAAACGACCCTGCAAACACACATACATGCACTACAGTACTACATGTCGGGAGTCCAGTCAGAAATTTCAACCTTGTCTTGGCTGGGGCGGCGCCATAGTGTGTGAGGGAGAAGTACCACGCAAACCGACTTACAGGCCGGCGTCGAATATCAAGTACAAGTGGGGAAGAAATGTCGCCGTTTCTTGAGATATAACAGGCACTAGGCTTGTGCGGTTAATGACCTGGTGAGTTAACGTACTCGGACACAGAAAATACTCACACTCTTCTTTTTCTTCTTTCAAATCTAGATATCTCAAAGAGCGGTTCAAACCACCATTAATCCCCAAAACTTTCCATTGAATTAAAGCTGAGACGACCTTCAACCTCACGTCATTTAACTTAGCCCAATGTATATTACGTTCATCGAGTAATAAAAATCACTATTTATGAATGACCATTCCCAAACAGCTGCAAATTGTGCATTGTTTAGTTAACATCCTCGACGGACAAAGCTTGCTGGAGGAGAATAAATAAATTGAAAGTTAAAAAAAAAGTTATCGCATCGTCGAGGACTACTGTGCGTGGCGACGGCGCGTGCTCTTTCAGGGGCGCTCCTCCCTAGATTGCGTCTCACCTCGGTCTCCACGAGGTTGCCAGTGGTGTTGCGAGCTCTTTCCCAACAACTTCTACTACGGAATTTCCCCCAGATAACCTTTCCAATGAAACAAAATTCCCCCACATTGAAACGAAAAATATTCTCCAAATTATAGACCAATGACACGAGCTACGCCGGGCCTTTCCATTGGCTGTCCCTTTAATTGTAAAATCAGCAAATCTTCGTTCTATAAGCTTCTTGAAACCCTACATTATACTTGGCTTTTCACTTGACGCGGGAGAGGAATGTCTTCACGATAGAATATGACACGGTTTTTCCCCACTTTCTTGGTTTTGCCGTTCTCACGAGGAAAAAGCGTGCACTACACTTACGGGACTAACGACCTAAGTTGTTGACGCGCCTGGAAGCACCAAACAACCAACTAACTAATCGACTTCGGAAGACAATAATTTCTACAGATCATCCCCAAACATTTTCCCCGTCCATTTACTACTCGCGCTCCTTTTCTTGAACGATGACCTTGCATCTCCCTCCCTTGAGCAATAAACAGTTGAAGGCAAAAGCTTGCAGCGAGCACGGATGACAACATTCCAAGCATTAAAACTTAGTTAGCGCGAAACAGAAGCTAGTCAAAGCTAGTTGCTTTCAGTCGTGAACTTCTATTCAGCTTTATTACCATTATCTAAATAAATTGCTAAGGCAGGTCCAGTTCCTTCAAGGGAGGCACCCAAAACTCCTATCTAGTCCGCACACATCACAGGTTGACTTTAATATTCCAGAGGTTGACTTACTGTAAATACTCTAGTGGTCGACTTTGTAACTAATACCCCCTCCATCCACAATTCTTCAATCCATCGTTCAAGAAAAGTTGCGCGGGTAGTATGTACCCCATTTTTTCCCTCCACGACAACAAAAAAATATCCCCATTTTGTGAGCAAAAGATTCCACAATCTGGCAACCCTGCGCGGCGTTGCCTCCGCCCGAGAAGGCATCGCGCGCTGTCGCGCCGACCAATCAGACGGGGCGGCGCGCGCGCCAGCGGATAATGCCGGGCGCAAACACGGCGGGGCGGCGCGGCCGCCGGCGCATGCGCAGAGCAAACACGCCTAATCCCGATCACGGTTTTCAATTATCTTGTTGATATTTTCGCATTCGGCGGGGAGGGGGCCAACGCTCAGGTTCCGAGGTGAAGCGAGTGATGGTTTCAAGGTTGGCAGCAATGAAGGACGCAGCGCGCGAAATCAGGGAATGCGGTTGGACACTGAGGAAGGCAAAGATAAATAAAACATAAAATTGTGAGTTATTTGGGCACAGGAAGTAGAAGGAAACATGTTGACATACATACACAAATAACGGGCATAGACAGAATGTTAATGAAGGAAAATTATGGTATTTGATATTATATCGTATGGTATGGTATGGTATTATATCGTATGGTATGGTATTATATCGTATTTGGTTCGGGTATAGAGGAGGACATGAATGAAAGTAATGAGAATAATGAATGGGATAAAATAAGTAACTAATGATTCTATAACAGCTCGTATTTTCTCGAATTATTTGTAACGCATACACAGTACTATAATTCTACATGAAACACCGGGAGCGGTATTTCAGAGCATCAACTGATGTCACTGCAGCGCTTCTGACCGGGAGATTCTACGTTCGAGTCCTGACGGCGGTAGGATTTTCGACACTAGCGTTTCAGCTAGGTCGAATTTAGTCGCTGTTTGGAGGAAAATTCTAGCGGCCGGCTGCTCTGATCGGTAGTTTTCCGTGGTTTCTCCGATCAACACCAGGCGAATGCCGGAGCAGTACCCTACTAAACGGGCCACGGACCTCGCGCGATCTGCCCTTCCTCTTCCTTGTCCTATCCTCTCCCCTTACACACACACTTACACTAACATGCACTACACTACCACATATTCCGGGAGTCCGGTCGGGAGCTTAGAGCTTGTCCCGACTGGGGCGGTGCCCCGCTGGTGGGAGAGTCCTGGTTAGTGGGAAACCCTCTAGACGACGGTACGTCGGCGCCGGATCTCGCCATCTAGCGGGTGAAGATAACCATCTCCCGAAAAAAAGAAAACACTACACTTACGGGACCAATGACCAAAGCAGTTAATGCGCCTGGAAACACGGAAAAAACAATAAAAAAACTACATGAAACTGCAAAAGTGATTCTAAACAGCAACATTTTGTTTCGGCCTGGGATTCGAACTTACATTATTACAAGTTGCACGCGATTTACATTACCCTTTCTCCTACTCACTGCTAAACACAACATTAGGTACGCATTAATCTAGCCGAACCACTGCATTTTTAATTTTCAAAAATTCAGGGGTTTTCATTTATATTAATTCAAGGGAAAGGTTTTTCGAAAAAAATACCTAATAGAAATATGTTGTTCCTTTGTCTACGCTAAGAATGGCAATATGAAGGTTTCAGACCAATTTAAAGGCAATAAGAACTAGAGAATGCATACTATCTACAATGAGAAAGGCTATTTTAATGTTCAGACTAATTTAACGACAATAAAACACTATGGGACTAGTGAATGAATAGTTTAATAGAATCTCTTAACTGAAGAAAATAATAGAACGGAACATAGTGAATAGGACAAGACCAATCATTCGTAATAGTTTTTTCGGGGAATTTTGGAAATCACTGTGCAGTTTTCATGGTACAAGATAAAATAAACCGTGATGAAACTCGTGTAAATACTAGCTAAAAGATAAAAATGGTAGGTATGCAAAATGGTAAAAAGTCAAACATTCTAAGCTTTGAAGGAGTGTGGTGGGAAATATTAGTTACATTAATGTAAATGTAGGAACTGACTAGAGAACTAATATATCCTATAAATGTGTAGAATTACATACAGCAAATATGTGAAAGAGTTAAAAATATCAAATCAAGTGATCGAAAGAAGGTTGAGATAAACTTTCTGTTTGAAAACAACTAAAAGATATTTTGAGGCTACTTGTCACTTGTTCGTAGGAAGAATCATTTAGTATCCTCCAATGAAAATATGTGGAAGAAAATTTAGCTCTTTTCGATAAAACAAACTACAAAATGTGACGGAACAAATCTCCAGAATATTAAGAAATCAGGAAAACAAATAAAAAGAAAAAAAGAAACAAGATGGTTTTATAGATTTAATAAATTCATGAATGCAAAATTTACCTTCAAACTCAATTTTCATTCGGAAGATTAAACAGAAAATATGAGTTGAAAACAAGTTGGTTAACTGTGGCAATATGGTCATGAGTACGAGAACGAAGTTCTTTAAAATAATAACCAGACACGGACACCCACGCACGTATGATAAACAACGGAGAAGAGCCGATTATATTTTAAAAAAGAGGCAACAACTCGCTCGGAGGAGATAGGTCGAGAGCGGGCGGGGCGTGGGCGGGGCGGATGTAGGCGCCGACCGGGACATATCTTCGCCTGGTCCACGCGCGTTATTGGAACAGTGGCGCCACGCGATAAATCTCGAGCCAGGTGATTGCGCTACCCTCGCCCTCTGGCGGCCAACCAACTCTCCTCCCAGCACTCTCCTCTCTTACTCTATCGCCCCCTCGCGGACTCCTCTTCCTTCCTCCTCTTCCCCTTCATCCACCTCGCCCCTTCCTATTCCCTCCCTTTCAATTTCCTCACCTTAACCTTCCCCTTTTCCTTCCCTCCCCCCCTTCGTCCCTCCTCTTTTCCCGTCCTCCCACTTCACCCGCTCCTCTACCACTGCACCCTCATCTCACCTTCCTCCTTCCTTTGCCAACGGAGAGAGCGCTTCCAACAAATCCCCTCCCCCCTCGTTCGCAAACGAGAAGACTAATTTCCAGTCTCCTGGTCCCTTCGTTTTATTAGAATTTTCGATTTTAATGTTGTCTGCCAAGCTGCTTTACAACGTTTGAATTCCCTTGCGAGCTGCGACGAATATTGGTTCGAAACAGTTCAGAGAGAGCGAATAATATTAGACGCTGAGTTTCTGTAAATCGTATTATATACATTGTATCCGAACAGTTATCAGCGTCTCCTTTTTACACTATTCATTTTGGACAACTTGAATTAACGTAAACTCTCCCAAAAACTTACTGAATATTTTTTCTAAAGTTGTTGATAAATTATTAGTCAAAATATTTCCTCTCTCCTTGCGTTTAAATGTCGAATCCAACTGTTTGAATCACTCTCCTGAATAAACTTTGATTCCTCTGTGACAACAGAGACGCACAAATTCAACTGATAGTGCAGGATCTGCTCATGACATGATAAAAACTAGATATAACAAACTTGATTCGTAGAATTCAGCAAAAAGCCGATCTGCGGGATGTAATTGTGTTGTTTTTGTCATGTTTCTACTTACAATTATTTGTGCATATTTTTTCTAATATGCAATAAATATTATAATTATTTCTAACATGATCCAATAAAACAATTTAATGTCAAATGCAAGTAAAATAATCAGCAAACAATCACGACTTATATAAATTATTCTTGTAAATCTTCAATACTTACGGATACGGTAATGTTATTTGCTAATAATTAATTCGTTTTATTATGCAAAAAACCTAGACTTGAATGTATGGATATGCTACCGCTATATTTGATATAATCTTTTGAGATAATATTATGAATTGAAAATTATTAAATCCTGCTCGTTTTTACGGACGGTTGCGTATGCTGTCATAAAGATCAATGATGTCAATGGGCTTAAAATATGTTTCACCGTGTCTATTGTATGTTCCGTCAACTGATACATGATCGCACATTAAATAAAACAATAATTCTGCATCCCTCTGCATCGCGACAAGAAATGATGGTATTCAACAAAATTTACAGTGCGTATTGACGTCGAAATATTGAATTATGATGTTTGGGGAAATGCGTATTTTAAGCACATAAAGTGTGTTTTTATTTTTGATCTGCGTTTGTTGGCATTAGCGTGAAAGAGGAAATTTCATACCGATTCATTAAACTATCATAAAAAGTAAAATGAACGTGCATGAACAAATTAACACGCATGGTTATAATATTTTAACAGAAATAAAATAAGAAAAAATATTGATAACAATAGTGTGTAATCAATCACTGTAAGGAGCTCATTGTTGATTCCATGTCAATAGTATGTGTAATAGTGTAATAATAGTACCATATTAATTTTAAAAAAATAACACATTTTCCCTCTAAACTTGGACAACAGTCAAAAATGTATGCATTTAGCATATTCATAAAAACTAATAGGGATGTTCAGTAATCGTAAATATGTGGTACAAAATAAGTAAAGTAAAGTAACTTTAAAATAAAATCTTCTCTTGGAGAATATAGCTTTTAACAGACTGTATAGATTGTCCCCTCAACCAATTGACAAATTACAAAATTATTAATTTTCTTTCCATATATAATATACCCATTTACAAACAACCACTTCACGACTCCCTGTTTTAATTAATATCAAGTTTGTCAATTCAACTCAATGAGTGAAGACTTTTTCTAATAAATTTTGAATTGTTTTTAACTTGATTGTCTATAAACATTGAACCTTTATGACAATAGTAGATATAGTATTGATTCATGAGGACTTTTTTCACAAATAATGTGTGAAATGTTATCTGTTTATATGCGATGTATAAGCAACTATGTATATTCGTCTGAGGAGAATCGTCACAGAAACAGCCCTATTCAATGAAGTCGTAGGCTTCCGCGGCCAGAGTCAATATTACATTCTTGGCTGTCCGGGTGACGCCGCGTTAAGTTATCTGGTGCCGACGTTTCGATCATCATGTCGTGATCTTCATCAGGGCTCGTAATGCCTTGTTTATTTATTTATAACAAACGACATCCCGCGGTTGACAGGCAACTCTCTAGCTACGGTTGTGGTTTGTTATAAATAAATAAATAAACAAGGCGTTACGAGCCCTGATGAAGATCACGACATGATGATCGAAACGTCGGCACCAGATAACTTAACGCGGCGTCACCCGAACAGCCAAGAATGTAACAACCCTGTTCGTTACTGAAGGTGAAAATCTGCGTCGGTAGGGCTTTAGGACGAGCGATCACTGTCAAGTGCTCATTCATGCTAATGTCCTGACAGCGTTCACGGGAGCGGTATATGTGTAAGCTGTGAACTATCCGTCAAGGCGTGAGGCACATCCTCATTGAGAGTTTCATCAACATGTTGATGTTGGTGCTGTTCATCGCGTGAACAGTGTTCTGTTTGCATGAAAGGCGATACGTCATAATATTTTGACATTTTTGTGTGAGACTTCTAATTGCGATGCTGCTGGAAAGGAAGTTACACAGTATTTGAGTCACTCCCGAGCGTGCGGATGTTGGGATGTGCGGTTCCGTCACTCACGGCTACATCACCTCTCGTGCACCAATTGAGTCATACGAGTCCACGCGTCACTGTCTTCTGATGGGGAACTGATAATTTGTTTTTGGATCCGGCCTGAAGATTCATAGAAATTTCCAAAAACGTGCTTTTGTCTGTTTTAGCGCTGCGATGTTAGTGTGTAGAAGGAGAATTAAACCAATATCATCTAAATAGGTCTATATGGGTGGCGGCGATTAAAACCCAGTATCCCGTAGTTATTTTTCGTCCACGACGGCATACTTTTCTTCCAGTTGGCACCCTGACTGTTTACAAACCAGCAATATGAAACGAAAATCACACAGAATTTGCAGAATTTGTTGTATTGCTGTTCTGGGCTAAATCTTTAGCTGTGTGAAGTTGTAATAATTCACATTATTTATACCTTCAAGTATTTTTTACGACCATTTTAATTTTTAAATTGGAATACTACCTGTTCATGTGGATATAGTATACAAGACCATTGGGTGTTGGGAATTTTTGAACGGAAGTATAACATTAACAGTTACGCTATTTATTGGTAAATCCAATGCCAGTTATATTGAAAAGACCTATTTGAACAAAGCTATGCATGAAAGAAACTTTCAACACATGAAAATACGTCTAAAACATTACAGAGACGGTGACGCCACATTCAACTAGTTTTTACTTTCACCGACTCGGGAAAAGCCCATCATATAAAAACCAAATACTAAATAATTTTCCATTTCACATTTTCCTTAAACAATTCTCCCAATTAGATCCCGACTAGAGTAACCTCAAGGGTAACCACAACCTTTGTGTTAGTTTTAAGTTTTAATTTATGTTAGCTATTAAGCCATGCAACATATGTAAATAAGGCAAAATCCCATCACATAAAAACCAAATACTAAGTAAGTTTCCATTTCCCATTATCGTTAAAAAGTTCTCCGAATTAGATTCCGACTAGAGGAACCCCAAACAACTTTTGTATTAGTTTTAAGTTTTAATTCAAGTGAGCTATTAAGCCCTGCAACTAGTAAATTTAATTTAAACTGAGCTATGTATTCACCATCTGTATAAATAAATGAAAAAAAACGTTATTAGGCTTCACATCTCCCAGCGCCTTCATATATCAACCTTGGACGCACAGCAGAACCGAACTTACGTATAAATTCACGCTTCCCTAAAGACAGATTCCGACCACCATAAAACAGCATACAATCTGCCTCGCATGATATATCCTCCATCGAATAATCATATCAACGATCATTCTCTGTAATTTCAATTTTCTTTCAAAAACAATTAACATTTTTCAACATAAACCAAAAACATTGAACGCACCTATTCAGGACATCCACAGTAAGGAAATAAACCAAATGTTATTTATGTTTCTATTCACAATCCGGAAAATCATGTATGTATGTTGAACAGGAAGACAATAAATTTTAAACAAAAAGGGGTGGGGGCTTCTGAGTGGCCACTGACGCCGCCCCCTCCCCCACCAAGGAGCACAACGTAGCTTTCCGACGTTCCTAGTCATTATCTACCACTTGTTACCTTCTAAACTCAGATTACACTCGATTCCCTCACAACAGGAGTTAACATTTTTGTCTTTGTTTTACTTACTCGGGGCAGTATTTTCAAACATTTTCTACTTCTTACATGTGTGTACCAAAACATCATACATTTAAATAACCTTCAACCACACTTGAAAATTATGAAATTCAAAAAACCTAATGATTGCAAAAAAAGGAAAGGTCATCTTTAACTACGATGGAAAAAGAGAAAGCATAACCAATGAGTGATCGTACAACAGCACAATATTTCTCACATTATTTCTAACTTTAGCTGTTTTCGAGAATTCAGATAGTTCAACGAAAATGACTCAGGCGGCATTTTTAATCCCTCTTTGCCCCACCCTTGAAAACGATATTTAAGAAAGAAAATAAATCCATTTTAAAAATAAATTGCATTAATTTCTAGCTGAAATTATGCGAAAACTGCTCCTTTTTTCAAACAAATTGTACACGACCTTCTTTAACCTTGTCATTTTTTTAGAACATATTATATTTTTTAAAATGTATATCATCAATATCGCTCTTGTGTAATGTTATTTTTTTGCAATTTCCAAAAATACAGAGATTTGCTGAAAATTACACATGAAGAAATATTTTAAGGAGAAAAATTGTAGCCATTCCTGAGAAAATCATTATTTAAAAATTACTGATATTTCTGAAAATATTCGCGACAATTACTCATATTTTGAAACATTACACATGATCTTAATGCAATATATATCTTTGAACAACAGTTTTCATTCAAACTTCTCTATTTTCAATATTGCAGTTATAGAAAAACGCCGGAGATTATGAAATTTTAAAATATTTAATAATTCACCGAGTTCATCTGAAATTAGACCTCCGACAAATTTGGAATTAAAAAAAAACAACGTATTTATGAACAAAATATTTAACCGTTTAAAAAAATTGAACCGTTATTGAAGCTTCGTGTTTAAGCATCCTCCTCAAAAAAGATAATTGTTTGAAACTCGCAGGTCCTAGAGTTAGTTTAGATAGTTTGGTGAATATAATTTTTCGAAAAATTCGTCTTAATGTTTGGGGCACTAGTATTGTCTACATATGGACAGACATTTTTAAACTTGTGACATCAAGGCCTCCAGAACGTTGATTCTGATTACATAACGTGTTAGAGGAAGTGTGTAGACGGTTTGTATAGACTTTGATATTATAAAAACAAGAAATCAACAATTTAGAACCAAAGAAGTTCTACAAAACTTTCCTCACGAATGATATATTCGGAAGAGAAGATTATAGCTGAAAGGAAAGTATCATGCAAGGTTCTTTGACGAGCTAGACTGCTCGTACGCATGGAAGCGGCAGGCAGCAAAACGGCAAATTCCGGTGGCAAGGTACGGCCGCGCGGCCACCCCTGATGACGTCACCGCCTCGCGTTGAGAGCGCGAATAACTCACGGCGAAAGAGCACTAAGCGAGCGCAAGCCTTTGCCTGATACAAGCCAGTGCGGAAGGCCGTGATTCAGGGTAGATTCCACAGGGCGGCCCCCAGATAAAATACGCATTTATATCTAGAACCTCCCGGACACACGCATTACATCCAGCCTACATACGTTTCCTTGCTGCAATTCGGTCAGTGGAAACGTTTCCTCTGCCCTCATGACTGATACAGAGACGTGTCTGGGGAGTAGTAAAAAATGATTGATCGTGATCGGTCTGAAATATTTTTGATCGGATGAAAAAGAAGAACCGCCTGTCAAAATAATTCAGTACAGAAAATGAAATTGATGGGTAGAGTTAAATATACGAAATTAAAAAAAAAAATTTTGGAACGGAACCATTAACGACGAAGAGAGGAAGTAAAAATATAAAAGAAGATAATAGAGAATAAAATAAGGTATGGAGTGAAAAAATATTTCCGTTCCTAACAAAACTATTAACAAATAGATATATTTCAGTGGTTTCTGGAATTTGTCTATAAGTTAAGTTCGTTTATTTTAATATATTTTTACATTTAAATAATTATTAATTTAGACATATATGAATTATTAGTATGAGTAAGTATTAGAAAGAATTTTGTATAACTACTCTTGTTTCTTGGAAGTAATTTAAAGTTTGCGTAAGTAAGAGTTGCTGGCAATGGTAGGAATTTATTTTTGACCACGAGTTGAATGCGGTTTCAACAAAAATATCAAATGCAGAAAACCATATTTCAGTAGTAATAAAGGATAATTTCTAAGGATGTTTTAAATTTCATGTTGTCATTACGTACGATAATTTAAAAAAACAAAATTTAATGAAAATTTAATATTATAAAAATTGGGCTTCATATTCAAAACTGCCATTTAAGAAATTCAGTTCGTTATGGATTTCAATTCAAAAACCTAAGAGTAACATTTTTACGTCTTTCTATCGTGGTTTTATCATACACAATTTTTGCATTTCACTCTCATCTCTGGTTTGAGTCGTTTCTTTCTCGCTCACATCCTCCGTTCATCACTTCTACATTCTCTCTCTCTCTCCCTCTCTCTGTCTCTCTCTCCCCCTCCCTATCCCTCCCTTTTCCTCCTCCCTCTTAAAAATAAAAACATGAATTCCCATATTTGCCCATTGCCCATGTTCAAATTTTTTTTTCGTGCCCTCGTTTACTCTCCTGTTTCCTGTTTTTGCAATTTCCTTTCTCTCGATACCTTACTGCAGCTGCTCAATTTCGTTTAATTTTTCCACTGTTTCTCCTTGCTCGGTCCCCGCTTCGCCGTGTCTCCGTCCCTCTGCGAGAGTCGAATGAACGCGCGGAGAATACACGCCTCTGGGCGACTCTTCTGGTCGCGTACCAAGCATGAAGAAACGGATTTCCGCTCGCGAGCGCCCAGCACGGGCGTGTCACCTTTTTGGGGGCCCTCGGCCCTTCTGATTCCCTTTCTCACCTCCCCCTTTGCTTCATTCGAGCGATTGGTGCACTATTTATCTATGTACTTTTCCATCTACCCAATGGACTATGTTTAATACTCATTGCTCATTTTCCAATGGGCATAAGAACTAGTGGTGCTGAAACAGCACGTACTTTGTCACTTGCATTTTCACGAAATGTATTCAAATTTTCGAAAAATTGTCCATCACCTTATTTCAAAATCTATTTTAAAGGACAAGATTTCATTAATGTAAAAAGCGTCTATTTTTATATTTTTCTCCCAAAACTTAGCTGGATAATATTACATAACTTTACTCCGCAATGAGAAAGCAAACATAACCAATCCAATAATTGTGGATTGATAAATTAATGTGTGACGAAAACTGTCGAATGCTTTTAAACTAGCTTCAAGATGTCCAATGTCTGCAATTTTTTTAAGATATTTCTTTCAGAAAATCCCTCATCGTTGAAGTCCGAATGAACTAAATCCATATTTCTGTTGCAACATGCCTATAATTCAAAACTTTCAAACAAAAGTTTTGCCATTGAAAATAATTCAAAGATGTTCATATATTGAAACCTCGTCGCAATTCTGAAATACCTAGGGGATTGGAATGATTGAAGGCGTTGTCATTGTCAACAATATTATTTATTTTACAAATAGCAGCTTTCGATGGCTTAGCCATCATCATCAGTTTTCTGCTGTCTGGAAGTCACAAACGGACTGCGTGTAGTCGCAGTCGTTTTGTGGCTCCCAGACAGCAGAAAACTGATGATGATGTCTAAGCCATCGAAAGCTGCTATTTGTAAAATAAATAATATTGTTGACAATGACAACGCCTTCAATCATTCCAATTATGTAAATGTCAACTACACCTCACCACTGAATCAATACCTAGGGGATTGTTGGACATGTGCTGCTGTCTATGGCTGCACGGCTGTATGGAATTGTGGTTTAGTTTGGGTGTATGTATATTATGGAGTAGTGCCTATGAGGGTCGGATTTTGAGATCTGAATGAATATATCATCAATATTAAAAATAAAAACATGAACAAAAATCGTATTTTTGTGTAAATATTCGTGTGTCTGGCATCGTTCATATTATTTTATTTATGTCGAAAATC
The DNA here is from genome assembly GCA_964035755.1 of Teleogryllus oceanicus. Classification (NCBI taxonomy): domain Eukaryota; kingdom Metazoa; phylum Arthropoda; class Insecta; order Orthoptera; family Gryllidae; genus Teleogryllus; species Teleogryllus oceanicus. Next base: position 27,140,664 of record CAXIVR010000014.1, on the reverse strand, counting down.
CGCTATTCTTAGGAGTGAAAAATACGATATCTCGATCCGCAAAACTTCAGTCGTAAACTCGTAGCGCTAACTCGGTTGCTATTGGTTGAAGGAGTCTTCCAGTGTCTTTTATTCATGTAAGAGCTCTATTTTACAAAAATGCGACCAACTACGACATTAATCTAAAGCAAATGCAATCATACTGCTTAAAAATAGCAAACTATCGCAAAACTTCATCAAAGCGTAGAAGCATTTCCACCACTGTTTGCGTCACGATAACTCTTTTGAATCTCTCTCACTATTTCACGGGCACAAAGCGTTCCTCTGTTGACTGCATCTCTCTGTTGGATTCCAACGTTTACGCGAAGCACGAGGACTTGAGCAGACAGCTCCCACGCACAATGCGGAATGCAACCGCTGAGGGGACCACTGGATGGCTGCGATAGAGGCAATAGCGATATTGGAAAGCGGAAAGTTGTATCAGAGAAATAGTTCGTCGAGGAAGAAGCTGACTGGGAGAGGTGGCTCAGGATATCAACTGATGTCACTGCAGTGCCTCTGACCGGGAGGTCCAAGGTTCTCACTCCCCACGGCGGCAGGATTTTCGAGACTAGCTTTTCAGCTAGGTCGAATTCAGCTGCTGCTTGGAGGACGATTCTAGCGGCCGGTTGCTCTGATCGGTAGTTTTCCGTGGTTTCTCCGATTAACACCAAGCAAATGCCGGAGCAGTACCATAACAAACGGGCCGCGCGCGATCTTTCCTTTCTCTTCCTTGTCGTCTCCTCACCACTTACACACGCTTACACTAACATGCACTACACTACCACATATTCCGGAAGACCGATCGGGAGCTTAGAGCTTGCCGCGGCTGGTGCGGGGCCCCGCTGGTGGGAGATACCTGGTTGAGGAAAAGCTTTGGGGAGCGCTGGAGAGTGCGAGAGAGCGCCAGGGGGCGCCGAGGATTGCTGGAGAGCGCCGGGAAGCGCTGGGAAGCGCCGGAGAGCACCGGAGAGTGCCGGAGGCCGGGACCGGGGCCAGGGGGCGGGGGAGCGGGAGGCCGGAGGCGGAACGCGGGAGCCCGGGAGGCCGGGAGCGCCGGGGAGCGCCGGGAGCGCCGGGAGCGCCGAGGAGCGCCGGGAGCGCCGGGAGCGCCGAGGAGCGCCGGGGAGCGCCGGGGAGCGCCGGGGAGCGCCGGGAGCGCCGGGAGCGCCGGGAGCGCCGGGGAGCGCCGGGAGCGCCGGGGAGCGCTGACGGGAGGCAGCGGGAGCGCCGGGAGCGCCGGGAGCGCCGGGGAGCGCCGGGGAGCGCCGGGAGCGCCGGGAGCGCCGGGGAGCGCCGGGGAGCGCCGGGGAGCGCCGGGGAGCGCGGGGAGCGCCGGGAGCGCCGGGAGCGCCGGGAGCGCCGGGAGCGCCGGGGGGCGCCGGGGAGCGCCGGGGAGCGCCGGGGAGCGCGGGGAGCGCGGGGAGCGCCGGGAGCGCCGGGAGCGTCGGGGAGCGCCGGGGAGCGCCGGGGAGCGCCGGGGAGCGCCGGGGAGCGCCGGGAGCGCCGGGAGCGCCGGGGAGCGTCGGGGAGCGCCGGGGAGCGCCGGGGAGCGCCGGGGAGCGCCGGGGAGCGCCGGGGAGCCCCGGGGAGCGCCGGGAAGCGTCGGGGAGCGCCCGGGAGCGCCGGGGAGCGCCGGGGAGCGCCGAGGAGCGCCGGGGAGCATTAGGGAGCGCCGGGGAGCGGATCGACGGCCGCAGCGGCCTTGGCAAGTGTGAGCCTCGGGGGGAGTGCGGCGGCGTTGGAATTGGGACGAAGGTGGCGCAGCGAGGGACAGCGTGGGGGTTGGGGGGGGGGGACGGTGGCGGAATGCGACGGGCGCCGCGGGCGCTGGTGCTTTACGAGCGCCGGGTTCGTTTCCCGACACGGACCGCGACATACTTTCGCCTCAGTTGGCCTCCGCGCCGCCCACGCAGCTGTTATTGCATGCCGCCCGCGCCGTCCATCGCCGCCCCCACCGCGCGACACCGCCCGGCAAATGTTTGGAGCCGCTGCAAACGCGCGCGCGGCCGAGCGGAAAGAGCCGCACAGGCGAATAAAATTATAAATAGTTTTCAGATTAAATGTGCCGGTTTAATGAAAATGGCAAAGGTAGCGAATTTAGGTTTTACAACACCGTCTGAAAATGGTCACATCTCAAACCTGCAGGTCAGAACATGGCAGGAGTTTACAAGGAAAGTGCCGTACGTATACTTTTCAACACAAATTACTTTAGGAAGTTTCCATGTATACATTTAGTTTTTATTTTTCATTTGACTTATTTGGTCAAAAAACAGTAAGAACTGTATGTGACGCAGGGGGGAGAAGATCTACACACGTTTTCTTGAGTACAGGAATCACATTCCAACATTTTAAATATAAAAGTTGAAAGATGAGTGAAAGTTAAAATAGTTGCTCGTTAGGCAAAGAGAATACAAATGATCTATTCCGAGATTTAGATTCCTCTTCGTAGAATATAACTTTGCAACTTTGTATTGGAGAATAAATGTCGTACTGATGTGTATGTCGTTTCAAAGTGAACTAATCGCATTTTCCTTGTAATCCTACGATACGTAGGAGATACAAAACATTCGAAAGCTGGCAATCAAACACGGAGGGATTGATGAGTATGTAAATATTTGGAACGTTCATTGTTTAAAATTGCATAAAGAAATAATGAAAACTCTATTTTCTTTGAAGAATTTATTTATTTTGAAATAGATTCTGAAAAACAATATTATTTTATTTAGTTCATAGAAACATACGCAGAATGCAACAACAATATACATACCACGTTAGGTTTCCAGAAAATTTAATACAACTTTCTGTGATATAAAAGTTGAGACAAGAATTAAAATGTATTATGAGTTTAAAAAGATGCAATAGGTGTTGAAAAAGCGTACATTATGGATCAAAAACCTATTAAAAATGGAAAGACATTGTTTATTTAACATTTATTATGTTTGTAAAAAACAACAAGAAAACCTTTCAAACCATTACAACTTACCAGGCTCTTACCGCATTGCAACATTCAGTGACTCGGAATACGGTTACATTAGTTTTCGAAAAAAAAAACATTTTCCAGGAATATTCATACGTGAAAAAATATCAGGTGCTTGTTTTAACGTGCAAAGGAAGTACATTAACCTTAGCTCGATATCGATTCATTCCATATCAATAAACTAAATGGAACACTGAGACATTAAGCCCTTTTCCACTACATATATGCGAGAAAAATAAAATCCTACGACACGCTTAATTTTCTTTACAGTAGTGTTTCCCTAATATCATAGTTATTTGTAATATTGGTCTTAGTTTTAAATTATTGAATAAAAATTATTATACGATTCTTAAATACTACATCATCAATTGCCGTAGACTGTTGGTATGATATTTAAACATGGTATCTTTATTAAAATCTTAATAAAAATACCAGGTTCCTGGTTAGTCAGACAATAGTGGCAAGAGAGTTGCTTACGATGTATCGTAAGCAGCGGACTTTTACGTACAAAACTCACTGATTAGCACTAACAAATTGAAAAAGTGATAAATCGTAATAATTAAGCTAGTAAGCTATGGCAAGTTATGTACGAATGTAGTTTATCCGTAATGTAATTTATCATTGTCTTGTCTTGTCATATGTTTTACATTTTAAACAGGACTTTTAGGGCAGAATTTAATACAATTATATTGAATCATTTAACTTTTTACAAGTAGGCGTCTTGGTGGCGCTAAGATGACTATCCAATCGAAGACTTCCACTAGCTAGCACAAGTAGTTTCGTGTCATGAATACTCAGCATCAGCGCTCGTCTCGTTTCGATCAACGGCGTTGCTGTAGTTACTCAGTGTAGTTACTCAGTTCAGCTCTGTACACGGCAGTGTTGCTAGACGTACGAGAATTATCGTACATGTACGATTATTCATTATGATGTACGATGTACAAGTATCGTACAGAGAAAAGTACTATAATGTGACCAATTGAAGCCGCGGATCGGGGATCTATTCTTGAAACTATCGCTCTCGTGCGATATGCGATTATTGCATTTATTTATTTATTGATTTATTTATTTATTTTACGTCAAAAAACAGTTAAAAACTGCGTATGACGTGCTATGGGGAAAAGTGAATTGTGTGCACATTTTCAAAATTCTAATCCCTACACTAAGTCATATACTACTTAAATTTTGGATTTTTGAAAGGGAGAAAAAAAAACATAAACTCCCATGTAATAAAATCTATTTTCAAGGATAAATAAGCAATAAATTTTGGCTCTTATTACTTCCTGCCGGGACAACATGGAAACGATAATTTGAATAATAGTATTTCCCACTGAATTCTAGAAGACGTGCACAGAAAAATGAAGTTACATTATGTCCAGAAGCAAAACAAGGGGCCATCTCAGCATTTGCTCAATGGATCAGGGAAACTGGACGAAAAACCTGATCGAGATGGGGGTCATTGACCCGGAAGCTGTAGTACAATAGTTGTTACAGGTTGTTTATACTCATTTATACAGTCCAAATGGTAAATAATGCATTATGTATCATTGTTAAAATTAATGTTACTTTTCTTGTGATGCTCATTTATGAACGTGCCTTTCCAAATTAACAACAGACGCTTAGAAAACGGCACTTAAGAAGGATTCACAATGAGAGCCTATGCGAGTACGCCTTTGTGAAATTCAAATGGTAACAATATGTGTACGCTTTCATTGTGAATCCACCGTTACAGTCCTCCTCCGCTGCGACATGCTGCTGAAATTCTATGTTTGAACTAAATCAATGCTTAGCTGAATGACAGCGAAAAATATATATCCTAAAAACAAAACTGAAATACTTGAACTGAGTGATGAAGTTTTTTAAAATTAAAGTTAGTTAATGTTTATTACGTTATCATTTTTATATTTTAAGAAATGTCATTAATATATAAGTGATGACAGAGTCGATTCTAAGTTACTAAAAACAATTCTGTTCAACTGAAACGCCACTATATATTTAATACTAATATTCCGGCAAATGTATTAGTGGAGTTTTCAATCAAGTAGAAGTGCGATATAATCAGTTCGATTCAGTATACGATCGAGTAAATAAAAAAAATTCTTATTTTGTTTTGTTATATATTATATGTATGCATAGATATTAATAAAAGTTTAAGTTATAAGAATCTCTATATTATATTAGCTGTATCCCCACTGTATTCATTCTCAATTAGAACTGTGTCCTTAAAGAAAATAATTTAGACAGTATGTTTGAAAAATTCATTAAAAAGTACGATAATTTTTACACTATTTTTATTCATGTACGATAAAATGTACGATAATTTGGTATTAGCGCCGTACGATAGTTGTACAATAATAATAGATGGCGCAGTACGATATTCACATTTCAACTATCTGGCAACACTGGTACACGGTTGAATGTGTCTGAAAGAGCATTTTCCTAGAAATGATCGTCTGAGAGGATGATGCAATTTTGCGTCCGTTGAAAGCTGTTGTGTTGCTGTAATTTTCAAAGCGAATATAAGAGCATGCTCCGTGTAGTAACAACAGTTGGCATTAAAGTAAGATGCACGTAAAATTGTGTAATCCCTTATTACATTACCAGACTGATAAACAAGACCTAATAAATGAGACAGGAATAAATTAAATAAATAAGTGTGCCCCAATATTTTGTATTCAAACATTTTCTTTAAAAGAACTGTCTGCCAGGAAGTTCTTTTTTGTGACATATTTTCCTAGTTACAATGTTATATTCCAGCGCAAATATATATTTTAAATTGTACTATAATTTCTTTTGCTTCATTACAATTAGGATATTGTTGATAATATCAGAATATTCGTAACTAAATATGTAAGAATGTTACTTGGTTACATGTTTTATTTATGAAACTAAACCTATTTCATTTGGATTCTTTTAAAAAATATTTAAAACATGCAAATACCTTTTATTGAGAAACTTAATAACAATTGCTTCAAAAATGTTTGTTTAGAAAGTCAATTAGTTTTGCTCGTAGATTATGTAGAAATAGTCAAATCTATAAATGTTGAATATAAATGTGTTTATTTGCAGCAGTTATTAAACTCTCTTCATTTTTAGCTACCCTTCACTATATTATAGATAAGGTGGTCACATTATTTTGCACGAAATGCGTTGAAGGTTGTTGTGTTGCTGGTTCCTAAGACGTGAAAATATCCTATTTTGCTCCTGCATGAACTTCCGTCCTGCAACTGTGCATAGTAGTCTCGTAGGCGCCCGCGATCCTGAGTATTTCCAAAATAATTCTGCTGCCGCTGCATTCCATTTGCCCCACATCGCTGACCGTTCTCCTCACTCTTGAGGTAATTTCAAATAAGAACACTTAAAGTTCCAATTAAATGAAAATGTATTGTTCATAGGTATTGGTTGACTAATCACTCGGCAGACATGCTCCGCTTCTGGGAATATTTTGTTCAATATTCTTGAACTACCGGTTATTAATATCTATTACCTTCCCTAAGGTTTCGTCAATCTTCTAAACACACGAAGACACTACTAATTGGTTATTTAAAAAAGTACTTTGCTTTAAACATCACGACTTAATCGTCAGGCGTCAAATGCTGACGAACTCTTGCAAGCGTCTCCAAAAACAAACTCGTTTCCCGAGCAATTCCCTACATACCTCCATTGTTATATCTTTTACGGGTTGATAGACTCTTACCAAATTCTCTATTTACATTTGACGTCTGAACTCCAAAATAAAAGAATGAAACTTCATGAGAAAGATGTAAAAAAGGATTTTTCTTTAAATATTACGACTTAATCGCCAGGCGTCAATTGCTTCCGAACTGTAGCCAGCGTCTGCAAAAACAAACTCACCTCCCTAGCAATTCCCTACATACCTCTATTGTTCTATCTTTTACGGGTTCATCCACTCTTAGAATTTTCTATTTACTTTTGACGTCTGAGCACCAAAATGAAAAAAATGCAACGTCGTAAGAGGATGTAAATCGCGAGAGCAGGTGGCGAGGCGGGGGCGGCGCGGGCGCTGTGCGGCGCTGCAGGCGGACGGAGGTCAGATCGATGGCCGCCGGCGCAACTTTCCTTCAACTGCTGCGGAAAGGTGACGCCGGGCGGCGCGAGGCGACGCGACGCGACGCGGGACGAGTCCAAGGGCCGTGCCTGGCAGACGAAGAGACAGGGTAGTGCTGTGACGGCGGGGGAGGAAGGAGACGGTGACGCAAGATGAGAGAGGGAAAGGCGACACGGGGCGGAGTAGGGCAGGGTAGAGCAGAACGGGGTAGGGCAGGATAGGGCAGGGTAGAGCAAGGCAGGGCAATGCAGGGCGGGGCGGGGCAGGGCAGGGCAGGGCGGGGAAGAGAGGAGAGGTTGGTGTGGAGCGGCGTAAGGCGGTGCAGGACATGACGTCATGGGACGGGGCGGGCAAGGGCGATCTGGGGCAGGGCAGGGCACGGCACAGCAGGGTTGGGCGGCCCGAGGCGGTACAGGACGTGACTGTATGGGGCGGGACCGGGAAAGGCGACGCGGGGCGAAGTAGGGCAGGGTAGAGCAGGGTAGGGCAGGGTGGGGCAGGTAGGGCAAGTCAGGGCAAGGCAGGGCGGTGCAGGGCGGGGCGGGGCAGGGCAGGGCAGGGCGGGGAAGAGAGGAAAGGTTGGTGCGGAGCGGCGCAAGGCGGTGCAGGACATGACGTTATGGGGCGGGTCGGGGAAGGGGACCGGGGCGGGCAGGGCACGGCACAGCAGGGATGGGCGGCGCGAGTGGGAGGGACAGGATGGGGCGGTGCAGGACCTGACGGGGGGGGCGGACGGAAGGGTGAGGGCGCGGGTGGATACGGGGGGGGGGGAGGCAGTGGCCGGGGGGGGGACGGGGCACGCGGGTGGGTGTGGGACGAGATGACGAGGGCGTGCCCGGGGGTGAGGGTGAGGGAGAGCGGCGGCAGAGGGCAATCGGAGAGACGGGAGGTCAGGGTCTGCCACTGAGAGGATTTCACTCGCGGTCCCCGTGCGCTGCCTTTGAAGGTGAGCGGATATAAATACGACTAGGGCGCAGCGGCGCTGTCTGTGGCAGACACGTTGCTTCTTGACTGACAGACGCCCGAGCGGATCCGCACCGGCTTTCGTTCCTTCTGTTGAAGCGATTTTTATTTTTGCCTCCGTTTCATTTCTGGTGGTAAGGATGATAAAGTAAAAATACTCGTATTGATTGGATCTGTTGGGAACATTCACATAACTGTAAAATTCTCCCGACCTTACGCTTATATAATACTTTTACACACGATTTAAACATTAAACAAATAGAAATAATTGTTATTTGTTCATGGTTTCGTATCAATCCATCTGTTCAAAAGAAAAGTAGCATATTCGAAGAAACAGTTTTATCTGTGTGTGCCGCGTATGCTAAAGTGAAACTGATTAGTATTTGTATTGCATGAAGTTTTTACTAGTAATAATACTATTAGTTTAAAATATTTCTTTTCTTACGCTGCAATTACAATTAAATCAAAATAGCAGTAATTATGTTTGTTGCATGTGTTGTACATCCAAAAATGTCCTTATATACCTATTGACAGGCAAATGGTGCTCACATGAACCTTCTACTTCTCTTTGTTCATATCGCATGATTTCTCTGTCTAGTACTTGATGCTGTTCCATTCAAATGTCGCAAATCCTTGTATCGATTGTGTCCATCCAAGTACGTGCCCATTTCATACGTTCATCTCATTCCTAAAAACATTAGAAATAATTCAAGTCTGAGAATAGATTACACAGTGCGATTGTGAACAATAGTAAATTCTTTCTTTAAAAAGTTGATTCATTGAAACGTCTGATCCAAAAAATATAATCAAGAACTCTCGTGACAGAAAGAGTTATATTAAGCAAAATTTAAGTGTAATTAGAAAAACATATATTTAAATGTTTCTCAATACGGTGTTATTGTCGTTTTCAATTTATTCACGAGTCGAAGTTTCATTTAAATTCAGTAGTTACATTGACTAATTATCAATTATAAAATCGTTTTAAAATTCCTAAAATCGATTGACAATGAAAAAAATGTGAAAACTTCCAACGTGGTAGCAATGCATGACACTGATCGCGGCATGACTTGTCGCGGCATGGCTTCTCGCGTCGATCGAATGCATGGCTTGTCGCAGCAGGAAGTATTATTCCGACGGACAACATGGATAAGAACCCAAAATTTATTGCATATTTATCCTTGAAAATAGAATTTATTACATGAGAGCTTTTTTTTCTTTAAAATTCAAGTAGTATATGACTTAGTGTAAGGATCACAACATTTTGAAAATGTGCACACAATTCAATTTTCTCCATAGCACGTCATACGCAGTTTAAACTTTTTTTTTACTAAAATAAAAAAAAGATCTACTTGGCGCTCAAATAACACGAAACGATCTGTAGTAGTCCAGGGAACACCACCACTCTTGAAATGAAACGGTAATGTGAGTTCTGAAAAATCCAACCTAGCGCGAAGTCCCCCCGTTACTAGGCTCAGGGTATAGTGTCCATGAGCGGCAGCGAGGAGAAACCGTTCGTCCTGGCAGTGGAGCGCAGAATCGCCCGACTGCAACCTGCGGTCAGTTTTTTCTCACCCTCGCTTCCCAGCTAATCCCCTTCCACTTTTTGTTACTCGGGAAGGCATACTCCGATTCCATCCCGTTGCCTACTTCCAGTGTTTCTGAAGGAGACCAACTTTTTGTTAAGTTTGGATTTGTAAGTGGTGCATGTAGATGTTCTGGCACCAGTTCAGAGAAAACCTCGAACACAGGTGAACATTCCAGAATTTTCTGAATGGCTTACCTTAAGTCATCGAGGTAAGAAGATGCTCGTTGTAGGCAATTTGAGTTTTTTTCACTAACTCTTAAGCTGTGTTTTTTAACATTGGAAGTGCTCTTAAATAAATTGAAATGTTTCTTTAAAACAGACAGAAGTGAGTAGATGGTATTCGATCGATATAGAACGGGAAACGCAGAAATCAATCCTCATATTGAGGAAGAAAGCAGATCGGGCAGGACTGGAGCTAGGCCATTTTGGAGAGGTAGGTAAACGCCTTAGTAAGTTGACCGCGGGATGCAGTCGGAATACGCTATAGAAATCAATCCATACCTAATGGATAAAAGTGGAACGAGATGGAGTCGGGTTATGCCGGTTTGGGGAGGTAGGTAAACGGCTTAGAAAGTTGACTGCGGGGATGCAGTCGGAATACGCTATAGAAATCAATCCTTACGCTATGGATAAAAGTGGAACGAGATGGAGTCGGGCTATGCCTTTTTGGGGAGGTAGGTAAACGGCTTAGAAAGTTGACTGCGGGGAGCAGTCGAAATACGCTATAGAAATCAATCCTTACCCTATGGATAAAAGTGGAACGAGATGGAGTCGGGTTATGCCGTTTTGGGGAGGTAGGTAAACGGCTTAGAAAGTTGACCGCGAGATGCAGTCGGAATACGCTATAGAAATCAATTCCTAACCTATGAATAAAAGTGGAACGAGATGGAGTCGGGCTATGCCTTTTTGCAGAGGTAATTAAACGCCTTAGTAAGCTGACCGCGGGATGCAGTTGGAATACGCTATAGAAATCAATCCATACCTTATGGATAAAAGTGGAACAAGATGGAGTCGGGCTATACCTTTTGGGGAGGTAGGTAAACGGCTTAGAAAGTTGACTGCGGGTGCAGTCGATTTACGCATAGAAATGACTACTCGCAATGGCGAGGAAAACAGAAGAGGATGGAGGCGGGCTATGCCTTTTTGGAGAGGTAGGTAAACGGCTTAGAATGTTGACCGCGGAATCCAGTTGGAATACGCTATAGAAATCAATCCTTACCCTATGGATAAAAGTGGAACAAGATGGAGTCGGGCTATGCATTTTTGGGGTGGTAGGTAAACGGCTTAGAAAGTTGACCGGGATGCAGTCGGAATAAGCTATAGAAATAAATCCTTACCCTATGGATAAAAGTGGAACGAGATGGAGTCGGGCTATGCCTTTTTGGAGAGGTAGGTAAACGGCTTAGAAAGTCGACCGCGGGATGCAGTCGGAATACGCCAGCGAGCGCATGCCACGGGGGCGGGGCGGCCGGGCAGCTCTCCTTGGCCCGGTGACACCCACCGCGCGGGCCCAAAAAACCCTAGAAATAATCCTTACCCTATGGATAAAATTGGAAGGGAAGCCTCCGTGCCGCCGCACATTGCAGCCACCCCCTCCGCCCTCGTCATCGCGGCTCATTACCCTCCGTACGGGGGCGGGGGCTCAGTGCATCAACTGATGTCATTGCTGTGCCTCTGACAGTCATTTTCGAAACTAGCTTTTTAGCTAGGCAGAATTCAGTCGCTGTCTAGAGGAGAATTCTAGCTGTCGGCTGCTCTGATCGGTAGTTTTCCGTAATTTATTTTCGATCAACACCAGGTGAATGCCGGAGCAGTACCCTAAGAAACGGGCCACGGACCGCGCGCGATTTGTCCTTCCTCTTACTTCCTATCCTCGCCCGTTACACACACACACACATACACTAAAATGCACTACATTTCCACACATGCCGAGAACGTAGAACTGATCCCGGCTGGAGCGATGCTTTGCTGGTTGGAGATACTTGGTTACAAAAATTCCCCTCTATTCGCCGGGAGGTCGGCGCCGGATCTCGCCATCCAGTAGGGAAAGATCACCGCCACCTCACGATTAAAAAATACGCACTACACTTACGGGAATAATGACCTCGGTTGTTGACGCGCCCGAAATCACTATCATTAAATCAAGCAATCAATCAATCATTACCCTCCCCGTCTCATCGACTCTGGCGACCTCGCCACTGTCGACTAATTATTGCTTACACCTGTGCGCCTTCTCTGTGTACAATTCTGGTATGTTGCCTTGCCCAGATGACGATGAAAGCTTCTTATATTCGTTCAATTAGTGACACATTGATTTACTTGGAAGAATTGTTTCTTCGTCGGAATGTCGGATCAGGAAATCTCGGATTATTTAAATAAAAGTTTCAGTGAAAGTTTTTTAGAGTCATTTCGTTTCTGATGCATTGCCATTTCAATTCAGGTACACGTGTATTATTGAGATTAAGTTAGTATCAAAAGCACCTTCTTAGGTATCTCTGGGCATCAAGTGATGTCACTGCAGTGCGTCTGACCGAGAGGTCATACGTATTTGAGTTACGACGGTGGCTTGATTTTTGACCCTAGCTACACAGCTAGATCGAATTCAGCTGCTGTCTTGTGGAGAATTGTAGCAGCCGGCAGCTCCGATCGACTGAATTACCAGATTTCTCCGAAGAGCTAATGCCACAGCACTCGCATCGGTAGCATTAAATATGTCTCAGATGCGATGGTGCTGGTACCTGGATGTAGAAAATCCCGCAAGCTGACGGGTATCTCGGAGCCGGAAGGCAGGAAAGATAACTGCCAGCTCCCCCAATTAGAACATGCACTACACTTACTGAACTAATGACCTTATCGGTTGACGCACCAGGAATCACTAATAAACGTTGATTAGTGCCGGACTTATTTCGGTCAATCAATTAACCCCTCACATAACTTAGAAGTTTGTTACATTTATTCGTAATCACCCCACGGCTCTATTCAGCAAGAAAGTTAAAGAAGAAAATTTGGAGTATTTGTTGAGAGAATATTGAAAATGTGGTGAGAGCCTTATATAAAGTTTCCTTAAAAATTGAAACCGCTGATCCAAAAGCACAGGAACTTAAGTCAACTGCGTATCTGTTATCACTTTTCTCTTGTTGCGTGCCATCGGATAAGAGAAAGAGTGTGCGGCAATGCAGCGTGTGGATTCCCACCACAGTGCTGCTTCGTGACACGCAGGCGGCGCAGCAAAAGCTCCAGCGATTACAAGATGCACTACACTTACTGGACAAATGAGCTTATCAGTTGACGCGCCAGCAATCACTTATCAATTGTTGGTTATTGCCTGGCGCAGTGATGTCCGTCAATCGTTACGTCGATCATAACCAATCGTAACGTCAACTCTAACCAATCGCAACATCAACATAACCAATCGTAACGTCAACAAATCCAAAACAAAATAACCAATCGTAACGTCAACCATAACCAATCGTAACGTCAACCATAACCAATCGTAACGTCAACCATAACCAATCGTAACGTCAACCATAACCAATCGTAACGTCAACCATAACCAATCGTAACGTTGACAATAGCCAATCGTAACGTCAATCATAACCAATCGTAACGTCAACCATAACCAATCGTAACGTCAACCATAACCAATCGTAACGTCAACCATAACCAATCGTAACGTCAACCATAACCAATCGTAACGTCAACCATAACCAATCGTAACGTCAACCATAACCAATCGTAACGTTGACAATAGCCAATCGTAACGTCAACCATAACCAATCGTAACGTCAACCATAACCAATCGTAACGTCAACCATAACCAATCGTAACGTCAACCATAACCAATCGTAACGTCAACCATAACCAATCGTAACGTCAACCATAACCAATCGTAACGTCAACCACAACCAAGAAGTAAGAGGAGGAGTGCGCGCCCGTGCAGCGCATTAGCGCGGGAGGCAGCGCCGCCTGGGGGCGTCTGGCGGGCGACAGGCGAGAGGCACCGCGGCGACAGCTCTGCCGCGCCGCGCGCGAGTGCGTCTGCGAAGGCAGACTGCGAATGTCCTCTTTCGGAAGCCAATATTCGCGCCGACACCGCCCCGCCCCGCGCCGCCCCACGCCGCTGCCGGCTTAGCTCTGCAGCCGGCGCCTCTTTCGCCTCCGGCCCAGCACTTCCTTCGCCACCTGCGTTGCACTCGTTCTCGAGCACGTCTTGGTACAAACCGGCTGAGGTGGCTCAGGGCATCAATTGATGTCACTCAAGTACCTCTGACCGAGACGTCATACGGTGTAGGCAGGATTTTCGACACTTGCTAGGACGAGTTTAGCGCTATCTGGATGGGAATTGCATCGGTCAGCTGAACTGATCGGTAGTTTTCCGGGATTTCTCCGATCATTAGCAGATGAGTACAGGGACTGTAGTCTAATAAATGGAATATGAATCGCGCGCGATCTTTTGTTTCTTTTCCTTGTCCTATCCTCCACTTTTACACACACATTAATGCAGTACATTACCACGTATGGTTCAAGACTAGTTGGAAGCTTAGAGGCATGGTAGGTACACTGCTGGTGGGAGACACCTGATTGGGCGAAATCATGAATGCAGGACCAGTATCCAAACAAACGGACCACGGGCCGCGCTATCTTTCCTACCTCTTCTCCGTCATAACCTCTCCCTTTACACACACACTTACACTAACAAACCTACACTACCACACATTCCCGGAGACCGGTCGGGAGTTTAGAGCTTGTCCTGACTGAGGCAGTGCTCCGCTGGTGGGAGAGTCCTGCTTGGAGGAAAGTCCCTGCTAGCCGACGGTAGGTTGGCGCCGGATTTCACCATCCAGCGGGGGAAGATCTCTGTTTCCTCCCGAGAAAAAATGGCTAAACTAAAAACTACACTCACGGGACTAATTACTTTACCTGTTGACGCTTTCGGAAACACGAACAACCAACCACCCAACCTTAGCAGATGTCGCGCCCAGAATCATCAGCCAATCAATCGCGGTAAAATCACCGTCTCTTGTTTCTGATGTAGTTGTCTCTTTCGTTTCATCTTATATTCGGCCTACCGCTTCATTCACCACCTAGTTTGCCATCCTCACCCTCATCTTCATCCGCGATGTGGTACTGCCGACATCTGTTCGGTTGCTGCTGCTTCATCTCCGGCCTAGATCTTACCTCACCACCATTTGTTGCCCCAACTCCATCCACGTTATAGTACAGCCACCGTCTCTTGTTTCTGCTGACGGCGTCTCATTGGTTAGTTGGTTGGTAGGTTGTTAGTGGTTCCGGACACATCAACTACGGAGGTTATTACTCTCGTAAGTGTAGTGAATTTTTTGTCGGTACTCATCGGGAGAGGGCGGTGGTCTTTCACCGGTGGATAGTGAGATCCAGCGCTGACCTATCGTCGGCTACCAGTTTCCCCAAAACAGGTATCTCCCACCAGCTGGGCACCGACCCAGCCCGGAGCTCTAAACTCCCGAACGGTCTTCTGGCATGTGTGGTAGTGTGGTGCGTATTAGTAAAAGGGTGTGAGAGTAGGACAAGGACTACAAAGGAAAGATCGCGCGCGGTCCGTTTGTTCGGGTACTGCTCCGGCATTCGCCTGGTGTTGATCGGAGAAACTACGGAAAACTACCGATCAGATTCACCTCGGGACAACGACTGAATTCGACCTTGCTGACAAGCTAGGGTCGGAAATTCCACCACTGTCGGGACTGTAACCTAGGATCTACCAGTCAGAGGCACAGTAGTGACATCATTTGATACCCATAGTCGCCTCTTCCGGTCGTCGCCTCTTCCGGTTGCCACGTCAGTCACCCCCGACCCATCACTACCCCTACCGCCGTCCTCGTCATCCTCATCCGAGTCCTGGCTCTGCTGCTGTGTCTTTTGTTTCCGCTGCAGCCGCCACAGGCTTAGAATTCCCTTCGCTATCTCTCTTGGTATCACTGAATACAAATACTGGCACAGGAGCAGCCACTTCTGCTGCCACCGACTCCTCCGCCATGTCCATCCCCTCTGACTTAGTCCTTCCTTCATTACCTTGCCCTACGTCTTTCTCCCCTAACTCACCTTTAGGTTTTGCGTTTTAGATGTGTTTTTACTATCACTGTAATTTATTTTTACGTATTTATAGTATTTTTAATTAATTTCTAACATTTTCGTATAGCCCTTACATTTAGTTAATTATTTGTATTTTAAGCCTTTAGTAATATTCCACGATATTTCTCCTTCTAATTTTCGATTCCTCTTGTACTTTATATATCTTTGCAGTTTTGACGTTGTTGAGGTTTTACACCTTTGGATCATTTCCTCATTTTTAAATGTTTGATTACCGTTCCTTTCCGTTATTGTGTGCTTCTGCCCCGACTTTCGACGCCATCGCCTCCGCCTCTGCTGCCGCCGCCGCCCCCCCCGCCCCCCCCCGCCCCCCCCCCGCCCCCACCCCGCCCCCACCCCGCCCCCACCCCGCCCCCACCCCGCCCCCACCCCGCCCCCACCCCGCCCCCACCCCGCCCCCACCCCGCCCCCACCCCGCCGGATTCGCGGGATGCCTGCAGGCGCCCGCGCGCGCCGGCGGCTGTGCTTCATCCGGCGACAGTAAACCAATAGGCGTGTCGTTAACGCGGGACAGACGTCGCGCCGCGCGCCGCCTTATTGGCTGCCGTGATGAACGCCGTCTCTGCCGCCAACGCAGCAACACGCCGTCCCCTCCCCGGCTCAGACATCTCTGGCGATCCCACCCCCTCTCGCAAAGGTTTGTCTTTCGTCTCCACCGACCTCTCTGCGTTGTCACCACTTTTGTCTGCTCCAAACCCGCCTCCACCAGCACAGCCCCTACAGATCCAGCCTGCCCTCCTCGTCCAAGGTTAACCTTTCGCTTCCCCTCCTTCACCCCCTCCACCCCTCCGTCGCCGCTCTCGCCCCCGCCGTCGTCGTCGCCACCGCTGCCGCCTCCGCTGCCACCCCCCGTTCCCAGCCCCCGCTGCCCCCCTCACTGCCGCCCCCGCTGCCGCCCCGCTGCCACCCCCGCTGCCGCCCCCGCTGCCGCCCCCGCTGCCGCCCCCTGCCCCCCGCTGCCGCCCCCGCTGCCGCCCCGCTGCCCCCCACTGCCGCCCCGCTGCCCCCCGTGCCGCCCCCGCTGCTCCCCCCGCCGCTCCTGCCCCCGCACCCGCCCTCGACCCGCTGCCATCGCCGCCCCAGCTAACGCTGCTCCCCGCCCCCGCCGACTACACCTTCTCCGGCACCTCCCACACCCCACCCTGCTGCGTCGTCGCCGATCAGCACCCCCCTCTGGCACCGCCCCCTTCTTTTATTTACGAAACCGAATAAAGCGACTTCGATTGGTAGGCGCGCGTAAATCTGCGTATCGCACTCACCGCGGCGCAGAAATTAAATTACGCCCCAGTCGGCGCTATTTCCTTATCGAGAGCTTTCCGATAGCCTTTGTTCGCTCGCAATGCAAATATTTCCGCTCTCGTCCGTCAGCGTCGATTCGGAGGCTCCCTTTCAGCGTTGCGGCTCTTCTATTTTCGACGAATCGCTGAGGGGGGCTCCACTAGGAGGTGTTTTTCTTTTCGGGGAATTCGGTGCGGTATTGCTCAGCGGAAGAAAGAAATTTTAATGTCGGTTTTGAAAAATTGTCTGCTGAACCAGAGCTGCGGTAATAAAAATGAAATTCTTCAAGCAAGGCTTTTGCAAAGAAACACAATATTTGTTTTCTTCTTGCAAAAAGGTAAATTAATTAATAAAAATGTAAACTCAAATAATGAAAGTCATTGTAAAATTATTGTAGAAAAGTGAACTTTTGTTCATTATTATTATTATTATTATTATTATTATTATTATTATTATTATTATTGTTGTTGTTGTTGTTGTTGTTGTTGTTAGTATCATTATTTATTTAAGTATGAATATGTGAATATTTTCTGTAATTTATTATGCTCATAAATAATCAATATGTTTTAGTGTACTTTATCACAGTAACGAAACAGGTTTATAGAACTAAAGTAAGCTTTCACAATATTGTTTCCACATTAATTGCGCAGAATAATATTGGGGGCACATAGAGAAGCACGAATAATAGAATCTTTAGGTTCTGGACAGGGAAAATATACAGATTACAAACATATCAGCATGAATGTCCGTAGGATACTAAACAAAACATATACTATTGAGATGATCTATATACTATTGAGATGATGCCGATTACTTGGATAAAGAAGAAAATTACTATAAACGTTGGTTATCAGAAATATTGTATATTTTTAACCTTTACAATACTCTTAATGTACACTCAGATAATTACAAAATTCACAATAGTTATGGAATGCTCTGGAACCAGTAACTTACATTCTGGATTGACGTTTTCCCTGACATACTTTTTAATTCTTAAATCTGTCTAAACTTATTTATTCCATCCTTTAGATTACGTTGGTACACATTCTCAATGTTACTAGATTGGCAGCTCCATTCTTTGATTAATAAGCGTTTGTGGTCACGTCACGGCTAATGTCATTAGTTCCGTAAGTGTAGTACATGTTTCTCTGGAGGGGGCAGTGATCTTTCCCCGCTAGATGGTGATGTCTGGCACCGATCGACCTAGCGGGGTTTTCCCCAACCAGGTATCTCCCACCAGCGGGGCACCGCCCCAGTTGGGGCAAGTTCTCTGTTCCCAACCGGTCTCTCCGCAGTGTGGTAGTGTAGTGCATGTTCGTGTAAATTTGTGTATAAGAAATGAGAATAGGACAACGAAGAGGGAGGAAAGATGTCGTGTGGTTCGAGGCCCGTTTGTTAGGGTACTGCTCCGGCATTCCCCCTGGTGTTGATCGCAGAAACCATGGAAAACTACCGATCAGAGTAGCTAGCCTCTAGAATTCTTCCTTCGACTGAGTGCTTCACTTCAATCGTTGTTCTCAGACTTAGGCACAGTTCCTACCATTGCACACGAGTGATGAAAACAGCCACACAAAACCAATGTATTGCGCAGTAAAGTACTTGGTTACGGTGATCAACTCACTCGTAGGTGTAATATACAGAATTATGGCGAGTTTTTATTGTAAGTATTTTAACGTAATTTCCAAGTGATCAGATAGTAATTATTGACCTTCGTTCAAATAACAATCAACCGCAATATATCGGGAGACTTACAATGACAATAAGCGATTACTCTCTATTAATACTTTATCATATGCAAATATAATACAAAATCAACTCAACCAAATAGATAATGGATTTATAATAATATTTTAAATTTTATCTGTAATACGATTCGTATTCGTTAAAAAAACGAAATTATATTATTTATTTAATAGGTAATTATTACAGCCAAATTAGAAACTTGATCCAATGTGGCTAGGCCGAAGGCCTTTAGCCATTACAATACCTACATTCTACCGAGTTCTAACCTTTCGCCTTCTGGTATTCACCCCAAATGGTCTCTCCATCGCCTCAAAGCCGCGGAAACGAGACCATAAGGTACGGCTGAGGGAAAAACCCCTGAAGGGGGAAAAACCTGCCGTCAGAAGCCGAGTACATGCTACTCTATCCGGTTTTTAGACTATTTATTTATTTGGCGCGGGCGTCAGGCATTCTCCTTCCAGTGTTTGGCCTCCACCGCACCTGAAAACAAACATCACCACAGAAAATCGTCCGCACCAACGCCTCTGCCCTAACATTTCCGATTCCCAATTCCCTTCGCCCCTAATGTGCTTTATTTTAGCTGTTTCCTTTATTTTATTTTAATTTAATTTATTTTTAATTTATTTAACTTATTTTAATTAATTTAATTTTAATTGATATCACTTATTTTAATTTATTTAACTTGTTTTAAATTAATTTAATTTTAATTTATTTAACTTATTTTAATTATTTTAAGTTCATATATATATATATATATATATATATATATATATATATATTTATTGACTTATTTATCTACTTAGACTTAACAATTGACTACAATTTATAACTTTTTTTTATTTTATTTTATTTTTTTGTACTGTTTACTAACCTAACATAACTTACTGACTAACTTAATTATTGTTAGTTTATTGATTTATTACATATTTCTCTCAGTCTAGGCTCTGCTCGTACTAACCACTGCTGTTTTCCCACTCCTTAATTTCCGTTTCTCTAGTGGTCCGAACCTTCGAGAAATGTTCCTAATTCTTTCATGAAGTTAGCTCTTTTATCCCCTAGAATGTTTTGGGCGAGCGTTACGTTCCTATGTTGGAAGTAGTAATTTCCATTCCCATCCATTTTCCTCTCAAGTTTCGGTCGCACTGCAAATTAAAGGATATGGATCCAGTCTTCCTATCACCGCAAAGCACACAGATGCCATTACCATTCGAGTCCTTTAATCTACGTTGCATCCACCCCTACCCTGAACCAAGCGTATCCCCTCTTGCGTCCTTCTGCAGTGTGTTTACGTAACGTTCGCAACCCCATAACGGACTCGCGTGAATTTGCGCAACTAGCGAACGTTTTTCGGCCGTTGCTGCCAGGATCTCTTGCCTTTTAATATCCGCAAGTCTATCCGAAATTAACCGTTCTATGTCACGTGTTCCCTATCTCCCACCATTTCCGGAGAAACGTCTCCCAGACCTGAGCGTTCCAGTAGCAGTTTAATTTTATACGACCAGTAGCGTTGGTTGCTTCCTGTAACTGCACCCGAAAACATCTATTTATAAGTGAGTCAGCCTGTTCACCTGCTAATTTAATCCAAAGTTTAATGGGTTTCATTTTAAAATCTTTCCAAATTCCTACACTACCGACCTCTCTTAGGACTCCGGCATTTGCTGCGAATCTAGAGACTCTCGAGAATTAATTTGAAATAATCTGTTTCGACGCTTTCTAGTCGATCTATCCTATCCACTCCCCAAATTTCTGCCCCATAATTCATTGCTGGGAGAACTAGCGATTTAAACATCGTCTCGCACACCTTTAAAGGCAATTCGGAACCCTGCGCACTGCGCAAACGATTTCTTTGAGCGCAATTCTTCCTTTACTGTGCCCGCCCTATGTGATTACTCCATCCCCATTCATGGAAAATTTTGCCCCAAGATATGTAAATGTTTTTACCGGTCAATCTCCTCCTGAGCGTAAAACCATCTCTCCTTGTTACCCCAGATAAATCCATTCTTGAAAACAACTACTTTGTTTTTTGAATATTTACTTTTAATCCCCATATTTCACTATACGTTTCTAGGATATTTAAACTTTTTTGTAAGCCGTCAATAGTCTCCGAACATAAAACTAAATCATCAGCATATAGTAGTCCGGGAATGTTCAGGCCCTCAATTTCCGGCGCAGATGTATCCGCATCCTGTAACCACGTCAATAAATCGTTTATAAACAAGATAAACAATAGCGGTGAGAGAGGACAGCCCTGTCTTACTCCTACTGTCGATTTTATTTTTCGCGTTGTACTTCCATCACCGCACCTGACACAGAAATTTACGTCTTCGTATATGCTCTGCAACACTTTTAAAACTTTACGTGAGACGCCTAGCTCATTAAGTTTTTGCCATAAAGCTTTCCTATTGATAGAGTCAAAGCCATTTCGAAATCTACAAAACTGCAATATAAGTGGCCCTGTTTACGCGCAAGCGCCTGCTTTACTAGGGTATCTAACACAAAGATATTGTCGGTAGTCGCGAATCCTCTCCTAAAGCCTGCTTGCAATTCTGATATTTTACTGTGCTTTTCCGCCCATTCACTCAGTCGCCCGTTGAGTATTTTACAAAATAGCTTGCTTAGCGCTGGTAAAAGACTAATTCCGCGATAATTTTGTGGGTAATTCGTATTACCTTTATTCTTAAAGACTGGTTGGAGGATCGCTGACTCCACGTTTCTGGATACGATCCAGAATCAACTATTGCATTAAATAAATTTAGAATACTCTCTGGGTCTATTGCCACAATTCCGAAATAAATTGTGTCGGAATGCCGTCCGCGCCGCCTGCCTTCTTATTATTCATGACTAGCATAGCCCTGTTCACTTCATTCCAGGTTATCGGTTCGTCTAATTCAGGACATCCCGGTCCGTGATAATATATATCCCTGTTTCAATATTCGCTATTTCGAGCGCCCGTGAAAAGTACTGCTCCCACGCGTCTGGTGAAATTGCATTACTTACATTTCTTTTTTACGCAGTGATCTTATAACGTCCCAAATTGATTTATTATGATTGTTTCTAAAATTGCCTCTATTCTTGCTGTCTCACTCTCCTGCCAAGATTTCTTCGATTTCTTAATTGTGGCCTCGTATTGCCTAGTAGTAACAAGTAACTATTTCTCGCTTCCGCAGTTCCACTGTTTCTGAACATTCTAAGGCTACTATTGCTTCACGCCTGCTCACCCGACACTCCTCGCTAAACCATCCTTGGGTCAGTACCCTTCCTCCTCTCCCCACATTCGCATGCCCCTCCTGCGCGAAAGAGTCTCCTTTCTAAATTCTTTGCTTGCCTTCCGGTGACCGCTCCTCTCGCGCCCACCCTACCGAGTTAAGAATAGCCTCTGCAAATTCCTGTCGCTTTTCCTCTTCCATATAAACCGTCGTCTTGCTATTGTGAAGTTTGTTGCTCCTGCCCGTGCCACTGCCTGTGGCAGTTCAGTAGCATTTACTGCTAAATGAACGCACACAGGCAAATGGTCGATTCTGCCCTAATTCGATTCCAAAATCTAATAAATTGTTTATTCTTTCATGAGACAACAGAGCATAATCTATTACACTACCTCCATTCCCACTAATAAAAGTTAGTTCCTTCAGTATCCTGTCCATAGTTGCCATTTAAGATTTCGAGATTAAATCTCTCGCATAATTCTAACAATTCCTGACCCTCATTATTGATGACTGAGTCTTTGCTTTTCTAGAATTAGCTCTCGCTTCTGCCGATCGAACTCCGAAAATACTTCCTGCTCATGGCCAATTCTAGCATTCATGTCACCTAAGACTAGTAAATCAGTATTCGGATACCTTTGCTTCAACGAGTCTAAGAAATTATTGATTTCACCAAAAGCTTCTGGAGAATAATAACGCGAGCCCTGTGGGTGACGGTATATAAATACAATTGCGAGGTCTGTATTTTGCATTACTAGTCTAATACAAAGAAAATTGTCGGAGTTTGTTGTAATTTCATAAATAAATTGCACTAACCTATCCTGAAATATGCACGCAACACCTCCCGGTACCTACCCCTTTCCCCTCTACGTTTTTTAGTTTTGCATATGGCTGTAAAACCAGACACATTTAAAGTCTCACCCTCCTTCCACCAAGTTTCAACGAGACCGACAATATCAAATGTGTTTATGTACCCATGGAAGTCTTGATTTCCGAGCTTAGAGCCAGACCTTGATGTTCCAACATCCTATTCTTAAAGCCTATTCCTGCCTATTTGGCGACCTGCTGGTCCGACTCACCGCGAGCTTCCTGCTGCTGCACGTTTGCCGCAGCCATCGCCCTCGTAAGAGGTCCTCGCTCCAGGCTGTCAGCCGCAAAGCGTCCGGGACTCGCCGAGTGCCGTGGGCTCCGGCGGGAACGTGAACGCGACCGCCGACGCGAGCGCGCACCAGAGGTCGTCCGCGCCGCCCCAGCACGAGGCGCAGCCGCAGGCGCGGCCGCGGCCGAAGGCGCGGGCGGGGGCGGCCGCGAAGAGGCGCCCGCTTGCCCGGAAGGGGTTTCCACCCTACTGGGGTTCTGCCCCTCGCCGAGTTCACGGACCCCGTCGCCCCGCCCTCCCACGCCCGCGGACGGGCCGCCAGCTCAGCCAACACGCAGCTGCGCCCTGCCACGACACGCTTGTCGAAACGAATCGACGCATGCTTTCCGCTCGCTTTCGCCTCCTGCAAATGCGGATTTAACGCCTTACGCGTTTGCCGCACTGCCCAGCTGAAGTCCTCACGGACGCGCACCTGCCATTCCGGGAGATACTCCCGGGCTGAACGCAGCAGCTCCTCCCGCTTCCTGAAAGAGGCCAGCTTGGCCACAATCATACGTGGCTGTCCCTCGCGCCGCCGCCCGGTCCGGTGCGCGCGCTCGATATCCTGGAGCTCCAACCTGACCCCAGCTGCTCCGCAAGATCCAGGATACACCTCTCCGAGTCCGCCCAAGACTCGTTCCGCTTCTCTGGGATGCCAGTAACAATGATATTGTTACGTCGCGACTGGTTCTCAAGGTAATCCACCTTGCGAACCAGCCGCTCGTTGGCTGCCTGCAGCGACTGCACTGAAGCCTCTGCCGACGTAACCCTAGTTTGCAACACATCGATTCTATCAATAAGTTCCTTATGGTTCCTATTGATAGTCCGATGATATCGACGTTAGTAGGGGCCGGATTCAGCTCCACCCCACCGATCGCCAATAGCACCGCCATCACCGCCGCGCCCAACACGCTCGCAAGGAGCCCCAGCCCTGCGCTGTCCCCGGCACCGCCACCGCGCGGCAGGTAGCTCT
Source organism: Teleogryllus oceanicus (assembly GCA_964035755.1). NCBI lineage: Eukaryota > Metazoa > Arthropoda > Insecta > Orthoptera > Gryllidae > Teleogryllus > Teleogryllus oceanicus. Next base: position 27,116,591 of record CAXIVR010000014.1, on the reverse strand, counting down.
CACCCAGCGGCCGATAGCCGCGCGCCACTGCTCCGTCGACACCATCCTGCAGCAGGTAGAGCGCTTAGTAAAACACGTCCGCTCGGCTCTGCGACTGGCGAGAGACGACTTGCTTGACGAGATGCTTTGCGCAGTGGCAATATCGTAACCAATGAAGTTTATCTGAGGTGCGATTATTGCTAGTTGAAAACGAAATTATATTAAAAAATAATGAATAAGATTACCAATATTTTGTTAAAAATCTCTTTTAATAGTATCTGATCCCTTTCTTTTGTAAAAAAATAGTTTTTTTGTATTAGTTTCTGGACTTCTAATTTACTTTACTGTATATTTATTTGATGATGGAAGGTATGGTCATGGTTCTGGTTTTGGTATTAAGAATTGAACGAAAAACGTAGTCCAATTTTCATGGGTAGCGCAATAAAATGAATTATTTACAAGAGGAATGAATATAATTCAAATTTTATTGTTATTTTCGGAAATGAAGAATCATTATCAAAACAAATTTAAGAAAAGTCACGACATGTTTTGTAATTTTTATTTAGGTTTTTATTGAAATTTCTTGGTGTTATCTGTTTCGTTGTGTCTATCATTACTCATGTGCTTAATGAGTGTGCTGCTTTCTAGCTTGCTGGACAATCTCTACAATAGGTAATAAATTGCATATGAATATGATTCCATTCCTCATCAACCTGTCTACCAACAACGAGAATATGCTGTTTACGAAACGCTAGCGTTTTCAGTATGAGCATTATAAACCCTGATCCTCACAAGCAGAATTAAAATGCACTCGTCGTTATGTTTTGGGATGCCTTTGATTACACTTAGGTTTAAAACCGCACTCGTAGAGTTAAGAATCACGCTTGCTATCAGTGTATTGCTGAACTCTCTCACGCATTTACACCAAACGAGATTTGAATTCCGGTCCCTATAGGCGGAAGGAGAGTGTGCTGGCCACGTCACCAACGCCTATACGCTTAGGTGGCTCAATTCATGTCATTGCACTGTCTCTGACTAGAAGGTTTTCGGCTTCCACTATCGACGGCGACAGGATTTTCGGCACTAGATCTAGTTCAGCTGCTGACCGGAGGAGAATCCTAGCTGCCGGCTGCTCTGATCGGTAGTTTTCCGTGGTTTCTCCGCTAAACGCCAAGCGAACGGCGAAGTAGTACACTTAACAAACGGGCCACGGAGCGTGCGCGATCTTTTCTTCCCATGCCTTGTTCTACGTTCACTCCCTACTTACATACACTTAGACCTGTATGCACTGCATTACCTCACAAACTGGGAGAGCAGTCGGGAGTGGCTGGAGCGGTGCCGCACTAGTGGGTGTTAACCCCCACAAGTCGCCGTGCAGGTCGGCACCGGATCTCCACATCAACACCCCTCCCCCGTCTTACGGAACCACTTACGGGACTAAGGACTATGACATTTCTCTTTTACGCGCCCGGATTTTCTAACCAATAACCGGGAGCGGTAGCTCTGTGCATTAACTGATGTCACTGCAGCGCCTCTGACCGGGAGGTCCTAGGTTCCCACCCCGGCAGAATTTTCGACACTAGCTTTTCAGCTAGGTCGAATTCAGTCGCTGCCTGGAGGAGAATTCGGCCGGTTGCTCTGATCGGTAGTTTTCCGTGGTTTCTCCGATCAACACCAGGCGAATGCCGGAGCAGTATCCTACGAAACGGGCCGCGGACCACGCGCGATCTTTCCTTCCTCTTCCTTGTCCTATCCTCTCCTCTTACACACACACTTACGCTAACATGCACTACACTACCACATATTCCGGGAGACCGGTCGGGAGCTTAGAGCTTGTCCCGGCTGGGGCGGTGCCCCGCTGATGGGACAGTTCTGGTTAGGGGGAAACCCCACTAGCCGACGGTAGGTCGGCGTCGGATCTCGCCATCCAGCTGGGGATGTCCACCACCATCTCCCGAGAACAATCATGCACTACACTAACGGGAATAATGACCAAAGCAGTTGACGTGCCCGGACACACGAAAAAAACAAACCAAACCAAACTAACCAATCTATCAAATTCATGAAGGAAACGAGTTTTGAACTCGGGTCCCTGAAGGCGGAAGCGAAGCGCGCGGGCCACTTGGCAAACCTCTGCTCATAATTATCCGCAGCTTGCGAGCGCTGGGGGCGCGGCCGTTCGCATAACGCGCGCCGTAATGCGGGGCCGCGCGCGGGGAGCGGCGCTGAGAGCGACATCTGCGGAATTTCGCGCCCGCCGGATTACACGAGCGAGAGATTATATTTTTGCGCAGTTAAGCAAACGAGGCGCGGAAGCACTCGGGATTTGCAGATAGCCGCCGCGCGAGGGGAGTGTGTAGTTCAAACAAGCCCCGCCGCCGGGGGGGGGGGGGGGGGGGGCCGGGCGGGGGGAGGGGGGAGGGGGCGGCACGGCGAGGTCGGGGCAGGGCTGGGAGAGAGAGCCGGGCGGCGCGTGGAGGGGGCGGGGCGGGGAGAGGGCGAAGAAAGGGCAGGCGGGGCTAGGGGGTGAGGCGGGTTCGCACAAGGGCAGGGGCGGGGAGGGGTGGGGGTCGGACGGAGGCGAGTCGGGAAAAGGGCAGGGCGAGGGAGAGGGGAGGGTGTGGGCGCCCCTGAAGTGCAGTTTTGCGAGGAATGTGGGCTGTGCGTGGGAGGGATTAGGTGGAGAGGCTCAGAAAGGTGCGAGTGTGAGTGAAAGTGAAAATGCTGTAATTATACACTGGGTGTAATATTTTTAGATGGGATTTTATGCAAATATACCGGATATCTTGTTCCTATTTTTTCATTACGGGATTTTATGATGTTCTCAAACTGTTCTGTTACGAAATGGAATAATTTTAATCTGTGTAGTAATGGGAGTGTACTTAATATATTGCTTTCTAATATTGAGAATAAAACATTAAAATAAAGTGGATATATTTCACTAAAGTATTGCATTATTAAGAACAACAAGTTTTCATGATGTCAAATAAAATAAATTGCTCTTTAATTTTTATTTATATAATATTTATTATTACAATGTGAAATATGGTCAGCATACTGTGCAAACTGAACAGCTGACTGTAGATTTACTTGTTAAAAAATACATCAAGATGTTAATTTAAAAAAAACATGTACATGAAAGAATACTTTCATTTGATCTCTGGTAAAAAATATTCTAATATCAATCTGCTAGAAGTTTTCCAAACAACTGTCAGAGAAATTCGTGGCCATTATGCGCTCTTAAACATTTTTGAAAGAATCTACAGGATTTTGCTAGAATTGATGAAAAGTCCGAAGTAGTATTGTCTTTTAGATTAAAATAATGCAGAAGTGACCAACGTTTTAGGCAGACTCCATTTATTTCCTAGGAGTTGTTCGCAGGAGGAGGAATGAGGAGACTTGTTGGGGTCGCAGTGCTCTGCAGAGACAGAGTTCCTCGAGCGCTCACGAGAGCCGCGGCGAGAGGGCAGAGGAAGCAAAGAGCAACCAGATGCTCACAGTGAGGAGCGAGCTCTGGAGATGCAGATGAGGACCAGCAAGAATCTCTGAGAGGAACGTTTGCACGCGAACGCATTGACACTCGCTAAGAGGGAAGTCGTAGGCTTCCGCGGCCAGAGTCATGTAGATGATCTTGGCTGTCCAGGTGACGCCGCGTCGAAGGCTGTGTTGCCGACGTTTCGACCATCTTATCGTGTGGTTGGCACAACAGCCCTGAGGAAGACCACGATAAGATGGTCGAAACGTCGGCAACACAGCCTTCGACGCGGCGTCACCTGGACAGCCAAGATCATCTACACTCGCTGAGAGGGTACTCGCTGTATTTAGAAGTCCTCAGATGCAGACCGGATGATTACAGGAACGCCAGGGTTTATATAAAGGATACTGGAAGAAGGTGCTGGAAATGAGAAGAAAACAAACTTCAACGTCAGATGTACTAGTCGTATCAAAAAACCTTTGGGACAGATATGATAAACGGGACGATCAACTGGTATAATTGTGGTTGCATACGTGCGATCTCAGTGCTTGTTAGGGTTAAATTTGTATTTAGCTCTCGAAAAATAAATGTAAATATTTTTAATATACATGAGTATGGTGATGATGTAGAAATCGCGTTATAGTGTGGTCTGCGGTACACTCTTAATCCTGACGTTACCAATTAAAATTACGACAGAAAAAGTGGTGACGCAAAATATGAAATGGTGCGTTTAACAGGGAAGTAGACGGTGATATTAAAAGTGATAAGAGCGGTCGTTAGAGCAATCTTAGTGAAAGGAACAACGGTGACCGATATGATGAAGGCAAAAAAGTATGTCGGCGAGAGGGATGGTGATAACCAATTCGGGAATAGGACAGCGATTGGTTGCAGTTGGGCGAAGAAATTGAGCAGCCCGAATCCAAACAGAGCTGGGGCTAAGGCAGAGAGTTAGGAAGGGGGCAGAGGCGACAAAGTCACCGATAATCGCGTCGCCCCTCGCCACGACGGACGGTGCGCAGGTCCAACTGCAAAGACGGAGGTTGAGGCGCGGAGGTGATAGCGCCAACAGCAGCGGCCGGCGGCGGCCGACACGGGCCGCCAGTTTACGGCAACGACATGGCAACTTACGCGGTGCTGGCCCCGCCCTTATCTTAAGCCTTCTCATTAAGCGATGCCGCGCCAGATAGCAGCCAGCCGCCTCGACAAGGTGCAGTGGCCCAGCAAGGGCTCTGCCTGGCCGAACGCTCGCGCGCAGCTGCAGGCTCGCCATGCAACTACACAGTGGCGGTGACGTACTTACAGGGGGGGATATCATTTAGAGAATTTTATAGTTGGAATTATTTTATTTTAAAGATGAAACATATGCGGTCTGCTACTAAGTTTTTTTTAAAATTCCAATATTTCTTTTTATAGACAGTCCAAATTATATTCATTAAAACACAAAATATTATTAAAAAACACTATACTTTTATTAAGAAATAAATTATATTATTTTAATGATTTATTTAAAAAAATATAATATTAATTTAATAGTTATACATTCAAATCATAAATACTAAGGAAGGAAAGAAAAGAAAGAATGTGAACTCAGAATATTTTAATTAATCTGAATTACTTAATTGATTAAAATATTTTGTAAATAAATGTCATGTCAAAACACACTTTTTTCTTATATAATCTGTTCAGTATAGACATTGTTTTGCTTAATTTACGGGGTGGTGTTACCACTAGTTTTACTCCGGGTGACACCTACTAAAGCTACGCTATTGAAGCTACTACACTTCCACCTGGAAGTTGGAAAATAAAGAAGGATCAATTAAATGAGTTAGGCACATGTTACTGAGCCTCAGAGTCATTAACTCAGAAATGCATTTATTGTTTCTATTATGTCGATTTTGTTTGAGAAATATTGGTGACAACTATAAGGAAATGAAACTAATAAGAAATGATGTATGACAGTTCAATATCGTATATTAATAGTGTATTACATGACGATACCCGATTCTGAACTGCGGTATTATGCGTAGATCGCTGAATTACGCATGCGCAGTGTCTCTTTCCTCGCATGCCTTGCTTGCGCTCGAATAATCGCATGCCAAAAGGGATGGACACTAACGTGGTTTTTACTTTTTTGCTACGGAGTAGAAAGAATGATGTGTAAGGTTGCGCGGAAAATCGGCGAATTTTGGGAAGAAAAACTCTTCTTACAGGGCCCTCGTAACGAAAAAGTGAGTCAATTCTGTTGCTACAGTTAGAAAAAAATTCTTCATCACATAGTGTAGCCAGAATTCATGTTTTGGAGTTCTTGATACCAACAAATTGATTGACGGCAAAACGTCTGCTTGTCCGTCTGAGAACATCACTGGCGGCGGTCCCCATCAGCCGATTTTCTCCAAAATTGAAGTACCCCAATCAATCTGGCCGATGACGCGATCCCTTGAGTTGGAAATTGATATTTCAATTTTGGAGAATACTTTACATGACGCCCGTGGGACATTGTCCAAATTTTCAAAATAATAACTCCATCGACTTTGGTTAAATTTTGTTGTTGGATAGTATGAAGGACGTTTAAGAGAATGATTTAGGTGTCATGTTCGTTGAAAACTATACTTTTTCGAAAATTGCAAAAGTTGCACATTTTCGGGGTCTTCCTACAATTAAAATATTAAAGATAGAACTTTTTCCCTTAGTGAAATCTGTTTTCTAAAGATAGGTTTTGAAATAAGGTCATGTATAATTTTTCGGAAATTTGAGTACTTTTCAAATAATTTGACGTGAAAATACGGGGGAGAGAGTACATTATGTTTTAGCACCACTTTTTTTTTTTTTTTTTAGAACCATCAATTTTTTTTTTCTTTAGTTAATGAAACCGTTGCCATGGGTAACAGTTTAATTTTCACTTCATGAAAATTCCGGCATACTCTTACAGCCTCGCGTGTCCGTAATCGTGTTAAAACTTAATTTTAATATAAGATGAAGATAACAGTTAAGAAATCAGAGTAGTGTAGTGAATGTTGAACAATAAAAAGAGAAACTAGCCAACCGTGTTCCTGCTGAAAGGACTCCCTTTTTGCCTTTACTGGGTGCCGGCATTGGTATGCAACTGTTAACTGTCGTTAAGTACACAGACAAACATGTCCAGGAGCACCAGCTTCGTTCCCAGCAACAACTGATATTACTGCATGCCTCTGATCGGGAGGTCTTCAGGTTCCAGTCTCGACTGTGGCAGGAGGTTTGAAACTGGCTATGTCGAATTCAGCCAGTATCCGAAGGAGAATTCGAGCGGCCGGCTGCTCTAATCGGTAGTTTTCCGTAGTTTTTCCGATTAACACCAGGCGAATGCCGGAGCAGTACCCTAACAAACGAACCACGGATCGCGCAAGATTTTTCCTTCCTCTTCCTTGCCCTATTCCCACCCTTTCCTTACTTTCACATGCACTGCACTTGTCAAGAGATTATTGCTTGTGCTGGATTGGTTCCCTGCTGTTGGGAGATAGCTTGGAAACCTCGCCTGCGGGTTGGTAGGTTGGCGCCGAATCTCGCCATCCAGCGTAGGAAGATCGAAAATAGAAGCCCATGCACTTAAGGGTCTAATAACCTTAGACACCTAACGGTCTATTAACCTTAGACACCTAACGGTCTATTAACCTTAGACACCTAAGGGTATATTAACCTTAGACACCTAAGGGTCTAATAACCTTAGACACCTAAAGGTCTATAATCTTAGACACCTAAGGGTCTAATAACCTTAGACACCTAAAGGTCTAATAATCTTAGACACCTAAAGTTCTAATAATCTTAGACACCTAAGGGTGTAATAACCTTAGACACTTAACGGTCTAATGACCTTAGACACCTAACGGTCTAATAACCTTAGACACCTAACGGTCTATTAACCTTAGACACCTAAGGGTCTAATGACCTTAGCAGTTGACGCTGATAGAGGCAGAGGCGCGGTGCGGCCCACTGCGCTTGGGGGGCTCGCCGGCCAGTCGCTCGGCGGTCGTTGGCGCCGGCGCCGCGTAACTCGCCGCCGCGGCGCCCCACTTCTGGATAAACACCTGCAGGCGTCGCCCCCACCCCTGCCTCCACCGCGGCCCCCGTCCGGCGTGAAAATTCCATTACAAGTTGCTTCAGCGCCGCCCAGCTGCCTCCTAGACAAAACACGGCTGCCCTCGGTTGCCGTTACTAGTTCTTTACTTGCGTCCTACATAAGGTTTTTACAACGCTATTAAAATTGAGAGCCCGCTCCTATAAAATTGTTTTTTTTTTGTTTCCTTCTCACAGTTTCCTCGTTTCTGAAGATTAGAACGTTCCTGGAAGATATCAAATGTTCACTTGTTGAGAATTAGCGGGATAAAAACAACTAGGAATAATTTTCATAAATTAATCTTGCTATTGTTATGAATGCCAAGTATTTACAAGCATTAATTGTCTATTTGTTATTTATCAGTAGTTTTTTGCACATTAATAAAAATACTGTAAGATAACATTCGTTGTTCCGTGAATAATTCCTAATTATTAATGACTTTTTAACGAATTTATGAAAGCGTTAATTTACAAACGGATAATTAAATCTGGAATAGATTCACAACGATAAAATTACCATGAATGAAATCAAATGTGTTTATACACATTAATAATGAAGACAACTCAGCAAAAAATCCATAAGAATTAGAACCAAGCAATGTCTGCATGCAATGACCCAAAGACCTCGTATACCTTCTACGAAATGATACTGTGATACCCTAAGCCATATGCTACTTGAATTTTGAATTCAGAAATAAATGAGTGTTATCGCACGGATTGTCAACAAAATGAAATAATTCGATTTTCAAGGGTAAATAAACTATAAATTTGAGCTCCTATCCCGTATCTTGGCGACAACAGCTTTATATCTACGCCCGAAACACGACTTCCGTTCCAACTGCTGCACACAGAATTTTCATTAGCCGATCCGGTAGCCGAGATCGTTAAGGCAGTAGTGTCCTAGCGATCTCGGACCGAAGAGTCGCGGGTTCGAGTCCCGCCTGGGGTAGTGTTGTACTTGTGCTCGTCCTTTCAGCATATCGGTTCATGTTCATAGTTACCATACCGTTAATTCCAATAGGGGACGCTTTGTCCTAGATATTGATGCGACCTTAAATAACCAAGAAACAAACCACTTTCCATGAGACTGTGCGAGTGCCGTGCGAGGCGCCCCACGCTGGGGAACAGATATAACGAAACCTTGCGTGCGCCTTACTGCCTGAACTGACCACCGGTTGACCTTATGGCCGTCCTTACCGCCTAAATATTGAAGAATAGACGACGGAGCATTATGCGCATGCTTTATACAGGCTGTCTGGAAAGAAAACGTTGAAAATTGGAAAATATGCCCTTACGACAATTTTAAGCATATTGAAGCTTATAAACTATTTGAATATTCTGAGTGGCTAAGCCGTAATAAGCACCCAGAAGTTAGTTGAAAAAAATGCTTTATATGCAAAAGTTTTCATTGCACAAGCATAGAAACACTTCAAAAACATGTAAATTGTTTATTATTTACAAAAGAAATGAATTTTTGTTCAGAATGAAACAAATTACATTAATTGATGGCTTTTTTTTATTTTTCAGGTATTTTTTCTTTCTGAATAAATGTATCCATTTCTTTCGTTTATAATAAACATTTACATATTTCTAGTGTTTCTATGTTTCTACAATGAAAATGTTTGCATAGAAAACGCTTTTTCAAACTAACGTTTGAATGCTTATTGCGGCTCAGCCATTCAGAATACCCAAGTAGTTTATTAGACAAAATATGCTTTGAAGTGCCTTAAAAACTAATTTTCCAATTTTCGACGTTTTGTCTCTGAAAATGATGTATCCATAATTGGTAAGGACATTGTGAGGCAGTGCGGTGACAATTATTTGCGCCCCAGCGAATACGAAGCAATAAAGACGTATATCTTGCTGTTTGTTTTTCACGATTTTGTGGACTCTGTAGATTTTGTGAGTTCTCGTTCACAACCTGCTTGTTCTCCGTTCCCCGCGATAGTTCGACCTTACCACCCGTTTAGTTTTGCCGCTTCCCTGTACAGGCATGGTCATAAGCAAAGACGATAGTTCTTGTCGCCGGATATTGTCCTTACGCTAACTACCATTGCAGGTGTTTGGTTACATTAAGTTTTGAGAAGCACCCGAGAACGTCAGGACACGACAAGTTGCAATTATAATGTTACCGAATTGCAAGAGATCGCGGCAGCTGTAAACGGTATCCCTTGCGAGAATTTATTGAAGTTTCTGAACGCACTCGCGTTAAGTTGAACGACAACCAATCAAAATCACCCTTGAAAATATCAGCACAGCGCAAAGCACTGCTATGAAAAGCTCTCTCTTTCGCTGCCGATCGCCGATTTGATCACACCGGAATTGTTCGTGCTGGAAAGAGAAGAGAATTCGCCGTATTTCGACGATAAGAAGCTTGAAGAAGGTACTTCGTCTCATCATGTTAAAATAACGATACCAAGTACGACAGAATTGAGAATTTTAAATAATGAATATTCTGATAAATTCACGTGAACGCATTACGCAGAAATATACTATTTTTCTATCAACGAGGAAATAATATATTTCAACGTTCAAGAACGTGTACTGAAATAGAAAACATGTGCTATAGAAAATGTTTCTTTCTATTTCCAGCTTTTTTTTGTTTTGTCTTTCAACTTGGCTTACCACGTAAGAAATTCATTACGCGGAGATATTGCAGTCAGATGGTATAAAATTCGAAGGACTGTGGTAGCGATTCACCAGAGCACGTTTTCGCCGATGCAAAGGGGTTGCCACGACCTTGAAAGGATCTGGGTCGCCGTCGCCACTCCAAGCTGTGGAAATATTTCTTCGAGACGACGTGTTGTGAGTTACAAAACTTCACTAGAAATTCTCAAAAACGAAAAAAGAGTTGTTTAAAGAAGCGAGAATTGTTGTACAGAGATAAAATTCACCTCACTTACAGAATTAGTCTAGTAATTATATTAAAATCATTTAAACGTAATCTTTTACAATATTGCAGTCGTAAAAGGAAGCCAGATAGCTAATTCCTGTAAAGAATTGTAAAAAGCTACTTATTTCATTTTTCTATCATCTATTATATTTGTTCTTTTAGTGTGTGTGTGTGTGTTCAATTTATTGTTTAATCGTTTTTCAAATTGTTCAAAACCAATAATTAGTAAAAATTTTTATTAATTAACGACATTTTCTTTCTTTGCTGGCTAAATTGTATAAAGTAGTAATCTACGTGAAAGTGAAACAACACCTTGTATATATTTCATTCACTATTCAAGTGACAGTTTATTTGAAAGTGTATGTAAAGGGTATTTTGGTATGTGATTCTTTTTCAGTATTTTGTGTTTCCGTGTATTATTGTGTTGTGTACTGGTATTTTATTTGTTTTGTTTTTTTGTGAAGTGAAGGGTAATATAATTTTATGTAAAGTGTTTATGCAAGTGTTAAAACGCAACTGCAGTTGTTAGGTAATCACGTCGTTGCTAAAGGTAGAGCAAGTGATAGAATTTTTCAATGCAATGTGGAAATGCTAGATAAAATTTATTCAAGTATTTAACAGAATATATCTTGAACTCTGTTCATAGTTACAAGATTAACTTATCTATGTTTCTTTCATTACAAAATGCAGGTTAAAAGACGAACCCACTCCTGTAGGGTAGTTAGCATATAGAAAACCATTCCTAATTTTTGGTGCGATATTGTCATAATAAGTCACAGGTCAATTAATACTACCAGGTTACTTGAGTGACCCGCTGTAGGCTTTTTAGAGAATAGTGAAAAGGAAGAGCGGTCACAGTACTTTCTGAGAGAATTTTTTCCATATTAATTAAAGAGAGTGGCGTTAAAATGAATGTGTTTTTTTGATGTACTCTTCAAATTAAATCCGAGAAAAAGGTATTCTGGAGGTAAATATTAGTATTTCTCTGCCGCTTGGAAGCGGAATTCCATAAATGAACATGAAGTTCCTGATACTCCATTGTTGAAATTGATGATCGCGAAATGAAGAACGTGGGTGAGGATTTTATGCATTTAATATGTTGAGTAATTCTGGTACGTTGGGAAATTTCCCAGTATATTTCCTTCAGTAGCTAAATAATATTTTTGGAATAAAATATTATTTGAAAAATGTATATTTAGTCACTTCATTTAGTGATTGTGCATGTCACATTATACATACAGTATTATTATTGAAATAGTTGAAAAAAAAGTTTAAATATACATTAAAACGTTTAAATTTACATTAAAACTTAACAATAAAATATATCTATGTTGTATGTGAATAATCAATAGATTATCAGTGAAAAGAAATCACTATATGTACTATTGCAAGCACTGAATGAAGAATAATGCCATCGATATACAATATGTAATAAATTAGTATGATTCGCAACTTATAAACAGCGATTTAAATAATCGAATTTTTAATTATCAATATTTAATTTAAAATTTTTACAAACACTTATATAAAGTTAATTTTCCAATTTATTAGATTATTATTATTATTATTGAATTCCGTTTCCAATCAATATTTTAATAAAACCATTTAGGCATTGTTCTTGGAGAGTACACAAATTCGACACATCAAAATTACAGTTGTTGAAAGTTAACAGACGTGTTCGAGTCTATTAGGATTCTAAATGATTTGATATAATTATAACTGAACTTTACATAACTCATATGTTTTAGAATCCATTCCATCATCTAAAGTTGTAACGTTTACTGTGTTGTGTAGTATTCCTTGAATATCAATATTGGTTATGATAATTCGTGATTATGTTATTTGGTTCCCGTTGTATATTTTTGGTTTTCGTATTTAATGCTTTTGATTTGCATATTTTCTCGTTTCGAGAGAATCTCTGGATCTACTATACCGATTTTACTGATGTTTATTTTATTTACTACAAATAGAAACACTAGTATATTTTGTTTCCACTGAATTTCAGTTATAGATATATTTAAGGAAATTATTACGTAATAATCACAATTAAAATTACTTTAAATTCTTAACAAATATAAATATTAATAAAATATTAATTATTATTATTATTATTTTTTATTAATATATTTATATTCTATATAAATATAAAAATATTAAATTAATACTATATTTCAAAAACAGTTTGGAAAACTGAATAAAAGATCTAATATCAAGGCATTTCAATCTTTAAGCTACAAAATAAAACCAGATAATCCTCCAAAAGAGATTGAAAATACTTCATCTTTCCCGGTTTCTGCACCCTTCGTTCGTAGTACCGGTAGCAGTAGCATCGGTGCAGTGCATCAACTGATGTCACTGCAGCGCTTCTGTCCGGGAGGTCCTAGGTTCGAGTCCTGATTGCGACAGGATTTTCGACACTAGCTTTTCAGCTACTAGCTGACTAGGTCGAATTCAGTCGCTGTCTGGAGGAGAATTCTAGCGGCCGACTACTCTGATCGGTAATATTCCGCGGTTTCTCCGATCAACGCCAGACAAATGCCGGAGCAGTACCCTACCAAACGGGCCACGGACCGCGCGCGATCTGTCCTTCCTCTTCCTTGTCCTATCCTCTCCTCTTACACACACACACTTACACTAATATGCACTACACTACCACATATTCCGGGAGACCGGTCGGGAACTTAGACGTTGTCCCGACTGAGGCGGTGCCCCGCTGGTGGGAGAGTCCTAGTTAGGGGGAAACCCCACTAGCCGACGGCAGGTCGGCGCCGGATCTCACCATCTAGCGGGGGAAGACCACCACCATCTCCCCAGAAAAAACATGCACTGCACTGACGGGACTAATGACCGAAGCAGTTGACGCGCCCGGAAACACGAAAAAATCAATCAATCAATCAATGCACCCTTCGTAGTTTTGAGAGAAGATCCAGAGAAAACAAACATGTCTATTCCCTTCGTGATTGAGTGAATGAGTCGGAGTTTCCGAGAGAGGCTTCTCCAGGCAACAGACAACCTTTGACCTCTGAACAGCGCAAGAGGTCGAGCCCTGCACTTAGGCGGAGAAAGTGGAGGTGGAATATCTCCGAGTGAGACGAGCTGGAGAGGGAGAAGCGAACAGGATGGCAGAATGTGAGTAGCGCTCACTACATGACCAATTTTAATTTAATAAAAGACTAAAACATTTTCACTAGACTTTAACAAAATGAAGTAATTTACCTTTCGATGGTATCTTTGTTATCACGTTATTCACGTTATCTTGTTATTCACGTGCCATTCGTGGAAGTTACTGCATGTCAGTGCATTTCTTCAAAATGCGTCTGAAGCGTTTTGTTCTAAAAACATTGAAATTTACGGCGACGGTAAATTCTTCAACTATCCTTTGATAGAATATACGACAAAGAGAATGCGTAGAACAACTTACTAACAAGAAAGCATTAATGTCAGCTTTATCAATTTAGAAGCGAAATTGAAATTCATGTTTTCCTTTTATTAAAATGTTGCTGATCATTTTATTTAAATTTACTTTTAAGAGCATATAATGTAATGTAATACTTCATAAATAATGAACTCCTCTCTAAACAATATGCGAATGATATTACTAAGAAGGTTTGAAACGATGTTTTTTGATAAATATGCGTTTTAAAGCAATGAAACCATTTCCCCCTTCAATTCCTTTTTCATTCCAATCCGTTTCTTCTTTTTCTCATCGCTTTCCATCTCTCTAGACGTCTGAAGCGAGGACCTCCCGGTCAACAAGCCTGCCCTGCAAACATGCTGGGCCGAGGGCCGCTGTTGTCTGAGATGCGAGTCGCACTGGAAGCTGCGACGAAACGCCAGAGCACCGGAGGCAGCGAGGCAAGGACGAGGGCCGGCGCGGGTCGGCGATAGATTTGCGTTACGCGCAAATTGCAGTCGATGGTCGACAAATAAATAAAACCAAGGCGAAGGCAGGGCCCGACCGGCGGGGAACAGAGCGCCTATTCGGATGAGCGCAGGGCTGGCCGAACGCCCGTGCACGCACGAGCCCCTGGGTCAGACATGAGACTGATTGGAAACGGGGGTACGGGAAAAAGCTGATATAACTTAAAAGGAATTTGCGTTCAATCGAGGGACACCTTTCTAACCGTATATTTGATTTCCCGTCGGAGGAAATTTTATTCGTGATGAACTGAAAACCTAATGTATTGTTCATTTTTGTAACACAGTTATACAACAAAATTACAACCCAAGATAATTGTATTGACGATTACGAATGACAGGATCAATCGATTAACTAAATTAAATTTGTTATCGACCATATATATTTAATAAATATGTTATATAATACATGTATAAAGAATTGGTATAAAAACCAACAGTACTCTGGGTCTAAAACTACTCGAAAATTGTATTAAATTAAACATTTTAAAAATATTTTTGATTTGTACAATTAATTTATGTAACGTAAGAGTTGCTGAAAAAGAAAAGAAAACAACTCCAGACATAGAATTTGGTGTCTGAGAGAAAAAGTCGAAATAAAATGTTTTAAAAAGAATCTACAGATATTGTTTTAAAGACAGTAAGGAAATGTGAATGATGCAAAATACACACAACGTTCAACGCTGAAAATCGGAGTTAGCGGCGAAACGTTACAAGGTCCCGTTTTCGGTGGTCTCCGTTTTTTTTTTTTTTTTTTTTTCAAAATTGCCAAGTTCCAAAACCGGTGCGAGAAAGTACGCGCTGTTGTGGTTTGCGTGGGCAGAGCGCGGGCGCGGTGCGCGCGCTGGCCGTCGGTCGGGCGAGTGAGAGGCGCCGGTGGCCGCCGACGGCCCCTGGGGCCAAGGGCCGCCGAGGCAAAAAGGGCGGGCCGCGCACTGCCTCGGAGGGATGAGCCGGGGGGTGGGGGGGCGGGGTGCGGACTCAAGGAGGCTGGGCGCTAGTGAATAATGGAGTTGGGTCAGGCCAATCGCCAGGTATCAATCTCCTAGGCCCAGCCCGGCCCCTAACGCGGCTCCATTGCCGCTCCCCGACCTAGCACTTCCCCGCGCTATCTCGCCGTCCCTCGGCTCGCCCTCCTGATCGTCTTTTTCTTCTGCTCATGACCCGATTTTTCATCACCCTGCTTGTACACCTGCCCATTACACTTCCTCCTGCTTTACCCACGAAATGTTCTGCTTCTCTAGAAACGTAAAATGTTCAATTTTGAAACAAACACATTCAATTAAGGATTTAATATTAGATCATTTCGCATTATTTGGTCAATGTTATTTATATAATGGAATTATTAATTGAAAACCAACATTTTAACAATGTGTTTTCTGTATTTTACTTTCCATTGTGGTCTTAAATAAAGTAAAATTAATAAAGAATAATGCTGTAAATGACATCACAAAGTATACGTATTCTCTAGAGAATTTTCATCTCCAAGATTTTACTGAAGCAATAAATAACTTTGACACATTGTCAGAAACAAATTTACAAATTCAGTAATTTTTTTAGGTTTTAAAAATGGAATTAATAATCAAGCCGAAATCTTTTAACAACTTGTTTACGTAGACTTGTAAAATCAGAGGAATCCTTTCAATTGTCAGATGACAGATAAATTAAATTTCTCCGAAAAAATTGACACGATATGGGAATCGCTAAATGAACTTTCTAGTGAAGCGGCGTCGAAACCAGTTATCCACTCTTTCACATTTTTGCTATTCTCGTTAATGCGCGTATTGAGAAAACACTGATGTGTAGTGAGAAACTTTGGAAAACTACTTTTCGGCCGAATCTTATTGATGAAATTTCAGCATTTTGTGGTATTACCGCCAACCAAACTGATACAGGGAACTGCTTGTCGTTTAAGTTCAATTTCTTACAACAAAATGTATGCTAATGACTTTGTGTATTGACATTTTGTTGCATAAAATGATACAAAATAGTTCTAAATTTTGTCTAAACCTTTTTTGGAAAACGTTGGCCACAGTTGGACAGGCATGTTTTGGTGTCAATCGTTTTTTCGGTATCAAGGACCAATAAAACTTAGATTATGACTACATAACGTGTTAGAGGAAGTAATGTACTATATATGGGAACAAAATTTATTCCTTTTTTCTGTTACCAGGGCCCTGTAATAAAAGTTCTTTTGTCGATAATTTGTCATTTTTCCCGTGGCATTGCATATCTCTATTCTACGTAAGTAGGAGCGAGAGAGTAAAATGAGAGGAGAATGAATGCTAGAAGTTAAATGAATAGAAAACAGGAGATAGTAAATTCCGTGGTGGTAGCCGATATCTTGTGGTAATCCGTTATAGATATGGGGATAATCAAACCACAATAATAAAAATAAATTATATGTATATACTATGAACAAAGTAACTTTTGGGAACAATATTTTCCCATCATCAGTGGGTCTTTAACAAAAAGGAAAAATTGAGTGATTAACTTAAGGAGTAACAGTGATATAAAAAATAAAACAGACAAAAGAAGTGAAATGAATAATACAATGAAAAAAATTTGAAAAAATAGAAAACATTGAAATAACTTACTGCCCCAGCAACGTGGATAACACCTAAACATTTAAAATAAAACCGAATATGATCCAGTGATGAACTCTAGGGTGGCCGCCATCTTGTGGAATGGTGGGAAGTGGAAGCCCACCCAATAAAGGTGGAGGGGGGAGGGGAACTGGAAGAGAAGAAGGTGTAAGTCATAAAAGGTTTAAAATAGACTGATTTTTAATAATGGAATGTAAATACTTGATATAAAATGAGAATAAGAAAGTTATAATTTTTGTCAAGATTTTTAAATTGTAAGTAATTTTCTATTCCCCATATCTACAAGAGTGAATGACGCTAATACACACCAAAATAGGCAGAGAACTTGCTATTGAGAGGGAGGAGAAAAGGGAAGAGGGTGAAAGAGTTACGTACAACTGTTATGTAATGAACTAAGCGTTGTTTCTTACACACAATGAAGTAGAGAAATTATCAGAAAACTAAAAACTCTCAACCGCATTGATTTAAATATATGTGTTGAATACAGGACCCTAAGAAATTTTTGTGTTCTTTTCCCGTTCCTCTCCTTTACACCGACGAGACCCATCCCTTCTAACAATTATTAGGAGCTGGGAGACATTTTTTTGGCAATTAATGTAAATTAAATGATGTTTGATAAATCTAGGTACAAAAGCTGGAAGAATTTTTATTTGAAGAAAGAAAAGAAGTCATCTCCATCAACTTAATATATTTATTTAGAAAGCCGACTTTCGACGGTGTTTTTCTATTGTCACGTCAGAACTTTCAAAAGAGAAAATTTCTAGAAAATTTCATTTTATTTTATGGGCTAAATATATTTATAAAATTCGACTTACCTGGTGTAGATGACGAAATATCTGCATAGTCGAAATACTTGCGCGTTCACAGCTTGTACTGAAAATTCTGAAGAGAACATTAAAAATTGAGTAGTCGTTATTGACTCCAAAAGCGAGGCTACTCGAGAGGGAAATTTCTGGAGCGATTTTTCCCCGACCTGACGCCGGTGCTCGCGTTCCAGGCCATCCCGCCCTCGAGGCTGACCGCCAGCTCTCTTCACCGGCAGCGTCCGGGACAAATTGCTCGGTCGTTTCGCCCCCGCCCCCCTCCGCCGCTTGCATTACCCGGCGGGCGAAGGGCCCACGGTGAGTGTTTCTTAACCGCCTGCTTCGGGGTGGGGGTGGGGGAAATTTCGGGTGGCAGCCAAAGCGACGCCTCTGACTTCCAGGAAACGAGGCCGACCTCATTCGAGCCGTCACTTCCCGGATGAGGCTCGTGCTGCGGAGACATGACCCGGGGTCAACGCCGCTCGTTTAAAGTAGGTCACCCTGAAAAATGTGGCCTTTTAACAGGAACCCACGACACAATAGCTGTTATCGATTGACGATGACTGGTGACTGCAGTTTCAATATGCACTGTCTTATTGATTCATTGTGACGAAATAATATACGGATTATCCCCAAAACAAGTGCAAAACTAATCTGGAATAGGTATTATGTAAATATTTTACTCACAATAAAAGGTTATGCACATTATAATGTTTGCACTTCATTTTTGCTTGATCTGAAAAGTAGTCTAGTTTTTAAAATCCAATTTATAATTAATATATCGTAGAAATGACAATGTCAGATTCTTTCATTAGATGTTATAGGCTATTTCTATAACACTTCACAGTTCTGTTTTATTTTAATCAAGTAATAAGTAAACATCCTCTAAAATGATTTCTCTTCAAATCTTCTGATAATTGTACAATTGAGTCACTTATTTCTCATTGTTCATTTTGTAATATACTAGAAAATTCGTAAATTAAAAAAAATATTTGTGACGATATTTGTTGCGTAAACTTTTTCAGTATTACAGCTTACAAAGGCTTTGATCATTGGTTCACAATTTCCAAGAACGTGCAAATTCTACTGCCTGAGATGATAACATAACTTCAATATTATTCACGTATTTTAATTGGTAGATTGAGAAGAAAACAAGAGTTAGTTTGAAAAACCAATATATTTTTACCGTTATACACATTAAGTGATCATATTAAATAAAGTGATTAACTGGTGTATTTCGCTTTAAAGTTCTGGATTTATTTAATGTAAATTTTCAGTTTTCGGAAATCATGTTCCGAAATATGGAAAAAGTCTCATGGTTAAATGACATGGTTAAATGGAGCGGTTGGATGGGCGGTCGGAGGAGCTGTCGGAGGAGCGGTCAGATGGACGGTCGGAGGAGCGGTCAGAGGAGCGGTCGGATGGGCGGTCGGATGGACGGTCGGAGGAGCGGTCGGATGGGTGGTCGAAGGAGCGGTCGGATGGGCGGTCGAAGGAGCGGTGGGATGGGCGGTCGGAGGAGCGGTCGGAGGAGCTGTCGGATGGGCGGTCGGAGGGCGGTTGGATGGGCGGTCGGAGGAGCGGTCGGATGGGCGGTCAGAGGAGCGATCTGAGGAGCGGTCAGAGGAGCGATGGGAGGAGCGGTCGGAGGGCGGTCGGAGGAGCGGTCAGAGGAGCGGTCAGAGGAGCGGTCGGAGGAGCGGTCGGAGGAGCGGTCGGATGGGCGGTCGGAGGAGCGGTCGGAGGAGCGGTCGGAGGAGCGGTCGGAGGGCGGTCGGAGGGCGGTCGGAGGGCGGTCGGATGGGCGGTCGGATGGGCGGTCGGATGGGCGGTCGGATGGGCGGTCGGATGGGCGGTCGGATGGGCGGTCGGATGGGCGGTCGGATGGGCGGTCGGATGGGCGGTCGGAGGGCGGTCGGATGGGCGGTCGGATGGGCGGTCGAAGGAGCGGTCGGAGGAGCGGTCGGAGGAGCGTTCGGAGGAGCGATCAAGGAGCGATCAAGGAGCGGTCGAGGAGCGGCCGAGGAGCGGTTGGAGAGAGCTAGAGAGTCGGGCGGATGTGAGTGCGCGCGAGTGGGATGGCAGCTGCTGCGTTTTGTTGCCATCGGAGCGAGTGCTACCACCGGAAGCGGCCCCAGGGCCCGAACAACTCGCGGTTACAAAACGCCGCCCATAAGCGCGCGGGGTGGGGTGGGGTGGGTGTGAGGCGCGGAATGGATTCGGGCGGGGGACGCGGAGGGCGGCGCGCCGGAGGTCCTCGGGGGCCGAGAAGGATGACGTCGATTCCGCCCCGGCGCAATCGTTAGAAAAGTGTTTATGGCCCTCCAAGTTTTTCTTCCTGCTATCATTCGAACGAACCCCGGAGGATGGGATGGCCCGCGAGTTGTGGCATGTGGAGACTCGCCCCGTTGGGTTCTCCGAATCCGCTCTAAACGGTGCTGGCTTAAATGGTCCATATCACCAAGCGAACGAGAGGCGGTGCATCAAGTGATGTCACTGCAGTGCCTCGGACCTGGAGGTTCTAGGTTCGAGTCCCGACGGTGGCAGGATTTTCGACCCTAGCTTCTCAGCTAGGTCGAATTCAGTCGCCCATCTGGAGGAGAATTCTAGCGGCCGGCTGCTCTGATCGGTAGTTTTCAGTGGTTTCTCCGATCAACACCAGGCGAATGCCGGAGCAGTACTCTAACAAACGGGCCACGGACCGCGCGCGATATTTCCATCCTCTTCCTTGTCTTATTCTCTCCCCTTACACACACACACACACACACTCACACACACACACTCACACACACACTTACACTGACAAGCACTATACTACCACTTATGCTCCGGGAGACTAGTCCGAATGTTAGAGCTTATCCCGGCTGGGGTGGTGCCCCTCTGGTGGGAGATACCTGGTTGGGGAAAACCCCGTGTCCCGACAATTAGGTCGGATCCGGATATGGACACCAATGCACATGCA
Source organism: Teleogryllus oceanicus (assembly GCA_964035755.1). Classification (NCBI taxonomy): domain Eukaryota; kingdom Metazoa; phylum Arthropoda; class Insecta; order Orthoptera; family Gryllidae; genus Teleogryllus; species Teleogryllus oceanicus. The sequence goes on along the minus strand of CAXIVR010000014.1, from coordinate 27,095,866 downwards.
CACATTTTATTAAAAGTATATTGGTTACCTTTGAACTCCATTTGAGTTTTTACAAACGTTGTTTTGAGACTTTCAGGCTGCCTTAACCTGTCAACAGAATTCCACTTGAACTTCCCTTGCCGTCATCGAAAAGATCTTAAGGTTGTACCGGAAGATTCCCGCAGATGCAAAGATAGTGCAGACCTGTTCCATCTCCAAAATCCATCTTCAACACTCTCAATTCGACTTCCAAAACACAGAATTTTGCCGAGAGAAGAATAAAAGAATGAGGAGATAAGATCGTTGAAATATATTCTTCATACAATTTTCATTGACGTTATAAGGGTCTTGCGTCTCGAGAATTCACATGTGTCAGCGAATATTTGTTCACATTCTTCTCAATCGCCGCGTTGTGGTCGACGTTCGATTATATCAAGTAAGTATAAACTAGTGACTTAATAACAGCAATTACGGACATTACATTCTATTGTCCTGACTGTAATAAGATCTGCTTATTAGAATTATTAGGAGGTTTTTAAATACTACTGTGTTGTACACAGACGTATTCAAAATGATATAGCCTGAATCTTAAGCCCCTACAATTGCGCAAACTCCAATGTTAGAATTGAGGTATATAGAAAAACGACACTAAACTGGAATTAATACGTAATATCACATAAAATGATAATTTTGTGACGTATACGTGTCCACGCAATTTCTAAAGGAAATACAAGGCACGTTATTACGATGTATGGAATTTGGAGTAAATGAAGTTTGACCCCATCTGTAATAGCAGACGTTTTACACTTCAAACGATATCATTTAAGTGGTTGCCTCTAATGTGCATCATATTATTTCACAATATACCGTACGAAGTGTCGCTAAACAAATGAAGGTCATATTGGACGATGGAATTCTAGGAGGTAATGTGGAAACTACTTACTAGTTAACCACCTGCAAACAAACACATTGACGCGGGTGGTCATACTCCAATGAAACCAGGAAGTCCCTTCAAGATCACGAGCTGAACAGAGAGCAGGACCTGTCGTCCTATCACGAGGTTCGTTATGGCTGAAATTGTATTGAGGCTGCCGATTGGGTGATGGAGTCCCCCTCTCCTTCCATCTCGTGACCGTTTGAAAGGACTTTGCCTGGAGGTCCTAGGTTCGAGTCCCGACAGCGGCAGGATTTTCACCACTGGCTTTTCACCTAGATCGAATTCAGTCGCTGTCTTGAGAAGAGTTCTAGCGGCCGGCTGCTCTGATCAGTAGTTTTCCGTGCTTTCCCCGATCAATACCAAGCGAATGCCGGAGCAGTACCCTAACAAACGGGCCACGGAACACACGCGATCATTCCTTCCTCTTCCTTCTTCCATCCTCACCCCTAACGCACGCAATAACACTAACATGCACTACACTACCACAGATGCCGGAAGACCCGTCGGGGAATTAGAACGTGTCCTGGCTGGGGCGGTGCCTCGCTGGTGGGAGAGTCCTGGTTGCGAAAACCTCCGTTAGCCGACGGTAGGTCGGCGCTGGATCTGACAATCCAGCAGAGGAAGACCGCTGCCACCTCCCGAGCGAAAACACGCACTACACTGACGGGACTAATGACCATTAGTAGTTGACGCGTCCGGAATCACTAACAATCAATCATTGGAAGAAATGTTTCTTTTAATCGAAGTATAATATGCAGTTTAGTTGCCAGGAGTAGCCAAGAGCTTTCTCTGCGGAGTGTCCCCCCGCGTGGCCGTGACCCGGGGTCGCGTGGGCAGGGGGAGCGGGAGCGGGGCAGGTCCCGCACGGGGTCAGTCGGGAGCGGCCGGGCGGGTGGGCGGGCGCCCCGCCCCCAGAGACGCGCTAATTTTTGCGTCGCCGCCCCGCGGGGCGTGTTGGTCGCGGCGGTGGCGGCGGTCGCCCTGGGGATTAGCATGTCAAACACCGAGCGCGCGGCGCCTCTCGCGACCACGCCCCCTTCCCACCACCATCACACACACACACACACACACACACACACACACACAGGGCTCGATGCTCGCGAGAGAGTGCGGGCGCTCGCGGTCGCCGACGCCCCCTGAATGGCATGTGCATAATAATATAGTATGTGAGATAATGCAATGTGTGCTGGTACTGATGTTTAGCATAGTGTAAGTGATGCAAGTGTTAGAAATGATGCAGAGCAAATTAGCTCTCTTTCTCTCCCTCTGTCACATAATAGAGTAGTGTACGAATATGTATGTATAAACAGATGACGGATAAGGTAGAGAGATAGATAGTTTTCTTAAATAATCTAATTTCGTTATCCATTTCTCAGAGTGAGTGTCTTCTACTTTTTTATTGCTCTGTAAGTAGTCATTATTGGGTAACAGTAGCGTAGCTAAGGGGGGGCAGGACACGGTGCGTTCCGGGTGAAAGCATGTAAAGGGTGATACCAGTTATAAAACTGTATAGTTAAAATTATATAATTTTATTTTATTTAAAAATTATATATTAAAATAATATATACATATTAATTTAATAGTTATGAAATTAAATCACTTATACTAAGAAAGTAAAGATAAATGCAAAACTATAGGCAGTGATCCCCAATTTTTCAGTGGTCCAAGAGTCTCGATTTCTTTATCGTCTTCGATAACTGTATCTTATCGTAAATCTTGATGAAATAATCAACAAATTATCTTTAATATCGTGCGAATATGCTTGTATTTTTATTAAATAAAGTATGAACTATTCAGATATAGATATAATTATATTTAATTTAAAGGGGGAAGACCATTGGATTTGTCCCGGGTGTCAACTTAAGCTACGCTACTGTTTGGTAAAATGAGTCGCTAGCCAAATGGTCTAAAATTTGTATTTACTTAATTTGAATATACGTTTGCCCTTGCTTAGATACTCAAAGAATCCCCATCTTTTCTTAAGTAAAATAAACAAATTAGTGCAAACAATGTTCGGTTTATAAAATTATTTCTCTACGTTCTTTGGTCGTTTTTGTTTTCTAGCATGAGAAAGGCTCAAAATAGCAAATAGCACTTTCATAGTGTGCGAGTTCTAGAAACAGTAAAAAAAATGTTAAGCAAATGAGTTTACTGGCATAAATTACGTAACACAATATAATTACCGAAGTTACATAACTCAAGTAACTTAATGTGATTACCGACGAAAGTTTTACATAGCATAAGAAAATAATGCTAATCTATAATATCCTTTTTGGTCCTTATACATACTTGCTTTTACTATTTATTGCTTTGAAATTGTTAGGTACGCGTACGGCAAAAGAGACTTTTCTACATGCGTACAGCAAAGTAGTCACAGCAATGCATGACAATTGCATACTGCAAAGTGATCACTGGAGCGACCTGAATCAGAATGGTCTCCGTCGCCCATATTGAGAATTAAACCAAGATTATGAACTTATATGTTTCTATGAAATTGTTCTAACACGAAATGTACGCAACACGCACAAACAGATACTTTTCGTCCTCATTCCATATTTACGGAGTCTGCTTCTCTCGTTGTCTCGTCCGTCACCATTTTATTTATTCGCCAATCTCTCACTTTCTGTACTAGTTACGTAAATAACAATTCTATCGAGCCAGTCACACAATAAGAACGAAAATGAAAACTCCAGAAACTTCTCTCTCTGAAACAGGTATATCAACGTTTTACGGCACCTGCAGCCACCTACTCAGCATTAAGTAACAGCTGCCCCAGAACATCCGCAAAGCACCCTGTGCTGCGGGGCGTTGAGAGCAGGGAGGAGGCTGAGCAAAAAGGCGCGAGGGCGACGTAAGAAGGCGCAGACAGCCTTGCAAGAACCGTAAACCGGCAGTACTTAGGGGGCGGAGACCCCGGCTACCCCGCCCGCCCTCGCCAGCACCCTCACCCTCGCCCTCACCCTCACCCCCCACGCCCACGCCCACGCCTTTCGCCCCCCCCCCTCGCTCTTGTTCTCGCCCTCGCCCTTTTCCTCGCCCTCGCCCTCGCCCTTGCCCTCCCCCTCCCCCTCGCCCTCGCCCTTGTCCTCACCCTCGCCCTTACCCTCGCCCTCACCTCCGCCCCCGCCCTAGCTCTCGCCTTCGCGCTCGCCCTTGCTCTCGCCTCGACCTCACCCTCGCCCTCGCCCTCGCCCTCGCCCTCGCCCTCGCCCTCGCCCCGCCCTCGCCCTCGCCCTCGCCCTCGCCCTCGCCCTCGCCCTCGCCCTCGCCCTCGCCCTCGCCCTCGCCCTCGCCCTCGCCCTCGCCCTCGCCCTCGCCTGTTCCCTCGCCTGTTCCCTCGCCTGTTCCCTCGCCGCAGCTCTGCGAGATCAGGGTGTGATGGAGTGAAGCCAGATGAAATCAGTGCCGGGGGGAGATGATGAAAGTGTGACAAATATAAGAGAAATCAGGAAGAAAAAATGTAAATCAAGAAATAAATGTGAATATATTGGGCAGTCTTGATTAAAATGACGGACATATTAGCAAAAACACGGTGCTACATTACACCAGTGACATAAATAAGTGAATTAAAGGAATAATTTGAACTTCAACGTGCCATTGCTCTTTTGTCTAATAAAATCCGAGACAAAATGTGTACATTGCGGTAATTTCTTTCAGGATTCCTCTAACTCTCTCTAATTTCGAAGCTTATAAACTGAAACTGAGAAATACATCAAGGATAAGTTCGAAGTGTACCGTTCCGGATATTTTAACTTTTGGGTGTACTTTACAAGACGCCTCTTGGAAATTTTCACCATTGTTTTCTGGAATATAAGAAAATGAGAAAGTGTATATTTTTTAAATACGGTGTAGTTTTGATTTTTATTAAAACGCCTGACATTTTGAAAATTGCTAAAATCTATATATTAATTCATCTTTATATTTTATACGTGTTTTTTATTAGGAAGATGATTGAACTTTATACTGAACCAAATTTCACGATTTTTGCATCAATTGAAAGGTGAGGGGCCGTTGATGATTTATCACTTGCTATTTTAACCAGTTTGTAGTATAAAAAACACAATTTTAATTGTGTTTTAAATTAATAGAATAAACATTGTTTCGTCATGCCGTTATATCTTCATTATGTCGTTATATCTAATACACATACGTTAGACTGTAGGTGTATCAGTTGGTCTATTAAAAGGATTATGTGTTTCGTAGTATTCAACAAGCAAGCAAGCATACACGAGTGTTAGATTACAGAGAGATAGATTTTAAGTTCGATGATTGTGTGTTTTTCAATACAAAGTTTAGCGAGTATATGTAAAAACCAATGTCAATAAATCATTTGAAACACGTGTCCCTTCATAAAAGTTTCATAATTTTTAACGAGATTATAATAACGTATTCCCCATTACCATTTTAAATTAAGATGTATGGCAGATTTTTCTGCAATAGTCCTCTGCAATATACATGCCCAGATATTCGTAAATATGAAACATTTCGTTTACATTTACGGAAACATGTTTAACTATGAGTTGATAGTGAATAGTGATTATATTGTCTCAGAATTTGTAAATCTACTTCGTTTCATTAGTCTTCAAGAATAAGCACTGAACGGGACGAAAAAAAAAGTTTTTTGAGGTTTTGCGATTTTCCGTATAGTGAATGAGTAGCATTTTGCAACTTTTATGCATGTGTTCTTGTCGTTTGAGGTAATCAGAAGGGTTCAGCTAATTCAAATTTATTTTCTAATCTGACCTACTCCTCTAACATTAAAGTCAGATATTTCTTTCTCAATGCAATTTGTCTCTCAATTAAATGGCATTAAGCAGAACTGACGAAACCACAAAAATGCAAAACTTTAGCAATTACATTTTCTAAACAGGTGAAAAACATTTCTTTGATTTTCAAATACATCCAAGTGATGTTTGCGTTGTGATGATATGTGGAGGCAGAGGACATAAAACACATTACTGTTCGTATGTTCATAAATTCATAAAATAACTAAAGTATATATTATTGATGAAATTACGAAACTATTTGAATGTATGTCGAAATTTTAAGGTATTCCAGCTTCTCAAGCAAGTTTTCAACCGTATTAATTCTTGCCGCTTAGATATTTTCTGTATAACTTCATTCAACTAAAGATTTTTAAATGATGTCATGCCCATTTTTCGAACATATGAATAACTAGCGTGCTAAATGCAAATTCTCGCGAGTTAAAACCCTACCCTCTTCTCTCTTTTTCCACTTCCATATGAAGCCTGTAATATATCTATTCCTTGAAGACCCTCATAACCTCCGTCACTTGTTCTATATGACTCCTTGTCACTGATAGCAATACCATATATCCTTGTCAATAAAAAATAATCTTATTTAACGTTTGAACCGAAGATCTACATACACCCGTGTAATTCAATCGCGTATAATATCAAGTAATTAGTTCAATTTCATATTCAGTTGCAGATTCTATAGGCTCTGAACAGATGGGGTAGAATCGAGAAGCGTCGAACCTGCAAAAATTTAATAGAATGTTCACGAACATCTCATCCTATATATTACGGTGTAAGGAAGGTTTTTTTAGGCCTGTGGCTTCAAAATTTTAGTTTTTAAGGTCCTAAAAGGCTTTGTCTAGGAGTTAACTACATAGATATATACAATGAATGTTGCGGGTTGCATTTGATATGCATATTTAGATACGTTTATTCCAACTACTCCTTAGGGGTCATCCATAAATTACGTGAGGTCTTTAGGGAGAAGGGGGTGATGCGAATATCACCTAATCTTACGTTGGGGAGAGGGGGGTTCGGCAAATGTAACGTAATTTCCCCCCCTAAAACCAGTGCTAAATTGCGAGAAAACTGAGACAATTTAAGCGAAACACGTTTCTATACTAAAATATAACTAAATATTACACAATATTTTTTATCGCAGTTATGTGAATGCTACAATAAGTAGCATAGTATAATGTGAAAAATCATCTAACAAAATTACCAAAATTTTTATCGTTAATGAACTAAACCTCTATTTTTATGACCTCTATTTTTACAGAAATTTTAAAGTAAAATTAGAGAGCGCATTTAGAAGTGTAATAATATTCATTGTAATTCAGTCACTAATTTCTAAATACTAGTCATATTTAGTCTCATGTAAATATAATTGAGCAAATGATATTTTTAAAAATAAATTTCAATGTAATCAATCACAAATTAACGTGTTTACATTAAAAATACGCATTTTGAAAACTTTCACGTGTGGTTGGAAGGTGGAGACGGTGCCGAGCTAAATCTCACAATCTCTCACTGAGGGGGAAGGGGAGTCGAAAAAGGTAATTTATGGACAGCCCCTTATATCAGTCAAAATTAAAATGCAATTCGTCACGGCTCCGTGAAATTCTCTTTCTTTGGATATCTCATTTATGAAGATTGGTTAGGAGTGAGAGCAGCAACAGTTATGTATATTATTAAAATAATATAGGAGGCGACTTTTTTAGTAATAGCACTAAGATGAGGAGATGCCTCACTCTGCTGCGCATTTCCACTACTTTTCAACAGAATTTACGAATAAATTATTTTACGTTGCAATTTATAATTTAAAATAACTAATACATTTGTGTCATGAAGAATCAGAGCTTAATAAAAATAACCCATCAATAATCTCTACGAATAAGAAATGATTAGAACAAATACTTTCAGAAATATTTATATTTGGATAACCATGAGATATTCTGCGGTGTGGAAAGCTCCATGTGAAGAGCAGTTTCTCCACATGAGTGATAGAACCGAAGGCCCAGTGCACATTAACGGATCGCGGTCGGCCGCAGAGGCGCCTGCCAATCCGGTTGCCATAAAACCTCCCACCGCCTCAGCGAGTGGCCGAGGCGAAGCAGGCCTTCGAAAGCAACGCCGCGTCCACTTCTGCAGCTGTCAAACTTAACGGCCTGTCTTTTATACTTTACGGCCAATGTCCTTAAGCGGTTGGTCTTAAAATCTATTATGAAAGACATTTCATCTAAGTTTGGGCCATTTACTCGGGAACACCTAAAACATGATTTCTTTCGCTGCTACTGAGCAGCAGTCGCTTTCGGAAATACTGACGTAACTCAAAGCAAAGTTAGCTGGAGCAGAAGGACAATGACCGCCCGCAGAGAATCCCGCACCAGCCGTCTCAGAGTGCGATTGGATTTTCTTTCTTGGTTGAACAAGGAGCTAACTTCCACTACTTTTCTTTAGGTTTTAAGATATTACTAATACAACTTATTTACTAGTAATAATATATCAAAACAGATAAACTAATTATTTGGAATTGCATAAAGTAGATAGTTGTTTGTTAGCATGTGAAAAGTAGTGTGATTTCTTCAATTTTTTGCGAAAAAGTTTTTTTATTAAAGGTCACTAATGAGTCTGTATATTTGTAATCCAGTGTTTTGTATGTTAATAGTTTTAGTTCAGTTGTAGAAAAAATTAAAATTTAAATGAATTCTGATGATTCTAAGTAAGGTTTTGGTTTATAGAAGATTTTAAATTTGTATACCAAAATACAAACTAAATAACTGAATTATAATAGTCTGCAACATTCTGGATGCGATTATTTTCCTCATTTCATTTTCTTCTTGTGTGATAGAAGGAAACAAAAAAGTTAGATACAGAACATAAAGAGGATAAACATTTTAAAATTCTTATCCTCATTAATAGCATTGAACTACACTGATGGTTTATCATAAGTTAAAAAAATTTAACTAATTTCGTATTAACTATAAGGATGATCGACCTCAACAATGGGGAACATAAAGGAATTACGTATATGACGACTGATAAACAATGAAAATGTCAGGGAACGCAGTGTGATTAATAAAGGGAAAATTTATTTTTATTTATTTATTTGTTTGTTTATTTATTTATTTATTTATTTATTTATTTATTTATTTATTTATTTATTTATTTATTTATTTATTTATTTATTTATTTATTTATTTATTTATTTATTTATTTATTTATTTATTTATTTATTTATTTATTTATTTATTTATTTATTTACTTATTTATTTATTTATTTATTTATCTATTTATTGTACGTCAAAAAACAGTTGAAACTGCGTATGACGTGCTATGGGGAGAAGTGAATTCTGTGCACATTTTCAAAATTCTGTGATTCCTACACTGAGTAACTATACTACATAAATTTTGAAAATTAAAGAAAAAGCTCTCATGTAATAAAATCTATTTTCAAGGATAAATAAGCAATACATTTTGGGCTCTTATCCATGATGTCCTTCGTCAAGGAATAATACTTCCTGCCGCAACAACATGGAAACGATAATTTGAATAACTATATTTCCCAATGAATTCTAGAAGACGTGCACAGATAATGAAGTTACATTTATGTCCAGAAGCAAAACAAGGGGCCATCTCAATAGTGTTATTAGTGGCGAATAGAGTATGAACACGTATGTAATTTCCGTGGATATTTAGTTAATTTACGAAAATAATCCAAAGATCGATAGTCAAGGAATAACTAAATAAACCGCTTGGGAGGCCAAATAGAAATAAAAATGCGTAGGAGGAAGGGATGAACCTGTGTAATAGAAGCAAATAGAAAGTGAATGAGGTACGTGTTGCGCATGGCATGAGAAAGAAGAAGAGCGCCTCTTATAAACAGACGAGCAGAAGAGATTCCGAATCTGTGACGACCGGATGGTGATAAAAGATTCTCTGAGGTAGTCAAACAGACCAATAGGGTAAATTGTTGAAGGTAGAAATGTTGTCAGTGTAACAAAGGATAAATCAGGCGAGGAAAAGAAGATGCCACGATAGGATTGGACTACGCAGGAAAAACAATATTTAGAATGGACACGAGAGTGACGGCCAAGTATGCTGAGGACACGAGCAGGAAAGTTATTAAATGTGACAAATAAATCTAAGTAATGTAAGAAGAGCAGGTTTTGGAATAGATATAAATAACTTTTCAATTAAACTTATAATAGGTAATGGTCATGCATGCAAGAGAATAATAACAGGAAATATTAAATAACGACAGGGTTGATATTGTTACTGTACTAGGGAGTTATAAAGTTTCATGTTTTTTCTTTTGTTTTTGTGTATCAGAGAACCATAAATTTTAATGTTACTTGATTTTTGAACTGATATTATTATTATTATTATTATTATTATTATTATTATTATTATTATTATTATTATTATTATTATTATTATTATTATTATTATTATTAACGATAAGGAAAATCCCCGAATCCCAAATAAAAAAGTAAATATTTGTTACGTAACGTTCGTAACCTAATATATGTAAGGATGGTCTTCAAACCCACAAATAAATTTTATCTGGTTGGATAGACGTCGGTATGTAATTACAATTGTCATGGTAAATAATCAAATAGAATATGGAAGAATAAAGTTCGTATATTGACAATAAAATATAATTGTCGAATAATACGAAGAAAATCCGCCAGACTACCAATATAACCCTTTTTTAAGAATGTCAGTATTAACTATGAGTGTCCACACAAAAATGACGACCTCTTTATTTTGAGTGAAGTTATCACACGGGTTTGATTATTAATATTATATAATAATTTAATTATGAACTCTACTTTTAATAAAAAATTAACATATTATGGGAAGATGAAAAAAAGTACTTATTCGTTGAAGAAACGAAAATCATCTTTATTGTAATTTCTGCGAAAATATAATTATTGTACCCAGATAAATGTCTACAATGAGCTAGTTAAATTGAAAGGCCAAAGTCGTATTTTAAAACGAACAATTGCAGGTTCCTCTTTTTCGGAAGCGACCACTTTCCCCGCCTCCGCCCAGTGCTTTCGCGAAGGGCCCGAGGAAATACAACCGCTTGGGAACAAGGGGCTCCGGTGCCGTTCGCTGCCTTTCGGAGCGACCTCGTCCACCGAGAAGAGCACGAGAAACGCGACCGGAAGTGACGGGGGAGCGGAAGTCGTCGGCGGGTCGCGCAGCCAGTCGGAGCGAGCGAGGGGGGGGGGAGGCGAGCGTTCCAGCGCCAAGCCACGAAGACGGGGCTCGAGGCGCAGGAGGTTTCCAGGGCAACCGGAGTGGGGAGAGGCGATGGTTTGGAGGGATGACGCCCTTGGTAGTAATAAAGAGGTAGTCGGGGAGGAGAGTTGTAGATGAGGATGAGGGTGAGGTTGGGTAGGTAGATGTGACAACAACGATGATTTCGGAAAAGAACTCTCGTTGGAGCTGACGGTACAGACGCTGAGGAGAGAGGTGAAGTCAAAAGTCAAAGAGAAGGTAGAGATGCTTGAAAATTTCTTCTTAAGCTTTGTACTGAGGAATGACGAGTATTTCGAAATCACAGAACATTATAATACTAATGGATAAGGTAATGAATGACTGGAACGACTTTTATATCATTAAAGATGATCCAAAGCGAATAAAACGTAATAATAATAATAATAATAATAATAATAATAATAATAATAATAATAATAATAATAATGACTTATGACGAAACTCGGGCCATAAGGCCCGCCCTTCCGCCGAACCACGTAAAAACGTAACCTGTAAGGTTAATGCCAATGACATCACCAATAAAAGCGACGAAATAGAATCGGAAATATATTTGAGGAAGATGGCAACAGTGGTGCTGGATCTATAAAGTCAATTGCACCACTTGTGATGGGGTGATCCAGTATCAGCGAAATAATAGAAATCGAAGGAAACTGAAGTCGCCGTCGCGAAGAGTGATTTAGAAGCAGCGGTAGCAATGATAATGACGGAAAGAGGGAATTCAACTGCAGAAATGGAAGCAGCGCAGGAGGAGAGGGCGGAAACGACGAGAGTGGTGATGGTGACGGTGGCCGTGCCGGATTACGACCGAAGTGCAACGCTGAATTTTTTATACCTTACTCTCAGAATAGAAACGCGCCGTTTCGTTTCTCGGCCCTTTTTGCCTCTCTCGTCCTTTTCTTTTCGCTTTTCCCTCCCATTTTCCCGCTCACCAAACCGGCGTCGCGGTCAGAGAGTCTGGGTGGTTCCCGCAATTTTGTACTACTCTTTCCCAATGGCGACTTGAAACCTGGGAACGAAAGTGACTTTAAGCTTTATACGGGAATGACGGAAGGAAATGCAAGAGAGACCGGATCTCTAAAGCGAGCGCAGGCGAGGATCCTTAGGGATGCGGCAGGTGCGGTTTCTTTTTCTTCGGATTTTCTACCATTACCAAACGACGTCGAAAGGGGTCTTTCCTCAAGAACAGCCCCACGGTAGGAGAGAAGAAGGGAGAGACGAGGAGAGGACGGAAAGGGAGAGCAGGAGAAGGAAAGAAGGAAAGCTAAGAGCGATGCCCCATTCTAATAAGTCGCAGGAATGTGCTCCATTTGCAAAGGACGATACGTTCCGCGTTTTGCTGCGAGTTCTACACAAACGCGAGAAGGAACAAATTGCGCGAGCTCTGTAGCACATTCGTGGCTGATTTGCTTCCCAAAAGGGTAGTTCGCTTGCGCTATTAGTTCAATGAAATATTGCAACAGTAAATTGCGCTATAAAACAAAGAACGTGTCATATGAACATGGTACGAACGACTTTAACAAGATTTAACACAAGAAAACACCAGAAATTAAACAAACCAGAATTTACATAAACGAGAACTGGCACAGTAAATATCACGTTTTAGTGCGGACCAGATCTCGAAATTGAGGCCACACTATTGAATCAAGAGGTAGGAAATTTTTTGAATGACAATATTACATACGTTTCTTAGGGTAGAACTATCTTGCACAAAAATAATTACTGTATTTTTTTGTCTCTCAGCTTTAAATAAACATACACTAAAACTGTCGTATATTCGCAGCTGTACACACATCAACACCTCATATATACATATTTTACATTACATATACTATTTATAATAAAAATATCAAACAGACTAGTGTAAATATAACTGATATATTTTTACTTTCTCGTTACGGAGTAGAGAGAAAGTTATGTAATGCTGCGCCAAAAATCGATGAATTTTCGGCAGAAAAACACTTGTTACAGGACCCTAGTAACGAAAAAGTGAATAAAGCAGTTGCTTTATTCAGAAAAAAATCCTGTTATAAGTGGTGTAGCCAGAGTCGATGTTCTGTGTGTGTATGATACCGAAAAATCGAATGACGGCAAAACATCTGTCCGTCTGGCGGCCTGTCCGTCGGTCTGTGAACGTCATTGGCTAAACCGTTCAGTCCGTTTCCTTCCAAGTTGATATTCCCTAATCGATCTGACTAATATCACGGTCTCTTGAATTCTGTTGGGTACTTAACATGAATACTTTGGGGCATTTTCCAAATTTTCAAAAGAAATGGCTCCATCGTTTTTGATTTTCCTTATTGTATAGTGTGAGGGGCGTTTAAGAGAATGGTGCAGATCTCATGTTCATTGATAACCCTGGTTTTTCGAAAAATTACAAAAGCTCAAATTTTTTTTCGGAGTCCTAGAATTAAAGATAAGAGTGTTTCTCTTAATGAAATTTCTTTCTTAAAGATATAGCGTAAAAATTTGGGCGAGCAAGTGCGTGCTGTTTTAACACTACTAGATTCTGTACCGATTAGAGCAGCTGGCCGCTACAACTCCCCTCCAGGCGGTGACTGAATTTGATTCTGCTGTGTAGGTGGTTTTGAAAATCCACTCTATAACTCGGTGCCAATGATCTGCCGGTCAGCGACGCTGGAGTCAACTGCAGTTACAACTGCCCATCTCGATCAGTTTTTTCGTCCAGTTTCCCTTATCCATTGAGCAAATGCTGAGATGGCCCCTCGTTTTGCTTCTGGACATAAATGTAACTTAATTTTCTGTGCACGTCTTCTAGAATTCAGTGGGAAATACAATTATTCAAATTATCGCGGCAGGAAGTAATAAGAGCCAAAATTTATTGCTTATTTATCTTTGAAAATTGATTTTATTACATGGGAGTTTTTTTGTTTTCTTTTCTCCTTTCAAAATTCAAAATTTATTGCTTATTTATACTTGAAAATAGATTTTATTACATGGGAGTTTTTGTTGTTTTTTTTCTCCCTTTCAAAAATTCATAATTTAAGTAGTATATGACTTAGTGTAGGGATCACAGAATTTTGAAAATGTGCACACAATTCACTTTTCCCCATAGCACGTCATACGCAGTTTTTAACTGTTTTTTGACGTAAAATAAATAAATAAAATAAATAAAACTGATCTACCACTCCCGTTTGAGGTAAAGGTGGGTTGAGCGAAGTGTGATGGAGGTAAGGGATGCCCAGTCGAAGGGATAAACGCCACTGACTTTCTGCGACGCGATGAGACAAAAGGGCAAAAACTTCAAGAAAGGTTACTCCAGATATTAATCGCACGACTTTTTTTTACCTTGACCGATGATCTTGCTTCCCCTTCACTGGCACAATAAACAGTTGAAGGAAAAGGCTCGCAACGAGCACCAATAACAGCATTGCAAACATATCTTCACTGGTGCGAAACAGAAAGTATTTTCTGTCGAAGACGAGAACTGTCCGTGATTTTCTCCAAAATATCAAAATAAATGACCCAAGCACGTAAAGATCCATCGCTGGAGATACCACGGATCTGTTGAGAAAGTTACAACACAAATTATTGTGAAAAGTGCGCAGGCATGACTAATACTTCAGATTGGCATTGCTTCGCAAAATCTAGTAGACGATTGCGTAACTAATACTTCCATTCCTTAGTTCCTTTCTCGTACTAGTTAGTTTTCTAATTTTTGGCCAGGTCTAGATTTCGGTCGTGCCCCATTCGCATGCCGTCTATCGCCGCCCAATCATTTCTTTTTCACATTTGCTCAATTTTTCGGTTTCTTAATGGCAGAAACGAAAACTTACTTCAATAATATAATTTAGTAAAACCTCGTCCTATATAGAAATTTTCGTTGATTTGGAGCCGCTTTTATGAAAATGATGTTTAATAGTTACTGTAAATGCCAAATTTCAAGCTTTTTTCATGGAAAACTATTGAGATTACGGGAAAAATATTGGAAGTTATTTGAAGCACTTCTACTCGCAAACGTAAAAATGTATACAAAATGGGAAACATAAAAAAGCATGGGAGATATTCCAAAAAACTACAACAAATGTTAACATTTCAAAACCACAAAATTAAAGGTAGAAATGTTGGACTTAAACATAATGTATCAGCCCATTAAAGAAAACTCAATCACAATTTTTTAATGTAAATGAGTAGTTTTCACATAATTTGTGGTTGAAATTAATGAAAATTTTAAAAAGAACACGATCGCATAAACAAACTTATCTTTTAATTAATTTTCTATGTATTAAAAAAAGATCGCTAAAGAGAATGGCCTCGGTTTCATTTTCGTTGATATCTCTGATTTTGCCTCCAAAATGTTGGCTGGTTCTTTACAGATTTATGTAGGGGTACAATATAGCTAAACAGTTAGAAATAATGCGAGAAAGTTTGTGCCGTTTTAGCACCGCAAGTTAACATCAATGCAAATTTTATTGGCTATAATATATAAATTCTAAATTAATAACATTCATGTAAAGTATTATATCTGCAAGTCGATTGTCTTTAGAAACATTATCATGGAGCAATTGCGAACGAGAAATGAATAATAGAATGGAATCACAAAAGTTAAAAGGAATTCGAGATATTTAAACTTTGCCGACAATGGAGTTTTATTAAATTAGAGTTAATTGTTTGAAGCAACGAATCAAAACTGTTTCTAGTACATTATATTATTTTCATTAAATTACATTTTTGTAAACATTTGCGAGCGAAACTTTCGTACGTTTTCTTGCGACAAGTGAAAAAATATTTAAAAAAATAAATTGAAAATAGGATGGATGCCCTTAGATTGTCACAAAAATGTAAACTGAAAAAAGTGTCAGCTTCAAAAAGGGATGTATTAATATTTCTTTAAAGAACCATAATGGAACGCTGGTCTACACATTTGCGAAATAATAGTGAAGAACTTTATCTTCCAAACGAGGTAAAAATAAGGACCAATTGCAAATAAAAATGGGAGAAAAGACTTCTTAACGAATTGTTTGCATGTCGTTAGCAAGAGCATGCAGAGAAGATTGTAGTAAGTTAACTGCACAAAGCATGGTTAAGCCAAGATTTGGTGTATTTTTTCGCTCGTAACATTTAAGAAATGAGTTGATGAATTCACTTTAAAAACATAGATAATCCTCTGCAAACATTCACGAAATAAATTAAAACTATGGGTTGCTAACCGCAATATTTCGCTGTGTTTAAAACACAAAAATATCCACAAAATAACGAGAATTTATTTGATTGTTGTTTATAGGTATTAAATTGACCAGTTATTAGTTTTGAAATTCTTCCTTTTTTGTATCATATAAGTCTTTAACACATATAATACATATGAACTTATCGTATATTAACTTTGTTCAAGCTAATATGTGAAAAGTGACTGATTTTAGCTGTGAAATCGCCTTGATTGAGGTTGAGAGATGGTTAGGATAAGAACAAATGTACACAACTTCATTTTCAATTGTTATTGTCTGTGAGATTTTCTATTTATATTTCAAATTACAGGGTATCAAAAGGGTATGGGACTCTGGAGTGAGAGGGTATTCAATAGCGACGGATGCTCTTACACTATGTATCTAGGGACACCAGCACACATTTTAGACAAGAAAGACAATTGATCATTGTTGCATTTTATTACTAATTAATATATTTAGTTTTCAACTCATTAATAAGAAAATACAAATTTATGAACATTTAAAATATTCCTGTAACATTTCGTGCAGGAGAGAGACAAAATACTCCCTCAACTAAAGTTTCCACCGTCAAGAAACAATCTACAAACCAACTCATTCTTTTACTCCAAAATTCTCGATTGCATCCGAATCTTTCTCCCCTCCGGTAACGCATTCAGCAGCACTACAGCAGTGCTAAGATGGCGGGGCGCGTTGCTATTAACCTGGGCACTCCGCTCAGCTCTAACTTCTCCACGGCCTATTAATCCCGCCGCCGCCGCCGCCTGGGGCCGTCAGGAAAGAGCGGGGGTGGAGGTGGAGGGGGAGGGGGGCGTGAGGGATGAGGACGAGGTTGAGGGGCGCGAGGAGAGAGGGGGCCGCCGACATCTTAAGCAGATGAGCCACAGAGCTGAACGAGCTGCGAACCGCTGGGAAGAAACTCCGCTCCGGAGTTCGAAGTCGGGGCTCCATTTCGTAGACGGACGTAACAAGCATTCCGTTTCGCGCCCTGATTGTCGCAATAATTGCAGCGGGGGGGGGGACTCCGGTTGTGGTGGTGGGGGTGGTGGAGGAGGAGAAGGGGAAACAGGTTGCGGTGGCGGTGAGGGAAGCAAGTAGCTGAGATATAAGGGTGAGTTGGTTGCGTCTAGCGAAGTGTATCTGGAGAGAGAGAAGCATTATTGGTGGAGCGTGAGCATTACCGTGCATTGTTTGCCATTGGCTATTAATGCCAGCGTATAATTTCCTTTGGCTATTAATCCTGAGCAGAAGTAAATTAATCTTTAGTTTTGATAATACACTGTATATTGATAATTTTTTGATGATACTTTTTTCAAACCGTACAAAGACAACCTCACATGACATGATGTCATGAAAATTTCCCAGCCTTTTGTTTTGTATTTATTCACCAAATATATTCATTTTATTTGGTCACATAATTCAATAGTATAGTCTGAATGCATTTTATTCTGAAACGCATTACTAGAAATATCAGCCTTTTTTAGTACTTTCAATTATGAATGCCAAAAATGGTGGCATTTCCTCAAAGATCTGAATAATTTTCTTATTTATTTTTAGTTTATCGATACTATCAATATATCCGAGAATATAACATTAAGTAACAGGAATTTTCTTTGTCATAAAGACAATTAAATGCTTCCTTAATGTGATCAAGTTCTATATTCTGCATTCATAGGAATGCTCATTGCTAATCCTTTTGCGGTTGGTTGTTCTACACTTCAATGATGATTTCCATGAGTATTTAATGTTTCTTTTGTCTTAATATCTTGCGAAGTTAATATTAGTTATTGTTTACTTCTAATTTTATGTATGAAAATTATTTTTAACGATAAAATCGTTTATGACTCAAGCATTATCGTGAAGCAAATAAGTGCGATGCCGTGAATAAGATGACAGAAATAGAAGAGTGGATTCCAAAACCAACTAAGTCAATTTTTTATTTCGAAGTTATCCCTGTTTATAAGTAGTTAATGAATCAAACATGGTATACATGGAAATAAAGTATTTCCAAAAAGTACTTAGTCAAGAAGTTATTAAGCCGAAAACTGTGATTTTTTCCAAATCGTGCTTATTCATGTATATAAAGACATAAAAAACTCTCCTACTAAAAAAAGCAGTTTCTAACTTAGTGGGTTTTGGAATCCACCTCTTCGATTGAGTGCAGTTTTATAAGAAATTCTGGAGCAAAACGAAGTTAGAGCAGTTGAAAATAATGTGTGTGAATTGGTGGGAGAAATAAATTGAAATGATGGTATGTAGGTATTTGCAGTGGCGTACCTAAAGGGGGGAGCGCTTCATACGGTGTTTCAACTTCCTTCTCCAGAACTGAATGATACATATGCAAAAATATAGCTTTTACGAATTTTCTATTTGAACGAAAGCCATTCAATATATCAATTGTTAATGTCAGTGCACACGAAAGTTGTTAGTTACGTTTTATAAAGAACCAATATATATATATATATATATATATATATATATATATATATATATGAACACTCCACAGCATTTATGATTCCCACTTGCTTTTTGTTGTTCGTGGAAAACAGTTGAAAGAACCACACGAGTATCCGCTGACAGCTGGAAGAGCAACAGAGGAAGAGATCACGCGAGACAAAAGGGTCTGGTGGCAGAAAACGAAATGAAGGAGGAGTGAAGTCTTCATCCCTGGAGAATTGAGACTTAGAGTTGAACCGTCGCCGCCATTAGAAGTGGGAAGAGGCAGCGCGGAGGAGGGGGCGGGGGCGGGGGCGGTGGCCCAGCTGACTCGCGGGGGAGGGTCTGTGGGAGCGGAGGAGGCGGTCGCGACAAAAGCGAGCGAGCAGCGCGCCCCGCTATCGATTCGCGGACCCCGGAGGAACTGCGGGCGTGGAAGCGACGGGGCAGGGTGGGGTCGCTGGAAAGGAAGGGAAGCGGAGTGCGAGGCGGAGGGGCGGAGATGGGAGGACGCGGAGGCGCGAGGACGCCGGGCGCGAGGGGGGGACGCGAGGGTGCGGGGAGGCGAGGGTGAAGACGCGGGGACCGAGCGCGCCGAGACGCGAGGACGTGGGGAGGCGAGGGCGCGGGGAGGCGAGGGTGTGGGGACGGGAGGGCGCGGGGCAGATGCGGGTGGAAGAGCGGGGAGAGGAAATGCCATGGTGCTGGGAGCGGGGGAAGGGCAATGGGCATGGGAGCATAGGAACGCGGGGCAGAAGGGCGTAGGGAATGATGGGCGCGGAGGCGTAGAGGGGAGGGGCGGGCGCAGGGAGAGTAGAAGGGATGGTGCTGAAATTAGGGATGCGACATTGACTTCAAATCATCAGTTTCAATATATCCATGTTCAAATTATATCGACCCAAAACTATCCATATTTTTAAAACTACTTTAGTAGCCTCTAGCATTAGTGTTCCCATGGGGTTTGAGTCGTGTTTATTAATTTTTAATAGAGATTTAGCTGACACAAAATACTATGAGTATAATAAACCAAGCTTTTAGTACCTGATTGGATTATATGAAAATAATACACTTCATTTATCAATAAAAATCGACTAATTTATTTTTTATCCTCTTTGGCCTGAAGAATCTTCAATTTATTGTCAACTGAAAATTATTATAGTTTTTTATTATACATTTTTCATTAAAAATATCAACCTTAATCAACCAGCGCAATACATTAAAAAATCAGCTTTAATAAATCAATGGTAATTATAGCGATGTTTTTGTATAAATATCGTAGTTTTGAAAACATTTCCATCAGTGATGCGTCTCAGCCTGGGATAGGGGCGGGGGTGCGCAGAGACGAAGTGTCCTTGAAGCGTTTGACGGGATGACGCAGGGGGCCAGTGGGCATGGTGGGGTTGTTTAGTTGTCAGTGAAAACAGGAATGAGCATGACCTCAATATATATATATATATATATATATATATATATATATATATATATATATAAATTGATCGATATTTATTAAAGTCGCATTGTCCTAATGCTCGGTGGCAAACATGGTTCTAATTAGAACTAAAACAATTTCAAAATTATTACAAACGTATACTGTTAGAATTACAGTGAGAATTAGAGGTTGATATTCTAGTTCTTACTAATTTCTAATTATTTCTAAATTGACTTTAAGTTTATCTAACGCATCAGTTCACTACACTACATTACATTGCACTCCTCTTCACTACCCTCCTCTCCTACAATACTAAACTTCACTTCAGAAAGCAGGTCACTCTGGATCACTGTGGCAACGAGGGTAAATTATGTGGTACTCACTATTGTCTGACAATAATAGCTCAAAAATATTTTTAACACTCCGTTCCTCTCCTTTCCTGAAATACATTTGCCACAAAATATGTATTGGGGATTTCTAGGAAGAGGTCAAACAATTTTTCATGTAGCGCATTCAAGTTAATGAAGCTACTTGTAATGTGTTTTTTAAATGTTATTTTAAAAATAAAGGAAACTTTCGTTACTTTTCTCAATAATTGCTTACCTCTACTATTTGATGGTCTTTAATATGATTAATACACACTATATGGTAATTTTAAGTAAATTCATTTGACATAAGTTTTAAGAATTTGTAATATGTAATATATTCTCAAATTTGGCAACTCCATACCTTTTAAAACTTGTGATATTCTGTAAAGTATTTTTAAGAATCTATTTGTTTTGATTCTGATAAAAAAAAAAAAAAAATTTTTTAATGATAGTTTGGATGAGGATACTAAACTTTTTTACACTATGATAATATAGCTTTACATTTCTGAATGTAATGATACAATTGAGCGTTTTGAGAATAAAATACCTGTCATAAACTCCAAGAATTCGCACTATGAAAGATTGTCATGGCTGTATATTCTTGTTCTTTACGTCTTGGAAATTTCTCTCTTAAAATGAAAGATACTCACATTTAGATTCTTTTAGTTTATTATATTATTGTATCATTCTATGGAGATATTTTTATGGCATTAACATTTATCACATATTTAAATGTACTTTTCTTTCTATCCTAGCTTCAGCTAGCTTCAAGAGGAAATGCATGTTGAAAATAGTGCCAAGTAGAAAATTTATTCTGTGAATTTAAAAAAAATGAAATTAGTGAAACAACTGAATTCCATTTGGATTTAAACTTAATAACAACATTAGAAGTTAGAAAATACTAGATTTTAAAGATGATTTACACAAAACTATATGTAGAGTAATGGATTTAGTCGAGGTAATTTGAATTCAAAATTGCGATGAATAGTATTGAAGTAATTTTTGAATAGTAAAACCTGGATATTTTATATAAACATCAATACAGTCAACTTATAATTGACTAACAATATTTTACCAAACGATAAATGGATGGACGGTAACCTGGGATGGATGGAAACTTCACAACACTCGGAAAACGTTTCAAAGGTTTGTAGCCGTACACTTTTGTCTTTCCAACGAATGTGAACTGTATCTACCTAGCCTTCCAGATGAGTATAAACCCGGATGGATGCAGCAAATGGATTCTCTAATAAACGAAGCATAAACGCTAATAACTCTCCAGAGAGCACATGTAAGTGCGTGGCGGGGAGCTGAGAGCGGCTGAGCTGCTCCAGGCGCCTTGCGGCTGCCCGCAGAACTGAAGCTGTTGGCAGAACTCGCAGGGAATGTCGAGGAGACAGGCAATGGAGGCGAGAGGTGGGGAAATAAATGAACAGCGGAGAACGGGAAAACTGACGGAAGGAAGAGAACGGGCGAGGAAGGGAAGAGAAGAAAGTGACGTATGAAAGACACGAAGGAGTACGTATTAGCTTATTAGGGCAAGTACCAATTAAGGAAAGAAGGGGCAAATACTCAACGAAGGGGCAGGGAATACTCAGAGGTCATGGAGTCAAACAAGGAAATTGAAGGAGAACAGAGAGTTGGCAGAACAAAAGAGTTATGTTGAGATAGTGGATGTTAACAGTGTGAACGCTCGAGTGTGTCTTGGTTTATGATGTTTGCGAAGGGTTTGCATTGACTATTCCACTCGTCAGATTAAAACCAATTGTGTTTAACTATACATACGAAATGATCCAATCAGAGCGATGAATCTCAAAAAGTTTACCACTTTTATCTATTCGATTTTTCTTAACGCTTTTCCCTACTGGCCAATCATAAACTGCGACTCATCTATTTTAGGAGGTGGTATATAATCGATAGTTATATCGATGTACAACAAAACTGCATATGTAATATAACATAACCTCTTTGATTTTCACATAGCTTTCAGTTAATTCCAACATATGGCGCATTTTGGAATTCTGTTGGACATAATTTCACTCGTGAAATAGTCCTATTAAATGCCACTCGTGCTTTGAAAATTCTCAAATCCCCTCCTAGCTTCGCGAGTCGGGAATTTATCGACAATTTCCAAAGCACTCGTGGAATTACGAGAAACTAGCTAATGTCAAACAGTGGTTGTGTCAGAGCTACAAAGAGAACGCGATCGGTGGCAGAAAACAAGGAAAGCCAGTAGAGTGAGAAAGAAGTAGAAATGTGCGTTGGCTTGAAGCCCCAAGTGCAGTAGGGATAGGAAAAGAAGTACCGAACTACATGCGCTAGAAACAGACAGGGGCGTGCGAAGATTGATTGAATTGATTGTTAGTGGTTTCGGGAGCGTCATCTACTCGGGTCACTAATCACGTGCGTGTAGTGCGTGTTTTTTTCTCTCGGGAGGTGGCGGTCGTCTTCCTTCGCTGGATGGCGAGATCTGGCACCGACCTACCGTCGGCTAGCGAGATTTCCCCAACCACGAATCTCATACCAGCGGGGCACCACTCCAGCTAGGACAAGCTCTAAGTTCCCGACCAGTCTCCCGGCATGTGTAATAGTGTAGTGCATGTTAGTGTAAGTGTGTAAGGGGTGCGGCTACGACAAGGAAGAGGTAGGAATGATCGCGCGCGATCCGTGGCCCATTTGTTAGGGTACTACTCCGACATTCGGCTGGTGTTGATCGGAGAAACCACAGAAAACTACCGATCAGAGCACCCAGTCACTAAAATTCTCATCAAGACAGCGCTTAGCTCGATCTCGCTAGTGTGGAAATTCCTGCCACCGCCGGGACTGAAACCCTACAACCTCCCGGTCAGAGGCACTGCAGTGACATCAGTTGATGCCCTGAGCCACCTCTCCCGGTGTCGACATGGCGAGACAGGATGCCGAAACAGAGTAGATGAGAGCCCGCAAGCAAAATGGCGAGCCCATGGATCTCGGGAGCATAAGGGGGAGGGGTGAGAGACCGGAGCGGAAGAGGGCAAGTAGGAGGCGGTCTCCACCCCGTCGCGTAGTGCGTTAAGCCCTCGTGAAACTCCCCCGAGCGCCAATGGCGGCGCTGCCGTTTGCGGGTGCAGCGGCTGCTCGTAACCTCGTGTTGTGAGGCAGCCGCCATGGGCTGGGGTCTGGTGCGCGGAGCCTCGTCCAGGAAGAGATTTGGCGCGGCCCACGCTTCATTTTGCAACCCATGGTACATACCAGCCATTTTATAACTAGTCCCAAAAATATGTGGGATGAAACGGCAAAATAAGAAAATAAATGTGTAATTAAAGCAGAAAATAGTAACAGTAATTAGAAAAGAATATTTGCTGAATATGTAAAAATAGATGTATTGTGTAAAAATGGATATAATATGTAAAAATGGATATAATGTGTAAAAATATAAATACTCCCCTAATTTTTGATTTACAAACAAAATAAATTCACACAATTTTAATTGACAGTAAAAATTAATTTTAAAACAAATATTGCTGGGCCTACTGAACTATTCTTATTAGTGAGTGTTTTTCATTTTTTAGAGCAATGACAGGCATTGTACAAAGGTGGGATCTCAAGGGCCAGTAAACAGTATCTGTAACATCATATTCACATGTCTGAAATCACTACTATTCTTCGAAAATTTGGGTTAAATATTATTATTATTATTATTATTATTATTATTGTTGTTATTATTATTATACTTTCTGTATTCTCTAAAAATACTAAGACGTTCGAATTTGTAAGAATATTATTAAAGTATCTTTAAGCACTATTGAATAAGTTAATTATGAATTCTTTTCACAGCCAATTATACACATCAAAAGCAGTATTAATAAAATATTCTTTATGTATTACGTAATTCCAATGATCCATTCACGACTAAATAGATGTTAGTTTGCATTGATAATTGTCACCATACAAATACTATTTTATTATAATTATTTCCTATGCTCTTATCCGAGAATGATAGAATGTTTGTTATAAAAAATATAAACGAACTGTATTTTGAAAAACCAAAAGTATTTTTGACACATTATCACACAGCTAAATCGTCTTAGAAGACAAATAAAAACAAACCTTTAATCCTTTACGAAATATTAGCCATAGTTAATGTTTAATCATTCCGACTTCTTTCTTAAATATACATCAAAGATCACTACTTTTAAAATTGCATTTCATTGGGCGTTCTTAAACCACCAACATCTTCCTCTGAAGATCCGAAAGCTTTCTCGGCGACACATCGTGTTGCCTTTTCTCTCCGCTGGCGCGCGGGGGCGTGTATCGACCCGCGGAGCGCGCGGGATGGGAGGCAGATGCACCAAATGACACTGAAAAATACACGCGCCGCGTCACGGCACGGGCGGGCGGGCGATGGGCGAGCCGAGTAAATCTCAGAGGTTACGCTGCGTGTATTGAGCGGATTTTGTAGGTCTCTGCCTGAATAGCTACGAGCAGAGTTCGCGTCTCTAGACTTTATACCGCTCGCATGCTTCCCAATGTTCCTTCAGAGATATCTTATCCAAATCCCCATGTGGCATATGTGAACGGAGTTGAATGACTTCTCCCAATTCTCTCTAAGCACGATGTTTTCAGTTTTATACGTACATGAAGTATATAATCCAACAATAAGTAAAAAAACAGTAAGGGAAGTTTTAATATTAAATTAAATTTGTGTTCAATTAAAGTTAATTATAAACACTTACTTGTTATTTAATTTGTTATTTTGAAAAACAAAGTAAAACTAACTGTCTGACAAATTGAAACTATACAATTCAATTTGAAAATAAAATTCTCTTTTGCAATTTATGACAAAGTTCTATTCTCGATTCTAAGGTTCTATTCTCACTGTTTCCATTACATATTTATGTACATATCTTGACGCTTGATACTACATATTTTTCCGGTTTCTACTTATTACGTTGGTAGTAACTGCAAAATATTACAATTAATTGACAAGACTTCACGAAAATAATACTGTTTAATGTGAAGCACTTTATTTAAATCACAAAGAGTACACTATTCTTTAAACAATTCCTCTGCAACAACTACTGGAATATACAATTCTGGGTAGACGCGAAACGCGATTTAACTGCTATGCCACACCGCATGTCCCCAAGGCGGGAAGGAGAGTGTGGAGAGATGTTTCCACAGCTCGACTTTTCCGCAGCGCACTTTCCTGTTTTTCCTCGCACCCCGACCGCCGCCTCCGTCGCCCCCGCCGCCCCGCGCAACAGCCGCCGCAGCGCCGCGTCGCGGCGTCACCGCGAACCAGTTTGCTTCGAGGCGCGCGGTATGCACATAGTTAAGGCCAGCTACATTCTTTATCTCGCGCTCAGGAATACGTGAGGGCGGCGGCCGACGTGGAATTTCCGAGTAATGACCTTCCGCGGAAAGAAAAAAGTCCAACTTCGCCTCCAAGATTCGCAATATAACTCACTCCCAAGATTCTCTGTGAAATTACCCGTTGCTGGCACGTTAGTATTTATGATCCGTTTAAGAGATAAAGTTTCTGTTGACGTGCGGCGCAGGGAAGTGCGTTTTCCGACGCTAACAGTGAAATGTGGTATGTGCCTCATTACTTTTGGTGGAGCGCGCGTGACCTCGCTGTTTGGGCAGCAGAAGCACCAAGAAATGTGATTTTAAGAAAGTGTAGTGCGTAATTCAAGTTAAGAGAAGAGAAAAGTTAAACCTGGTCTTGTAGAGTACATTGCTGACATTAACGTAATTTTTTGAGTTTATCAACTTATCTTTAATTTAAGAGTCACTTCTAGCAATTCCTTTCCTGCGTTTCTTTTTTATTTGTTCAAATCTTGATGCCTCACCAACTATCTACTTTTACTTCTTCTTGCAAACTACCTCAGGTCGTGTATTTTTCTTACACTGATTTGATTACGTTTCCGCTTTTGCTATGGAAGTTCTTCTTTGCAAAGAGAGAATGAAGGGAAAAATTTAAAATTTGAATTCTTGATTATTTAATGAAGTTCACCGAACATGGCTGAGCTCATTGAACTTAACTCCAAAGTGTTCGTTTCTTTAATTTACAACTTTACGTTACTTTTAAGATACAAGATGGCAAAGAAAAGCTTAATATTTATATTCTAGGAAAATATTAAGTACCCAAAGCAAGAAAACTCGAGTTCCTAAAAACATTTCAAAGCAATAACATATTTTGATGATTTCCCCGTTCATAATGTATTTTTTCGTATTTTTATGTATTATAATTCGGGGGTTATCAAAAGAGCACGTAATAAAACGATGAGAGTTCATATTTACGTGAAAAACAGTAGATTAGTTATTTACAGCGCCTAATTGTTAATGCACCTGAAGAATTTGCGATATGACAAATCTGCTATATTCTCACTCCTGTTCAACCATTTTATGATTTTATGAAAAGGTGATTTGTGTGCCGTGAAGACGAGGCATTAGATCAATGGTTTTAATTAGAAAACATGTCCCAGCAAATTAACAAACGCCAAACGTTTTGTCGAAAATTTCAATCATTTTTTCATTATTTACCGCTTCTTTCTTAAACCACTGCACCAGTGATAAGTCCTCCCACTATTGTGTATTGTGCCACTATTGTGGCAAAATTTGTAAATCAAAATAAAAAAGATTACAAAATACAGTCATTACAGAATATAGTAAACCAAACTAAATAAGATTACAAGAACATGTGTCAACATCAATAACACATGTGTCAACATCAACCTAGATTTCATGTATCACTAATCATAATCATGTATAACTAATGAATAATGAAGGGATAGGTAAGGGAGGAAATGAAAGGATGGTCAAACTAGTCAATAAATAAATTTATGATCAAGCTGGATTTTACTATGGATTGTTCATTGAGGCATAAAAGGTTGGGATTTGTGCATAATTTTAAGATTTCTAAATTTTCCAAAATATTTAATTTATTACCTTTATTTTCGAAATGTAGAATTTTCAAATTAGTATCCGAGTCGAAGGAGTGATTATTTTGAATAAAGTGGTTGGCAAATGTGGAAAAATGGAGTATTCCTTAAAAAAAAACTAATAAAATTACGGAAGTGTAAAAATCAGGTACAACATATGCAGAAAGCAGTGTTTTACATTTATATTTTTCGCGAACTTTAACCCGCATGTGGTCGCAGCAAAGTGTTCTGAAACACTGCGTAAGATCACTACCAATATAGCAGATACTACAACGGACGAACCTAACAACATAATCAAGACTAAAGAAGATTATCTATAACCAATATCCGATTTACACCACTTTATCCTAAATGAAGAAAAAAATGAAAAAAATAGTCTTTCCTTTCTCTCTTCTTCCTTCAGAATGTTTTTGAATTCCAAAGCAAAACATCTGTGTTACTAATTTATAATGTGCACATAAACTGAAAGAAAACGCAGCTTCCTGCGCTCGAAAGGTTTTCAAAATATTATTACGTAACTAGGAACTTGGAGAAATACAATAGCATTGTGACACTTTCGATTTTCGCTGAAAATGCAGTACTTTGATTGTGTTATTCCACGTATTATCATTCTTGGCAATCCGAGTGAATTATTATAGTAATTAGCACGTCACTGCTTACGACGTCATGCGACAGCCCAGCTCCGAAGAAGGATCTGCCTGCCATTAAATATTTGCTATTCAGGAGTTGCGTTAACGGATAGTAATTTATTTGATATTGTCGGTGTGTAATGTTGCACTGTGTATCCATGAATACTGCTCTTCGTTATTGTAGCATTCGTAATCATTCTTTTTGGTAATTATTTAATTTTTGGTTGTTTTACGAGAGCATTTTGTATGTTGTTCTTGAGAACTGTACGTGGTATTTTTTAAATAGGTATTTTTTTAAGCAGCAAGCTTGCTACTATAAACCACTAGTAATAATTATGTACCGAAAGTAGTGGTATGGAAGACGATTAGCTCATGGAAATTAAAATACATGATAACATAAGTACTTTAAGAAGGAGTTTTCATTTATTCATCGTGTGACCTCCGCAGCCTGGATGTGGAGTAGTTCCCTTTCGTGTAGCACCAAATGGGAAGGGCTTCTTTGCCTATCACGCCAATTTCGCTGGTTGGTCTTGTCGCAAGAAAGTAGCATACTAACCCAAACTTTTTCATTCCACTATGTAAATTTTCTCCGTAACCCCGAACCATTCGCTAGGTATCTTTTAAATGAAATGTAGTTAATTACGTATACGACATTTGTGCCATTGATTCCTGCATTCTAAAAATGCAGTAATCGGGAATCGAACATGCAAACGTTGAAACAAAAGGTTGGCACGCTATCAGTTGCATCAGTGCGACATTAAAACGTCGGCATGATGCAATATAATTGAGTATCGCAGCAATGGTATTGTAGTCAAATTATTCAAGAGAATTGAATCTTTACCTGCCGTTCTCGAAGATTTTTCTCTAAATCACGGAAAACATCGGATGAAAGAAATAATCACTTGAAAAGAGCAAACAACATCTCGAGGGAAGAGCATTTACTCTGTGAACTCAACTTGAGCCACCGAGTGAAGTCGCAGCTGTTCCCATTGACTTTCATGCGGACGGCGCACATTACAAAATCTGTCATTCATCGTCTTTCAAATTACAGGTAACTCAGAGCGGCAACTTGGAGGAGTACTTTTGGTCCTTCACCCTAGCAGAGTAAAGATTCCCGAAGTAAAATCAGTTTCGCGGATGACTTATTCATGCGCTTTTTTTCACTTTTCATTCAGTTCTGCTGTTTCGAAAGCTGGTCTGTGTAGAAAAAAGTGATTCAAAGTTTAGGAAAGAAATAACCTCACGGGAGGAAGTTTACAAACTGAACTTCCTTACTTGAGCATGGATTCAAAGTGAGAGCCAGCCAGGCGTATCGAAAGCATTCCAGCGATGTTGTTTATAAAATGATCAATTTACTCCAGACAAATGAAAAATTTAATGATGCATTCATAGTAATAATTATATAAAGAAATATTAAAAAATAATGTCTTGTTCTAAACATTAATTTGGAAACAATAATCCCGGTTGACAACGCTTTTAATCTTAAAATGACAAGTTTATTCAATGTTTCTTCAAAACACCTTGTATTAATAAAGCGTTTATTATAGACTAGCTTTTTTGAATAATTATATATCTCCTTTTCAATGTGTTAATTTCCAACCCAACAACCCATTAGGGTACATCATTAACAAATCCGGTGTAGCCTGAATTGTAATTAACGGCCGCCCTCCAATTACCTTGCGAGGATTATCTCGCCAAACCGAGATCCTGACAGCAACAGAATGGCTGCGAGCAATGGTGCAGAACCGCGCGGTAAGAGGTTCGATACCCGACGCGTCAGATTCCCGCGCCCGGGTTCTGCCTCCCCCTCGCCCACCCCCACCCCCTCCCCCACTCCCACCCAGTCGGTGCGCCTCCACAGTGCTCCGCAACTGCGACCTTCGCCGCTCGTCTGCAATGTTGCCAGATGCTTCGAACAAACATCCGCTGTTAGATTGGGTGGTTGGTTGCTTAGAGATTCCCGGTGCGTCAACTGCTTTGGTCATTAGTCCCGTTAGTGTAGTTCACATTTTGTTTTCATCGGGAGGTGGCGGAGATTCCCCGCTCTTGGATGGCGAGATCCGGTGCCGACCTACCGTCGGCTAGTGGGGTTTCCCCCTAACCAGGACTCTCCCACCAGCGAGGCACCGCCCCAGCCGGGACAGCTCTAAGCTCCCGACCGGTCCCCAGGCATGTGTGATAGTGTAGTGCATATTAGTGTGTGTGTGTGTGTGTGTGTGTGTGTGTGTAAGGGGTGAGGATAGGTCAGGGAAGATGTCGAAAAGATTGCGCGCGATCTGTGGCCAGTTTGTAAAGGTACTGACCCGACATTCCCCTCGTGTTGATTGGAGAAACCACGGAAAACTACTTATGGGAGAAGATGGCCGCTAGAATTCTCTTGCAGAGAGCGACTGGATTCAACATTGCTGAGAAGCTTGTGTCGAAAATCTTGTCACCATCGTGGCTCTCACCTAGGCCCTCCCAGCGAGAGGACTGAAGTGACATCACTTGATGCACTAAAGGATGTCTCCCACGCCACCGTTTGTATGGTTGTAAATTAGAGAGATAGATAGTGAGAGAGGGAGAGAGAGATTGGCAAGGAGAGAGATAAAGAGAGGGAAGGAATCAGACATGGGGAATTGTAATAATGAAAAGTAGGTCGAAAATGGAGTAGTGAAGAGTTAAAGAAGAGATGAATGATAGGGTATGGAGGGAAACTAAAGACGAGGGCAGTCTTTGAAAAATTGTTAAAGAAACAGGCACACATGATGCAACAAACCCATAACGGGTAGATATCGTATGCTTAAAGGGAAGACGGGAAACAGGCAGGTGTTGCGTGCCAGAACGAGACGGAGGCCATTGGAAGTGAGGATCCACCCACGTAGGGAATGATGGAAGGGGGAGGGTGACGAGGCGAAAGGGAGGGGAGCGTCCGCGGTAGATCGCCTCTCCCCGCTTCGCCTCGCCAGCGGTAATATTGAACTGTTTGCAGACCAGAACACTGATCTGCCATTGTGCGCATCTGGGGCGGCGCTCCGGCGCAGATGCCAGGACAATGGGCGGCGATAACGCGTGAAATATCGGCGGCGGCGGCGCGATGTCGATGCAGGGGCGAAGCGAGGCGGACGGGGAGGGGGCGTGGCTGGGCGTGGCGAGGAGGAGGAGCGGAGGGAGGGGGGAGGAGGGGCGGAGCGGGGCGGAGTGGGATGGGAAGGGGTGGGTTGGGGAGAGGTGGAGAGCGTTGAGGAAGAGTTGGGGGGGTAAGGGACGTGATCGCTGCAACTCGGGGGATACTAGTGGCCGGGGAGAGGGGGGGTGTTTCAGTGTGCAGACAATATGACAAACACGCGTGCGCTTTGCCGTTGATATTGTCTCGTTAAGGAGCAGAAGCTCTCGAATATTGCATGATATCTAGCGAAATCATCTTCAATTTTATATACTATACTGCTGCTTAAGTGTTTTGATAATAAAGGAGAACAGTGTATTAGCCTTATCTGAGAGTTTTTATTACCATGTTTTGTTCTTTTAATGTTAATGCATTAAAGTGAAATATCACGCTCCTATTTCTATTTTTATATCTTTTGAGGTGATTTTGTTTTTAGCATTAGATTTTAAAGAAAAATTACGATGGACGTTTCTGCTATCTAACGTTTTATTTATTATTTGAATTCAAAAAGATGCTTTCTTTTTTGAATTCTCTCCTAAATAACGTGTTATGTACAGCCTTTTCTTCGATATCCTAAAATGTATTCTATTGTATTTCATGTTTTTACACAATAGATCGTTATCCCATTGTGTAGGGCTTTCGGTCGACAACACGCATGAATGCAATTAGATTTGAAAATTAGGTTGAGGTGCATAGTTTTTGACATATTCTAAAACTCAAGCCCGCCAAGGTTTTGCCAAATTCCATGACTCTAAAGTGACCACAAGCAGATGTCTACTCACATGGCGTACTTTCAAAGAATATTAAGTAACTTTCTCTTTTGCGAACGTTGCATTTTTTAACAATTGGTATTTCTTTTCTTTAGCTGCTTTTCCTGCTCGCGCTAGTTGCCTCGAAAGCATCTGACCAGCAACAAATATCTCCACATCAGAGGCTTCACTTTTAAAAGGTTTCACAAAAGACCCTAATCCAAAGGTCACGGATACATTAACCGATTATAATTATTGGAACCTTAAGATTTACTTATACTCATTGCATAATATTAACGTAACCCATTTGGAATCTATGAGTTTTTGAATCGAAATCTACAAGTCGTGCAATTTCTAACCTTCATAGTTTCCACATTATTTATGACAGAATTTATGTTTATTGAATGAACTTCAATTTAATGATTGGAACTGGAGACAACAATATCTGTGATGTAGACTACAATATCACGTTTTCAAAATTGGTCCAGTCACCTGCGCCTTTGACGTGAGCTGTCATGTCAGAGAAGCGGTGGGCGGCCGGGGGGCATAGTTTCCACATTGTTTAAGTTCTAACCTTGCGGCGCGGGGCGGCGCGGGCGGCGCGGGGCGGCGCGGGCGGCGCGGGGCGGCGCGGGCGGCGCGGGCGGCGCGGGCGGCGCGGGGCGGGCGGCGCGGGCGGCGCGGGGCGGGCGGGCGGGCGGCGCGGGCGGGCGGCGCGGGGCGGGGCGGGCGGGCTGGCGGGGTGGGGCGGGCGGGGCGCGCGGGCGGGCGGGGCGGCGCGGGCGACGGATCACGTGCGCTTATTGGGCGGGGCGGCGCCTTTGGGGCGCGCGGGCGGGCGCTGAAAGGAGCTCCGCGCCCTTCATCTGTGCGAACAGAAGTCGCCGCGCCCTCGAGGGCCTTGCGCGCTCCCTGTGAAAGGGCCCCATCGCTCGCGCGCACCAAGTCGCCATCCGTCCTCGCTCCTCCCCTCACTCCTCGAGGCTTAGCGGAGGAGAAATCGGATTGCGGGGGCCTTGATCGTCGTCTAGGGTGATCGGTGCCTGCTGCAATGGCCCTTTCTATGGCTCTTCTATGGCATTTTTTGAGCTTCAGGTATAGGGAGTGTAGAAAATTAAATGACATATCAGCGAGAGTCAGCGCTACCCGTATTCCAACGACTAAAGAAGGCTCTTATTACACGTAATTCCTTTCCGTTAATCTGTCGAGCAGCAGAAGAGTCCCCTTTTAGAGCTCTGTCCAAGAAAAACATTCAGTTCAACTAATTTCACAGATTATAATCTTAAACGTTTCCCTACAATTTCTGAACAATATCAATTAATTCTAATTGTAACAAGTAATTCTTGAATCGCAGGACGTAAATCGAGCAATCTGTAATGTTACGACAGCTGAGACACTTGAAAATTCATCCCGTGGAGCGGTGAAACATGTTTTTGTGCGGCAATTTGCAATGCATCCGTGTATTACGGGTTGCCTCACAGCAGTGCCAGCGGGGCGGGGCCGGCCTGACAAGTCGAGATGGAAAAGAAGGGTATGTAGTCACCATTGGGAGAAAACGGGTGGGACACAGCAGGGAGGATGCACTGGCGCGGGACATTGATCAGGGAGGGGTGGGGCGCAGCGGGATGACGTGAGGCACGTTTTGAATGAGCCTCTGCAAAGAATGCGGCGTGTGAGGTCCGATTTGCTAGACAGTGACAATTGCGGTATGTACTTGGCAGGAAGACGGGTGGTTAGCATCAATCACTTCCACATTCTCGTAATGTATACCCCCCACTATTTGTTGTCCTAAAAGTTGAAATTGAAGATGAAGGGGGAGCGGTACGAGTCAGTAGTGGCGATGGAAGCAGCTGTGACGACAGAACCAAACAGTGAAAGAAAGGGAGGCTTTTCAGAAGGCGTTTGAGGAATTGTTGTGTACACTCGTGGCACTGAGACTAGAAGGTGAGAACCGGCGTTGACATACCATCGGCCAGCAGGGATTACCTAACCAGGTATCTCCCACCAGCTGGCCACCGGCAAAGCCGGGACAAGCTGTAAGCTCCCGACCGGTTTCCCGGTATGTGTTGTAATGTAGTGTAAGTGTGCCTGTATAAGGGGAGAGAATAGGACAAGGAAGAGGAGGGAAAGATTGCGCGCGAACCGTGACCCGTTTGTTCGAGCACTGTACCAATATTCGTCCGGGGTCAATCGGAGAAACGACGAAAAAATTCTGATCAGAGCAGCCGTCCTCCAGAGTTCTCCTGCAGACAGAGACTGAATTCAACCTAGCTGACAACCTAGTGTCGAAACTTCTGCCGCCGTCGGGACTCGAACCGAGGATCGCCCGGTCAGAGGCGCTGCAGTGACATCAGTTGATGCACCGAGCCACCTTTCCCGGTGGAACATTTTCGAATACACGTATATTTCTACCAGGAGTCACATCACAACGTTGCATCTTCGAAAGGAAGCCCTGATCAGGCAGAAGCCGCCCGCGGCGCGTGCCGAGACCAGCAGCGCCCCACGCGGCGCCTCCGCGACAACAGGGCCCTCGTTAGTGCGCCCTCGGCCGCCTGGAGAGCGCGTGGGCGGCGCGGGGAGGCCTTGAGGGGGCGGGCGGAGTGCCGCGCGCCTTGCAGAAGGGAAGTGGGGGGGGCGGGAGAACGAATGTGGCTGGCGCTTCATGAAGAGCTACGAGCGACGGCTGCCGAGGGAGAGCTGCCCTTTGACTATCGCGAGGGTTAATTGGGCGTGGCCGACGAGATAGGGCAGCTCTGGTGAGGTAGCGGTGGTGATACTGTTACGATGGGGCAAAAGCACGCGGATGAGTGGCGAAGATTGAACCATAGGTGTCACAAATGAAGAATCGAGGGTTGACGTGGAGGAAGTAGGAGTTTTGCAAGTTGAATGACTCTATTTGCGATTGAAGGCAATGTACGTAGTGATAATTGAAGGGCAATGTACAAGTAGGCACTAACTCAGAAAATGAACAAAGGAATGATATTAAAGATTTAATAAACATGCATTGAACCTCGTTTTATATTACTGGAAATTATTTCTTTTTTATATGAGGAATACTGTGATTTTCATTCAAACTTGCGAAATAACTAATAGTAAACTCACAGAAAAGTCGTTTTGACGACAAAACTAAAAACTGAGTAAACACCTTTATGCACTGAGCCCTTCAATTAAACAGTGAATAATAATAGAAAAGACTAGGCTATGCAATTGTTCTAGTTAAGGGATAAAGGTGGTGAAATGGGGAAATAGCACTGAAGAGATAGAGAATGACATGAGGTCCAGGATTCAAAGAGCCATTATTATATAAAGCCATTGTAATTCTTGCGGAAAGATGCAGGAAGTTGTGTATCGTAGTTCCGAGGACAAAGCGACCATTGCAAAGAAGTCCAGAAATCCGGCGCGTAACGTAGCTGCGGTGTTTGTGGTGGTCAAGACAGCGAGAGAGAAATATGTAGTGGAGGTAGAAGTGAAGGCGGAGTCGATGTTGGAGGCGTTGAAAGTGGGTATAAACGTGATTAAAGATTAAATCATAGTAATAATAGTAATAATAATCATAATAATAAAGCCTATACTAATCCCTTTCGGGCAAAGGCTTCCTGTCTCAAAAGAGGGTTAGCTCTTGACACACATCAAATGAGCTATTTCTGATGATTGTGGATCACTCTTTCACAGCTTCGTGGTAGAACACTTGACATCATTTAGAATACATTTTTTTTTTTTCCTTTTTTACTTGCCAATATTATTCCCTTTTTTTTTTCTATTAGTCCTCCCACTCACACTTTATTTTTATAAATACGCTTTCTCTCTTGTATCTCTTAATTTTCGTTTTTGCTTTCTACTTTCTGCTCTTCAAGTGGTGGTGGGTGAGGTAAGATGAGAGGGGCCGGGCGGACTGGTTCAGTGGAGACTCGGCGAGAAGAGGTGTCGTAGGGGGTAGAAATCTCAAGGACCGCAAGAGGACGCCTTCTCACGCACCCTTCTTTTATTTGAGAGTGCAGTCACGTGGTCGCTTGCTGCTTCAAAAGAAGATCGGCTCTTCCGGCGCTCACTTCTGGTCTCTCTTCAACGTACGAGCACCCGAATTTCAATCGTGGCCTCAGTCCCCTCCTATTTTGATGATACCTTGACTGAAAGGAAAGCAACGACTAATTATTATTACTAATATTATTATTTTACATTGTTTTTCTTAGTATTCACGGGTTTTTATTTTACTTTGTGTCGGGTTAATAACCAAGACACAGGCCAATTCATGTTTCGTCGCAATTTAGGAATTTTCGAAGAATCCTGCATGTGTTTAAGATGATCGATTTTGCATAATTTTATAGGTATATTTTGGTATTTGAATAAGTTCTAGATTTTTATGGATGTTATTTGGTATAACTCGTGTGCACGAAATGACCAGGTGAACAATATGAACGTTTTGGAGATGCCATAGTGCCTTTATTTATTATTATTATTTTATTATTATTGTTATTATTATTGTAATTATTATTATTATTATTATTATTATTATTATTATTATTATTATTATTATTATTATTATTATTATTATTATTATTATTATTAGCCCGGTTTAACCTCATTAAGGGCAAAGGCCTCCTGCATGTAGGGTGGTTGGTTGACTTCTTGTTTGTTGCCTTTGTGGATGTCTGCAAACCTAGCATGCATATGTCTTCAAACCTAGGATGACATGTGCATATAAATAAAGAAACTCCTAATATTCAAATCATAACTTTGAATAAATTGTAATAATTAACGTACATATAAGAATTTTGAATACTAAATGCCAACTTACGAATATATTTTATTGAAAGAATAGGGGTACTCTGTGGAAAATATTGGGATGAAATCGAACTGTCAAATTCATAATTCAAAATAATTTAAATTAGACGACTTTAAGTTCAAACACAATTAATATATTTTATTTATTTAATAGGTAATTATTACAGCCAAATTAGCAAACTTGATGCAATGTGGCTAGGCCGAAGGCCTTTAAGCCATTAGAATACCTACATTCTACCACGTTCTAACCTTAAATATATTATTCGTGAATTCATGTACTCAGAATCAATCGCCAAATGTTACATAATCCACTTTCGTGGATATCTCGTTCCTCACTATAGAACCACCGATTAATTTTTGCTTGAGTGGCTTCCCGAAAGTTTCGCCAAACTTCCAATAACCTAAAGTTACAACTATTTGGGTTTTAAAACGCGAATGTTACGTTAATATTCCCGGTCGACATTCTGACTTATTCGTTCGCGAACTCTCTCCAGTCCCCTCTCAACAAATTCACATCCATGGTTTCTTCGCAAGTTCACTATAGTCAAACAAAATTATAATTTCATTTCGTAAAATGTTCTTTCTTCATTAATCTTTTGAACAAAAAAGTACTACGAGATGTTCTTTGTAATAAATCGGTATTTTACTAATAGATAGTGGCCCCTAACATTGCCTTTATGGATGTGATCCTGTAGATTTTCCCTAACCACTAACTTTATATATTTGTATTGCGGTAGCGGTCCTTCTGACGCAATGACTGCAATCCTTCTGACGCTCTTTTGGTCTCGAGTACCAAAGCGTGCTGTTGTCGTGGGCGCGGCGCTGATTTCCTGCAAAAACGTGTAAGAGCAATCGACTAACCATCTAACCCCATCTACTCAAATTGCGAAATCATGATGCGCACCACAAAAGCCATTGAACTGTACAGACAGGTGCCGTCGTGCGATCCTCTGAGGCACATTGATCCTTCGCCGAGTCCGTAATCGCGGGAGGCCCTCGGTTCGATGGTTGGCTCTCAGCGATTCCGGGCGCGTCAACTACCGAGATCATTAGTTCCGTAAGTGAAGTACATATTATTTAATCGGGAGGTGGCGGTGATCTTCCCCGCGGGATGGCGACATCTGGTGCCGACCAACCGTCGAGTAGCAGGGTTTTCTAAACCAGATATCTGCCACCAGCGGGGCACCGCCCCAGTTGCGACCCGTTCTAAGGCCCCCACCGGGCTCCGGGCATGTGTGGTAGTATAGTGCATGTTAGTGTAAGTGTGCGAGTATAGGACAAAGAAGGGGAAGGAAAGATCGCGACATTCTCCTGATCTCCGGCATTCGACTGGTGTTGATCAGAGAAACCACGGAAAACTACCGATCAGAGCAGCCGGCCGCTAGAATTCTCCTCGCTAAAGAGACCTAGCTGAAGAGCTAGTATCGAAAATCTTGCCACTAGCTTGAAAACTCGACCCTAAGACCTTCTGGTCAGAGGGACTGCAATGACATCAGTGTATGCACTGAGCCACCTCTCCCGGTCATCACCGTCGAGCGCTTCCTTGGGCACCCTGATCCTTCCTCAGAGTCCGTAACCGCGAGGGGCCCCTCGGGTGAGCATTCCGCGAGGGGGCGGCACCTGCTACGAGTCGGCCTATGGCTCTCCCTCGTTTCAGCGGAAGGCCTCCCGGCGGCGGCCACATCGATACGCCCCGCCGCTTCCGCCAGCGCCCCTTCGCGGCTCCGGTTTCCCGCTTGCTACCTCGGCGGCTCCAGACAGACTCTTTGTTCTACCTGCCTCCAATATCCGGGGAGGGGAATAATTGCTTTTGTCTTCTGAAGGGCGCATCGCTTTTGGGTCGTCTCATAGGCAAACTTAAAACATGCTCTTCCACGTCGCCATTGGTGTTCCGCAGGGCAGTGGAAAGTGCTCGTTCCATCCTGTTTCGGCTATGTGGAATATTCTGGTGGACAAAAGGGTTTCACGGCAGGTTTATTATGACTTCTGTCATTGCTACATGTTCATTTATCACTGTCTCCGTTATTATTCACAAATGTGGTATCGTTCTTGGTGTAATCAGCAGCACTCATATTAAAGAGAGACGAATGATCATACGGAAAAAATTATTATCACAACGTGTAGAAGTAATTTTGAAGTATGTAAGAATACAAGAATTTAATCATAATTTTTATAAAATAATGAAGCATATATTTGTTCACCTTATCATGTGATTTGAATAGCACCGTGGCTGCAAACCGTAATTCCAAGAAAGAGTTTGAACATGCAATAGAATGCTAAAAACTACATTTTCTGTTTATCGTGTTTGATGCTTATACGAGTGCATTTTCCACTTCAATGAATGTAGATAGATCTGTCGACTCATCCCGCGGCTGCCATTTCCTTGAAGGCCATCCGGCTCAAGCCGGAGCCGCTTTTAGGATTCGCTTCCTGCATCACCGCGCACAAGCGCCCAGTCCGTCGAAGCCTTTGTCCAGACGAATTTTATGAGCGGCCTCGCCGATCCCACGATAAATTCCTCTAACCCCTTTCCCAATAAAGGAAAAGGCAGTTCGTCCCCAGGTACAGCGGGGCAATCCTACTAAGAAAGGATTTACGATGGACAATTTATGGTAAGTAATCGCTCTGCTGTTTGGGATTATGAGAAAGCCGACGACACGCTTGCCAGGAGAATACTTCTTTCCTAGAAGGAAAAAATGAGGTTCCGGCTTTAAAAGTGTACCCGAAACATTCGTGTCTCGTTGAGAACGACGGTGCATACGCTGCGAACAAGCCGAATTCGCCGAAGTTTAAATTTACGAGTATTTCAAGCACCATAGAGACGAAGAAACCTTTCATGCAGAATGCAAGCTTATTGGGGAACAGGTTACTAAACTCATGAAAGAAATAAAATAGTTAAAGAATAATACACCTTGTGATGAATGTAAAAATATCTTTTTTATCATAGGTGAATCATAATGCATTATAACTATAATACATTAACAGTAATGCATGTCTGGAATAATACATTAAACAAGTACTAAATATTTAAATAAATATACAATATACTCAAACAGAACTGCATTGAAGTAAGACTGAGGTTCAAATTCCTATGATTAAAAAAATCTATACATATCAAAAAAAAATCATAGTGAATCAGGTTTTTTCTGATATTCTCAAACGTTTTTAATCCAATCCATGCAGCAATTGGAGCAGGAGTCCTAAAACTTTAGTTCCTATACCCTAGGGCAACACAGCGGTAGAGTGATCACAATAAATTACATTTGTAATTGAGTACATATGAAATTACTTTGCGTTTAATTACAATAAAATCATAATTACTTGCTAATCATTATTACCGTTAATCATTATGGTCGATTACATCATAGTTTGCAATTTCTTTAAACTGATAACTTTGCATAGAAGATTGCATAAATTGTCACTGACGATTACTATTACTGACTACTTGTATTTCCATTGAACATTCGTACGCAAACTTGATAAATGAATACTATTAAAATGAGTCAAAAAATCTGATAATTCTGATCTGCGGCTAGTATTTAGTTTGGTACTGTTTAGACAGACAAAAATGACAAAAATAATACAATGCATTTTCAATTATTTTATGTATTTTTGAACTCAAAATATATATTTGTCATTATAATTGTTGCACTTTTGATTTCTGAAAACCACATAAACTGGCTTTACACATATCAGTAAATAAGAAAGCAAAATTATATTTTGTATACTTTTTTTTATAAAGTTTACTTCTTCTTGCTCGGCATTTCTGCCTTTCAAGAGCGTTGATATAAGATTTCTATAACATTATAGAATGAACCATCCTGAGGTTTGTGTCGATACTAATGGCAAGACAAATGAGCTTGGAAAGCAATTGTTAGTAATTAGCGTGGAAATCAATAGTTAATAGTTGTTGTATGTGTGTTTGTGTTTGTGTGTGTGTGTGTGTGTTGTGTGTGTGTGTGTGTGAGAGAGAGAGAGAGAGAGAGAGAGAGAGAGAGAGAGAGAGAGAGAGAGAGAGAGAGGGAGGGAGATAGTATAACTTTGCGTTCGAAAACTACAACAATATCAATAAGTTATGTGACAGTTTTAATAGCATATGC
The DNA here is from genome assembly GCA_964035755.1 of Teleogryllus oceanicus. NCBI lineage: Eukaryota > Metazoa > Arthropoda > Insecta > Orthoptera > Gryllidae > Teleogryllus > Teleogryllus oceanicus. The sequence continues at coordinate 27,055,160 of CAXIVR010000014.1, read as the reverse complement.
CATGTTGCGATTGTCAGCAGTTTGTGCTTCGAACGCCTAAAATACTTTCTCTGACTTCAAATATACCAGAAATAAATGTTCATTCAAAATTATCACTGACCTCCTTAACCTAGATTGTAAGAGTTTTGCTACGCACTTTGCTGAAAATGTAAATTAAAACCACGTAAGCACTCTCGGACTTAAACATACAATGTGCCATTTTCGGCCATAATATCAACATCAGTAATTTACTCTATCATTTTAAATTTGTAATGATTAAACATTACTTGTATTCGTCATTTTAGTTGCTTGAAATTCCAATTATAAGGCAAGCAATTGAATTTTGTAGAAGATAGTCGATTCTATTTTGTAATCGGGTAGTTAGGAATCAATTATATTATCCCAACACCTCTCAGAAGGTTAGTGAAGGGTACGGACTCTTTCAAAAGAATATCTGAATTAGTTGTAGAAGAAGAAGAAGAAGAAGAGGCAAAAGAAGAAGGAAATAAACCACATCACTCTAAAGTAGTATTCTGTAGGTTTTTTAGATTAATAATACTTATAAAATAGAAAAAAGTCATAGAAAAGCATTTTTCTAGACTACAAACTAAAATAAATCGATAATCTACCAAAAAATCTTAACCTTTTCAACTGTGAACCGGAAGCTTTTGCAGAAATACACATATTAACCCTGATTTAGACCGTTAAGCCCCGGATAGAATTTGTTTTTTGCTCTCACAGGTATGCCTGACTAGAGAGAATTCTGATACATTGTGATTATTATGTGTCCAAATATCTTTAGAGTAAGATTTTTTGTCGTTTGTCATAGTTTTCCCAGCAAATTTTCTTTAGTTGTTACATTAGTACTTTTCGGACCTGTATCATCGGATAGCCAAAATTCAAAAGATATGAGAATTGGAAACAGTAGAACTTTGTTTTGAAAACAAATTTTACTAGAAACGCCTATCCCGTAGAAAGAAGTCAAAACAAAACAAGAGCAAGAGAGTTCATTCTGGTCTAATAAGTAGTTTGCTCATATGCCAATGTCACGTTAGATTGTTTCTGTATGCCATCGAATTTGGAACAGATAGAAAAATAAAATTGATAATTATGAGTACAAAAGGAAAACTTTAACCAGAAATTACACACTAAATCAACAATAGAAAAGTTCAAAAGAAGTTAATTTTTCGTCATATTCATTGCTGGAAACTATTTCCAAGGATGAAAACGTTCAATTTTAGTATGTTTAATTGAGATTACACAATTTGATTTTTTAAGAATTGGAAATCTCATAAATATTTTCCCATCCAAGTCACGATGTCGAAATAAGTTTAAAAATATGAATATATTAGTTGTTAGTCATGAGGTATTAGTATGCATATCTCTGAATCAAGACCCTGCAGCTCATCTGGCTCTGTAGTGCACTGCCGTTCCCAAAACCTCGCATGTGTTCTTAGTCGCAGGTTCGCAAGAGAAAGGACCGCCCCTTTTTCTGCGCAGTCGATTCTTCTCGGTGTAAACTTAGCTCATAGCAAACCACCCGTCAGCGGCTTTCGGAGGTACCCATTGCTGCATTTCCGTCTTTTATTTTCGTGTTTGTGGAGAACATTCAAAATGATCCGTGCGCCCATCTCAGCTTAACTAGCCGATGTTAAATAATGGAATCTTTTAGCGGTATTAAATTTACTGTTACGTAATGTCGCATTTGGCTGCTCTAGGTCCAACGAGAACACTCAAGTTGGAGACATATTTCCGCTTGACTGGAGACCCACGCTTTCAACTGGAGTCCCGAACAGCAGAAAACTGCATGCAGACATTCCTAAAGACAATGTTGATTCTTCGTAGGCTCGAAACTGCGTATTTTAAACTACACAGTTTTAGATATTACAATTATACATAATATGATTTTTCAAATTAAGGCTTTAACGTGGTGCTTTGTAAACATCTATACGAGAAGAACATTTGTTATTTTGTTTTAGAATATAGACATAAACCCTTTTCATAGTTGAGATTGATTTTAAAGTCAAATTTATCAAGTCACAGAATTATTAATTTCGTTAATTTCAAAGATTTTTCTCATGAATTGACAATATTTTACATTCTTCTAATGCTGTACTGTTTAACTCGTCAATTGCAGTAGTGCTGGAAACATTCCTCAGAATGTCAAAAATTTTAAAATTAGACTAAATAAACAGGGTGAATACATTATTTTTTGTAAAATTGTATTGCATCAACCTGCAGCAGTGCTGGAGACTTTCTCTCATAATGTCAAAACTTTTAAAATTAATATAAATAAATATAGTCAATACATTAATTTTTGTAAGATTGTATTTAGTAACATGTAAATATTTTAATATAGTTTGAGGTTTGTTTCGTGTATTTGTAGTAATTCCTTAGAAAACACTGCCACCGGAAATATTCCATGTATTCATAAGTAGCAAAATAAATATTCTATTCTATTCTAGTTTAAAAGTTCTTGAAAAATTAATCGGTCAAAAATAAGCCAATATTTCGGGAAAATGGGCAATTGTGGTACATCCCATCACGAGTCGTGCGCAAAGGCCACGTCCTTTAAAATTGTTTGAGAACCTCCCCGCTATAACAGGGTCTCATAGCACTTCGACTCGAGTCAACGCGGATTGTAGACGCTTCGTTATTAAATCTCTCTCGTGACCATGGTCTGGAATCGTCTCGCCTGTCGTTCACCTCAGTCAGACCTCAAAACAAGGTTATAATCGTTCGAGTAATAGGATATCGATTCCAACGGGACAAGGCGGGTCGCAGACGCAGGTCGGCGGCGGCTGTAGAGGGGCGGCAGCCCCCGCTGCCCCCGCGGCGTCGCCCCCGCCGTCCCCGCCTCTCCCGCCGCCCCGCCTCTCCCGCCACCCCGCCTCTCCCGCCACCCCGCCGCTCCCGCCGCCCCGCCGCCCCGCCACCCCCGCCGCCCCGCCGCCCCGCAGACCCCGCCGCCCCGCAGACCCCGCCGCCCCGCAGACCCCACCGCCCCGCAGACCCGCCACTGCTCCTATCACCGCTCCGCCGTCGCCCACGCAGCCGTCCCGCCTCCGCCCACGCTGCCCCTAGCCGCCACCGACGCCGCCCCGCCGCCTCCGCCGCTCCCGCCGCCCCTGCTGCCCCCGCCGTCCCGCCACCCCGCCGCCCCCGCCGCCCCGCTGCCCCCGCCGCCCCCGACGCCCCCGACGCACCGCCGCCCCGCCGCCCCGCCGCCCCCGCCGTCCCCGCCGCCCCCGCCGCCCCGCCGCCTCACCGCCTCACCGCCCGCGCTGCCCCCTCCGGCCCCGCTCCCGCCGCCTCCGACTTCGTGTTCGACTCCGTCCCCGCAACCGCCCCCGCCACCGCCTCCGCGTCCACCTCTGTCTTCACCACCGCCTCCGCCTCCGCATCCACCTCCGACTCCGCCTCCACCACCGCCTCCGCCATCTTCTCCGCTTCCGTCTCCGTCTCCACCTCCGCCTCCGCCATTGCGACTGCCACCGCCGCCGCCGGATATTGTATTGAAATGCGGCCGCGACGGCTGGTGCCGTGGAGTGCGGAGGCGCAGGGAGGTGGTGCGGGACGGCGTAGCCGATGAGAACGTCGATGTCCCGCGGGCGCGTATCGATCACAGCCTCTTGCCGCTCCGCAGACGCCAGGACGAGGCGCCCACGCGCGAACGCCAGCCAACGACCAGGCAACTGGCTGCTTGCGAACAGCGCAATTTACAGCAGTTTTTTATTGTTTTAAAAATAGTTTTTATTATTCTTGTTGATTGATTGATTTTTTCGTGGTTCCGGGCGCGTCAACTGCTTTGGTCATTAGTCCCGTTAGTGTAGTGTCTGTTTCTTCTCGGGAGATGGCGGTGAACTTACCCCGCTGGATGGTCAGATCCGGCGCCGACCTACCGTCGGCTACCGGGGTTTCTCCCTAACCAGGACTCTTCCACCAGCGAGGCACCGCCCCAACCGGGACAAGCTCTAAGCTCCCGACCGGTGTTCCAGAATATGCGCTAGTGTAGTACATGTTAGTGTAAGTTTGTGTGTAAGACAAGAGGACAAGAAAGAGGAAGGAAAGATCGCGTGCGGTCCATTTGTTAGAAACTGCTCCGGTGTTTGCTTGGTATCCATTGGAGAAACCACGGAAAACTACCGATCAGAGCAGCCGGACGCTAGAATTCGCCTCCAGACAGCGACTGAATTCGACTTAGCTGAAAAGCTAGAGTCAAAAGTCCTGCCGCCGTCAGAACTCGAACCTAGACCTCCCGGTCAGAGGTGCTGCAGTGACATCAGTTGATGCACTGAGCTACCGCTGGCTTTGCAGTACATCCAGTTTTTGAAGGTTGCTTTTAGCGGCCCCTCCCCTCAATTTACAATAGTGATATCCTAAACTTAACTACGAAAGGTTTGCACATATGAAACAGTGCTGAAAATAAATTAGAGGTCATCTTCGTCAACAAACTATTTTTATTCAGATATCCGCCTTTCGACTGCATCATCCGTCTACAATGTACAGGAAAGTACAAATAAATTGCAAATAAAAAACAAAATAAGATAGCAAATTAAGTTGCAATAAATAGATACATTTAAATTTTAATTAAAATTGTATCCGTTATTTGTAATTAAAATTTAGATGTATTTATTAGTTTTAATTTATTTTTCTATCTTATTTTGTATTTTATTTGTAATTATTTATATTTTCTTGTACATTGTAGATTGATGATGACGACAAAGACGTCCAAAACCGGCTATCTGAATAAAAGTACTAAATTGACGAAGATCTTTTATTTATTCAGATAAGAACGTCAAAAACACCCAATCAGAATTCCTACAACAGAGCTGCACTGCTGCGAAGTATTGCACAGCAATGAAGTTTAAAGATATGGAAACAGTTTTCCTAATATGAAATGGATCACTCAATAAATCGCTTATTGACAATGCAAATTATTCTTCGTACTTCTACAAATGAATAATGAAAATTATAACAAATTATCACGAACATTTTAGCTGTAAAATAGTAAATTGAAAGTTAAAATTACAATAAAGAATAGTTAATCTTAAAAGCACTGAAAACAATACAAACTCTGCTTTACAATAATTTTGTGAATTATGAGTCATTTCAGTTTCAAGAATTTAGTATTTAAGAATTCAATAGTATTGTAAAACAATTATATATAAACACTAAACTGGGCTTTATTCTTAAATTTGTGTCGTGCACCACTTCCCATTCAACAATAGGTACACAGCAAGATGTGTTGTTACCTGGAGAACGACTGAGGCAGAACAAATATTAAATGTAGACGGTTGGGGCAGAAGGCAAATAAGTTTTATATAATTCGGCAACAAAAATACCTAGTTTTTGAAATGTTTATCTCTCGCTTTTTAAAATTTATTATTATTATTATTATTATTATTATTATTATTATTATTATTATTATTATTATTATTATTATTTTCTCATCTTTCAACTATTAATAGTTAAATTATTGGGAAGGAATTCTGAAACTCAAAAAAAGCGTGGGCAGATGATTTTCTCCCCCATACGTCACATGCAGTTTTTGACTGTTTTGACTAAATAAATAAATAAATGTTTGTTTTCTAAAAAATGTTATCGAATCGCACAATTTCATTTGAAGGCGAAAGAAATTCTAGAGAAGGGTGGGTTGACATCAACAGATTGATGTAAGTGTCTCTATTAGCACAGAGAGCCACGTGAAATCAGTTCGCCGACTATCGCCGTGTCACATTAACGCAAAATATTTCGAGCAGCGTTCATACTCCAAATAGGCGTTCTCTATGAAAGAAAAGCCCAAGAATGTCATAGTGAATTAGCGGAAGTTGTCGGAAATAATTCCCATTCCATACCGAACAATCGCGTAATGCACAAGAGAGCTTCTGAGAGGGCGCGTAATTACCAGTGATCACCAACGCACGTGTCGATCTGCGATTGTCCGGTCCGATGTGGCACGTGTGGTAATCCAGCATCTGCCTAAACAGGCCTTTGAGAACGGGTACGTCATGCTTTTGGAATGTGAACTGGTGAATACTAAAAGGCTTTGGAACATGAAACCAGTACTGTCTTTTCAAATACCTTCAAAAATATGAGAAACACAATTTTGATGTGGCGTTAAATGCTCCTGTACTTAGTTTATACCATGCCCTTTCATTTGTATATTTCACATTTTCCTCTCGTACACAAAAATAAATAGTTGCCGTGACTTATGTCCCAACCATCGTGTATGGGTGCACAACCTTGGAAACTCGGAGTCGAGAAAACGAGCGTCTCGGCTAAAGATGACAGAAAACCAGAGGTCCAAGACGACTGCGATTCTGCGTCGCTGTGGTCAAGACGACATCCCTCGTCCGGTCGTCCCACCGGTAGCGGTAGCTCAGTGCATCAACTGATGTCACTGCAGCGCCTCTAACCGGGAGGTCCTAGGTTCCCACTCCGCACGGCGGCAGGATTTTCGGCACTAGCTTTTCAGCTAGGTCGAATTCAGCTGCTGTCTGAAGGAGAATTCTAGCGGCCGGCTGCTCTGATCGGTAGTTTTCCGTGGTTTCTCCGATCAACACCAGGCGAATGCTTAACAAACGGGACACGGACCGCGCAAGATCTGTCCTTCCTCTTCCTTGTCCTATCCTCTCCCCTTACACACACACTTACACTAACATGCACCACACTATCACATATTCCGGGAGACCGGTCGGGAGCTTAGAGCTGGTCCCGACTGGGGCGGTGCCCCGTTGGTGGGAGAGTCCTGGTTAGGGGGAAACCCCACTAGCGAACGGTAGGTCGGCGCCGGTTCTCGCCATCCAGCGAGGGAAGATCACCGCCATGTCCCTAGAAAAAACATGCACTACACTAACAGGACTAATGACCAGAGCAGTCGACACGCCCGGAAACACGAAAAAACCAACCAACCAACCGATCGCCCCGCGCGACCTGCTGCCCCGACTCTCTATGTGCCATCTTCCCGCCGCACACTGGTTCAATCGTCCCTAAATTGTGATCATAATTGCAAATGCTGGTGGATTTGCGTAAAAATGAGTATTAATGGGTTTCTGAGGTCGCTGAATTTGAATATCATAAATAAATTCCCAAATTCAAAATGACGACTTCAAAACGGCGAATCTACTCATTTAAAACAGACCAAAATGCATAAAAATATACATATGGGGTGCTGAAGATCACTATTTCATTATAATAAAATTTCAAAATTCAAAATGGCCGTTTCGAAAAGGCTAAATGACTCATAAAAATAATGAAAGGAAGGGAATCATAAAATTAATAGGATTGTAATTAGAAGTAATTATAAGAAGGAGCAATCGAAAAAAGAAAATAATTCCCTGTGGCGTGGAAGACACTTCCCGGATATCTAATGTTAAATGTTAGTATGAAATAGCAGTTCAGTAAAGTGTCTATAAAACAAAAAATGCAGGTATGTGCAGCTAAATGTGTGATATTCTGATTAAGGGCATTCTATTTGATAAATATAAATAATGATTGAAGCAGGATACGCAGGGTAAAAAAGATTATTCACAACTTTGTTGCGCTCCATAGGTTAGAGTTAACCTGTATTATATATACAATTACTAGGCAATTTTTCTTAAAATTATTCCAAACTTATAGTAAAAAGAGTCTTCTGTTCGGGAATACAAAAAAAAGGTTCTGAAGCTGAAGTGTGTGCTCCAAGTCTTCCGAACGAGATTTGCAATGAATTCCGAACGCGTACTTGGAATTTTGCCATTATGGGCAGGTTTTTGGACCGATTGCACCAGCGTGCGCCGTCGGAACCTTCCGTCGGGGGAGCCATCGGCGCTCTCCACTCGGTTTGATCCGCCGCCCTCGCTGAGCCCCGTCCGCAGCGGCAGCCTCCGCGTTCGCCCGCGCGCGACTTTGGGCCGCGTTTGAGGGATCGCTCCGGCAGCTGCTTGCGCCGAAAATGTCCCTTCTCAAGTGATATTTTTTGCTCCTTTGCGATAAAGCAGATGTCCGTCAAAGGGTACGATTATTTCAAATCTTTAGAGTGCTGAATAGGCGGTCAGATAGGAAAGCAAAGAGAGATCGAAAGAGAGAAAGAAAATCTCTCTTACGAGTATATTAGCCTACCTTTATGTTAAATAACTATCTTCATGTATAATATCGTACTGTGAGATAATATTTTCTATGATGTAACTGCTCCATTACTTCATCCAGTTTCTAAATAGGAAATTTGCAACTATCACTGGAAGTAGGCATCAGATATGTTTTCCAAAAGCGTTTATAATATAGATATTTTATTTATGCTACAAAACGCACGAGTATTAGTTATGTAAATATCAACGAAAACAAATTAAGAACAACTGTTAACATCATATCATTTTGCAACTCATGCTCCGCAACTAACTACTCTGTATGAACACATGTGCTTCTCCTGGTCCTTCGTTGTTATATTTTTTTTATCATAATTTCTAAATTGTGTATGTCATAAATAATAATTTCTACCTACTTGTATGTTACTATGGATACTAACTGTAAAAACAGAAATGTGACAGTATTCTTATGACTTTTTTTATTGGTTATTCTAAGGTCGCATCAACATCTTAGGTCATTAGCGACCACTATTGCTGTTAACGGTATGGTAACTATGAGGATGAAACGATGTGGTGATGATAAGGGGTGAAAGAAGGAACACAAATACAACCATGTCCGAGGCGGGACTCGAACCCGCGACCCTTCGGTCGGAGATCACTACGACACTACTGTCTTAGCGATCTCGGCCACCGGGCCGACTCTTATGACCTTTTTAGCATCATTATTTCCATTTTTTTTCGTTTCTATGTATGAGGATAATTCCATGCACTTAAAGACACAATAGTGCAGAAAAACAGCCGTGGCGACAGACCGGAGCGGAATAGGAAATGATGGAGGCGGGGCCGCGTGAGGCAGGAGGGTGGGGGGAAGGGGAAGGAGTGGAGGCGGGGGGGCCGGGGTGGGGGGGGGGGGGGCAAGGAACGTGGGGCAAGACGATGCAGATTGAGGTGCATTGGGATAGAATGAAGTGAATTGGGCTGGATGGGGTAGGTGAGAACAAAAGCGGGGTGGGTGAAATGCATGCTAGGGCGGGAAGGGGCGGGAACGTGCCCGGAAAAGGTCGGGAAAGTGTCGGGCAAATGCCGGGTAAATGCCGGGCAAATGCCGGGCAAATGCCGGAAAAATGCCGGGTAAATGCCGGGCAAATGCCGGGAAAGTGTCGGGGAAGGGAAATCTCGGCAAGACGAGGGCGCCCCGAAGTCTCTGTGAGCGCACAGGCCTTGCCGCTCACGCCCCCGAAATTCCGCTGCCAGTGGGAAGCGGTGTGGCAGAGCAGGGTCACTCGCTGTCGCTCCAGGGAGCTGATGAGCTGGGGGTTAGCGGGGGCGAACTCGCATCTTCAGAGAATGAGGCACGCGCAGCCAACCGGGCATTCTTGTGGCGTTGCCTCAAAGAGGGCGTACTAACCGCACGACCCACGAAATTCGGAAGATCCTTCTCTGAATATACACCCCAGAGCTCTATTTCTACACACCAGGGTGCTTATATTTATTTTTATTTAATAGGTAATTATTACAGACAAATGAAAAAAAAATTGATGCACTGTGGCTAGGCCGAAGGCCTTTAAGTATTACAATACCTACTACCTCGTTCTAACCTTTCGAATTCTGGTATTCACCCCAAATGGTCTCTCCTTCGCATCAAAGCCGCGGAAAAGAGACCATAAGGTACGGCTGAGGAAAAAACCCCTGAAGGGGGAAAAACCTGCCGTCAGAAGCCGAGTACATGCTAATCTATCCGGTTTTTAAACTATTTATTTATTTGGCGCGGGCGTCAGGCATTCTCCTTCCAGTGTTTGGCCTCCGCGCCTGAAAACAAACAGCACCACAGAAAATCGCCCGCACCAACGCCTCTGCCCTAACATTTCCGATTCCCATATTCAGAATTATATTCAGAATATGAAGGTACACAGGCAGGTCACTGCTGACTACCTCTTATCAAAAGCGTCCTAATATTGATAATTTTCAACAACAACCAGGAAAATAACCAATTACATTTTCAAGGAAACATCAGGAAGACTGCAATTGCGTAAAACGACAAGGCAGAAAACAATTAGATTACCAACCAGTAAGTAAAAAGCAAGGAAAAGATTCCTTGCCTAGATAGAAACTTCCCTATTTGGTCAATACAGTACGTCATTTCTTCAATTCATGAGTTATGAAAAATAAATTATTTTGTTAATAATTGTACTATAATATTTTAAATTAGACAAGGGATTATGCACTAACAATAATCAAAGAGGTGAATTCTGAGAGTTACATACCCGTTTATTTAGCTGTTTTGGCGTAAATAGCTGAAATGGGTTTCACAGGATTTTTTGTAAGTCTTCAAGAATTATTTCTAATATGAAGACAATAACCAAATGTTATATTATACGTTTTAAAGATCCAATTGGAATAATAAGTGAAAGTATTAGCTTTTGTAAGAACTCGTGATAAAGTTGAAAATTTTTCGTGAAAATATTTGTTTTAACTATTTTTAGATAAGCTTTCTGTTATAGCGTTTGATTTCAAAATGTGTCACATACTCTTACCAATAGCGAAAGATGCGTCGCGAAAAAGATCTTTAGCCGGCTTCAAAGCAGAACCGAAGTTGGCAAGATTTTCGACCCCAGCTTGCCAGCTAAGTTAAGTGAAGCTTCTATCGGGAGGAGAATTTTAGTGACTGACTGTTGTGATCGGTCGTTTACCGTGCTTTTAAAAACCCGTGCGCAACCATGTTTTCTGGGATGACGACATTCACCCACTTCTTTGGAAAACAATATTTTTTATCGTCTTCATATTGTTATTCCTTCCAGTTTTGCTCACGCATTTTCGTACACTTAATACGTAATATATTTATTTTCTAGCTCAAATTGTTGAGGGTGGAGTTATTAATCGACATTTTAAAATGTGACCAGTTAAACACCTGGTTGAAACAGAAACCATAACCTTTGCCTCGAGAATGGTGAAAGAGGGAATAACGAATACTGTTATTGTGTGTACTATGATCATTATGCATATATACTAAGAGGAAGTCCGCAAAAATTGTGCTCTTTCGTATCATTCTTTTTGAATTCAACGTTCTATTTTACAAAGTCTAAAAATAGCTCTTAAATCAACTATTTCCAACAATATCACACTGAAAAGAATTCGAAATCTCTGGGACTCTCCTTACTCATATCCGTCTTTTACATGTTACATTGGAGTTCATTGACCCATGATTTGCGTTTGCCTCACGTCGTGTGCTACAGCAGTATTTCATGTCGAGAATATTAACTTCCGCGACTTGGCGATCTAACTACAAGTAGACTTACAGCAGCCGCGTCAGTTATAGACCCATTATTCCCATTTACGTCTTGCGGTCTCCACTGCACGTGTTATGCTCAACATTGTGAAGCTCATGAGGCGCCGCCGCCCTGTGTCTCCTCTTCGCCCTACGTCTCCTCGGCGACAGCCCCTTTCCCTCGACCCGGCGACGACCGTCCCTCGCCTCTTCCCGCTACAACCCATCCCACTCCCTCCCGGCCCATTTCGACCTTCCCCACCCCCGTCCCCCCCCTCTCGCCCCCTCCCGTCCCCTTCCACTCCTCCCGCCCCCAACCCCTCCTGCCCGCTCCCGTCCCCTCCCCTCCCTTCCCCCCGTGCCCTCTCCGGCACAAATTCCCCCTCCCAGCCCCTCACGGCACCTCATGCCCATCCTGCCCCATTCCTCCCTCTCCCGCTCCCTCCCGCCTCAATTCGCCCTTTCTCGCCCCTCCCACCCCTTGACGGCCCCTCACGCCCTCTCGCCCCTCCCGCCCCCCGGCCTCTCCCGCCTCCCACAAGCACGAACCCTCCGCTGCCTCCCGCACCCCCTAACGCTCGCCGGCCCTTTGTGCCCCTTGATTAAGCGAACGTCGCCCACGGAGCCAGACGCCAGCGCCGTCGGCCGCCGCCGGATATTGGCGTTTCTGCTTTTGCAGTTTCCGCGAGCGCCGGACTGTGTGCGACGCGCCGCCCGCCGCCCGCCGCCGCCGCACCCGCTGGCGCCCGCGCCTCCGCCCGCGCCCCCGCCCGCGCCCCGCCCGCGCCCCCGCCCGCGCCCCGCCCGCGCCCCCGCCGCGCCCCGCGCCCCGCCCGCGCCCCCGCCGCGCCCCGCGCCGCGCCCCGCCCGCGCCCCCGCCCGCGCCCCCGCCCGCGCCCCCGCCCGCGCCCCTGCGCCCCGCCCGCGCCCCGCCCGCGCCCCGCGCCCGCGCCCCGCCCGCGCCCCGCCGCGCTCCCGCCGCGCCCCCGCCCGCGCCCCTGCCCCGCCCGCGCCCCGCCCGCGCCCCCCGCGCCCGCGCACCCGCCCGTGCCCCCGCCCGCGACCCCGCCGCGCCCCGCCCGCGCCCCCGTCCGCGCCCCCGCCCGCGCCCCCGCGCCCCGCCGCGCCCCGCCCGCGCCCCGCGCCGCGCCCCGCCCGCGCCCCCGCCCGCGCCCCCGCCCGCGCCCCGCGCCGCGCCCCGCCGCGCCCCCGCCCGCGCCCCGCCCGCGCCCCCGCCTGCGCCCCGCCCGCGCCCCGCCGCGCCCCGCCCGCGCCCCGCCCGCGCTCCCGCCCGGCGTCTTGCACTCACCCCGCCCACCCCGATACCCAGCTCTCAGAGCAGCAACTGATGGCACTGCAGCGCCGCTGAACTGTCCTACAGTTCGTGTCCCGACGGGGGCAGGATTCTCCATGCTAGCTAGATAGACGTCAGCCGCTGGCTGCAGAAGAATTCTAGCGGCAGGTCGCTCTGAACGGTAGTTTCTCGTGATTTCTCCATTCAACACCAGACGAATGCCGAAGTAGTACCTTCACAAATGGGCCACGTACTGTGCGCGATCTTTCCGTCCTTTTCATTCTCATGTCCTCCCTCTTTACACACTTTCACGCATTACACTAGCACACATTTAGGAAGTCCAATAAGGAGCTTACAGCTTGTCCAGGCTGCGACATTATCCCGCTGATTGGAACTCTGGTTGGGAAAAGCGCCACTAGTCGACGTTTTGGTCGGCACCGGATCTCGCCATCCAGCGGATAAAGACCGCTCCCTCAACGCCACCTCCTCTCCCCTCTCTTGCAAACTCCTGCGATAAACACAAGCACGAAACTTACGGGATTATTTGACGCAGTCGAAAGCAATCAATCAATCCATACGCCCAACGAGGTCTCTGTCGCCGCTGACTTGCGCTCTCTCTCCCCCTGGGGCCCGGACTTGCCTCTCTCCGTCCTCGCCTCGCACTTCCCCTCCTCACACACTAATGTCTCAATACGCATTGCACCGCAAACACACACTACCTCGCTTCTGCGACGTTCCGTCACCCTCTCTCCGTCAGTGTCTCACTACGCTGATGTGCCGCTGTGGCACTCTCGACACCAGGTTACCTATCACCCTGATTCCAATTTCCTCCTCAACTCGTGTCCCAAGCACTCTCACTTTAATGCTAAAAATCATTTCTAAGCCATTTCCACAACTTTACTTCTCCCCATATGACCAATAATATAGAACGATTTTCCTAAGGATGAGCCAAAGTGACAGTTAGTGAAAACAAGTGAACATCACATGTATTTCAGAGAAGTATCTCTCCGCTGTTCAGTCACGCCCCTTCGTAAAGTGCTAATGGCTCCTGTGAAAACACCCCTATGCAGAAGTCTAAGAGTTGCGCTGAGGTATATGCACGTACGTGAGTCCGGGAAATATTTAAATTTAATTACGTAAGTGGAAAATCTCTTAACATGCTCTCACAATCAGTAAAAGAAACCTGCCACGAACGTAAATAGAAAGAAAAATGCGTTTAAACCGCAAACACGTCCACCGGTACGCATCTCGCATTCAAGTCTCGGTTTTAAAATAAACTTAATATTTATCACACAAAAAGTAAATTAAATGTAATTTACAGTAAATAATAATACTAAATTCAATGTAAGCACATTACACTGCACTTCCTAATATCAATTATTTCTCGCAGCGCACTATATTTTTGTCGGACATGGACACGACAAAAGGAAGTGTCGAAGCCATTGACAAGTTAGCCAACTGCAAATGAACGAATGCGGGAAGGGAGTCTAATGGGCACCACGGCCACAGAACCTTCAGTGATGTTGCCAGCAATAGCTGTCACTTTATTCATTTATTTTTACGTAAAAAAATTAAAAAGGGGAAAAGTAATTGTGTGCAATTTTCAAAATTCTGTTATCCCTACACTAAGTCATATACTACTTAAATTTTGAATTTTCGAAAGGGAGAAAAAACAAAAACTCCCATGTAATAAAATCTATTTTCAAGGATAAACAAGCAATAAATTTTGAATTTTGAAAGGGAGAAAAAAGAACAAAAAACTCCCATGTAATAAAATCTATTTTCAAAGATAAATAAGCAATAAATTTTGGCTCTTATTACTTCCTGCCGCGACAACACGGAAACGATAATTTGAATAATTGTATTTCCCACTGAATTCTAGAAGACGTGCACAAAAATGAAGTTACATTTATGTCCAGAAGCAAACAAGAAGCCATCTCAGCATTTGCTCAATGGATCAGGGGAAACTGGACGAAAAAACCTGATCGAGATGGGGGTCATTGACCCGGAAGCTGTAGTACAATAGTTGTTACAGGTTGTTTATACTCATTTATACAGTCCAAATGGTAAATAATGCATTATGTATCATTGTTAAAATTAATGTTACTTTTCTTGTGATGCTCAGTATAGTCTCTATTTGTATAGAAACAGTTATGCAGCAGAAACGACTTTGGCTTATCCTTAGGAGAATCGCTCTATACCCTAAGATCATTTCGGCCTCAGTGGCCCCGCCCCCCATGACACGCCCATTCCACTCCGTGCCGTCCTCCACAAGCGAGACCCCCAGCGCCCCATTGCTCCATCGCCCCCACCACCTCGCCCTCCGCTTGCGACGGTCTCTCTGCATCGCCGCGGAGGGCGCCCCGGGCGGTCTCAGACGGCGCTCATTCGCTGTGTCCGCCGCTCAGAGGGCTTCGTGCAGCGCACGCAAGAAGCGCACTATTGACCTCCCGCTGCTGCCGGCGCATGGGCTGCTAATAAGCACGGACCGCTCGTCTCGTCCAATGTTGAATGTGGGCGGAAGAAGCAGCATATTGTTCCTCCTGAGTAACAGAGGATTCGGTGTGTTTGTAATAATAGTTCTAACGTATTACTCACCACATATCTAAAAATAAATGTTTTACGACTGTGAGTTTGAATGACAATATTTAATGAATACTTATCAGAACATTCTACCAGAGAAATATTCAATATTCCAAGTAATGCTTTCAAAAAAAAATTCATAAGTTATCGGTTAAAACATTTAAAACAAATGTAGAAAAATAGAGTAAAACAATTTTGAGAAAGCTTGTGAATAAATGTTACACGTTTCTGGACCATACAAGAGTAAATAAGAGACCAGAGACATCGGAGAGAACCAGCATGTCAAAAGAGTCCAAAAAGAAAGGAGACCAAATGACACGACCATCAGTCTAGAGAGAACTTGTGATGCGCTTTTATGAAATTCTAGGGGAAGAACACTCTGAGTATCTGTAAGAAGCTACAGTTTTTAGTTCAGCATATTCTGACATTTACTTAAAGTATGCGATATCTCCTCTTCCAATGCAAAGTTACGCAATCACTCATACCTCTCGTTTCAACGCTGCTCGTGTAAAGGGAGTTACGTCATTTTTGTGAATGGGGGGTTTGTTACTAAGGGAGTTGAAAGACAGAATATATAATTTGCATCAGAATAATGCAATTAAATTGTATTGAATTTAATAATATTGAACTATTTTCTTCTTGGCAATAATTCCTAATTTCTTTAAACTCACTTTTACGACTTAACTCTATTTACCTGACTTCCATAAGACTCTTCTTCACGAAAAAGAAAGAACAGGAATCATAGAGTTATCATACCTTTAAGCAAAGATTGCGTTATTTTTTATTTTAATTTGAGTACTGTGCAGATATGTATGATTTCCATTATAGACATTTAGATTTGATTTTATAATTCAGTAAATAGAAATTAGTAAAGTTGACTTATTTCCTTTACCAATATGAAATATACCAACTTTCCTCATTTTTATTTACTGAATTATAAAACTAAATCTTATTATCTATAATAAATGTAAATTTTTGTTACGGTGATATAAATTCTACTTCTTTTTTGTGCTTGTTACTGTAATTTATAGCAGTACAAAAAATCACTATTTTAATACTTGTTCCAATGCGTAATAAACAAATCATCACGACTAAATAACAAACTCTCATGACTAAATAATCACTCCTTACACTCACAGTAGGCCCACACTATTGCCGGAAAAATGGTACAGGTGCACTCTTTCAACGGAAACGCTAGTGCTTGTGAACATTCTAGTTTTACTTACTACCTCTACGTTAAAACCAAATTGGTTCAGACAAATTGGTTTGGCATGTTATCGTGTGTTCATACACAATAAATCAGAGGTACTGGGGAAACAATATGTTTTAGCTAGTGTTCGCAACGGACAGGTGTTACCAAAGGTTGAGAATATACAGTGCATATGTATGTTAAAACGTCCGTAGAATTTGACCTTATACAAAGTCAAAAGCAGCTTCAATACTCTGCCACATTTCTTAGAGGGTAAATTAGAACAGATTAAAATATTGAAATGCGGATGTACGTTTTTTAAAAATAGTACTTAACACTTTGTGATCTTGGGTTCACGATAGCCACGTTAGCAGCCAAGGGAGATATAATTAAATAGACAAAGGACTGCAGTTAAGAATATCCTCCACAATTAACTAACATTTTGTAACTGTCTACGGGTTTCACGTAACAAGCTCCCAACTTGACTCTCTCTTGAAATCTCATGAATTCTCGTGACACAATAAAACGCCTTTTGTGTTTGCGATTTGGTGTTCCGCAGGGGGCAAAATGCTGCCCTCTGGCGAGAGAAGACGCGTATGCAGCAACGCGTCCATCACGGCCACCTGCTCAAGAGGCCCCGTGCTTGTGTTGCACCGGCTGGGGATCAAAGGGGCGGGCGTGTGCCGGAAGCAGCAGGACGTGCACCGGTCTGACACATCGGAGAAGAAATGGACATCAAGTAGAAAAGCACAGAAAATACATATATGTAATATATATAAAATGTAAAATATATATGTAATGATTAGAATAATCAAAATAACAATTACGGAGTTTGCAGGGAAGCAGCGGTGAGTGGAGAGTTTTTTTTTTTTTTTTGACTTTGTAACACGGAGCGATGGAGCGTTCGCTTGAACAGCAATACGACATCAAATTTTGCTTCAAGCTTAGAAAGAATGCAACTGAAACATTTCAGATGTTTCAAGAGACCGTCGAGGACAATTGTATTTCAAGGTCACAGTCCGAAACGGGGGCACAAGCCGTTGAAGGAGGGCTGGGATTTCGCCAACGAACCCCTTTCTGAACAGCCAGAGCCGACGGAAACGGGGATCGTGTGCCGAAGCTTTGCGTTCCGACCGTCCATTGGGCATCCAGCAAATTGCTGACGTACTAAACATGTCCACATGTGCGGTACATGGTATAGTAATAGAGAATCGGCAAATGGTCATAGGTCTGCGCGAAAGTGTTGACAGAAGATCAGAAAGAACTTCGAGTGTCAAGAATTGTTGGATTTGATTCAAAATGAGCCAGACTTTCGTAACACCGGAGCAACACTTCTGTTGTTCCCCCTGTATGGGGAATCCCTTGCAGTCACGGCTTTTCTCCGTGCGATTTTTTTGTGTTTCTCCGACTGAAGAAACAGCTGATAGGAAAGTATTAGGAGACCGTGGGAAACATCCAAATGCATTTTACGTTTCTGAGAGACATTCCCATCGATGACTTTCAAGATTCACAGCGGTATCCGGGCGTGACCAATACTTCTCCGCAAGTATATTGATGCAGGGGAAAGTATTTTCAAGAATTTTCAGAATTTGCACAGGTACGATCAATAAATCTTTTTCCCCAGAAAGTACGCATTACTTTTATAATGGATCCTGTATACATTTTTATTTAAGAAATTCAAGTTCATTATATAAAGAAACATAATATATCTGGCTTATATATCTTCGGATACAAGTCTTCGGACACATGTTTTTTAAAAATGCGTTTCATTACAACATGAGGTTTAACTACGCATTGTTAAACTTATTGAAACATGACGAAAGATTCGTGTTATCTGGGAAATGTAGTGAAGTTATTAATAGAGATTTACCAATGTAGGTGCCTGAACACTCCTCAAACAGTAAGTTTATTCCAGAATGCTTGGGAAAATATTCTAAATGTACTCGGTTAAAAATAGTACCAATGGATTGACCTTATTGAGAGAAATAGAATTAACAGTTTACCTCATCATAATATGGCTTAAAGCTCTCCAAACGTAGGTTTTGAATGTTAACCTCTAAAAATGTATGTATATTGCGATAATTCTCTTAGCGTGTTCTCTTTTAGAAAAAAAAAAGGTTTTCCAGGTAACTGATTTACCACATGTAGAATTTATATTAACGTCTTATGGGTTTTTGTGTTCCATTTATATAAACAAAAATGTATCAAAACAAAACCAAAATTACTATACACTTGCTTTTCGCATGTTCTCGAAAAAGTGAAAGAATGAAACTAACGAATTTGTATATTATGAACAAATATATTTGAATATAATATACTAATGTATATTCAGTAAAAATGCAGAGTTATTCAGTAGAATCTTAGTATTCATATAATTTCTTGACATCGAATATTATACCAAAGCCAATAACATGTACATTTTGGAATAAAATATGAACATCCTAATAGTCAGAGCATGATGAGAAAAACGGGCGTTTGTAGCGAAAAGATTTTTAAATTTTCTAAAGTCATTATAACCACCTTGGCACACGTGCTTATTACCAATGGACCTGTCGGCTTGTCAATAATAGATCGAACATTTTAGAACGTAAAGTTTCGAGCTATTTAATAAAAATATAGATACAGTAAGATATTTTTACCTATATGATTTTTTTAATGGAAAATATTTCGTGAAAGATACTGCTGGAGAGTTTTCGAGAGTTTGATACAAGAAGGTGAACAATCCTTCGCCAACAGAACTTCAATTTCGTTTGATCCTCTCGTACTCTCAAGTGTCGATCGTAATCCAAAGAGACACGCTGTATACGAGGCGAACGTGGAGCGATTTAAGTTGCGTTGGATATGGATTTTCTTCTCAGTGGCCGAAGGATTTCATCCCCTCCCTTCCCCACTCAGCCTGCGGTCGACCTGCGGCCGCGCGCTTTTTGCCCCTGCTGTCAGGTTAGCCGCCCTCGATTCCCGACTCTGACGTTCTCTATCGGATTCTCCGGCGAGGAAGGCCCGGCCGGGCCGATGCCTGCCGGTGATGCGGGCTGCCAGACAGCGCTGGACCCTTTTCTTTCCGACTAACTGCTCTGTGTGATCTTGAAGTTTCCTAAGAAAAGATCGGACGTCACTGGGGTCACGCAGTGCAAGGGAAGCATTTGCTGCCGACAGGAAATTTGCAGTTGGCAACACTTCTCTTCGGGAAGTGAATCGAGTTTGGATGTTCAGTCGCTCGGAATACCGTGAATTGAAAAACCCTTCCGGGAAAAATATTGTGTGGAATACTCTCAAAAATATTTTCTTTTTAGTATGTTAAATTATGTAATAAATTTAGAAAACTCATCATATTAACATTTATCACAATTGTAAACATTGTCACTGTATAATTGCTTTACTCAATGAAAACAAATTCTCAAAACTTTCAATTTCACATTTTTAATTTTTTAATTCAATGAAAAGTAGAATATCACTCTTGAGTAGATAGCCAGAGTTACCGTTTTATTTTCTCAGTATTGAAATTCTTTTCCATTTGTAAATTATTTTCATTTTTATTCTACAGGGGACAATGCGTTGAGGAATGGAACAATTGAGGAAAATGTGTGTCAACTCGGAATTGTTAAAACACTGATAGTAGGTATACGCGAATGTTCGGTTACACCAGGTACCGTAGCCATGACGATTACATTCAGACACATTCTGCATTCTGTATCATCCCGACATTACTTAACATAAATATATTGATACACTAAAAAGATCAAATACATCAGAAATACATTTAAATACAATTTTTGTAGTTGTTTTAAGAGTGAATATACTATTTCAAACTTATTGACATAGTGTAAGTTTATTTAATTTTAAACTTGGTTGAATGTATTTATAACTCTTTACCCATGTGTTACGGTTTTCCGATGAAACCATCCGTCTTCCGAAAGGGACCTACGCAATAAATTTAGCTTTCTCCACTTGAGCTCTCCAGCCCGTGCGCTTGGCCGGGTGAGTGGCTGGCCGCCTTCGCAACTAGGCCAAGCAGCGCCCGCCCACGACGCGCACTGCACTCTCGTCTCGCAGGGCCTCTCTCCTCAGCGCTTGTTGCCAGGTCCCCCGTGACGGCTTTACTTCTTCTACACCCTCCCCTCCCCCCCCTCCCCTTCCCCCCCCCTCCCTTCCCCACGCCCCTTCCCCCACGCCCTTCCCCCCCCTTCCACCCACTCCCCTTCCCCCTCCCCGACACCCCCGCCCCTTCCCCCACGCCCCTTCCCCCACCCCCTTCCACCCACTCCCCTTCCCCCCACTCCCCGACACCTCCGCTCCCCATCCCTCCACTCTCCATCCCCCACTCCCCATCCCCCACTCCCCATCCCCACTCCCCATCCCCCACTCCCCATCCCCACTCCCCATCCCCACTCCCCATCCCCACTCCCCATCCCCACTCCCCATCCCCACTCCCCCATCCCCACTCCCCCATCCCCACTCCCCATCCCCACTCCCCATCCCCACTCCCCCATCCCCACTCCCCATCCCCACTCCCCATCCCCCACTCCCCATCCCCCACTCCCCATCCCCCACTCCCCTTCACTCCACTCCCCGACACCCCCACTCCACTTCCCCTCACTTCCCTTCCCTCACCCCCATTCCATTTCCCTGCTCCCCTCCCGGTTCCCACGCCAACGCACCCCGTCGAAACGTCACTCCTCTCGCCGCATCTTGGAACAAGCAGCGGACGCACTCTCCCCGAGAACTACTTCCACGCGCCAGCCATGCTCTCGGAAAGGGGAAATTCTCTAATCCGGTTAGAGAATTGCTAACGAATGGTAAATATTGCAGATTACTTCTAAGAATAATCTTATAAGTCCCTACGTGGAGTTACTTCTAAGTCTTTGTGTGAACATTATGTCAAAATATTTCCTTATTCATTCGTTAAATAATTAATTGAGCTAAAATTGCTCAATGATATTTTCGCTTCATTTTTAGCTAAAAATCGGAACAATACATTTTTCATCAGACGTTTATCGTGTATTCCAAGATGAGTTAGCAATCTAAATACTTGTGTTCATCACTTACCAGAATTTATACGAGAGTGAAAGCACATCGGACATTTACAAAACAAGTAGAAACTGTCGCCATACGTAATTACTTCCTGGAAACTGCTTACAACCAGGTTCGCACATAAAAAGGTTTAACTATTTTTAGTATCTATCGATGTGGAGAAATAGAGGTTGTAAAGAAGCGTATATATTCTTGCATTATTTCTCACTTTTGCAATTTTTAAAAATTCAGAAATTCAACGAAAAGACACGCGCCATTCTAAGCGTATTTTAAAAAAAAGAATTGGAGAATTGTTTGAATTTTTTAATAAATTGAATTAATTTCAAGCAGAATTTTTTCAGAAATTACTATTTTAAAAAATAAAGCATAAATGTTTTTGTAGATTTATTGTTTGACATGATTTTATTTTTTAAAACAGTCTGCGTTATCACTTGTAATCGTCTTTTGTTTTTTCTTTATTGTAATGTCATGTAGAAAGGCTAACCCACTATTGGTACATACATCTTGTGGGGTCGGAACTCTTACGTTGAAACTTCGAAGAAAATAACAAATTCATCCCTATTTTTACTGTAATGCAGTTAAACTCCTTAATTTCCTTCCATTTGCAAAACACATACCAAACACATTGAAAAAATTCATTGAAAATGATGTGTTTTGAAACGATATCACGCATACCCTTATCAGCATTATCATACGCCCGCACACCATGATAACAATACGAATTACTGTTGATTGTTCCTTCCATCTTGAGTATCCTCATTTTTTGTTAAATTTTGTACCAATTCGGATCAAATTAAAGTAAGTTTTGAAATATTTTGCAGAAAATTAAGTAGTATGTAAGCAATTTACTATGTTCCAGTCTTGTTTATGTCGTCTTGTAATAGTCGAGCATCTCAAACTTAATTATCAATGATTCTAAAAAATAATGAGTAATACTTTGCACAAGGTCGAATCTGTGCCAGATCTAGAAAGACGCCGAATAAATTTTGAAATTTTGCAATATTCAAAAATTCGAAAGTTTCAACAAAAAAGGGACCTGTGTCATTTCGTTAAGTCTCTCTACGCTAAGCGGGAGCAAAGTTTAATCAAAGAATTTGTAGTAGTTTTGGGAAAAGTTTGAAAATATTGTTGAGGCTTTATGTAAAGTACCCCTCATTATCAAAATATACATTTCAAACACTCTAGTTCTTGAGTTCATTTAGATCGATAGCAGAATGTCGTTTGGAAAAAATCGCCTGCACGGTGTAGGGGCTAGCGTTGACTACATGCACACGGATACACGTCAGACATACGTTTTGCTGTCAATTGACTTTTCGATATCCAGAACCCACATAACGTACATTTTGACTATACAACGAGTTAGAAGAAGTAATTTGCTGTATATAGTAAGATTTATTCACTTTGATGTTAACAATGTCCGATTATGCAGAGTTTTTCAGCCGAAATTGGCCAATTACCGGCACGCAATGACAGTACTTCTTCTAGGTTACGTACGTGTGTAGTAATGTCAGAAAGTAAAATGAAAATATTTTAACACGAACTTGCAGAAAATCATTGTAATATGTTATAACACACTGCTAAATAAGTGTAATACAATTTCAGTTTTTAATTGCATAACGTTTTTCTTAAATTATTTTGCAATTTTTTCAGGGTTCTCCCGTTGAGCTCTTTCTTTCCCTCATTGGTTTTCCCAGATATCATAAAACCAGTGACATGTGACAGGTACTAAAAGTGTGATACCTGAATAAATCACAGACTGAAACAACAGAATTAGATGGTACTCTATTCAGCATTACATTGCCACGCGTTTCGCCGCTGTTTCAATAACCGTCGGCTCTACCACTCAGCGCGCGAGACAACACCAATCACATCTCCTGCGGCGCGTTCTAGTGGCCCTTTATTGTCGCAGCGGAGTGGGACACATTGCAGTGCCGTGGCTGGCTGGGTAAATAACCGCGCAGGGCAGAGTGACGGGTTGCATTCACCACGCGCTGCAGGCGCTTCTGCGAACCGGAAGATGGAAAGCCCATTTGCGAAGGCCTGGCAGGTGGACTGGCAACGGTTTTATCCTGGAATATCGGCGTTGGAATTTATCGCTTGTTACTTTCAGTGAGTGAACTTTACTCCCTTGAAATGTAAACAATTTCTGCTAGCAGAAGATTGTAAATTAGGCGATTAGTAACTTCATTATTGTTAAACAACTATTAAAAGACTCTAGAAACACCTGTTAAGCATTGAAATAGCTTTTAGAATTTTGCTTATCAATTTGATTACAAGACATACTGTGGTGTTCTGGATGTACCGAGGTCTCTTGAATGCTATAATAATGAGTAAATTGGTCTGATAGGCACGAAGACATTCACGTTTCTGTAAAAAGATAATAAAGTAACAGCACTGAGATTACACGCCCATGTAACTATCTAAAAGTAAATATTAAACTTCTAGGAGGTGGTCAGCGATACTACTTGTAAAAATATAAGCCAGTGAGAAAATTGTGCTTGAGCTAGTATTCTTAAGTTCAGACAAGTGAATCAAACTCATCTCTTGTGGAAAATGCGAGCTAATTGTACAATATGTTCATTCACTATCAGGGAATAAATTTATAATTATATATACTTATATTATGTGGACTTTTCATGAGACGGTCTTGCAATTCGCACTGTGCTAAAAACCCGTAGAGTTGTGTCCTACTTTGATTTCTCTTGCCCATCGTAGCCCAAATTTTGGTCACACTTACATAAACCTCAATGCTAATTTCAAAACATACTAGGTGACAGCACTGCATATCAACTCCATCACAGAGGTCGTGTCATTTGACACCCTTTCGCAAATTAACATCTCTGTCGAAACCGCACGCAGGATTGCGAGTAACAATTCCAGCACTCGCCAGCACGAGAACCGTCCATTTCAATTCACGTGCAGTTAGTCATGAAAGGTTGCAGTTACACCGTCGGCTTCCAACCTCCTTCCCTTTTGCCACTCACTTTCCAACACACGCGCTCCCTTGCTAGGGCGCTCGTCCATGCGCCCCACATACTCAGTCACCCTTTCACCTCTTCGCTCATTACCCTACTTCCTCCTTCCACTCAACCGGGTCAGGTGGCTCAGGGCAGCAACTGATGTCACTGCAGTGTCTGTGACCGGAAGGTCCTACATTCGAGTTCCGACAGTGACAAGATTTTCGACACTAGCTACGTCGAATTCAATCGCTGTCTGGAGGACAATTCTACCGTCCGGCTGCTCTGATCGGTAGTTTTTCGTGTTTTTTTCGATCAACACCAGCCGAATGCTGGAGCAGCACCCTAACAAACGGGCTACGCGCCATCTTTCCTTCCTCTTCCTTGTTCTAACATCACCCCTTACACACAACACACTAACATGCACTACACTACTACACATGCCGGGAGACCGTTCGGGGGCATAGAGCTTGCCTATGCTGGAAGGAGATATCTGTTGGAGGAAAACCTCGCTAGTCGACGGGAAGTTGGCGGCGGATCTCGTCATCCAGTTGGGAAAGAACATCGCCACCTCCCGATGAAAAAACATGCACTGCATGTACGGGACCTCACTAGTTGACGTGCCCGGAATTACTAACCACCAATCCGGGAGCGGTAGCTCAGTGCATCAACTGATGTCACTGCAGCGCCTCTGACCGGGAGGGCCTAGGTTCCCAGTCCCCACGGCGGCAGGATTTTCGACACTAGCTTTTCAGCTAGGTCAAATTCAGTCGCTGTCTGGAGGAGAATTCTAGCGGCCGGCTGCTCTGATTGGTAGTTCTTCGTGATTTCTCCGATCAACACCAGGCGAATGCCGGAGCAGTGCCCTAACAAACGGGCCACGGATCGCGCGCGATCTGTCCTTCCTCTTACTTGTCGTATCCTCTCCCCTTACACACACTTACACTAACATGCACTACACTACCACATATTTCGGAAGACCGGTCGGAAGCTTAGAGCTTGTCCCGACTGGGGCGGTGCCCCGCTGGTGGGAGAGCCCTGGTTAGGTGGAAACCCCACTTGCCGTCGGTAGGTCGGCGCCGGATCTCGCCATCCAGCGGGGGAAGATCACAGCCATCTCCCGAGAACAAAACATACTCTACACTAACGGGACAGACTAATGATCAAAGTAGTTGACGCGCCCGGAAACACGAAAAAATCAATCAATCAAAACTAACAACCAACAAACCGACATACTCAGTCACTCTTTCACCTCCTCGCTCATTACCCAACCTTTTCAGTCCATTCCCTTCCAGGCCACTCACCCGTGGTCGTGTCCACCACACACCACCCACCTACTCACATACACTGGCGTCCAATCGTTCAATCGTCCTTTCCCCCGAGTGTACCATCCTCTCACGTCCCCGCACTTCCCCGTCCTCCCGTCTCGTCCACTAGGCGTCCCGTCCGTCCACTCGCTCCGTCCTGCGCGCCACGAGGGCTGAACTGCGCTGACGGGAAACGCGTTTATTCAATATTCAACCTCGCTTTAATTATTTATGCGCGTCCCGTCCGAGTCGACGTAATGAAGCCGTAAGCTCCGGCCGCCGCTGCAGTTTATGAACGGTTTACAAATGGCGGCCGCCGAAAGGGCGCGCTGGGGTCGCGGTTCGCTGACGCAGGGCCTGAACTCCGCCCGTGCACGTAGCGGCACCGCAGCATTATGCCTCTGTCAGGTGTAAGTTTCTGAAAGCACCTTTAGTTCGATCTAAACCGTTGCTGTTTATAATGTTTATTTATACACTGCAGTACTCGTTTGGTTTGAGTGTAGTATTTTGTGATATTTTAAGGGTATAGAGATTCTGTGCGTTATAATAAAGCATATCAAAGAGATTTTTAAATACAATTGGGGGTGAGGTTGCGTTTTTTCTGATTTAGGGCCCTGAAATACTTTTAGTACAATCTAAAACGTTACTTGCATGTAATGTTTATTTGTATACTGTAGCTCTCGTTAGGAATGAATTTAGTGTTTTCTGATTTGTTAAGGGGGAAGAGATACTGTGCCTTAAAATAAGACATAACAAAGAGGTTTTTGAATAAAATTTCGTGATATATTTTTTATACTCACTTGTCGTTAGTACGTTTAATATCACAATCTTTCTCGTAGATATGCATGCTTTACGTGAATATAGTACATTTACCAAAAAATGATATATTCCTGGCAATACCTACAAACTGAATGATTTTTGTTACAAATGAACATAACAAACATCGTACCATTCTTTCTTTGGCTCTGCAGCGTAGAAAAGTAGTTGTCTAGTAACCTTATATCTAAAACGTTATCTATTTTCGGATAAATAAGATTAATCTTTCTTTTGCTATGAATGATGCAGTTGTTTTATTTTTAAATTTGTCGAATTTTATTTTAAGTTTGGCTATTACTAGTAAACGTGTATATGTTTCGTTTAGTAACAAAGTTAGAATCTCGATAAAATATACTAAATTACTAACCATTAATACGGAAGATGATGACAAAAATACGAACTTCCCCTCTCTTGCTCTCACCTATCACAAAATAATGTAAGCGAAAATGTGCTTAAAACTGCCAGAAAGAGAATATAAAAACTATGAGTAGTTCGAGCTTCTACTCAGTGTCGTTTTTCAAGCTGAATAGATGTAGAATAAATAGAAAAGAAGAATTTTACCAATTACTTACTCATTTAACTTAAAACAGTGAGATCCCACCTACGAAAGAAGTACCAACTCTTAAACGTTTCTCCACAGTTAACACAAGAGTTCGGGGGCAGTGTTACTTCTCTGCGAGAAACTTCACTCAATTTCTAACATTGTCACCTGTACTTGCCTCCCAAAATTTCCACTTCAATCCGTGAAAATAGAGCAACCTGCCTGGGGGTAGAGGGGGAGCAAAAACCACGAAAGGGGATGAAAAAATTGCTCTCTAGCGATGAAAGGTCATAAAGTCGGGGAAGCCGTAAAGAATGGGGATCGACAACTGAAGGAGCACCCTGAGAGGCGAAGCGGGCGTGATGGGAAGATGATGAGGAAGATGAGAAAGGGGATCCCGCGCGGCCTTGGCTAATGCCGCCTCCGTCCTCACGACGCAGATAAAAAGAGGACGGATCGGGGGCCGGCTGACCCCGCCCACAGCCTCTGATACGTCTGCGATTCGATCTGCCATTTTGAAAGAGACATGTATTTATAGCCCTACGGCTAAAAATTTGATCTTTATGACACATCATGCCTATATGCATATCTTACTCAACGTGATTTAATACAAAAAATGTATGTATGTATTGGGCGGTTTGGGTCGGTAGTCCGACTTCGCCGGTCGGCTACGGGTGTCCCCCTTGCCTCGGCCTAGTTAAATTCCCAAGCTTGGTGGTAAGAGCGACATGAGGCGAACATGACGTATTCTCTTCACCTTAACTAGCAAGATCCGCCTGCTGAAGCTTTTCTTCGTCACACAGCTACAAAAACTGGGACGATTTTAAAGAGAAGCTACAACTCTATTCCTGCCTCTATCGGGAATAGAGAGTGGAAATACCATACTGGAATGATGGAACATTACGTACGCACCTTTCCGACTCTTTGCTCATTGCACGTGGAGTTCCTCAAGGATCGATTTTAGCCCCTATTCTGTTCCTACTTTACGTACACGATATGCCCTCGACGATTCGAAACGGAAGAATGGTTCTCTTTGCAGATGATATCAACATCCTTTGCAATAAAGAAACCGTAAATAGTACAATATCAGATGTTTCAAATTGGTTCCGAAATAACAAATTAATAGTAAACGAAAAGGAAACGGTTTTAATCCAGTTTTCCATTTCAAATAAACAATTCTGTGCTCCATTGAAAATGAACGGTGTACCATTAACTGATATTAAGGCAACAAAATTTTTGGGTTTCTCAATTCAGTCAAACCTTAAATGAAACGTCCATTTAAATGAATTGAGCGTTCAGAATTCTTGCAAATTCAGTCAGCCTTCAGGCTGTTCGTTGTGTATATTTCGCGAATGCTCATTCCCGCCTGAGATATGGCATAATATTCTGAGGAAATATATCTTATAGCGCCCAGAATTTTAGATTACAAAAACGAATTATACGAATAATAACCAAATCCCATCCACGTGATTCATGTAAGCCTCTCTTCGTTAATCTAGGAATTTTTCCGTTACCTTGTCTGTTGATTTACGAATCAGTGGTTTTTGTCAAAAATGACTTGCTTAAGGGCGGTAATATATTTTCAGAAAATGCCAATATCTATTACTATAACACTCGACGTAGAAATCATATTCATCAGATGACAGTATCAACAGCTCATTACAAAAATTCACATATAATACATGTACATTATTTTAGAACACTTTTCCAGATGACGTTATACGATTCAATTCGACAGAAAAGTTTAAGTCCAAAGTGAACTCGTTTCTGCTGCATAACTGTTTCTATACAATTAGAGACTATACTGAGTATCACAATAAAAGTAACATTAATTTTAACAATGATACATAATGCATTATTTACCATTTGAACTGTATAAATGTGTATAAACAACCTGTAACAACTATTGTATTGCAGCCTCCGGGTCAATGACCCCCATCTCGATCAGGTTTTTCGTCCATTTTCCCTGATCCATTGAGCAAATGCTGAGATGGCCCCTTGTTTTGCTTCTGGACATAAATGTAACTTCATTTTCTGTGCACGTCTTCTAGAATTAAGTGGGAAATACAATTATTCAAATTATCGTTTCCACGTTGTCGCGGCGAGAAGTATTATTCCGAAGGAGAACATGGATAAGAGCCAAATTTTGTTACCTTTTATCCTTGAAAATAGATTTTATTATGGGAGCTTTTTTTCCTCCAAAATTTAAGTAGTATATGACTTAGTGTAGGGATCACAGAATTTTCAAAATGTGCACACAATTCACTTTTCCCCATACCACGTCATACGCAGTTTTAACTGTTTTTTGATTTAAAACAAATAAATAAAAAAATTATAGAACCCGGGGACCACAGAACAGCACAGCACGGGAAGTTGGTATGCTGCCTATGAGCCATCCCAGAGGATCATACAAAAAAATGAGATAATAAAAAATTTAAGGATGGAAGTAATCTGAATCCTGACGTAAGTCAATTCAAATCTGTATTAGCTCATGAAATGCAGAATGTGGCTATATCGCAACTCCAATTCTCAGAAAGATTTGTCGTGAATGGATATTTAGTATCTATGAGAGCCCCAACAACTAAAATATTTAGTTTCGTAAGTGTAGTGCATGTTATGTGCCTCGCGGATTAGCTCATCGGTCAGTGTACAGTTTCCATGACGCGACCCCGCCTTCGATTTCCAGTCGGGGCAAGATTATAATGTGCGTTTTCCGTGCTATCTCCCAGTATATGTTGCTGTGTCTGTTGATAAAACTCACTTCTCAGGTTGAGAAGACCAGAATACGACTTGGGAAAGTCTTCGTGCTAATCATACGTACCCCTTTAATCCATGGCCGCGAAGCCGGGATGCTGCTGGTAGGCCACGGCCCGTACGCGGACAGAAATTTTATTCTTTTAGAAGATCGTGTGAAAGATTTTAGCGTCGGTTTTCCGTAAACTAATCTTTAGTTTTTCAGGAATCACTAAACTCGGATTCTGACTACACAAGACTATCCGCCTGAAAAGCCCGGTACATCTGCGAGCCCGGACAACCTCCCCTGGCTCCACTCTCATTTCCCCTCCTAATCCAGAAAGGGTGTGCCAGCTGAAGCGGTGCGAGGCGGGGACTAGTGGCTTAAAAAGATGTTTCCCTGATTTGTTCTATCAAACGACCGAGACTTGAATTGTGTTTATTGGCGATATTATATAGGCCACGGCCCGTATGCGGGTAACCCGACGAGTACAGACAGTGCGTGTTATGTCCTGGGAGATGGCGGTGTTCCTCTACAGCTGGGGCGTGAGATCCAGCGCTGAATTACAAGTCGGATTTTAGGGTTTTCCCTCCAGGTTTCTCCCCTGGCGGGGAATCGTCTCCTTTTGGGGTAACCTCTAAAGCTCTCGACATATGTCAAAGTGTAGTGATCATGAAAGTAGATTTTAATTTTTTGTTTTCATTAAAGAAAATATTTTTTTTACAACATTACTTTTGTTCACCAATATTGCTTTTGATTTAAAATATCAAAAAAATAACTTTTTTCATTGGCGAAATAAAAAAATGAAAAAATCACTGCATTGATTTACTTATTCGTTGACGTATTTGTTATAATATAGGCTATAATGTTTCGAGTAATCCCACTGTAAATTCAACGTCCTAATGACATTCAATATCTTTTTAATTACAAGACAGTCAGCACATCTTGCACAATTCCTGAAACAATACAGATTCTCTGCTGAAGAATTAAATACATTTGTATTTATGAATTGAATGTCGCGAATGTCGCGAATTTTCTCTATCGGCGTGCATTGTTTCCAGTTTTCATTGTTTCCAGATGGTTTAGTGAGTTCCTGTATGACGTACACATCTGCGCAAAATCTTCCCAGAAAAAAATTATTTCCAGCATTTCCCAATACACAAAATTCAAAATTGTTCGTCTTAAATTATTTTTATGTGTTCTTCAGTGATAAATAACTAACCAGCAGTAGCATTTGATGATGGAATCTTATGAATCATTGATAACCGAGACATTTCCTTTGCGTATTATAAATGGGGAGGAATGTTTTACATTGAAACGTATAATTACATAGTGTTCTATTGAAAACGTATGAATTTCACTGGTTGTTTATTAGCTAGACTTCATATGTAGGCAACATGGATAATTACGATTATTCTCATTAAAGCTACATCAAAGAAACAATCAACTTCGCTCCATTTCCTAAATTCGCGGGCAGGGCTCACACCTGTCGCACTAGCCGAAGCCCAGATACGGCGCGTTCTCCGCACCCAAAAACACTCCCGGATTTCAAATTCAATTACGACACATATTTCGACTGGGGTGCTCTCGCCCCGGCGACACTAATTTTGACTAATAAAACCCGCGCTTCGGGTAACGACCCAGCGCACCAGTAAATGCCGATGACGTTTGTTTATGTAGCAATTTTCGGCGAGTTCTTGTATGCGCGATCCAGAATAGCAACCATTTAATCCCCTATGTTTGCGTTTGAAACGATACCTGCGGCTTCACTGAATTATTGATCATCACGTTCCAGGTACACGAAATTAAAATTTCACGTCTGTTATAAAGCCCGGTCATTGAAATTCTCTTAAAGCCAGACGAGTGGTATAGTCCGGTGCGTTGGAATAAAGGTGGGGTCCACAGACTATGCTAGAAGGGGACAAATAATATAAGTGAGTAAAATGGCTGCCTGACATTTCTGAAATTTCGAAGTTACAAATTAGTAAGAGTGTTTGGAACCTACACACCCATTACACAGCTTATAGTTAATTAAATATATTGTTAAGTTAATTGTAAATGGGTGTTGACAAAAAGGTAAAATGTATAATTCGGAAACTGAAGCTTATTGAATGTGAGTTCCCGTAATTTTAAATTTCTTATGCATGCTTATATCCGTGATATTTCTGATTATTCAAATATTTATAATGTTGCACTTTGTTTCACCTAATTATTTACACTTTCACAAATGACAGTATTTTCCAAGTACCAACAACGTACATTGTTTTCTCCGTTGCTTCTCTTTTCATCTAGAATTTTTCAATACGCATCTCATTTTATCCTACAAGCTCATTTTATGTTATAGTTACTGTGGATGATGCGGTGAAATAGTGTAATAGCACATGTATTCCTCTCGCTATCTTGATTATTTTATTTATTTATTAAGCTTGTGCCGGAAACTCCCTTGGCGACAAATGAGGTTACGTTGCCCTCCAACGAAGGATTGTTGGGATAACGCCTTCTTCGCCTACACAATAAGGCGAGGCACACTTGCAAAGATATAATCGACAGACGAACTTACGAACATTATGGAGTACTATTCACATTTGAGGCAACACCACAGCCTGTTATTGTTGAAAACTCAATACCGAATGTAAACATGAACTTGAACTATCTTTGGAAAGTTATGGTCTTTTCTCTCTTCCCAGCAATACAAAAAGTACGGTGAGCAGATAGTATGGTGGGATAGATACAATCAAGTAACTTGGGGCATCACGGAAGGTTTTTACATTTGAGATAAGATATTGTTTAAGATTGAAAACCAAATATAATTCAACTCCATCTAATTTGTAGTCAGAAACTATTTTATAAACTTTTATCACATGGATACAAATATGAAAACATTTAAAGAGAAGAAAGTAAAAAAAAACTCAACTCGAGGAAGCCAATTTTTAGATTTGGTGGGAATTTTGTACCTACGATAAAAAATAAAAAACGAACAAAACGTATGAAATATTCATATTGTGTAGAATTGCATCGACTTGAAAACACCACAGTCTAATTCGGATGAATTGAAAACTTAAAAAGTAGAATTATACGACAAACTGTTTGAATTGGGTACAGGAGAAGAGAGAAAGAGACGGTGCAACGTGTAAGATGTTGAATACGGTATTTTTTAAAAATACTCATAATTAGCACAACCTGCGTCTGCCATGAAAGCCCAACAATGAACAATATACCATACTTGAAAGGATCTAATTCAGATTACCCCCTGACTCGTGACATATATAAAGGTAATTTTGAAAGAGAAGTTTGTAGGTTTCACAACCCAAGCGTTGGGAACTACTTGAAAGCCTACGAAAGCTCTTGTAGTTCATAATAAAATTAAAAGGTGCAGAACCACATTTAACAGATTATTTACAATGAAGACGGGTGGTGCTAGAAAAGTTTCAAACCAAACAGGTGAGAAGTAATATTTCGATTAACATTGCGCGTAAGATATCGAGGAGTTCGTAAGTTCATCGGATCCCTCATACATTACTGCATAGTTTCTATGAAAAATTTTGGCAGAAAAACTCTTCTTACGGGGTCCTGGTACCGAAAACATGGATAATTTCAGGTGCCAAATTTAGAAAAAAGTTCTCTATCACGAGATATATCCCAAATCAATTTTTGGGGGCACTGTCAAAACGTAATGACAACGAAACTTCTGTTCGTCCGACTGTCCCTCCGATTTTCTCTAAAATTGATATTCGACAATCGATCTGATTGATTTTGCAGCTCCTTGAATTTAAAATCAATATTGTAAAATTATGGGGTACTTTACGTAAATCCCCTGGAATATTTTCCATATTCTCAAAAAAAAGTCTACATCTGTGTGATAAAATTTCTTTGTTGGATTGTGTGAAGGACGTTGGTAATGATATAGGTCTCTTGTTCGTTGAATACCCTGATTTTTCACAACTTGCAAAAGTTCAAAATTTGTTGGAAGTCTTCCTACAACTAAAATATTAAAGATAGAGATTTTTCCCTTAATGAAACCTGTTCGTTAAAGAAAAATTTTGAAATAATGTCATGTACAATTTTTTAAATTTGTTGTAATAAATAGTAACTTTTTTTTAAATCTTATTTTTTGACGAAGGAAAATTGGTTGTTTGCGTGAGTTCACATTAACATGAAATATCGAAGTGTTTATCAAAATTAATTTGCAGTTTTAATTTTTAACCAAGCTAACCAAAAATAACAATTAACGGCAATACAGAAAATCTACAAAATTATACGAAATTGTACTTACGTAAGCTGCTGTAAACGTGGAGGTCAAGGGTGGTATTAGAATAGTTGGAAAGGGCAATACTTTGCCTAATTTGAAATGTGACTTTTTTATGTTGTTGAAAATGAATTGTCGTAGAAGACATTTACGGGGCGGAACATATTTTTATCGTAATAGTCTCTCTGGCAAGATGAAAAAGGGAGACAATTATGTACTACAAATGAAATATTTTCTATTTGTCTTATATTCTCTCTAATATGTGTTTAATGTGACCGCTCACGCATTACTCGTTAAATATAATAAAGGCTAATACCTGACCCATGTAGTAGCCGAATCTTCGAACATAATATTTGAAATGACTAGCGTAGAAAAGTGAAAGATTTCCGGAAGTGCAAAAAGCCATTACTGAACTAGAATCGCTAGATCAACCATCTCTGTCTTTTCTAAGTAAAATTGTGTTCGAGTACTGACGTGTGTACCGGAGTTTGAGAGGACGTAAGGGCTGCGAAGATTTTGAACACTGAATCCATTTACACCCACCATCAAACTGCGTAGTAAAAGGCTCATCTACTGAAGTAATTAATCTTAAAAGGACTTTATTTCATTCTACATTTTCTGAAATATACTCGGCGCAACGAGAGACACGTCTTGAGATATAATCTTATACCTTGCTACTATCTTTATAGCCCTTGTTTTCTTCTTTTTTATTGTATACTCGATTGTTTCGGTAGCCTAGTATAAAATTGACATTGTGGATTTCTCAATTTCTTGGATACTTGGGAAATAATTGGTCACGGAGATGAATACGTACACGCAATCGAGCCAACACGTGAATGCATAGTATCCACTAAAACTGATACTGCGTATACATCGCTGTTCTGCGGAATTCTACTTCTCGTCGAGCTGCTGGAATGGGATTATAACCAGCGTAAGAAACCCCTCAAATGACGCCGACGGGGATCTACTTGTAAAGGAAGGCGCTTCCAGTTTCATACATTACCACGGGGAATACTCTCAACTCGTCCCTGCTCACAGTGTTAAACTTTCTCTAGAAATATATGTGTACTTCGGCTTCCACTGTCAATGGCTATTTGCATAACGAGTGAACCAGAACTCGCTTAAGAGGGTAAGACAGCGCCCTACGTGCTAGGCACGCCCAAGGTTAAACCAGACTGAGTATTACGTGATAGTAGTGTAATTACTTCTAATTCGAAATTATTTTAAGCTGGTGTGAGAAACAGTAGCAGGAAGAATATTCATTTATTCTACAATATGCTACTATATGTAAAAAGATAAAAATCAAGTAGTAAAATTGACTTATTTAAAAGAGAAAATTACGTAATGTTTTAGATTAGTGGTTTTTTGTATCAGGGTATATATTTGGTTTTTTTTTAACTGTTCACCAAGTAAGCTATTCTGTAGCAAAAACAGTTCCTTGTAAAAACAGTGTAAGTGGTTTTAACCAAAGAGTAAAAACAATTGGACTGAGAAAAATATAATAATATCATATTTGGTAATTACTGCAAGATTTCTTCTTTTTCAAGAGATAATTGTAAAAATAATACGAAGGATCCTTAGGCGCAATTCATGATTAACGTCGTATATGATAGTATTGTGTAACGTCACAACGGGGTATTTTTTGTTTTTTAGAGTCGTGAGGAAATTATATTGGGCATATTATATATTCAATTAAGACAGGGTAATTTTGTTATTGCCTTTCGCTTTCCTTCATTAGTACTTCCCAGGGATGCCATGCTTTTCTTAAAGTTTTCATTTATAGTGATCGAGTGACTAATTTGGAGTACAAACCAGTTTGGGATGCTGTACCCATCATTGCAGTAAACCATCGAGTACTGTTAAAAAGCGCTAAAGGCATACGATGGAATATGGTTCTTCACAAGTCGTGCAGGTGCACGAGTTGCGTCCAGGAAGTGTGCGCAATAACCTGAGGGGTCACGTTATTCCACATCTGGGTGTTCGTATCATACACATAATTCGTTTTGCTTGACAATGACGCTTATATAATTAAAATTTAATTAATATAAGAGAAGGCAGGTGGCGTTGAGTGGCAAAGGACAAGAAATGAAGGATAGAGAAGGATGAATGTGATGAAAGGACACAATAGTGGCCAAAAGGTGCGCAGGACCAGAGGCGTCCTTGGATGTGGGTGATGTGTTACACATTCTAACAATATCAGATATTTTTATTTTAAATTATTGTAAATTGTCCATTTGTTATTTTATTTTTATATTGCATTTTGTTCCATTCATATTTCAAACATCGCGCCGTTGAGGATTCGATTCTTCACAAGGATGAACGACTCACTCTGAAATGTCACCTTGCCTGTGCTGTGAACACGATTTAAAGATACACGTTCTTACACCGTGACTATGAATCAGATTCACAGTGATTCATTACATCCGGCGTGCTTATAAAATAGCTATCATGTTACGAAACTTCACTGTTTTCTTCGGTATTTGTAAAAGAATAAGATTAATTTATGAGCTTTGAAGTTTTATTTAAGTTTATTTCCTTATTTAAATGCATGTAGAACTATATATTTGTAGCCAATTTGGGTTAGGGATTGTGCTGGTTCAATGGGACAGTGTATCAGCCCTTGCAATCATCTGTGACATGGAATGCCGACCACAATGCGATCCAAGTGTGACTATATAATTCTGGAATTGTATTGATGTGCCGTGGACAAATTGAAAACAAAAGTAGACGTGTACAGAGTCTAACATTCTCTGAAAAAGAAAAGATAAGTAAATCAGACCCCCCAAAACATCCCTCAGAATAATTACAGATGTTCTACATTTTAATAACAAAATTTATAAGCTAGAATCATGAATGTGGGGATGTATGAGTCTAAAAAAAGTATTTTTCTGATCTATTCTCAAACGAAAAAAAGGGTAAAATTTCAATAGTTATAATGTTTTAAATAACATTTACAAGTCTCTCAAGACACATAGTAAGTACTCGTACACTGAAGAAGGGAGAATATTTAGAAATTTTACATTATTTTCTCAATTCTTACGTTACATACCCTAAGGAAAAAATCAGGTTACGCCACTGCAGTTGGGTATGTAAAATTCTCCGAAAATTAAAGAATAATGAACGGAGGTAAGAGATACGAGGAGGGAACAGAGACAGCGACAAGAGGGAGACAGAGCCAAGACGGACGCGGAAGAGCCCGCGAGAGGGAAAAGGCGCTGGGCCCTTAGCGAAGTATGCGGCGGAGGCGGAGGCGGCGAGCGCTTGCCCACACAGAGCCATAGTTTCATAAATCATGGTGACAAAACTTGGCGAGCGACAAGTTGGCGATAAACGCTTTTTAAAGCGATTAGGAGCAGGCCGTGGCGCGAGAGGCCAGCCCCCTCCCCCCCTCCCCCCCCCCCGCTCAGCCACGCCCGCGGCTCCGCCGTTCTCTTGTTTCGGCGCGGCTCCGTAATTTAAATATAAGAGCTACCCTCCTCCGCACTGGCCCTTTGCAAACGAGTTATGAATTATTAGGCAGAATGACTGGGGTCATCTATCACTTCGTTTTCAATGGGTCCTTTTCTTGGTGCGGAAGTCAAACTTCAGAGCCCTAGCTCCGCCCAGACCCATATATGCATTTTTCTGGGACCAGACTTTGGCGCTTTGCCAACGATACGAAACGTGTGTTTGTCACACGCCCCCCCCTCCCCCAACGCTGCAGGAAAGCGCGTCTCTTCACACGACGAACCGAAAGAACGCGCATTATGTTCTGTATAGAAGGGTCTGCTTTATTCCGGCAAGCCCGTTTCCGAAAACACGCATTCCTGTGTCGCATAAGGGCTTCGAGCGCATTTACTCCCCCAATGAATTACATCGGGAGCAGTTATTCCGTGCATTACGATGCAATATTCCCTCACAGAGAAGAGAACTTTCCACTACTGTGTCCTATGTCGATATGATCCGGGACTCCGCCAGTAAAGCAGATGACGCAGCAATTCTCCTGTGGAGGAGGAGTGTGGTGGGAGGGGGAAGAGGGCGCTGCTATCAGCGTCCAACAGCGCCGAACGCCAGTCGCTCGGAAGGAGCCGCAACAGTCGTCAGTGATTCTTAAGAAATGAGAATCGCGGCGCGCGAGAGGGATCGAGAGCGAAATTCGGGACGTCGACCTGGAAGAAAACGCTGGTGGAAGGAGAAGAAAAATTGAAGTGATGCTGGTTTGTGGGGTTGGAGGTTTCACGGAAAAGGCCAAGAGGTGGGCTAAGAAGGAAAGGTATTGATGGGCTTCAAATGGAGATGGGTTGCAATAAGAATGAACGATAAAATGTGAGGTATCGTAAAATGTACGACGGCTTGGAAGTGAAAAACTGGTTGGATATCTTATTGATACGGTTGTTGGATATGATGTTATAAATTAAGACAGCAATGAATACCGAAATGTTACTTCATAAAACGGATGAAGACGTAGTAGCTGAAGAGAAATACTCGTTTGTGTTGAGTAACGAGTATCTGATATCTTAATTATACGCTAAACGTATGGGAAAACATATTCTTTTCAACTTCAAAAAGAACAAAATGTTTCTACAAAATGTTTTAATTTCATACTTAACCTTGCTTAAAAAGATTGAAAAAGAATTATGACAAACTATTCTAGGAAGTACTATCTATCGTATTGGCCAAGAACAAAGAAATCGTGGTCAAACCTTAAGAAATCTTCTCTTTAGTATTTGACATTTTCACAAGGTGTTTTTAAACAAATAGACTTAACAATTTTAAAGCAAATAAATACGAATCATATTGGGATATCATGATCCTTGACAGATGACTACAAATTCGAGAATTTGACCAAGAAATTGCTTCGGGTAAAAAAGGCGACCTTTCCGTCAGTGACTCTGCAACTACACTCTCGCTGATTAATGCCATTGAACATTTCGCTTCACATCGCCCTATCACCTCTCAATTTCGAGACTAATCCCTATCGACTGTCACATACGAGAAATCGAGGATATGAGCGAGGCATCTAATATTGGAAAATGCAGGTCGCGCGAACCGAAAAAAAAAGTCGCGAAGAAAAATTGGACAGAGAGAAAGCAGGAACCACAGACATGGCGAGAGATGAAATGAAACCGCGACCCAGCCGCGTTCAGAGGTGTCGTTATGCGTCGTGGCTAAATGTCAATAACTCGTCCTCTTCGCAGCCCTTCGGACTCGCCAGCTCGCGACCCACCCCTTCCCTCATCCCCTCCATCACTTCCCTCCCCGCCACGCTCCGCCCAACTCTGCCTTTGACCGCCCCGCATCTGGGTCTGTGACTCCCTCCCTACTGTCACCCTGTCACCGTCCCCCATCTTGTGTGTTTCACCTAAACTTACCCCCTTTTACCCCAACCTCCCCTTCTATCCCCACCCTGGCCAACCCCTACCCGTCTCGCTGACCTCCTCCCTGCTGAAACCGACCTCCCCTTCTTCTTCGTTCTCCCGATCCTCCCTAACCCACCCTTTCCATCTGGTCAACCAACCCTACCCGCCCAGCTTCTCGCTGTGTGACCTCCTTCCCGCTGTCGTATACCTCCCGTTTCTCATTCTGCTCCACCACTCTCCACCCACCCACCCACACTGCTAAACTTTCTCTCCCCGCCCCGCATCAGCGAATCTCTCCTTGCTGTCACCGTCGTCCTCTTCCTTTCACCCGCTCCCCGCCCCCGCCCCCCACGTCCCCTCGCGTACGCGGGGCTCGCGCCTTCGGAAAATCGCCGCGTTTCTCAGCCACTTCCCTTTCTTCGCGCGGATATTGTCGCGCGTCCGAATGGCGACGCAAAGTGCTTCTCGGGCCACTTGGAGCCTCCACCCCTTCTCCTCGCCCCGCCCGCCCCTCCCACTCCTCCTGCCCCGCCCCGCCCTGCCCGAATACGCACCCGGCTTTGTCGGCGGGGAGACGGCGAGCGGGAGGCAGCCGGAGAGTGGGGTTGCAGTGAAGGCGACAGTTGGAATTCGCCCGAAGGAAGAGGGAGGGGTATGGTTGCAGTGAGCAATCGTAATTCGAAACTGATCAATAGATTTTTTTGTTTTATTTTCTCGAGGTTTTAGAGGATTGCTAAGAGCTGAAGTCAGTTTTTTCCGTTACAGTTTTATCCTAACCCATCTTTCGTTTTTATCTGTATTTTCTCCAAAATTTCCTTTTTCTTTTATATTCATTACTGCTTTTTACATTTTTTTGGTTT
The DNA here is from genome assembly GCA_964035755.1 of Teleogryllus oceanicus. Lineage (NCBI taxonomy): Eukaryota > Metazoa > Arthropoda > Insecta > Orthoptera > Gryllidae > Teleogryllus > Teleogryllus oceanicus. Next base: position 27,014,953 of record CAXIVR010000014.1, on the reverse strand, counting down.
TTTCTTTTCTTGCATACTACTTTGGCAGTATAGAAAAAATATTGATATATTGCTGACAAAAGTGATTTGTTTTGCAGATAAATCGTTTTGTGGGTCCTGTTTTCAAAAAAGTGCAATGATTGATTATTTTGTTTCCGGGAGCGACAATTGCTATAGTCATGAGGCCTGTAAGTGTAGTGCATATTTATATCACGAGAGATGGCACTGTTCTCCCGTTGGATAGCGAGATCTAGCACCGGCCAATGGCTTGCGGTGTTTTCCCAACGAGGTATCTCCCACCAGCTGGGCACCGCCCCAGCCGGAAGAAGCTCTAATATCCTGACTGATCTCCCAACATGTGTGATAGTGTAGTAGATGTAGTAGTGTAGTGTGTGTAACGAAGCCGTGAGTATCGGACATGGAGGACGAAAGCAAGATCGTGCGCGGTGCATGGCCGGTTCCTCCGGAAATTGCCTGGCGTTGTTCGGCGAAACTACGGAAAGCTATCGATCAGAGTAGCCGAATTCTCCTCCAGACAGATGAACTCGACCTTCCTGTCCAACTAGTGTAGAAAATCCTGCAACTCTCAGACCTCAGAACCGTAATCCTCAAACCTCCCAGTCCGAGATATTACAGTGACGTGAATTCGTGCCTTGACTCACCTCAGCTGGTCCGAAAATGTGGTTAATTTTATTAATTGTGGTGAACAACTTTCTATCACGTTATTTAGCCAGAATTCTTGTTTTGTGGGTCCTCGATACCGAAAAATTGATTTACGGCAAAACATCTCTCCGTCTGTGCAATGCTAGCGGCAGAACCGTAAAGGGGATTTTCCTCAAAATTGATATTTCTGAATGTAAATGGCTGATATAGCAATCCTTTCCATTTTAAAAAGCTACTTTTCTTTTGGGTGGCATTTTACGTAAAGACAAAGACATATTTAAATTATTCTTGAAAATTGATACATTTATTCTTTAATTTTTACAATTACGGAGAATTTATGCTTATTAAAATAGCTTAGATCTGATTTCCGTTGAACTCCCAATTTTCGAAAATTTTATACGTTTACATTTTTCGGCGTCTTTCCTCAACCACCATATTAAAAATATATCATTTTTCTTAATAAAATATGTTTTTCAAAATTTTATCTTTAAATAAGGTCAAGGATATTTGTTTAATATATAAGTAATAATACTTTTTCATGGAGAGCGACAAGAATATTTATAAAAATAGCACAGGTCCGATTTTCATTGAATGTTCTGAATATTCGAAAATTGCAAAGCGAGAAAATTAATGCTGTTATAGCATCACTCATTTATGTCAATTTTTTCGCCTTGATTCGACAGAAACTGTAGCGGCTTTCCATTAAAGCTGAGTCTCATCACCTAGTAAACTTGCGTAACAGGTTTCCGAGCGTGCGTTCTTTATGAGGAGGTATATCTGTGGCAGTGATATATTTAGTATCACGGACGTTGAATGTATTAATTTTCTTTACTCATTGATTTGCAATATTTTTTCTTACTAAAATATTATCGTTGTTTGTGGAAATCCATTTCATTTCGGGTTATTTTGTGGTTTTATATAAAGTTAATGATATTTACTCATCAAAAAGTACCCAAGAATTGACAAATTTGTTCCTATTTCATATTCTTGTTGTCGCCAATAACATCTACCTGTCCTTCAACTATTACTATCAATGTAAACAAATTGTTACCAGATTAATTATTTTTATGGAGTTTACCTATGTCATTATGAAGGAAAAATAAATTTGTACTGCATTTTTTTCAAAAAAATTTTTAAATTTTTTTTTTGGTTGTTGTCCCCAATGTTTCTAAGAACGTATATTCGTGTTTACTTCTAATAATATTGTAGCACGTATGAAATTACATGAAGATGCAGATTTTAATATCACTGATATTAATGGAAAACTGTGATCAATCTCTGGTTGTATTTAAATTCTTAGAGTGCTGAGATAAACTGTGCTCGGACACACAGGATTATTATTTGCGACCTTAAATAGCACACATCTGCGAATGAGAGGAAACACACCATAACATTTTGAGTCATAGAAGGTAATTTAATTAAAGCTAACAACAGTATTTTGCCATTGCTTGATGTCTGTCACTTGTTTTTGAGAGATTTTATATAGTTTTCTCAAGTTATATTCAAATAACATCAGGCTTTCTCAAATGTTATTTATTCGCTGAGGTGAAACAAGTTTTCTATATTTCAATATTAGTATACAATATGAATGATGTTCATTACTTTCAAACATAAAATCGCAGGAAGCAGCTTTTTGCAAATTAAAAACTTTCAAAACGTATCCGCCAAACATTCCTCTCGACTCAAACTTTGTTCGTGTGGCAGAGTACTGCGTCTGATTGTTCTGTTGGTAGCGAACCGTCAGACATTCGCCATCCAATATTTGAGAACAGACTTCGATCAGTTCGTGCGTGGTTCCGGAGCTGTGATACACTATTCGCACCTCATATGATATCGAGGACGACAGCAATCGCGAAATTATTGCTGGCCGTGCTCGCTTTCCCTATTCCGATGCTTTATGAACCTGAGCCTGATGGAACAACATGGCGTCCAGCCATTGGCTGGGGCCGCGCATCCGTCTAGTGCCATGCAGTTTCATGCTCTGTGTTCTCTCTTTTGTGCGACACGATATTGAATATTGGCAATGAAGTTCTGATGTTTATTGAATGATAGGATATGAAACACTACTCTTTATTCTTTTGAGTCAAACAGTGTCAAAATCAAAAGTACTCATACATAATAACAGCTTTCTCTATGACATATTTCGATATCTAGAATGAGCAGGATTACACCAACAAAAATAAATCATAAAAATTCCCACTATTTTATTGTATACAATATTTGTATAAACATGTATTACTTGTACTGTGAAATATTAAGAAATTTTTGGATGGTTGGAAATTCAGTGAAGTTTACGACATCCGCATAATAGAAATGGATTTGAGGCGTTGTTTTGTCTTGTTTATTTCATCACAAAGCTTTCTCGGCCACATTGTGACCATCTTTAGTGCTACAAATAATAAAATAATAATAATAAGAAACAATGTACTAAATTACATTTTTAAGTCAATTACAGCAGATTATTAAAATGGGAATTTAATTGAAATAGAAAAATTAAAATATGAAATGTTTACGTATAAATCTGATTTTGAAAAAAAAAAAAATAAAAATAGTGTAGACAAATAGATGTGAATAAATAAATTTAGATGAGCAAACTGACATACCGATTCTGAGGCGGTTGGGGGCTCGCTCCAGACAAGACAGCGAGGGTGAAGGGCATTGCCCATTATTTAAAAGAAAGCTCTCAATGGAGAGAGGAGAGAACGCAGGGTTTTTCTAGGAAATGGCCATTAGGGGAAAGGCTCAGCCGGATGGCGGAAAAGAGGTAGGCAGATGGGTTAATGTGTGTGGGAAACGGCGAGTTTCAATAGGGGTGAGAGGGAAGGAATTTGTTCATTCAAAATAGTGTGCTGGGGATTGTTTACTAAATTATTGATGTGAATGGCTGCTAATTTAAGTCTGTGAGTGTATCTGTTTTCAATCTCCAAAATGTTGATGTCACTGTCTGCAGTGTTTTCGTTCTAAGAGATGACTGGCAAAGTATGATTGTGTTGTTTCGTGTGTAAGAGCATGCATGTGTTCTTTTATTCTTTGTTTAAAAGAACCTTCCGGTCTGGCCAATCTATTTCGCATTGCAACTCCCACAGGAAATGGAGTATATTCCACATGATAGAGGTTTGGGGATAGGATATTTGTTGTGGGAGAATGTGATATGGAGATTGTTTAGTGTGCTGTATGTGACGTGTATGTCAAACTGAGTTTTTTGGCAATGTTTAGTGACAGTGTGAGTGAATATTGACTATGATTTTCAAGAAAATATTTCACAAAGGGGTGGAGTAAATGTTCAGTAGTTGTGAGAGTATCTTCGGATTATCAAATTGAAAGTGATCGCGACTTATCATACGAACAATCTTGTTTAAAATCTAAGGAAAAGATGATATGAATTACTTGAGAATTAAGAAACCAAATAAGAAATACCTCAGAACGCAAAATACTATTACGGAAATAACAAACAAGTGTCAAAGAGTTGTGCAGAAAAAGATGACTAAGAAACTTGTGTCAGAATTTTTGTGTTTGCGGTAGTAACATTTTTGTACTTCATTTTCAGTTCTAGAGTGATAGTAGTTTTCTTTAATAAATTTTTAATGTTCAATCAATATTTATTATAAAGATAAATTCATGGAATCAAATGTCTGAATAACTTTATTCAACCATTCCTAATCACATGATATTCCCTAATTAGATAACTTATTAACAAATATATGCTGATTAATATTTTCTTTAGTCATCATTTATCGTAAGTTGTAATGTTCTGCATTCGAAAAAGAAAAAGCACTACTGTAATAGTAAAAAAACATGTTATGGGTCCCTGGAACTCCACATCCGCACCAGTGTGAATGAATTCCCATGTCGGCCGCTAAAGGTCGTTATGGGTCACTGGAACTTTTTTTGAAAATACTAGTGAGAACCCATCAAAATGTGACGGTGAGATCTGAGATAAATGTAAAATACTGTGCCAAGACTAATGTTCACTATATGTTGCATTGTTTGGATCTTCAGGGTATAACGAAGATATTCTGTGTTGTGGAGTTCCCAAAATTTTGAACACGTATGGCCCATGACCAGGTGGCAATGCAATATCGGCAACAAAAGACACAAAAGAAAGAGCACTAATACTGACGGATATTATTTGTAAAGTTTTTTTATGTGTCATGATCTCCTATAAACAACTTTGTCTCCTATAAACTATTTCTTTTGGCATATTGCTCGAAGGTAAATTTATTTTCCCATTTAAGCAATACAGAGTAAACTCGTTTGCAGAATTTCTTTCACATAGGAAGTACAAAGCAGAACAAAACTGACATTTCATAGACAACGAACCAATAGAATACGAAATGTCCTCACTAACACGACATCTATGTTGACTTTCTCTTTCCCTCCGTCTACTTAATGTACATTTGCGTTTTTTGGTGCGCGTGGGCAACGATTCGGAATTCAACATAACCTGTGAACACCTGTGAACAACTTTACTACTTCAGTACAACCGAGCAAAACCCACTGTCCGAATATTCTCTATAAAATACACCACAAAAGCAAAAAACCACAATGCAATTATTACACTGAAACAAAACCTTGACGAATTGTAAACAAATTTCAACAATCAAAACAAAACATCAAGCAGCGCCACCATGAAGCAGCGTGTACTTACATATATCGACTCGTATATATTGAATTTGAAACAGCCATCTTTGGAAGAAAACAATTGACTATTGATAAGCGTACTATTAAGAATGATTTAATTAATTTACACTGTAAATGTTGGTGAATCAACACAAACAGTATCTGATAACACATCTAGCGATCACATTCTTTCATTTAAAGGAAAAAATACTACAATCGGTTCAGAAGAAGCTCTAAACGAAACCATGGTAGGACCCTTATTTTTTTAAATATATAGATTTATTTTAGGTCGCTTCAACAACAAGGTCATCAGCGATCACACCAATTACAATATCCAAGGCAGAAGTTTAAATTAAGATTTCTAGTACAATATATTGTTACACTACCACAATTCTGCAATAAAACAAACCTGGTGCGGTAGCTCAGCGCATCAACTGATGTCACTGCATCGCCTCTGTCTGGGAGGTCCTAGGTTCGAATCCTGACGGGGGCAGGATTTTCGACTCTTAGTTTTTCAGCTATGTTGGATGCAGTCGCTCTCTGAAAGAGAATTCTAGCGGACGGCTACTCAATCTTTTTCCGTGGTTTCTCCAACCAACAACAGAAGAATGCCGGAGCAGTACCCTAGCAAACGGGCCACGGGCCGCACGCGATATTTCCTTCCTCTTCCTTGTCCTATCACTAACATGCACTACTCCACCACATACTACGGGAGACCGGTCGTGAGATTCGAGCTTCTCCCGGCTGGGGCGGTGCTCCGCTGGTGGGAGAGTCCTGGTTAGGGGGCACCCTACTAGCCGGTAGTAGGTCGGCGCCGGATCTCACAATCCAGCGGGGGAAGATCATCGCCATCTCCCGAAGGAAAAAGCATGCATTACACTTACGGGAGGTTCAGCTTTATTACCTTTATCTGAATAAATGGCTGAGGCAAGTCCAGATCCTGAGGCAAGTCCAGATCCTTCAACGGAAGCATCTAAAACTTCTATGTAGTGTCCCTGCTGTTGCCCACTCACACGTAGCAGGTTTAACTTTTGATTTTCCAGAGTTTGGCATTGCTGTAAGTACTGTAGTCTAACCGACTTTGTAACAAATACCCCCACTCCGCCCGCATTTCTTCAATTCATCGTTCAAGAAACGTTGCGCGAGTAGTAGATGAATCCGAGCGCGTTTGCACTGCGTTTTGGGACCAGTGTGCACCGCGCGGCCTCGGGGCTCGGGAGTCCTGTGTTTGAGCTCCGCCGGGCAGTCGGCGGCGCGTGCTTCCGGGCCGGCGATTGGTCCGTCGCCTGGAGTGTTGTCACTGGCGCCCGGCGGAGCGCTGCGCCAGCTGGCAGGCGTGCGAGTGGGGCGCAAATCCACTTTCATGCAGCCCTCGTTTCGAGAGATTTGCACACCGATAATGCTAACATGCACGTATTTTTCGTCATAAAAATCTTTCGTAGAATGGGGATGTGTAAAATTCGTAGAAGGAAAAGGGAGTTTCAAGAGGAGCAGCCTGGAACTTGTATGAAAAAGATAAACATTCATTACGTAATGTTTAGGAGGTTTTGCAAACTTTTTCAAAATAGCGTTAATTTTTAAATTACACGATTCTGGGAAGTGTTTTTCATACATAACCAATTAACACTTTCAGGGTTATGCCCACGAAAAATAGTTTGCGAAGTTTGCAAACAACCTTTGCGAAGCATTAACCAGTAAGTTCGTTGCTTAATCAGAAAGTAATTTCGTTTGTAACCAAAAATACTAGCAATTATGAAAACAGTAATTTTACTGTATTAAAACAATATATGGTTGCAAGAAAAAGAGCTATACACGAATGCAAATACTTTATACAGGAGACATAATCCCTTAAAAAAATAGAAATATCCAAAACTGCTTTACAGAATTCTATTTCACATCTGTTATAATTTCTCGTGTTATCTTAGAAGTTTGTTTCATAATACAACGAGAACGCTCTTTGTTATTGAATCTCATCTTTTGACTGAAAATTTACTATCTGAAGTAATCCAGTTTGGATACTTGTATATCACAATCCTCTTCATCACGTCAAAAGGGATTAATTTTTATCAACAACGTTAACTATAAGAACTTTTATTTATAGCACCCCGCATATTCACTGTCCCAATTTTTCGCAATTTTAGCGATTTCCGACAATGAGTTCTGGGAGCGAGTCTTCATGAGAGCAGCAGCACGATGGCCAAACAGGTGCCACAGTCAGCTCTGGAAGAGTTAGGGCAGCTTAGTGGAGAAGTCACGTGCCTTGTGATTTATGTCATTTGTTATGCCCTGGACCACTGGCGGATCCATCGGGGAGGGCATGGGAGCCATGCCCCCCCAAAAAAAACCTACATTTCCTACCTTTAGTTATCAAAATGTATTTAAATATTTATTTATGTTCGAATTATGTAATTATTTAAACTATAATATTGATACATATCTACAGTACATAAATAATATATAAAATAATATCCTCCTTTATTTTTTTTTCGAAAGTAGTATTTGCAGAAATGCAATAAACAGTGACATCAGTTGATGCGCCGAGCTATCTCTTCCGAACCAACAAAAATGCTCAGGTTTCAACAGTAGAGATTGTTATAAATTTTCCATGCCTGCTAAAGGACAGCCAGGAAATATTTAAAGACATGGTTTATTTTAACGTGAATTTGAAAGAGTATTTTCTCCATTTATGTGAAAAAGGGTTGCAGCAATGTCTAGATGAAGTTTTTTTCATTAAAACGTCAATTTTCGTTTCAAATTTTATTTAAATTTCCGGTCCACGTATCCTTACCAGTTAGGTTAACTGGTTTTATTACAAATATATAAAACATACCCTATTCGACAACAACTGTAGATACAATGATGTTTGTTCTCACAATATAAGAAGAAAGACACACTGAAATATCATGCGAAATTTCACGTGTATAAGTCAAGTAAAGAATATTTTAAACCAAATTTTAAAAAAAGAAGTGGACGAGTTAACCTAAGCGTATCCTATCATTATAAGACTGTTTGCATTCATCAAATGGCAGCATTATACTACGCGAGTAGAACAAAGGACAAATGATCGCCCAAGGCAATTGATCTGCAATCGTATTGATTCAGTGGTGAGGTGTAGTTGACATTTACATAATTGGAATGATTGAAGGCGTTGTCATTGTCAACAATATTATATATTGTTGTTGTATTGTGTATATATATATATATATATATATATATATATATATACAATTGTTATTGTATATATATACAATATTATATAATAATATTGTTGACAATGACAACGCCTTCAATCATTCCAATGATCTGCAATCGGCCGAACGGGTCTGAATCCCCGCAGCTCCTTGGGCCGCCGGCAGGGGGCGCGGCGGGCGCAGCTGTTCATTCCGCGCGGTGCTGAGCCGAGCCGCGCTCCACCGGCTCGCGGCGGGCGCTGATAAAGAGGCCGACATTTGTCCGTCCGCCGGCCGCCTATCTCGACAAGGGCTCCGTCAGGCGAATGCAAATGCCGCTCCGCTCCGCGCCGGGAAGAAGTGCGGGCGTATCAGCGCGCGCGCCGGACGCCATATTAATTGCACTGCGGAGGAGCCGGATTCCGCGGCAGCGACGCGTGGGCGGCGGCGCGGATTTAATCGCCAAGCGCGCGGAAGGAAGCCACCCACGCGGCAGCTGCTGGCCTCGGCGCGCGGCGAGAGTGTGATCAGGACTTCCTTTTGAAGACGCAACGTTGTGATGTGACTCCTCGTACCATTATGCCGGGCGGGAGCTTAGAGCTTGTCCCGGCTGGGGCGGTGGGAGATACCTGGTTTGAGGGAAATCCCGCTTGCCGACGGTCGGTCGGCGCCGAATCTTCCCAGCTGGGGCGGTGACCTGCTGGTGGGAGATACCTGGTTGACGGAAATCCCGCTTGCCGACGGTCGGTCGGCGCCGAATCTTCCGAGCTCGGGCGGTGCCCTGCTGGTGGGAGGTACCTGGTTGCGGGACCTCCCGTTTGCCGACGGTCGGTCGGCGCCGAATCTTCCCAGCTGGGGTGGTGACCTTCTGGTGGAGATACCTGGTTGGGGTAAATCCCGCTTGCCGACGGTCGGTCGGCGCTCAATCTTCCCAGCTGGGGCGGTGACCTGCTGGTGGGAGATACCTGGTTTGAGGGAAATCCCGCTTGCCGACGGTCGGTCGGCGCCGAATCTTCCGAGCTGGGGCGGTGACTGCTGGTGGGAGATACCTGGTTGAGGGGAATCCCGTTTGCCGACGGTCGGTCGGCGCCGAGTCTTCCAGCTGGGGCGGTGACCTTCTGGTGGGAGATACCTGGTTGAGGAAATCCCGCTTGCCGACGGTCGGTCGGCGCCCAATCTTCCGAGCTGGGGCGGTGACCTGCTGGTGGGAGATACCTGGTTGGGGAATCCCGCTTGCCGACGGTCGGTCGGCGCCGAATCTTCCCAGCTGGGGCGGTGACCTGCTGGTGGGAGATACCTAGTTGAGGGAAATCCCGCTTGCCGACGGTCGGTCGGCGCCGAATCTTCCCAGCTGGGGCGGTGACCTGCTGGTGGGAGATACCTGGTTGAGGGAAATCCCGCTTGCCGACGGTCGGTCGGCGCCGAATCTTGCTATCCAGTGGACGAAGATCATACGTGTGTTCAAAATGTTCCATTGGGAAAGGTGGCTCAATGCATCAACTGAGCATCAGTTGATGAAGCATCACATGAGGTCATTCCATTTGCAAAACTTCTACTTTCTCCCTGTTAACCCTCGATTCTTCATTTGTCACACGCAGCAGTGGCTCGCACGGAGTGGTGGCTAAGGGCATCAATTGATGTTACTGCAGTGCCTTTGACTAGAAGGACCTAGGGTTACACGATTTTCGACACTAGTTTTTCAGCTAGGTCGAATTCAGTTGCTGTCTCGAGCAGAATTCTAGCGGCCGCCTTCTTTGATCGGTAGTTTTGCGTGGTTTCTCCGATCAACACCAGGCTAATGTCGAAGCAATACCATACCAAACGAGCCACGGACTGCGCGTGAAATTTCGTTTCTCTTCCTAGTCCTATCCTCAACCCTTACACACACACATACACACACTAATATGCACTGCACCAGCACATACGCCGGGAGAGCGGTCGGGAGCTTAGAGCTTGTCGCGGCGGGGGCGGGGCCGCGCTGGAGGGACATACCTGGTTATATGGTTCCGCTAGCCGATGGTATGTCGACGCCGGATGTCGCCATCCAGCGGCAGTGCAACGAGTGTACACAACAATTCCTCATACGCATTCTGGAATGCCTCTCTTTCTCTTACTATTTCAATATCACCATAATTAGTCACTACAATATAACACATCATTCACAATATCATTCATCTTCTAAAAATTCTTATTCTTTCCTCTATCAAAATATCTTGACACTTCATGTTTACAACGACCATACTCATCAGACATAAAATTATGTTAAAATTTTATTTCACATTCGAATAAAGTGGCATCTAATGGAGCAGAGGAATGTGCTTAGGTCACGAATCACTGAAAACAACAATGCAAACACAACTGATACAATTCGTCTCTGAGACCCATCCGGAAATATAATTGACTATCATTTGGAGAAGATGAGAACGCCCTACATGTCACTCCCTGTGAACAATGTTAGCCTTTCAACTTACAGGTGGACTAGACGGCTTATCTCACTTTAGAACGTAACGTGAGTTCTGTGCAAGAAAACAATCGTGAGGGTCTCGTAGACCACATTATAACTGTTAATGGTTAAATATCTCTTACGTGCAGCGGTTGGTACACGAAATATTCACATTGTTTTTTCAGTCTGTCTTAAATTTCACTTTTCATTCCCCCGTTTTATCGTAATTTGTGCGCTTTGTTTTTAATTTTAACTTCTAGATAACTCTAACTTCGCATTCTATTCTTGGAATCGTGACTCAGCTGTTGAGATCATAAAAGCAAGAAGTTCGGTTCTCGGTTTTCTTCCTGAGCTTCTGAAGCTCGTGACAAGAGGGGCGATAACCTGTCTGACTCAACTGCAATCTAGCGAATATCGTGTTCACTACTGTGGGTTTTGTATGAAATCGTTACGTGGAGGACGCCTTATACGAATTATTTTGAAGGTGGCGTTTTTATAGGTGTGAAAATTGTAGTTTTTTCAACTCCTATAAATATGCGGGTTTGGTCAGCTTATTGGGTCTCATAATAACAAAATGTAGAAAGTAGATTGCTAGATTGATGCGAGGACGAGTTCGTATTGGTGATGGTATCTTCTAACTTATCCCCTAAAACGCTAAGAGTATGAGATCCATCTAGAAGACGCCAATCGCATAGTCGCAGGTCACTCTTTGCTGCCACAGTAGCCACATGCCGTACTCATAACTATGAGATTGAATTAAAACACAATGAATTGATGATTCAGAGAATACAATATACATTACTATAAACTAACAATTCGCACCATGTATAATGATAATTTCCTTGAGTTCACTATGGAGACTTCATAAATGTGAGGTCGGAGCTTACCAAAATTAGTGGTGCTAAAATTGCTCAGATTTTCCCGCTCTAGTTAGCTTCCTTATCACTTTATTATCACATTTTGGGATTTGCATCACTCTCTTCCCAGATGCTATCAATCGGCACCTCATGAATATTGTTTCACATTTACTCTTTCTTGATTTCTTATTAATTGAATTCAAATAATACTTAAAGAATCTTACCGGAGTAAAATCAGGCACTTGATGAAATTTCCATTGTAATCTGAGAGAATGTCTTTTAAGCGATTATGACATTGCGCAAGTTTGACCCGTTTTCTCAGAAAAGTTTGACTATTCGAGGAATTTCATCAGCATTCTTTTGAATCACTTGTACTAACAAATGTATTAATGTCTGAAAACGCCAGAGTACAAATATTAACGACGTAAGATATATTTTAAAAATACGTCTCTATAATGTTTGAAAAACTCAAAATATTAGTTCAAAATGGCATTTATACCATGTTATTCACTATATTTAGCACTATTCGTACAAAAAGGTTAAAGAAACATTTGAAGCATATTTTCAAAAAAATTAAAAAAGTAACAATCATCATAACGTCGATGATGTTACTTCAGTAGAGTGCTACAAACGTGACAATTAGAGCGCAATAAAATGTCCCTTGAAATCAAAGTTCCTTATTCTGAAGAACCGTGAAGTTCACAATAGGTTAACACAATGAGTATGTCTTCATCTTCATTCGGACGTGATATTGAAGTTATTTTGTGGCTTTTTGTTGTCACGTTAATTTCTCATGTAAATCAGAAGATGACGAGTGTCTCTAATAGGGAATTCTTTGTTGTTGTTAATTGCAATAATATGCATGTGATTGAAAGTAGTTGAAGTATCCTCCAGAATTTATTTATTCATGTTACAGAACCATGTACAAAAATAAAACCTTCCAAACTGTAATCTCCCCTCTCCTAAAATGTAATTTAATTTTTATTCTGTAGAAATGAGCACATTTTTCAATGTATTTTGATTATATATTTTTGGCAGACTATACTTTATACTTTGATATACTACAAAACTCGACATTAAATATTTTCTTAATTTTAAAATTGGTGTAAATTCAGTATTCGCGTCTTCTAATTTGTGGGTACGCAACCGTAGCAAGCGCATATCAATGTCAGCTATTTCTAACCAGTGGTCACGTACATTTCATTACTTCAACTCACAAATTATAGGGTAGCGTACGCGATGTAACGATATTCACAACAGCAACTGATTATTAACTTCTGTTGTTCATCGTATCGTCATTCGTTTCAACTCTTCGACCCCAACAGTCAATTATTTGCCAACTGTAATTAAGAAATAATTCACTAACTTTCTAAAGATCACCCAGTATTCTTGACTTATATTTGCAATTTAATTCTCAATCGCACTATTAATCACTCTCTATTGAAAGATTTCTATATTTTCTATTCTGCGTATGTATTATATTTTTTTTCATGTACAGTATAAAGTAGTATGTGCAACTACAGACATAGAGAATGTGTTACATTCATAGTAGTATTTTGTGGATTTTTAATAAACATTTGAGTGCCTTTGGTGTATCACTAACACACTACTAAAAAACAGTCAATATTACCAAGATGATTCATCGAAGAGACATTTTTTAGCATTCAGCTTGAAGCACAGCACATTTGACTCAGTTTTCACAAGTTCTAAAATAATAATACATAGATTTTATATTTTGTAATTTAATAGTTTTTTAATATAAAAATAATTTGAGGACAAACACACTATGGGAGCTATTTGTGGAATTGTGGAAGAAGTATTCCTTGTTATTGAAAATAATAATAATAATACAGGAAGATCATTCATATTATTTTCTTATTATCAATTATTTTATTTAATAATTCCCTCCATGATGTTACATTGTTTATTTCGTGAATCATAAACAATAGTTGCAACATACGTCGTTGTTTAAATTTAGAACATGAAGCGTTTAGTAGGAAACATCAACAAAATGAAGTTGCTGGAAAATTTTAGGAACAATGTTGGTCTTGTAATTGTCAAATTCGCATCTTATCAACATATCTCGCATTAAACGTGTTAACAAATTGTAATAAGACAATTACTGACTGCATTTACTGGTCACATATTGGACCGCCCGTTTCTTAGATTCCGAAAACGTGTCACATACCGCCCTAAGAAAGCGAGGGAAAAGAATATTTTGAACGCGCGCCAACGCGGATGGATATTTGGAATGATAATTAGAATTTAAAACAAGAGAGACCGCCACCTTAGACCAAGGGCGAGACCGGAGGTCGGATGAAAGAAAAAGTTCTTTCTGAAGGTAGCAGCTGAACTGGGCGGACGTATGGAAAACGGTACGCCAGGAAGTGACATTGCAGCGGACTTCAGATTTGCAACTTTTTGAGGAAAACTCTTCTAGAAGACCAGAAGAGGTAATTATTCTATTATAAATTGATTTAAACATAATCTTAGAAGAAAGATAATAAGAAATGTTATGAATTTATAATGGAAGAATTAGGGAGAGAAATTTTGAATAGATGGCAGTAATTAATAGCTTGCATTCATTTCTCTTTCCAGTTTTTTTTCTCACATGCTTTTCTTATATTTAAATACTCTCTTGAAGTTGGTGCTCATATAAAAAGGGGTGATCTCTGGATTCATTTTCACTCTGAATATCCAGTTGGTCATTAACTGTAATCGAAAATAAAGTAAAATTCATATGAGTATTCAAGCATATAAAACTTGAACGAGAAGAAGAAGGCGATTTCTGAGGGAGCAACGGCGTTCTCAACCGAGGCCACGACGCTTCAAGGCCGAAGCAGCTCGGTGGAAAGGTGTAGAAGGAAGCAAAGTGGACTGCTCTACGCGGCCGAGAACACAGTAAGGTCGTTCCAAATAAAATGTTTTGTAGGGATAGGAGTGATTCAGTTTAATAAGAAAGCTCATTCTGTATCTATCACGTAGAAAGAAAAAGGGAGGGTAACAGATTTACCACGCTTAAAAGATAAGAAAAGTAAAAGTACATTTGTTTCCGACTTCTAATACGTGAGAACAGAATCAATCTTTTCTTTCAAAAGGATTTCAAGATCAAATATTGTAATATAGTGATTAAGAGTTTGTGTAAGAGTATAATTATAATAATAGTAATTCTCTGGATTTTAGAGAGAGAAAGAGTTTCCTTTTTGTTGTAAAAGTAATGTTTAGGGAAAAGTATTAATTTTTGATTTTCAATGTGTGTTTCTTTCAAATTTTGTAAAATTTTTGTTATTAGTGTTTTTTTTTGTAAGAGTATTCTGTATTTGATTTTTTTCTGTGTGCCATTGTATGTATTTGTCAAAGCAGCCAATATTTTTAGAATATATTCTGAATTTAGTGAAAAGTGATTCTCACCCGAGTTGTTTGTAATTTTTGCATCCAATCCATAAACGATCTTCACGACCCTGCCCCCCCCTATTTTTTTTATTTATTGTGTCCACACTGGGACGTCTATACAGAGCTAGTCGACCATCTGGTGAATTGTGTTCGCCACCCCCCCAAGACGTCTCAGGTCGGGTGCTGGCCTTACGGCTTGTACCGCACACGACTGTGGCTCGCAATATTTACAAAACGACAACGAGAAAAATCTTTGCAATATTAATAACAAGGGAATCGTTTCTTGCTAAATTCTGAGCAAACACACTTTTTTTCTTTTCACTGCATAATTGTTGTGAACCATTTCACCCACGATTTTTTAATTACTATTATTTCTATTCTCCTTATTAGACTCTGTGATCTTATGAGGCCTTTACATATACAATAATTTGATAAAATATTTTATTTCATCTCGTTTACTATGAAAAAAGATGTGTATAAAACAATAACTTGTTTTGATGGATGACTTTCCTCTTTTGTGCAGGTGACTGGCATCGTCGGTCGAGCAGATGTACTGGCCTGTGTTTTCTTCCTGTTGTCTTTCCTCGCTTATCACGGGTGAGTAGTGCACTGATTTCTGTTGAATAGTAGATATCAGAAAATTTTGTAGTATGGAATGTGAAAATATGTTCATAAATATGTAATGAAAACAGTGAGAATGTGTAATACATATGTAAAATCGGATATAACATGTAATATTAAAATGCACAAACTATAAAACTCATTTACCCAAAACGAAATTAAATTTATCAAAATTTTCCTAAACAAATTTTGAAAACAATACAAACGTTTTAAAAATCATTTGGAGAGCACAATTTAATGCACATTTTTCACCATACAGCTTTCCCGTCGGTAATAAAAGCTTCATCTATTGCTATCCAGAACGGTTCATTTGGCAGCCAAACTAGAAGTAATAGAAGCCATCGTACTGGCGTAGTCTACAACCAGCTATCACTGCAGCCTGCAGCTTTCTCATTGAACTGTTTCACGTCGGCGATCGCCAAAGTTTCTCGGAAATTAAGGTTAAAGATCTCGAAAGCCGACATCAGTGATACCTTTCACACCTAAAAGTGAATGTGATAACAGTCGCGGACGCGCACTTGTCGCCTCTGAGGTAACTGAAGAGACTCGCTGACTATCCGTCCTATATGAGAAACATATGACTATACGACTATATAAAGAACATCCGCCCGCGTCTTAACGTAGCGCACCTCAATTCGACAACACTTAGTAATAATGTGTGTGTGTGTGTGTGTGTGTCGGGGGGGGGTGAAATCTGGGTTTTTGAAATATTTATCATAAAAAATATGTATAAGATAACAGAAGATCGATAAAATAAAAAAAATATTTTGTGAAAATCGTAAATATGTAAAATATGTAATATAGTTCTAAATATGCAAAATATGTAATAAAAAATTGGATATTGTGTTAGTATGGTGAGATTCGCCAAGATTCCAGTTTTGAGAACGTTTAAGTAGAAAGACAAAAAAATGTAATTACATAAAAACCTGGTCTCTACTGATTACACTTCGGGAAGTGAAAGCGAAAATCGACAGAGTAGAACACACCGCACCGTGTGAGTGCCTTGCAAAGCACTTTCGGGCATTTAAAGTTTGCCGCGATGTACACAGTGTCATCGGTGGATTCATCTCCTTGTGCGAATTTTCATCTGGGGATGACATTCTGACTAGCATTAAACAAGATATCAACTCAGGAAGTGTAAATTCGGATATATTTAACATCACACTTGTAATACAATGCTGCGTTGATTACACAAGGAAACTCTAAAATTATGTATGGTATCTACACTATGGGTTTTGTTGTTTATCTCATAAATCGTCTGTGTCTTCTCTGGTCACGTTCATCACATATCAGTTCAACTGTTGAATACCCTACTTTATTTTTCATAAAAAGCTACAATTCATTTATCATCATCCCTTATTGAAAGATCTGTCATGAATCATGCTAGCCCATCCGCATCTAGTATCATTACGTCAACGTACTCCCACCAGAAGTGCAGCACGAGTTTGCTAGAACTATTTACATAGATTCCGCGAGTATTACTGCCGGAAATGCCTTGCGTGTTTTAACGGAATCATCCTCTTCGACACCACTACGAATATACAATATGTCAATATCTCTTTAACGCTATCAAAAAATGTATCGACACATTTTCATTTCATCGGATTTAACAGATATGATGGGTGGTTACCACATTGGCATACCACAGATCTATATTTGTGGAATACAAAAACCGACAGATATCGTCTAATAAATATAGTGTTTCATATTTTTTAAAAGAATTTGAATACTTATCAAAATTGCAGTCCTAATTCTTTTCCGTAGCCTTTCAATTCGTAAACTTTGAAATTGATATTTGCGAATGAGTTGGGAGTAATTATGTTATGAGGGAGTCTGGTTTTTGATTTGGTTGTTGGTTGAGAGAGACGTTAGAGGATAGTACGGTCTTAGTGGAACTAGAAACTACTGGAAAGTACCCTACTAGAAACCCTAGAGGATAAAAATCAGATTCAGCATAATGGTGGTACCCTCAAACGGAGTCACCATCACTTGCTCCCAAGTAATTGTTACTGAGCCCCGGTAAATGCAGGTGTATGTCCGCGTGGTCCTAGACGGCCAATTCGCAACCGAAATATTAATAATAACACTAATAGCAATAGTGATAATAATATTAACCAGAACATTAGGAAAGAGAAGAATTCTAACACGGTTCCGTGTCTTCTCTGTACTTATTACAAGATTATGTAATATCTAAACTTTATTGCAAATTCTGGAACGAATGAACATGTAGACAATAGATATTTATTTAGTCAAAAATAGTAAAAAACTGTATGTGACGTATGGGGAGAAAATCATCTGTGCACGCTTTATTAAGATAGGTGTTTATAATATTGAAATAAATGTTTATAAAGACATGATATGAGTGGTGATGGATTTATGGTGAAATAAGAGACAAGGAAGAGGTAGAACAGGGAGAAAAGCTGCTGCGAACCATTTGCCTGCCGCAAATTCCATATCGGTGAGCTTCGATCGGAAACCCTGCACCAGCAGTGGAATACGCAGGGTGGGGCCGCACCAACGCCGGTCTCCCGTGCGTTATCTAAGAGCGCGCTCAGAAACTTTTGTACCCACTGCCCTGACCTTCTTCGGAACCCCATCCTCCCCACCTCTCCCCCCCTGCCACGGCCCCCTGCGCAGCTCGCAGCTGCCGCCGCCCCCGCCCCCTTAGAGCTCCTCCTTGCGCCGGCTCCGTCGCGACCATATTTCACGGCACGCGAATTCCGGGGAAGTCCCGAACCGGCCGCGCACAACACGTGATTAATATACGACTCCCTCTCCCTCCCGCCCACTTCCCTTCTCCCCTTCGGCCTTCTCTCTCTTCCACCATCCGGAAGGACCTGCCGAAACGCAACCGTTTTATCTCGGAGAACGCTCTTAATACATTTTTCTCCCTTTGCAAACACCTCCTCCCGAATGCGACCAGCGGAGAAGCGCTGAGCGGAACTCTTTATAAAATATCAATTACCGGGGGATGAATTATGCTCCTGGGAGGACGGGGGGGATATTAATTGCTCGCTCCGATGAATTATGCGCAAGGGGATGTTCATTTTCGTGGAGATTTCTATCTCGGGCACTTGTGTTTTGTGTCTCCCCAGAGGGTACCGCATTACTATTCCGACGGACTTCGGAGGTCTAAAAATACACTACTTGTGACCCAAATGCAGGGAGGCCTGACACCGGGAGGTGTAGAGCTAACCCTTTACAGCAGTCCCGAAGCGGAGCGGACGGCCGTATAGTGGTGTTAAATATGTAGAGAGCGGCGTTTAGAAATCGAAGGAGTAGCTGTAAATCAAGTATACAGCTAGTTTACACCTTTTCGGCCGCTTTGGAACACGTTCGTGGCGAGGTAGGGACGATGTCCTGGATGCGGTCGATGTGTGTCTCCAGATGGAATTACTGTTCTCTCGTAGTTCAAGTGTGGACGAACTATTTTTGGAATGATGTTGTAATCCACTAACAAGTAATGGGACTTAATGCTATGAAATACCACAATTATTAATTTGGGGAATATATTTTTACTTTTTATTTAAACGTCTTAATTCATTACAGGCGTGATATAGAGGATACTGGTTGGTACAGCTTCATTAGTGATGATTTTTATTTATACGTTTATCCATGTGTTCATGGCGAAAACCCATTTCCGAGTGCAGATTTCGGTTTTCAATAATTGAATTTCGCAAATTAAACAAGTTAATTACAACGTTTTTATGGAAAATATTTCCAAGCACAATTACTTTAAAGACTTGTAATCGCTGCGTATCAATTGACATTCTCTGTAATTCTAATGTAAAGTCGACGGAAGTTAAATATTGAATATTTTTTTTTAAGACATTTATTAGCTTTTAAATTCTAAAAAATAATTTAATATTCTTTTTAACGAATTTGATCTAGTATAGAATATTATCTTCTTGATGATGGTCCTGAAAAATGTTAAATATACTGTTTGAGGTTATGAAAAATCCACACATAAATCCTTATTTAGTTATCGATATTATTATGAATTATATTTATGCGATAATTATTCACTAGTTTTTTTACTAGAAGATTTCACATAGAGAAATACCACGTTCAGTTGTTAGTGATATAATTTTATGATTGCCAAGTTTTATACAGCAACATTATTATATAACTGATATATAGAATATGTTGATTCAACAGCAGAATGAAGAATTTACAAGAAAACTTGTCTAATAGTTTACTGATAGTAACCTGCTCACCTAAAGCTACTCCAAAACATAATCTCGTTTGCAGTCATTTGAACTATCAGTTCATCACTACTATTTACAGGGAATCAGAAGCATGTGATGTTAATGTTTTTCTAGACTTTCAATAGCCGTTCAGAAAGCAATAAAATATAATGTAATTTAAAATCACGCTTATTTTGCTTGCACACTGCACTGAGGATGAATTTGCATTTAACTCTTAACAACACAATTTAAATCCTTTGACAGACATTAAGATCTCATGAATTCTACGCGATGTAACATCAGTGGAAGAGCTGACTTTATGGACAGTATATTGAACACTTTTACTATGCGTGTTTTGATGGCGAAACAGTCCTACAGACTTCTTCCAAAATTCTAAGTAAATAATTAATAATTAGAAAAAAATATTCTCTAGAAAATTAATATCAATCGAATTAAAAGCATTAACTTTTAATCTTTCCATCCTTCCCAAACTACATGCTTGTTTCTCTAACCAAGCACCGTGAAAACTTTCTAGGAAAAAAATTCTTATACTCTAGTATGAGCTTATACTTGTAAAATAATAAAATTGATAAGTATTTGAATTTCAATTCTTCGTCTAGTAGATTAATAGAAGAAAATTAGGTTCACGTACATGTGCCTGGCACCTTTTGTTTACAACGTTATTTATTTATTTAAAAAGACTAAAAATTTTCTAGGAGTATTATTTGTTTGAAGTATTTAAAAAATAGCCTTTAGTTTACTTTCAGTTTCTCTTTCACAGTTCAGTTTTATAGAAATTTCTAACGCCACTCATACTTTTAATAAGTGTGGAGAAACCGACCAATCTTATAAAGCAAGGCTGCAAGGACCACACTTCCTGCGGTGGCCCGTTAGATACTCGCCTTTCACTAGGCTGAAGCCGATCGGGACTGAGCGCCTCCGCTTCTCTACTGCCGGGCTATCCCAACAAGCAGGGGGGGAATCACTCCTCACTGGGGAATCGTAGTGACGTAGGTTTTCCTGATTTCTGGTGGAGAGTCGTAGACGACCACCCGTACCCTGCGTTTCGCGGCGGCACTCACGTCGTTAGCTTCAAGGTGAAGGTAATGGGTAGGCGATGCTAAGCTCCTGGTTGCCGGGCTTGCCCAGCAACCCATCAGTTGGGCCCCTGGCGCATCGACCTTTGTGCAGGATTGGGTGAAGGAGAACACAGGTGACACTGCGAAAAGTTTGACTTTGCAAGACATTTCTACATCAATATTTAAAATACTTTCGATTGCATAACACCAATGATATACTATTTAATTTCAAAATTGTAGAGGAAAATTATTCCTTGTGAATTCTCAATTAATAGCTTTCGGAATAAAAAGCTGCTCCTGTAATTCAAATAGGTTTTTCTTGCCTCTCTTCTCATCACAGAGTAAAGACTGCAGCCCCTGAGCCAATGGCTACAGACTGGCTCGGTAAATGCGAGCATTTTGTGGTTTCTCTGCGGCAGGGAGCTCTCCTCAAGGGCTGCAACCTCTCGCGCACCCTGTGGCGGCGGGAGAAACTAGGAAGGTTCGCCGAGCGCGCGCTGTAGAAGCACAGGGTTCCCGGCTCCTTATTTATGGCTCCCCGTGTTTAGTATGCATAACCCCAAGGTAAAGAACAAGGGGTCTTGATGAAGTTGCCGTGTGATACACTGCTTGTTAAGCCTTGTGCGTTTTTATTTCCGCCTTGTAAGAGTATTTGTTTCTGGAACAATATAAAAGTGGTGACACTGTTACCTCTTCAACTGAGTGTTGTTTAGTAGGATGTATTTCGGACGATGTTTATGTTGGTTTTCTTTTTTCTACACGTGTTCGTGTCACAAATATATAGGAAATGAATTTTTTTGTTGAAAATGGCATTTTAAATTGAAATGCGTTGACGGAATTTCGCAAGTTTTAACAAACAGAAATCGTTTCTAAGGAAAATAACTTTTTCCAGAACACGTAATTTGGTACTTACAAGAATGAACTCAAAGGCGCAAAGGAATTTTTGAACGTCAGGTGAAAGAACATCAAGTTAGCAATTGACAGAGTACTCAATAACTGGAAACTTTATTTAACCTCGTTTAGATTTTTCCTAAGCAGGCCCTCGTGTTTCACAAAATATTAGTAATAACCAAAGTCACCCAAACAAATAATAAATTGGGTAAAACACACATTTAAAGAACTTGAAAAACAAATCGACAAAGTTGAAAGTTGTGATGGATTCCAAACTGTTGAAACGTTCTGAAGCGAACTGCCGGGAGCGACAAAACGTTGAAAAACTTGTGCCAGAAACAAAAAAACTTCCATCAATTGTTTCTCTTGTCTCCGGCGTTTCAATGGTCTTGCAACAAACTTTTAAGGACAGCTGTTAATCACATCCCGCAAAATAGTGTCATGTTTTACACCCGAAGAAATTCAAACTCGATACAATCGCATGATGTGTTCGATTTAGAGGTACGAGACGTTTTTAAAACGTTGATGACTTTAATATTGCGCAACATTCAGCCGTAGGTGAAGTTTAACAAAGTTCATTAAGTTATTAAAACACACTGGATGGAGGGTTCTTAACAGCAGCAATATAGCCCTTTCTTCCTGGAGGTTAAAGAACTTATTTTTCGATTACACCTGACAGTGTTGGGTAGAGATAATAAGGAATAGGGAATAAGCTTTTGTCAAGAATTGATATTAACAAAGTTTTAATTACCACTCCACGCGACACAATGCAAGCTCGCCCATTTCTTGTCACCTTGCTTATCCTCGATACTTCGACGGCGAAATTGAAAAAGCTCGCTTAGGAGAAGTGCAGAAAGTCCATATCTTGTAGAAAATTCTAACGATAACATGAAGTTTAAAATGCCATATTTGAATAAAAATTATTTCAGGTAGCTTTCAGTGAATTGTGAATTTAATTTACAGGATTCATTTCCCCAGATCGTTTTGCAACCAAGGTACCAAAGAATCCAGTGAATTTAGTAAAACTATAATGATATAAATTCTTTTCAAAGTCAAAGACAAGATACGTTGATATTACCCGATATCGAAAGATATTTTAGATTCACTCATTTACCTCATGTAATCTTATTGTACCAACACGCTTTCGGAGGTTATGGGTTCGATTCTAGAAAGGTGCCAGACATTTCCTTGATTTCTTTAATTAAAATCAGTGAGTGTGGCGGCTTGCGGTATCAAATTCTCAGACCAGGTGTTCTGAACAGTGATTGATCAGCGGTTGCCGGAGCAACACTTCCGGATAAGAACGGCCATCATCATCACCCTCCTTTGCGCGCTCTGGGTCATTGATTAAAAGAAATTACAAAAGTCTTCAGAGATGCAGAAACCAGCGTGAACCTGTGAGTACCTCGAGGTGTTAAATACATTGTGGAAAAAAACAGAAGACAAACAAAATATTATTTCCCCTCCTCTAGTCACTTCGCTTTCCCTCCCCGCAGAGGAGTGACCGCCGTCATTGATTGGCGGCTGACACGAAGATGCGCTTGCAGACACGCTGAGGGTATCAACTGATGCCGCTGCAATGCCTCTGAAGGAGTGACCAGGCTTCCACTCCCGACTGGGATGGGATTGTCGACAGTAGCTGTAGCTAGGTCGCATTCAGACGCTGTCTTGAGAAGAATTCAAGCGGTCGGGATCGCTAACCGGTAGTTTTCCGCTATTTCTGCGATCAACACCAGGTGAATGTTGGAGCACTACCATAACAAGCAGGCCACGGACGCTCGCGATCTTTCTTTCCTCTTCTTTTTCATATCCTCACCCCTTACACACACATACACTACACTACCACACATGCCGGGAGACCAGTTGGAAGCTAAAATCTTGACTCGACTGGGGCGGAGTAGGAGGCTGGCCCGCTGGTGGGAGATCCCTCTTTAGGGAAAACCCCCGATAGCTGATCGGCGCCGGATCTCGCTATCCAGCGGGAGAAGATCACCGCCATTTCTAATTATTAAAACGCACTATACTTACGGGACTAATTTTGCCGTTGACGCATTCGAAATCATTAATCAATGGATCCATCAATCAATCAATCGCAAACACCAAGACCTACAACAGAGATCCTCCCATGCATGAGTGAACAGCTTCCAAGTTCTGAAGAGCTTCAAGTTTATTGCCTTCAAAAGCATTGAACCAACTCATGGCTCAAAGCGAAAAACCTCCTTTCACCAAAGGGCCCAGATTCCAACTGTCTCTTTTTGAAATGTGTTCAAAAACCAGTTCGACTGCTAATTAGTCAGAGGGCTGGCTATCCTGTGAAAGTCTTTAACCCTACCGCTTTCATAATTCCTTTCAAAAAAAACAAAAAAGTCCAGCATCCAACAGCTTGGAATATCCTCTTTGGGGAATAACCAAGGATGCACGTGGTCTATGTGTCACTACTTCCACAAGACGCACCTGAATAAATTTCGTGGCATTCTACTTGTAGAGGGAGAAGTATATTTTCTACGCGTCTTTCTTTATATTAGTAATAAGTATCACTCACAACTTATCTTGAAAGATACGTAAATTAAATCGTTTTATATATATTTATTGACTAATGGCTTATAAATAAACGTGGGTTTGAAATTTTTTGCATATAATATTCTTAAAGAAGGAAGAGAGTTAAAACTAAAATCATGGACAAACACAAAATACCTTTATATATGTTATTATCTAAAATTAGCAGAACTTTAAAAACAATCGAAAGTGAATGATTTTATAACCTTTAGCACAAGTTATACTTGTAAATGAAATACGAGAAATATTTCAATTATATTTCTTTTAAAAAGTGATTTTGGTCTTGAAATTACATTTCTAAGTAATTTGAAATTTGTTTTAACTTAACGTATTGTAAAAAATTAAATAGTTCTTTAAAAAGTTGATAGTTTAAGTGAATTGAAGAAACAAACTTTTGAAAGTTGAATTAATTTAAATCAAAACTTTTAAAGAGCATAATTATTTTTTTCACCTTCTCTTTTCACAAGTAGGTGAAGAATTGTTTAATTTTCTTTTGTATTTTGACTGTCGAATTTTATTTAGATGAGGCTCATTATTATCAGCTCATTGAGTCTCTATCAGTTGTGAAAGAAATTCTTTTTTCGCCTGAAGTTCCATCCAGGGTTTAAATTTTCTATTTTTTCATACAATCGACTAATGAACTGAGTTACGGGGGACACTGTGAATATTTCTCGTGTTGAGTGTTAAAATAAACCAGATTAATCCTGCAATTGCGTTGAAAACAGCAATGTCAAAGTGACTAACGTTTAGTTTTCGAAATTAAGTCATTCTTCTCTTCCCTTCTCTTCCCTTCCTTCCTTTTCATGTCTTCCTTTCTCCTACTGTTCTGGACCGCCGTTTTCTTAGATTCAAAACGTGTCACATCACCGCCCTAAAGAAGCGGGGGAAAGAATATTTGAACGCGCCCAACGCGGATGGATATTTGGAATGATAATTAAATTTTAAAAACAAGAGAGACCCCCACCTTAGACCAAGGCGAGACCGGAGGTCGGATGAAAAAAAGTTCTTTCTGAAGGTAGCAGCTGAACTGGGCGGACGTAGGGAAACGTACGCCGGGAAAGTGACATTGCAGCGGATTTCAGATTTGAAACTTTTTCAGGAAAACTCTTCTAGAAGACCAGAAAAAGAAATTATTCTATTATAAATTGATTTAAACATAATCTTAGAAGAAAGATAATAGAAACGTTATGAATTTATAATGGAAAATTGGGAGGGGAGTTTTGAATAGATGGCGTAATTAATAGCGCATTCATTTCTCTTTCCAGTTTTTTTCTCACATGCTTTTCTTATATTTAAATACTCTCTTAAAGTTGGTGCTCATATAAAAGGTGATCCTGGATTCATTTTCCTCTGAATACCCAGTTGGTCATAACTGTAATCAAAAATAAAGTAAAATTCTTTGAGGTATTCAAGCATAAAACTTGAACGAAAGAAGGCGATTTCTGAAACAACGCGTTCTAAACCCGAGGCCACGACCTAAGGAAAGTCGGTGGAAAGGTGTAGAAGGAAGCAAGTGGACTGCTCACGCGGCCGAGAACACAGTAAGGTCGTTCCAAATAAAATGTTTTGAAAGGGATAGGTGATTCAGTTTAATAAAAAAGCTCATTCTGTATCTATCACGTAGAAAGAAAAGGAGGGTAACAGATTTACCACGCTTAAAGAAAAAGAAAAAGTAAAAATTACATTTGTTCCGACTCTAATACGTGAGAACAGAATCAATCTTTTCTTAAAAAAGGGTTTCAAGATCAAATATTGTAATATAGTGATTAGGTTTGTGTAAAGTATAATTATAATAATAGTAATTCTCTGGATTTTAGAGAAAAGTTTTTTTTGTTGTAAAAGTAATGTTTAGGAAAGTATTAATTTTGATTTTCAATGTGTTTTCTTTCAAATTTTGTAAATAATATTTAACGATTCTTTCGAATTTCTGAAAGTGTTTGTTAAACAATTGGGTTGTAGATGAAAGTAGGAAATTGTGTATTGTGTTATTAGTGTGTTTTTTCAGTCAAGATATTCTGTATTTGATTTTTCTTATGTGCCATTGTATGTATTTGTCAAAGCAGCCAATATTTTTAGAATATATTCTGAATTTAGTGAAAGTGATTCTCCCCCGAGTTGTTTGAAATTTTTTGCACCCAATCCATAAACGATCTTCGACCCTGCCCCTATTTTTTTATTTATTGTGTCCACACTGGGACGTCTATACTGGCCCTAGTCGACCATCTGGTGAATGTGTTCCACCCCTAACGTCTCAGGTCAGGTGCTCATACGGCTTGTACCGCACACGACTGTGGCTCGCAATTGCCATAAGCAAAGGGTCGATTATTGGATGCATTTACGACAAACTCGATTTGGGAACTGAGACCAAAATTTGGTGTAACTAAAATTACTAGTAAAATTTGGGAATCACTGTTCACTAAAATTTCTGACCAGGTTGCAGAGTACAAGTGGGTTGAGTAAAAGTGTTTATTTCAGGAGTGTTTTTTTTGAAAGGATATTTATTATATGGGGTTTTATCAGTTTCAAATTGTGTCTGGTATTTCTGTGTAAAATATTTTGTGAGAGGTGTATGGTGTCTGGGAAAGAATTGATTGATTCTGGCAGTTAATAGATTCAAAATGGCGATAAGTATAACGTGCTAGGAATTTACCTACCGTGGAAGGAACTTGAGGAATCAGATAGCGATAGGAAACTGGGGACAAGCACCAGGTACGATGATCGTGGAGGAAACGACGGAGTAGAACTAGGAACGGCAGGAAAACTAGTGAGACGTCCCCGACAGAATCACAGCCAACGCCAACGAGATCAGGATGAGGAAGAACGAAACCTCGAAGGGCTAATTCAATGATGCAACAGTTATTAGGTCAATTTATGCAACAATTAGATGTGAGTTAGTCATGCAGGATGAAAAAACAGAAAACCATAAAAAATTAGAGGTTACTTGAAACTAAACTAGGGGAAACAAGGCATTTTGAAAATAGAGGAAAATAACTCGCAATAAATGCATTGAAACAAAATTCACGGAATTCGACACGAAATTAGAAGAAAATAATAGGAAGTTAGAAGAAAATTTAAAAGCACAGTTTACTGAATTATGAGCATGGAAGGTCGAATTTAAAAAGGGGGTTCAAAGAAATTAGCACGGAACACAGAACTTAGAAAAAATTCACGGAGCTGGACTTGAATTAGAAAAAAAGGTTGACAGTAACGAAAGATTTGAAAATAGGATCAAACACAATCGGATCTTATAACCGCCGTATCCGACAGGCAGATTGAGTAGAACAAGGAGTAGAAAATTTCCCAGAAATTGGTTACTGAACAAGTTCAGGTTCAAGCTAATAAATTAGATAGTGGAATAAAGTCTTTCTGAACAGGATGGCGTTCTACAACATCAAATTAATGCATATAAGAATGAGTAGTAGAACTGAAAAATCAATTAGAAAATTTACCATCGAGTGGAGGAAGTGTTCAGCCTACGTATGTTTCATTACCGTGTACCCCTAATTTCAGTGCAGCAGGAGATGAAAATCCATTTTATTTATGAAAGAGGTAGATAATTTCTTTTCTTTAAATTTTTTTCCGGACAGAAAGAAAACTAGAATCGTTTATCAGATTTGCAGGGAATGCACGAATCTGGGCAGATAGTTTAGGGGGATTTCCCAAAACATGGCCGAACTCAAAGAAAATTTTATTCGAGATATTGGAATAACGAAACTCAAATAAATTTTTAAAGTTAATGTAATGTATGGTACGTGGAAGAGGTACGATGTCCATGCAGGAATATGCAACGGAGAAATTAGCTTTTTTCAAATTATGTATCCGACGATACCGGATGAAGAAATTGTCTTTTTATTAATACGTCATTTTCCTTCCTCGACGCAAAATTTGCAAAGAATCTCTTACCAATGTCCACTAAAAAATTAATAACGCAGCTAGATTGTATGATGCCACTTTCGTGTATAATGAAAGTACAGAAAGCAAGAGCAAATGCTAATGGTCAGTAAATGGTCAAGATACGAAGCAACAACATAATGTAAGCAAACCAGAAACAGGAGAAACTTACAAACCGAAACATTACCAAGAAAAACAAACTTATGCTAGACAAGACAGGACCTCGTCTAGGGATAGAAATAGAAAAATTCATTGATAGAGGTTTTCCCAACCAGAAATACAGGACCAAGTACATCTCGCGGACATGGATCGGAAATTAGAAGGTTTGTTTCGACACGCCACCCCGCCGCAAACCAAAAGAACAATCTAGTGAAAAAGAGTGGCGATATTATCAATCGAATTAATCTCATTTGATGATGAACCGTGGAACGAAGAAGAACAAATGCAGATCGGATCAGGAGGCAGTGTCCGAGAATTAAGTTAAATGTGAGGGTGATACTTCGGTATTAGTAGACACAGGTTGTGCAACTTCCCTCATAGCTGAAAGTTTGTTTATGAATTAAAGAACAAAGGAATGGAAGTACCTACATTGCCGCTCGTGAAATCTTTCATAGGTGCGAATCGGAAAAAAACAAAACCAATAACAAGACAAGTTTTTTTGGAAATAGAGATAGGCAAGAATAAGTATCAAGTTTTGTGTCTTGTAGCGTCAGAACTTTTATATCCACTCATACGTTCGATTTCCTGAAACAAACGGGTTTTTATCAACAGAGAACAATACTTTAACTGAAACCGAATAATCAGCAGGATTTTGAATTCGATTCATTCACGTGGATTATTGGGAGGCTAATTGTTTGGAGAGAAAATGTGAACCTACAAATTCGTTCGAGTGTGCAGAAGAAAAGATAATCTCAATGCATATCAGAAAAAACAGTTAACTAAATATTACTTAGGAATCAAAGGTGTTTTGCAAACAAGAATCCGAAAAGATTTTCAATTCGAAATAAATTAACAGATAAAACACCATTCACGGGTTACCAATATGTCATTCAGAAAAACATAGGAAGGGTGGATAAGCTCATTGTACTACCATGGTCAAGATGATATCATCATGAAGTCAAAACCTCTTATCTAAATCCGATAGTGCTCGTAGAAAGAGTAATGGGAAGATAGGTTGTGTTTAGATGCAAGGCAGTTGAATCAAGTTACCTTACCGTACAGAGACAGACCGTTGCTGTAGAGGATTTAACAATCATTATCCGGCATCAAGTGGTTGAGTTCAACCGACTTCATCATCGATTGGCAAAAGCGATAGCACCTGAATGTAGACAATATGGATTTATTCACGGGAATTTCGTATGTCTTCAAAAAGAATGCCATTTGGACTCAAAGAACAGTGCATCTGCTCTTGTACAATGTCTAGACAATATCATTGGCAAAAGATGTCCAGCGATGTTTTTATCTATATTGATGACGTGCTTGTGTATTCTAAGACATTTGAAGAACACATACTGCTAGATATTTTGTTGAAACGTCTGATTGAAAATAATTTACAACTGAATTTGGAGAAAAGTAATTTCTGCACTAAACAAGTTAAGTTCCTAGGGTTTTGATGGACAGTTAACGGGGTCAAAAAGAATAGGAAAAGATGCGAGAGTAGATAAAATTGCACCCAAAAAACACGAAACAACAAAAATTTGTTAGGTTGCGTCAATTATCGCCAGATTATTCCTAATTTCGCCATGCACATTGAAATATTTCTTCCGTTCTGCGAAGCACACTAGATGGAAGTGGACAGAACAACATGAAATAGCTTTCAACAATTTAAAGCAATGTTCCCATGAGTCGTGTATGATAAAAATTTTCCGAGATTTCACTTAGCCATTCCATATTGCAGACCAGTAGCAATCTTGGAATGGGGGCCATTCTATTTCAAGAAATTTATAACCAGAGAAGATTATAGCAATTGTGAGTCGTATTTTGAAAGAACCGAAACTCGTTTCACGGACAGAAAGGAGGCAATGCTATTGTTTGGTCAATACACCGATTAAGAATACCTGGGAAGATCATTCATTATTAGAACGATCATAAAACTTTAGTTTTTTTAAAAGATGTCACCGAATAACGATCGTCTACTAAGGTGGATAATTTGGTTACAACAATTCTCTTTTAAAGGGGGAGTACGCTTAGGCAGATGTAATTTGTTGCCCGATTTACTTAGTGAAATGTTCACCAAAGTACAATCCCAAAGCCCAACATTTTTTTTCCAGCTTCCAATCCATTTGAATGTAATGAGTATGCCAGGTCTAACTTGGAAAACATTGCAAGATTTCAAGAATCTGATGCCACGATGGAAAGTTAAAAAGATTTGTTAGAGAACTCGGACCTACTGATCCAGATGTAAGACGGTGGACGGCCGAACCCCTTGAAATGGAAATTGGTAGATCATGTTTTGCTCATAGAGTGCAACAACATCCATTACTTTATCGAGTTTGGATACCCCAAGCGTTAACAACCGGCATCATCTGGCTAGTGCATAAACTTTAGCTCATTTTTGGGGGCCCAGAAAGTAAACCAAGCAATTAAGGAAGTTTGTTTGGAAGGGGGGAAGAAACAGGTTGACGACGAGATTGCCAAATGTGAGTGTGTCAGAAAACTAAGTACCCCAATCGACATTACTCGGCGCCATGTACGAATAATCCCTTCAAAAAAAACAGGTTAGTTTATAGATTTGTATGGTCCTTTCCGAAGGCAAATATGGGTATAACATATTTTGGTATGCATTGATGTGTTTTCCCAAACTAACGCAAGTATAAACCCTTTAATAAGCGAAAACGAAAAACTGCCTGTATCAACTAATAGTTCTTTCAATTGCGTCCATTGCAAAGGTGCTGACAGATCACGGTGCCCAATTCACGAGTGAACCCTGGTTACGGCCATGCAACATATGAATGTCAAGCATATATGTTCTAGCATTAGACATCCTGATCTAATCCTTCAAAAGAGTTATGAAAAATTTCTAGGCTATTCAGAGTCTACGTGTCGAGGCAACATAACGAGTGGTCACTGCTAATTCCCACATTAACAAATGGTTGGAATCAAATCTACCATATTCGTTGGAATGACCCATTTGAACCCCTTTCAAAACTAAAGCAGGCATCCATTGCAAACCATTATGAAACCAGAGATAGAACAAAATCAAAATAATGAAGAGATCTTGAAGTTAGAAAGGGGGGACCAAAGAAATTACAAGCTCAGGAAACCTTATGAATTCGAAGAAGGGCAGAAAGTATTATTGAGGGTTCCAAAAGTTCGGATTTGATTCGCAAACAGTATCAAAATTTTTTAGATTGTTTGAGGGGCCTACCTAATTAGTCAATTACAACATCCCAATGTAGCCGTGTTGAAAGATGAAAAGTGGGGAAAACAATCGAAAATACAATTTCCCCAGTTTGCGACCATTTAAAGAATGAAATAATGGCAAAATGATGGGAAAAAAAACAAACAGATAAAGTAACCGGCAAAAATCATGTTAAAAGGGAAAATGAAAACAAGAGGGGGGAAGAAGGAGGGAAAAGGGAGAAGGAAGATGAGGGAGAAAAAAAGGAGTAGGGGTACAAGAGGGAAGAAACAAAATTGCTCGACATTCTAGAATCAAGAAAAAGAAAAAGCATAAATTTTAGTGAAAGATTTTAAGGCATATGAAATCAAATTCCATAAAATCTTTTTTCGAAGAAGGTTATGTGACCGCCCGTTTTCTTAGATTCCGAAACATGTCACATACCGCCCTAAGAAAGCGAGGAAAAAATATTTTGAACCGCGCCAACGCGGGTGGATATTTGGGAAAGATAATTAGAATTTAAAACAAGAAGACCGCCACCTTAGACCAAGGGCGAGACCGGAGGGCGATTTAAAAGTTCTTTCTGAAGGTAGCTGAACTGGGGGACTATGGAAAAGGGACGCCAGGAAGTGACATTGCAGCGGATTTCAGATTTGCAACTTTTCTGAGAAACTCTTCTAGAAGACCAGAAGAAGGTAATTATTCTATTATAAATTGATTTAAACATAATCTTAGAAGAAAGATAATAAGAAACGTTATGAATTTATAAAGGAAGAATTAGGGAGTGGAGTTTTGAATAGATGGCAGTAATTAATAGCTTGCATTCATTTCTTTCCCGTTTTTTTCTCCCTGCTTTTCTTTTATTTAAATACTCTCTTGAAATTGGTGCTCATATAAAAAAATGATCTCTGGATTCATTTTCCTCTGAATATCCAGTTGGTCATTAACGTAATCGAAAATAAAGTAAAATTCATATGAGTATTCAGCATATAAAACTTGAACGGAAGAAGAAGCGATTTCTGAGGGAACGCGTTTCTCAACCCGAGGCCAGACTTTCCCAAAGGGCCAGCCTCGGTGGAAGGTGTAGAAGGGAAGCAAGTGGACTGCTCTACGCGGCGAGAACCAGTAAGGTCGTTCCAAATAAAATGTTTTGATAGGTGATTCAGTTTGAAAGCTCATTCGTATCTATCAGTAGAAAGAAAAAGGAGGGGGAAAAGATTTACCAACCCTTAAAGATAAGAAAAGTAAAAGTACATTTTTTTCGACTTTTAATACGTGAGAACAGAATCAATCTTTCTTTCAAAAGGATTTCAAGATCAAATATTGTAATATAGTGATTAAGAGTTTGTGTAAAGTATAATTATAATAATAGTAATTCTCTGGATTTTAGAGAGAGAAAAAAGTTCCTTTTGTTGTAAAAGTAATGTTTAGGGAAAAATTTAATTTTGATTTTTAATTTTGTTTCTTTTTAAATTTTGAGTAATATTTTAACGATTCTTAATTTCGAAAGTGTTTTGTTAAACAATTGGGTTGAGATGAAGTAGGAAATTGTATTTGTTATTAAATATGTTTTTTCAGTCAAAGTATTCTGTATTTGATTTTCTTATGTGCATTGTATGTATTTGTCAAAGCAGCCAATATTTTTTGAATATATTCTGATTTAGTGAAAGTGATTCTCACGAGTTGTTTGTAATTTTTTCATCAATCCCTAAACGATCTTCACGACCCTCCCCTATTTTTTATTTATTGTCCACACTGGACGTCTATACTGAGCTAGTCGACCATCTGGTGGTTTTGTTCGCCACCCTAGACGTCTCAGGTCGGGTGCTGGCCTTAGGGCCCTTTTACCGCACAGACTGTGGGTCGCAGTTCCTTTATCTTCTCTTCCCTTCTCTTCTGCTTCCTTTCCCCACCTCGGCCTGCATCGCGTCGCCCCACATTGCCCTAGTAAATATTGGCAAGTACGTCGCAAGCGAAGCGATGTTATTTTACATTTTCACATACTATGAAACGCTGTAACAACGTTACCTGTTAGGCTGTTTTATTTTCTAAGCTAAACACATGCGTTAACATAATTCACTACTTTTTAAATTTAAGTTCAAATATTGCAATAATTTTCATAACAGTCCATTCGTCTGAGGAAGTTAAATGTAATTGCAGAAAGTTGTTCTGCCGTTCCGAACAGGTTTATTATCTTCAAAACTCAACGGAGGCGACAACCGGATAGTTACAAGCAATTATTTAATTCAAGACTCCTCTCCCAACTAGAAGCTCGCTTTCTCATTTTACTGTAGCCATATTTAACGTTTTAGCGAATTCCACAAAGTTGAGAAAGTCGCGAATTCCACGCCTTTGAGACCTCGAGAGAATCGTCCAATTTTTAATTAAACGCAAGAGACCGGAATCGAATCCAACGCGGTTCTGTGCACCACCGCCAAGAGAACAGCAGACAATAATAGCGGCCGACAGCGTCGAGAGCAAGGAAATTAATATGGCGGCAGCGCCAGGGCGCTGCACAGGGCATCTCAGCCCCGCACGAGCCGTCGAGGATGAAACGGAAGAAGCCTCTCATTTCGGAGTCGCACACCCGCCCCATGGACGTTTTATTTATCTAGCACCGCGGGGCCACGGGAATAATGAAAAGATTGACAGTAATTACGCGGCAAACTTTGGTTTCATTATGCGCCTTTGAAGATGCGAACCTCCTCCCCGCTCGTGGGCCCTAGGATGGGAAATTACCGTCGACGGGGTTTTCCGCGAATTTGCCTCCCGCTGGGTAATAAAATCGCTGCGAAGGGCTGGGCCCCTCTGCTCCGACGTAGCTCATCGTCGGAGCAACCTCCAGCGAGGTGTTACGCCTGAGAGAGCGCTGTCTGCAAGGCCCTTGAAGAAAACAAGGCGAGTGCTTGAGAGACGAAAGACGCATTGTCGGAGGCGTTGCATTTGATTTGATTTGTTTGGTCAAAAAACAGTAAAAACTGTATATGACGTATGGGGAAGAAGATTGTCTGCGCTCGTTGTCTTGAGTACGAGAATCCCATCCCAACATTATGATCTTAAATAGTTGAAATAGTAATGAAAGTTATAATAATAAATATAATAATAAAAAATTAAAAAACGTGAGATTGGCAACATTTGAACTACTAGATATTTTCGTTCCAGAGTTATCGGAAATCTATTTGCAACGGTAAACGGATATGCAGGTTAGAATTTTTTTGCTTGCTAACAATGTAGTAACTCACCTTAAGCTCTACTCCTACCATTAAAAGCAAAATAAGAGCTCAACAAAATGTGCCTATAGTGAAGCTACATTTATTCCCAGAAGCAAAACAAGGGAACTTCGCAGCATTTGTTCAATGGGTCCGGTAATCTAGACCTGACCATATAAAAACCTGATCGAGATGGGGATATTTCGAACAACTTGACCGGGTTGCCACTGACGCAAGGAAAACATCTTTAGAAACTGTGAATTATTCATAGAAAGTACTGCCTGCATAGATAGTAATGTAGAGAAATTTTGTTTTATGAAACTTTGAAGATAAGAAAAACATTAGTAAGGCAGAAAGGCCAACGCCGGATATTACTATAATTAATACTTCGAAAACCTGTGTAGGGAAATTTAATAGCCAACTTTTGAAATTAATGAATACATATTTTTGGTCATACATATTTTATTGCTTACCCAAACTAAACCTTTCACAACACGTCACTGGTGTTGACAAGAGTGTATTGTATTGTTATCAATTACAGGTAGACATATTGACCAAGTGGCGGAGGATAACAGGAACTTGAAGATATATTGCAGGCTTAATATGTAAATGGAGAAATAGGGAAGAGAGTAGGGATTAACATGCGAGAGTTCTTGCACGAGTACGGTCGTTGTGTTTAAAAAGCTGATTCAATGTTTGCTAATAGGAAATACTATTTTAACCTTAGGCAAAGAAGCGATGAACATACACAATGAAGTATTCATATATGTGTTTAAAAATAAGATGAGAAACCAACGTAATAACTACTAGTACATCAGCATACCAAGTCTTTTTATCTGATACGGAAATAATGTTTCTCAGAAATGATATTCTTGTTTCACACGACATGCAATATAGAAGTATATTAAAAATCTATACGACACGCTCCTGGCGAGCTGCCATCTTTTCCGTATCATTTTATTTATTTTGCCATCTGTCCCTTCTTTAACATGATATTGAAGCGCGTTTGAAAACTCGTTTTTCGAGACTACCGTGCAGTTCTTCGATCATATTGAAGCTAGTGAGTTCGTGCAATGAACCACGGTGACGTGCTCCAAAATTGAATGAAAGTAAAATTTCTGTCCTTTAAGACGCTAAGAAAGAATTTGGCCATTAACGACCGATTTTTTTAAGTAAATACATTTAAATTAACTCATGATCTTATGGAAGAACATTGAAGGACACACTGTTTTGCTACTAAAGAAGTTATACGTTTTAAGTTTAATTTTTTATTTCATGCAATACGTAATATTTTTGTTTAACCGTATGATATTACATGTATTATATCTCACTGGGCTTTCTGAGTAGTGATTAATCAAAACCGCTCACAAATTTATCGCAAAAAGAA
This sequence comes from Teleogryllus oceanicus, assembly GCA_964035755.1. Classification (NCBI taxonomy): domain Eukaryota; kingdom Metazoa; phylum Arthropoda; class Insecta; order Orthoptera; family Gryllidae; genus Teleogryllus; species Teleogryllus oceanicus. Next base: position 26,978,667 of record CAXIVR010000014.1, on the reverse strand, counting down.
GTACTGGCTCCCAGCCTAAAAAAAGGTACAAATCGTGCTATTATAATCACTGTTTCTCTTACCGTACTATAGAAAACAGCAAAACTTAAAAGAATGCATTGTACATTATCACGAACTATTTGAAGAAAAAATCATTGCCATGTTACCAATGTAAATTGGTATTCAACGCAGAAGGAATGAAAAGTGCTGGAGCCCATGCAACGAACTCTATTTTCTATCTAAAATATTTTAACAATATATCTTAACGACGATTTTTACATAACAAGGACGCACAAAACATGAATTCTGACTACACCAATTGTTAGAGCTTTATATAGGAGTAATTTTACGATATGTGGATATGTTGTCACTTTTTTGTTACCAGGGCCTCACAATAAGAGTTTTTCTGTCGAACATTCCCAGTTTTCTGGCGCACGATTACAATACTTTCTCATCTTACATTCGCAAAGGCGAGAAAGTAAAGGGGAGGGCACAATACTATTTCAAAGAGTCAGCGTCCCGAGTGAAACAAATTCTTTCAACATCCATCATAACGGATATTCAAGTGCACACAATATTGCAAAGAAATTGTAGTTTTTCACATAAGTGCTGATGTAAATTCTAGAGTTAAAATAATATTGTAAATCATTATAACTATTCATTTTTATAATTATTCACTGTAAATCGTGATCGTTTCTTACTCACATACCCTTTTACACTCGTACTTCAGTCAGAATAAATGCCTATTTGCTTTCTTATTTTAGTAAAAGAACATGACTTTTTGCGTGTTTCTATTCTTTTTGCCTGTTTGTTTATTTTAGTAATCTGTTTGTGAATAATCTAGGCAAGAACAAGAGTTTCAAATGATTTGTTATAAAGTTTCTTCAAAACCAAACGCTTTCTGTGAAAGTTGTGCATTTTAAAAAATGTTCAAACGACGTTTTCTCAAACACGGTTCCATATTTTTAATAAAAATGTGTGTATGCAACCAAGTATTACCCTTCTACAAAATACTCAGAGCCATACTGCAATTCTACGTTAAGGGGAACGAAATCGTGAGAAAATATTAAAAAAATTCTATTAGGCGCCCATTGGTTGCAGCTGGGAAAAGGTAGGGGCGAAATCAAAATACTAGCTTAGCGGGATTTGCCGCTCCATCCGCCATGACACCGCTAATCCCGGACAGCCAAGAATTCAATGACTTCGGCCGCGAAAGCCTACGACTCTAAAATACTAGCTTAGACTAACGAGATTAGAAAACTACCAGCCAGGAGTAAAATGTCAGTGGCATTCTGTAGCTCAATTAAAATTCTAATAAAACATTTTATCTGCAGACAAATACGAAAGAAGCATGTCACTATCCTTAAATTTCTTGATTGTTAGAAATATAAATAAATAAGTATGTAAATTAATAATTATAACAGAAATGTAGCAAAAGCAGTACTTCTAACAATATTTGCAAATAATGTAGTAGAATCATTCTAATTCTTGTAACAGACTAGTTAGAAATAATTTGGGAGCAGTATAATTGTAAACAATAAAGCGAAAAACGTGTAGTACTGTCAAAGATTGTGACAAATCAAATCGCATGTCTTGTAAGAAATATTTTTTAAAGAATTAATTTATCAATTCTTTAAATTAAATTTAAATTTAATTTTTAAATTTAATTTATTTTTGTTTCTTTGCTAATATTTAGAAAATGTTTTCCTTGGATTCATTAAAATTGAATCAGATACAAAATAAAGAACAATATCTGAATAGTAATGCATTTCTCTGTATAAGAGGAAGATCCTGTGAGACTTTTATTTCGTTGGGTCTTGGAAACTTTATTGGGTATATGCATATTTTAAAATGCTAATTCTTCCTCAAGTGGAACCTTTTTCTTCTCATGTGTATTTACGAAAAGAAAAGTTTTACAATCTCCCAAGAGAATAAAACCTGAAAGTTAATTGGAAAGATTTTAATATATCCTCGACTGCGTCTTTCCTTCTCCACTTTTCTTGGACTCAGTGCCCCTCAGTGTACCGTGAAAGTCTAGTTAGAAGTCATATTCCCAAACTACCGAAAGAACGAAACGTTTGTTTCCACACTGAATTTACGCGATATTAATTAAAATACACATTACACGTTTCCTTTTACATCTGACCTGCAAAAAGGCTTGTCGAAAGAAGCAAGACATTTTGCTGATTTTTGCATCAGATTAAAAAATATCAGGGAATAAAACAATGAGGTGACACATTAGATTTTTTAATTTTGTATTGTGAACACTTGGTTTTAGCTAGAAGCACAAATTAGGCGAAAACTAAACTTTAAAAAACGTATGTAAGCTGTAACATGTGAATTTGTATTAAAGATAATAATAATAATAATAATAATAATAATAATAATAATTGGAATAATTAGTCAATAATCACATAAAATAAATAACAAATACAAAATCCACAAATATGTGATGTTATTTTTTAGATTTATCATGTATAAAATGAAAGTAAAGTCGTCCGCACTGATTATAACTGATCTTTGAAGTAGTAATCGTCTTTTTTCTGATATCTACTCTTTTAAACCGTATACTTGATACTACGCAAAGAGAAATTGCATACAATTTTCAAAATTATGGTTTTTAAATCGGGGAAAATAAAATTGATACCTGGAAACGAAATGTGCAACATTGAAGAAGAAACATTTGTAAAACTTGTGGAAATGACAACTTGTCGCATTTTCTATGTTGAAAAGATTCGTAGAAAATTGACGGATAAAAATTTTAAACCCCAGTAATCAGTGATGTAGATTAAATCATTTGGAATATTGTATGCTTGTAATTAAAACGTAAATTATTAATGTATATATTGTATTTTAGGTTTTTCTTCACTTTTTCTTCTTTAGCAGGAAAGTATATCACCTGTCCAATTGATGTTAATACAACTAGCCTTGGACTGTGCAGGAAGGAAATTTATCCTGACCTACATGAATGTCACTCAGTTAGGAATTTCCTGACAATATGACATGTTTGATGGAGGGTGGCTTTCCGGGCTTCCTCAAAGATATTTTTGATATCTAAATTCTTCAGATTTCTTTTAAAGTTCGTGTGGTGACGACTCCTTCAACGGATATAATCATGGAAAAATGGGAGATCTCATGCCACTTCCTAGTGTTTTTAATTCAGTTTAGTTCAGTTTTAATAATATTGTTATTATGCATACTATTATTCATCATCATTATTATTATGTGTTATCATCATTATCATTATCCTACTGTTACTTACGCCGAATTCTTGCGTGGTGCTAGTGAAAGAGAAACGAATCATGTGTGATGCAACAAGGTTCTCGACGTCGTGAGAGGGGAGTTGGGTCCGTCGGGCCCTTGGAGGCCCTCCGTTCGAGCACCGGGGCGGGGCGGAAGCGGGGGCGTGTAGCATTAAAGTAAGAGCAGGCGCCCGAGAGCGTAATTGCAGGTGGCTCCATTATGCATGGGGCTCTAAAGAGGCAACGCCAGGCAAATGTCGCGCCGCCAATCAATACCCCGCGGCGCCTTCGCCCCGGGATGAGCTCTCCTTTAAGGCGGCGTGGCCCAGTGACCGAACGCCCTGCTTCGTTCTTACCCTTGGATCAGGGTTGAGGGATTCATTCTTAGTGATTCTGGGCGCGTCAGCTACTATGGTCATTAGTCGCGTACGTGTAGTGCGTATTTTTTGCTTGGGTGGTGGCTGGATGGCAAGATTCGCCGCAGACCTACAGTCGGCGGGTATCTCCCACCAGCGAGGCACCGCTCCAGTCGGGACAAGCTCTAAGCTCCCGAACGGTCTCCCGGAATATGTTGTAGTGGAGTGCAGGTTAGTGTATGTGTGTGTAAGGGGAGAGGATAATTAAAGGAAGAGGAAGGAAAGATCGCGCGCGTCCGTGCCCGTGCTAAAGTGTTGCTCCGGTATTCGCCTGGTGTTGATCGGAGAAACCACGGAAAAATACCGATCAGAGCAGTCCGCTGGTAGAATTCTTCTCCAGACAGCGGCTGAATTCGTCCTATCTGACAAGCTAGTGTCGAAAATCCTGCCACCATCGGGACTCGAACCTAAGACCTCTCAGTCTCTCTACAGTGACATCAGTTGATGCCCTGAGCCACCGCTCCCGGTCTTGTACAAGGAGTACCAGCAGTACTGCAGGTGTAACTAGTAACCAAATGTGAGAGTCAAACTGATTCCGCTCTCATTTATTCTTTAATTTCATTATTTTGACGCTTCTACTATTTCCTCCAGGACTTCAGTATCTTCAAATTAACTCTTTATTGTTGCGTATGGAGATTGTACATTTTATAAATCTAGATTTATCAGATTTATTTTCTGTTAAAAATGGCTTTCCGTTCCTCTGTGTCAGTTTGACTCCACGTCTGTCAACACGCTACAAGAAAAATATTCCTTGTTGGCACTACCGAAGGCATGTATGTAATATTTATTATATATACCGAGCAGAATCTTTGGTATAACGTTGATACTTTTATCGTTTACCACTAATGGCATCAATAACGAGGTTGAATTTTATTAAAAGTTTAGCTAAGGAACTTGTTACTAAAGAATTAGAAAGGAGATTGGTAATCATAGCGTCTTCGACAGACATAATTTCAATTATGAAAAGAGAAAGAAACAGTAAAAAAGGAAAAAAAACTATCAACAAGGAAACACTGCTCTGGTTGTCTTAAGAATCTCCATGCTGTTCGATGAAATTAAATACTATTTATTGTTCTTGTAAACATGCACGTGAGGGCAATGTTCCTCAACAATATGTACAAATCGTAAAAGCAATAAAACATGAAAATATGTATACAACATTTTAAAATTATTTAATCGTTGTATTGGCATTAAATATTTAATCTGAATAGCTTGACTACTGAGACGCAATTAAAAAGGATGGAATTAATAATAATAATAATTATTATTTTTTATCTCAGCATCGTTTTCCAATTTTCTATTATAATAAAAGCAATTTCACAATGTACCCAAAAATAACTTGAACAATAAATTCGTAAGATACAAATCCTCGAGGAACCATTCGGAGTCAGACTCCACGTCTGCAGTTGCGTGACATAAATTCACGTGTGTAGTTACGAGTCTTGCTTAGGATTTAGAGGATGTCAGGAATCGTTCTCATTTCGCCTCTCCGGTTACTACTCACTTCTATGGTCCACTGTACAGTGTAAGGGATATTTCTAAATGGTGTTATTATGACTTTGGAAGGGGCGTGGTGAGTGAATATGGCGAGGCAAGCGTCACGCGAATAGCGAATAGTTTTACCCAAAATATTTTCTGTTAACAAAGCCAGTAAATACTGCTACTCACGGAAAATGAAGGCTGATCGGATCTTAGAATCGCCATGAACAGACCACGACCGGATAAAAATCCTCATCTATGCTGAAACTACTTATTTGCTCCATATAATTAATCATCGCCATTGTGAGAATGAGCATAGTGACCCATCCAGCAATAACTGTGGTGTTGTTGTTGACGGTGGTGGTGTATCGGAAGTGGTTCCAGTTTTAAGACAATATCTGCGGTGGTGACGGTGAAGGATGTATGCGATATTTGTGTTGGGAATAGTAGTGGCTATGATTGGATGTTTCCAGAGTGATGGTTGGTGGAAAAGGGGTGTTGTGTCTTGATATTGGGACGCCAGAGTCAGAAATTTCTGCATTACTTTTAATATAAAAGTATGTGAAAGTAATTTTTATGTACTTGTATGTAAATTACATATAATGCACACGTAGAGTAACTTTAATGTATGTGTAATTATTAATTAATTAAAAAAAAATTAATTAAAAAAATTTTTTAATTTAAATTAATGAACAGGTACATTAATCTATCTTTAATGTTCAAAGTCCATTAACATTCATATACAGTAGTACATTAAATTTAATGTAATTTCTGACAGTGTACGATGTTAATGGTTATAGGGTTGGAGATGGGGATGATTTTTAAGGTGAGAATAACAGTGAAGGCAATAATATTGTCTTCATGGCTACACTAATTGTAGGTCATTTTACCTCCAGTAACTCATTGCACATTATCATCAGAAAGCTGGAAACTATCTTCTTACATAGTTTGTTCTCCCACAACTTTATTTCACTTTCTATTTACTGCAATTCTAAGGAGAGCTAATGAAACGTGGTATCGTGAATGCACACCGCCCTCGGGCTCTCCGTTGTGCGAGTTCACTGGGCGGCGAGGGGGGCGGGGCGGAGCCGCTCGCGGAGCAACAAAAAGCGCGCGCGGAATCCTCCGCCGCAATATCCCGCGCCGCTGATTTATGCAGCGGCGCCCACCGCGCCCGGAGCAGCAGCCAAAGGCGCGGGCGGCGTGGTGTGAGGGGCGGGGCGGGGAGAAGGACGGGACGAGAGGCGGGGGAGGGGCGAGACGAGGCGATGAGTGTGTCGAGGGGAGAGGCGGAGCAAGGGGAAGGAAGCGGCGGGGTAAAGGTGGGACGGGCGAGCGGCACGAAAGGGGAGGAGCAGAAGAGGGGAAGGGAGGGTGGGGCAAAAGTGAGGGAGTGGCGAGGGGGGTTTGGGGGCGAGGGGGGGGGAGATGTTTGTTCTCAAGGGGCGGGATGGCACTGGTTGCAAGTTGGGAAAGGGATGAAGCTCAACTTGCTGCCGTGGAGGGCTGGGTGCAGGAACAGGGGGACGGCGGAGGGCGTCAGTGGGAGGTGTGATGGGGTGTTGAGAGGTGAAGAGGAGGTGCTGGTATGACAAGCGTTTTAAAAATGAGCAGAGCAAGGATTGATCATGATCCCTATAATGGGAGTAGTGGAGATTTTCTTAGGAATGAACATGGTGGGGCAGAAGATATGATTTCTGCAGATGATACGAGTAATATGAGGATGTGTTCGAGGATTCTAAGAGCTAGTAGAAAAGGGAGTGTCAGGGTATTTTTATTTGTATTTAGACATTATCTGTCGCGTAAAGGGCAATTCGCCTCGGCGCTGTTAAATCTCGGGGTTATTTGGCGATCACCCAACCAGGGACCCGCGATGTCTTGAATTCGCTGAAGCTTTGAGACTTAACGCAGTAAACGAATTTGACTAGCGACGCCGATTTCACGGTCTTAGTCTGTCGGTAGAACTATCCCAGCATTCACCTGGATGATCGAGTGAAACCATGAAAACCGCGGTCAGGATGCAATGAGCTAAACCGCGAGAGCAGAAAAAAGAGTATAAGTGTATAAACAAAAACGTATGGAAAGAAGATGGCATGGAAAAATGTAATATGATGGGGTTTTGTTGCAAATTAAGTAAGGTAGTGAAACTGAGAGGGAGAATCTAAAATGGGACTGATATTACTCCCGGAAACCAGATAAGTGGAGCAGTTAATACAATTGTCCTACAAAAGTCATTGGTGGCTGAGAAGATTGTAAAATTCATTGCACAGATGAAAGCGGCTAGGAGCGGTGACGAATAGATTGATTGCTTGGTTGGTTGCTTGTTAGTGATTCGGGGCGCACCAACAGCTTATGTCATTATTCCCGTAAATGAAATGCATATTTTTCCTCGGGAGGTGGCGGTGATCTTCCTCCGTTGGAACAACGTCTGCTAGCGGGTTTTCTCCATCCAGGTATCTCCCTCCAGCGGAGCACCGCCTCAGCTGGGACAAACTCGCGGGTCTCGCGGCTTGTGTGGCAACGTTGTGCATGTTAGTGTGTGTGTGCGTGTGTGTATGTGTGTGTGTGTAAGGGAGAGGATAGGACAAGGAAGAGGAAGGACAGATCGCGCGCGGCCGTGGCCCGATGGTAGGGTACTGCTCCAGCATTCGCCTGGTGTCGATCGGAGAAACCACGGAAAACTACCAAGCAGAGCAGCTGGCCGCTAGAATTCTCCTCCAAACTGCGACTGAATTCGATCTACCTGAAAGTCGAAAATCCTACCGCCGTCGGGACTCGAACCTAGGACGTCCCGGTCAGAGGGGAAACAGTGACATTCGTTGATGCCCTGAGCCACCTCTCCGGTCGAGGAGTCGGAGGTCGCGGGAACCCCAGATCCGTGAGGCGCGCGGGATTCCCAGCGCAGTGAGCAGCGGAGTTTACGGGCGCCAGGTGGCGGCTGCTGTGATGCACGCGGCGGACGGGGAATATATTTGCGGCGAGACAGGAGGCGTTGCTTCACTGCTGGGAGACAGTAGATCATGCAGTTGCTTGTACTTTAAGTAGACTTTGGGGCTGTTGGAGGCTTTAAGAAAAAAACTGATAAGAGTGAGACTACTGCTGTTTAGGAATGCAAGGGCTTCAATGAAGATATAATTCATATCGTAAACGGAATATGTATGTATGTATATATATATATATATATATATATATATATATATATATATATATATATATGTTTTATTTGGCGTTATTGGGTCAGTAGTCAGGTCGTTATTGGTCAGTAAGCCCTTGTCTGGGCCTAGTTAAATTCCCTTGCTTGGGGGTAAGAGCGACATGAGGCGAACATGACGTATTCTCTTTACCGTAACTAGCCACATCCGCCTGATTGAGCTTTTCTTCGTCACACAGCTACAGAAACTGGGACGAATTTAAAGGAAAGGTGCAACTCTCTTTTTGCCTCGACCGCGAATCAAACCCAGGGACCCCAGCACGTAAAGCTAGTACTCTGCCCATGAGCCATACCAGAGTTATACATGAGATATATACAGCCATACCAGAGTTATACATGAGATATATACAGCCATACTGAGATACACACACGCACGCACGCAGTATTTTTGATCCTAGCGACATTGCTAGGTAGCGGTCTGGATGAGAATTTTAGCAGTCGGTTGCTCTGGTCGATTGTTTTTCGTCCTTTGTCCGAACCCTGACAAACGGGCCATGGACCGTGCGCGATGTTTCCTTCCTGGTTAGGAAAAACCAGGAAGCCGACGGGAGAGATCGACGCCGGTTTTCTTTATGCAAAGGGGGGAGATCACCGACACTATTGGCCGTGTTAGATGACGCGCCTGGGATCACTAATCGATCAACTACCTCCCGCTGATGGCTAACTTCCAGGCGCGGCCGTGGCTTCCTCCATTTTGAAACCGAAGTGGCCTCTGTTGTCGATAAATGCTTCCTAAGTACGATCTAGTGAAACTTGAGAGTCGCTTTGTGCGTGCTGATAAATCAGACTGGCGGCGCGAAGATAACGTTATGACTGGGGTATCAGGATATCAGGGTATCAGGGTCATACCCTGATGAAGCCTGCGACATGTCAGGCGAAACGTCGGCCTCTCAGCCCACTACGCGGCGTCACCCGGACAGCGAAGAAGAAGTTATCTATCAAATTATCTTTCTTATCTACTTCTTTCCCTATCTATCTCTACCTTCCAATCTAACTGCCTTTCTGCCCAGATATATACCCGTCTGTGTTCCTATTTATCTACTTTCTCCGCCTCCTTGGTTGCGCAGGCAGCGGGCGCCGTGCGAGGGCGTGTGGGTGAGCGTGGTGTGCGGCGCGGCGTCCATGCTGGCCAAGGAGACCGGCATCACCGTGCTGCTCGTCAACCTGCTCTTCGACCTCTACCGCTCCTGGCACTCCGTCAAGAGGTGAGGCACATCGCACGAGTGGCATTCTCAGATGCATTTCCTCCGCGTAATCTTGAAGTCGTAGGCTTCCGCGGCCAGAGTCATGTAGATGATCTTGGCTGTCCAGGTGACGCCGCGTCGAAGGCTGTGTTGCCGACGTTTCGACCATCTTATCGTGGTCTTCCTCAGGGCCTCAGGGCACAACAGCCCTGAGGAAGACCACGATAAGATGGTCGAAACGTCGGCAACACAGCCTTCGACGCGGCGTCACCTGGACAGCCAAGATCATCTCCACGTAATCTTGCTTCTACCTTTCTACTCTCGTTTAAGTCATTGCAAAGAAAAAAGTATCGTAAGACATATAAGTAGGGCCTGAAACTTTATTCTATTATGTCAATGCTTATGCAGGGTTTTATGGCCTCATTAATAGTTATTTAAGAACCTATTATATCTTACTTAAACAAATAATCATTTGTTTAACATTAAGAGTTGAATTTTGAAATAAATGAAATTATTAAAATAGAAACCAATTTATGTAATTTTTCGAGAGCGTATTGCGTAGTCTCAGAGGCCCTGTATGAGCTTTCAAGTAGTGTCCTCGATCCATCCATCCACGGGTTAATCAGAATGTATGGACAATTATATTCACATCTGATTGCAGATTACAACCTCAGTCAAATCGATAACTTAAAGGGCGATAACAATGTGATTCTTAATTACTTTGAAATACTAAACGAAAGTATTTGACTTTTTCGTCTTCGCTTTACCTTGCATTTTTTCATGGCACCATAAAATTTAAAATGTGAATATATTGTATTAAATTGTAGTTTTAGGTTTAGTTTAAATTTTAGGTATGTATTTCATCTTTTATACAATTGAAGGGCTCAGCAGAGCAAGGGGTTGTCACACATTGTCTTAATTCTGTGATACTGAGGATTTTACTTGAAATTTCATAATATATCTCAGTAAACTTTTAAACACAGTACACTATCTTATATGTCCATAGTATATTTAAACATTTTACTCTAAGTTAAAATAATATTGGAAATTTCATTTCACGCCAATAACTCTATTTTCCAGAAAATGTAGGATATCCCCTCGTTCTACTGAACTTTCAATTGTATAATTTATTTTTACATATTCTCGAAACAATATAAAATACCGTCAGATTCTATTTTCACTCGGGGCCTTTAGCATATGCTTATTATGCTTCTTTAAAAAAAACTAACTCCTCACTACAACTAATATGAACAATGATTTTATACTCAAAACTATCAGATTCCAGTTTTGGAAGAATGCATTTCATCCTTGCGGAACTATGGTCTTAAGTGGCAACATAGTTTTATGAGTAAAATAGGGTTGTTCCGGGCTTAAAAGGTAACTTTATAATTTATGTTTTACACTTCATTCAAAATAGGTTTTATCGGAAATGTATCAGTGAGTTTAAAATATTTTTTAAAATAATATTGCGAAAACCTCTTGAACTTTGTCGGTTCATAAAGGAAGAGATGTAATTGATGTACTGAATTTCCGAAAATGCGATTTAGAACACTCATTCCTTAACTAAATTAAATGAGGTGAAATGCAATTGTAGCTATCTGCGCGTGTAGTAAGCACCGTGTAATTTATTCTAATCTCAATAGTGAACTTAGTTACGTACATTACTTACATTATTTTCTCTTATTAATTTACGCATAATTTTTATATCTCTTCTTTACTTATAAATACTTATTAATTATCTTGTAAATGGAAATTAGATACATGGAATGAAGTATTTTTGTGTTGAGACCTACGTACATTTCGACAGTGACGCGATTACCCTGAAGCAAGCAATGATTTGCAGCCATTTAGGCAGAAATATTTATGATCTAACTAGTTCAACTTCACATATTGTATCGTCAGATTGAAAATTATATATTTGTGTTAGGTTCATAACACATCGATTTTTGTTACACTATCAATTTGCGTCTGAAGCAATAAATTTATGGATAAGAAATTGTTTAATAAAATTTTACATTTCATTTGCCATGTACCATGTTTTACATTAAGACATTCTTCCAGAATTACGCACTTTATATATTAAAGGATGTAATATTAAATTTTAAGTGACACAAGCAATTTCTTTGTCAGGGCCGTGACGGAAGTGCGGTGGAATGAAGAGACACTTCAGTTTTCGCGGAGAGCAGCGAAGGTGCTGGTGTCGGTAAGTGTCTACTAGTTATTAGTAAGTTGATTTAAATTATTTCTCAAACTCAATACATCATTACCGATTTAGTTGGTCAGGTCAACTGATGTCACTGCAGTGCTTTTGACCTGGAGGTCCTAGGATTCGAGTCCCGACGATGGCGGGATTTTCATTAGGTACATGGTTAAGGTCGAATCCAGCTACTGTCTATAGGAGAGTTTTAGCGACCGCATGGAATGATCAGCATTTTTGGTGGTTTCTTTTATCAACACTAAGTGTACACCTGAGCAGTACCTTAAAAATCGGCCCATGGACAGCCCGCGACATTTGCTTCCTCTTCTTTGTTCCATCCTCGCCACTTACGTTCCTTACGTTCTCTTGCACGTACATGCACTACATGCCGCACTGCCGGGACACCAGTCGGGAGCTTGGAGCTTGTCCCCGCTGGGGCGGAAGGCTGCTTGGTCGGTGATATCCGGTAGAGGAAAACACGCAAACCCCGTGTAGGTCGGTGCCGGATGTCGCCATGTAAAGGGAAACGATCACCGCCTCCACCCGCGATAAAACAAGCACAACACTTACAGGACTAACGAACTCGATAGTTGTCGTGCCAAAGAATAGTAATCGCATTGATTGACCATTCTTTATAGACCAGCTGGCATACTTCAGAGTCACTGCTGGGATTGATCAGAAGGTTTTTTTTACTCACTGGGATTGATCAGAGGTTTTGAGTTCTTATAGACCAGCTGGTGTACCTCAGAGTCACTGCTGGGATTGATCAGGAGGTTTTGAGTTCTCTAAAGACCAGCTGCTTACCTCAGAGTCACTGCTGGGATTGATCAGGAGGTTTTGAGTTCTCTAAAGACCAGCTGGCTTACCTCAGAGTCACTGCTGGGATTGATCAGGAGGTTTTGAGACTCGGCAGTGGCAACATTAGATGTTTAGTTAGGTGGTATTCATCCAGGAGGAGTATTCTCCGGGCCGGCTGCTGTAATCGGAATTTGTTCGTGGTTTTTCGGATCAATACCAGGCGAATGTCTTGGAAGTACCCTTACAAACGCGCCACGGAGCGTTCCCACTATCTTTCCTTCCCCATTGTTTTTTTAGCCCTATGTAAACTCATGCACGCACAGACTCACGCATTTAAACTTAAATGTTCTCCACTAGCACACACTTCGAGAGATCAGTCGGGAGCTGAGAGTTTGTTCCGGCTGGAGCTGTGCTCGGGTGCCTAAGGTAACTGCAGGAATAAACTCTAGACCGACGTGTACGTTGCCACTGGATCTTTCGTTCCAGCGGGGAGGAATACAAGTTTCCCGGATACAAAACGAAATGTATAAATTTTTCCAGGGTTATGTGATTGCTACAATAAGTAGTATAGTATACTTAGAATAAGAATCTAACAAAAAATACCAAACTTTTCATCACTAATGAGATAAATCTTTTTACCAACATTTTGTACGCAAATTTTAATTAAGGAGCATTTGGTAAAAAGAACGGAACTTGGGATAAAATTTACTCATAAATTAGTATAATAAATGAAATTATTATTTTTAAGTAAATCGCAATGCAATCAATCACAAATCAACGCGTTTACTTTAAAAATATGCATTTTGAAATGCATATCACCTGAGATTAGATAGAGTCAAATCTCATGACGTCTCACCAAGGGGAGAGGTAGAGTCAAAAAATAGCCAATTATGTTAGTCAATTAAAGTTAAAACAGTCAATTCTGTTAGAAAATGTGTGAATAGTTCATTGGTGAGCGTCCGCTGCCCTCAGTTGCACGTCATGTCCTGCTCCGTGGGCCGCCCACAGAGGCATTTGATGGGGCGAGCCGCGAGACGCAACGCAGTATTGAGCCGGTCATTGGGCAGCGGTCGCCCCAGGGGCCAGATCACCGCCCACGCACGCGGCCGCCCCAAGCAGCGGGGCCGGGGGAGGAACACGCCCGTGAGGGAGGTTAACCGGCGCTCTCCGGTAGCGCCGTGACGTCACGGGAGCAAGAGCAGACACTTAATAACAGCGATCAACAGGCCGGCGGCGTTGGAGGGAGGGCCAACTCCGAGTTGGCAGAGCGACGGACTAATGAGCTACTCCCGTGTACAGGCGGAGGGGGCGGGGCGGCGTAGGGGCGGGGCGGCGTAGGGCGGGGCGACGTAGCGCGGGGCGGCGTAGGGCGGGGCGGCATACGGCGGGGGCGACGTAGGGCGGGGCGGCATAGGGCGGGGCGACGTAGGGCGGGGGCGACGTAGGGCGGGGCGGCATAGGGCGGGGCGACGTAGGGCGGGGGCGACGTAGGGCGGGGCGACGTAGGGCGGGGGCGACGTAGGGCGGGGCGGCGTAGGGCGGGGGCGGCGTAGGGCGGGGGTGACGTAGGGCGGGGGCGGCGTAGGGCGGGGGCGGCGCAGGGAGGTGTTCGGCGCGGGGGCGGGCGGGGGTGGACAGGGCGTGGCGGGGGAGGGGCGGGGGCCGGCGGGGCGGGCAGTTGCGGGGGAGGGAGCCGAGGCGCAGGCAGGCGGGGTCGACAGACGTGGCCCGGGATGCAATGATGGAGCCGGGTCGCCCGTGCTGCCTGCCCTCCGGGGGGCGCGTGCGCCATGGGGGAGAGGAGACGCAGGTTCAGTGGGGAGAAGTCGTTAAATGCAGATGAGGAGATTCAAATATACAACAGACATTGCGTTTTCTTCAAACAAACTCAAACACAAAATAGACGAAAAGAATGTTGGGAAAGGAATTCAGAATGGTTTCAAAGTAATTTGAGAAACAAATGTAGAAATACATTAATTAATTAAAATATTAAATGATTGGTGATGTAACAGTCACATTCACTAATAAAATGAAGTATCTCTTATACATGCTGCATGCAAATTGATAAAATTATTTGAACGGAATACCTCGCTTGTGTTAACATCACGACATACTATTCCTTTTATGAGGAAATTGAAAAATAATTTCTTATAATAAATTCATGCTCTTAACGACGAATTATGCCGATTTGTACTTTTTCGTAGACATGCGTATAGTACGGAGTAATTTACATACTATTTATAATACACTATAGTACAAAGTAATACATATAATGTAATGTTGCGAAAAATCATTTTCGAGATTTGAACAGAAATACAGGATTAGGGTTCCCATGATACCATAAAATGGGCTTTTACTAAACGTATGACGTTTGTGAATAATACTAGAGCCTAAAATATTCGTAGGGTATTTTCTGAAATAATTATCCCTGAGTAGACATGATCCAACTAGAAGTCCTTCCAATTCTAAAAGAACTGTTCAAATTCTGAGTGTAATTTACATTAAGACATTTTCAAAAATGTCCTCACAAGTGACTACAATTTTTATTATCTCACCTACTGCACACGTATTAAAGATAAAATTTGTTTAATTCTGCAGCGATAAACGGCGATTTCTCGTCATAAGAATACATACCCTTGGTCCCTTACACCGTAAATACGGACAATTCTTGTTCCTATATGAAACAAAATGCTTCCTAGAAACGTCAGAATTCACGTTTTGCGAGGCCTTGGTATCGAAAAAAGTCTCTGCGGCAAAACGTCTGTACGTCTGTACGTCTGCCTGTCTTTCTGTGGACAACGTTAGGGGGGAAACCGTAAGGAAAATTTTCACGAAAACCGATATTCCCAGATCAATCTGACTAATGTGGAGACTCATTGATTTTGAAGATGATAATTTAATTCTTTGGACTATTTTACATGAATGTCAGGGACATTTTCAATCTTACTTAACAATTACAATCTTACAACACTTAAAAAACTGGATCAAATCTGAGTTTTGATGAAATATCTGAATTTTAAAATTGGAAAACTTCAATTTTTTTCTTCAAATTAATATAGATTTAAAAATTCCTTATTAAAATAAGATCTTTAAAGAAAAATATTAGTTTTCTTAATAATATGAATAGTTTTCGAGTTCTTTTACGAGGAATATAAACAATTAAAGAAATATTTTTAAAAATCCGCTTCAATTCATTCTTTCCTTTCTTTCTTTCTGCATCAATAACCGCTCGTATTTCTTTCTTTAATTTTTTGATTTGTTTTCTTTAATTGTTTCATTGATAAAATAACAGACGTTTAACAGAATGCCGTTGATTTAATATTCGTTGCACTCTGAATTTTCGAAAACTGCACAAGTTAGAAAAACTGAGAAAGTATGTGCTCTATGTGACCATTAATTTTTATTTTTCCCAGTAAGCGCATGTGACGGACGTTTTTTCTTGTATTTCTTCCATCGTATATTTTTATGTGAGTTCCGAGTGCCTTGAATGTTATGAGCTCCCCAGCTAATTGCCACTTTGGACACTAACTTTGGAAGCCCGTTGGATACCTTTGTCAAATAAATATTTTTAAAATTCTGCTTAGGCTCTTGTCAACAATATTTCTTATCATAGGTTCATACCCTAGGTTGAAACCTATTTGATCACCAAAAAAGTAAGAACGTGTCCGGAGATATAAGTTCAAGTTGTTTCTGCTAAATTTTTTCTCATTAATATTTTTCGCTAGTTTGAAAACAGGTTTTTATGTATAATGTAATTTATTAATTTTTTATGAAGAAAAATATTAGGTCCAAAATGGATTTTTCCCTGCACATTTTTTTACTTAGAAAATCTAGATCATCCCAATTTCAGCGTTTTCGCTAATTAAATGTATTGAAAACATGATTCAGAGACGAAAATAACTTGATAATATTCAAAATGAACTTGTAGATTAAATTTTTTTGTAAAACTTGTAAATTTAATCTTTTCGATACATAAAAACAGTGACAAAACCCACGTGAACTAGAAAATCAGGTTTTCTGAAAAATTCGTTATCAATGAGGACAGGATTTTCAGCATTCCATGTGACGATTAATTGACGTCTTTATTTGTCACTCGTTTTCTTCGAACAATTTTTTCAGCTAACTTTTTCGTGTGATAGAGTGAGATATACCATGTGTAATACATTGTTTTGTATTATACCTGTTAACCTCTTTTTCTTTCGTGAGGTTTTAGAGGAACCATTGCTTAGGGGGCGTTGCTGACCTCGTCGGCTGGGTCTCACTCGTCCTTCAAGTTGCCTCATTCTGTCACAAGATTAAGCCCTTTTATTAAGTTGCTCTTGCTCTACCTTACAATCCGCCCGGTCTGATATTAGAGGAATTGGGGACACATTACCGCACCGAAGTAGCGCCAGCAGCATTCGAAGGCCCTGTATCTGGCGGAGCTCTCTCTTCATTCTCACCAGCGCGATGACAGGCAGAGGGGAACTGTATTGCTCAGGTATGTACGAGCACATGGTTCTAAGATACCCAAAGATGAAGATGAGTGGAAAAGCGGTGACGCGGGGTGGGAGAGATCACCATGCCACAACACAAGAGCAAACTATCCATGACCATGACGAACACGCCACCATTTTTGACAGGTCACCACAGTATTGTGGTTTTAATGAATTCGTCCGTTCGAACAGGGTGCATACGACTCGTACTGTTTACTTGAATAAAATCTCGATCTTGGAGAATCTGGAGGAAAGTTTTAGCAAATATATAAACACTAGGTTTTAATAGCGCGTTCTGTCGACATGGTGGAAGCGAGTAGTTCTGGACTTTCAGTCAGTGTTTCATATTCTTACTTACCCGAACTAGCATTCCCGCTCTTTTAGAGGTGACTGGCAGATTCTAGAGTTTTAGATCTGAAGATGGCAGATTTTCCGCTCTAGCTTGACAGTTAGGCTTTAAAGGAGTATTCTAGTGAGTGTCTCTGGGCGAGAGAGCTCAGGGCATTAACTGATGTTGCTGCAGTCCCTCTGATTGGGAGGTCCTAGGTTCGAGACTCGACTAGCTTGTCAGCAAGGTCGAATTCAGGCGCTGTCTAGAGAAGATTCCTAGCGACCGGCTGCTCCGATTGTAGTTTTCCGTGGTTTCTCCTTTCATCACCAGGCGAATGCCGGGGCAGTACCCTAACAAACGTGCTACAGATCGCGCACAATTTTTCTTTCCTCTTCTTTGTCTTATCCTCACCCCTTACACACACAGACACGCACGCATACACTACACTACCCGAAATGCCGGGAGACCGGTCGGGGAGTTAAAACGTGTCCCGGTTGGGGCGGTGCCTCGCCGGCGGGAGATACCTGATTAGCGAAAACCCCGCTAACCGACGGTAGGTCGTCGCCGGATCTCGACATCCAGTGGGGGAAGATCACCGCCACCTCCCGAGGAAAAACATGCGCTACACGTAGGGGACTAATGACTTCAGTAGTTGACGCGCCCGGAATCACTAACAACCAACCTACCTCTAGTGAGTGGTTACTCTTTATTAGATTTCCGTGGTTTTTCCGCTCAATACCACCCTGCAAAATTCCCTTCCTCCTTTGAATAAAAATACACACTAATCAGTGTATATTATTTGTAGACAGAATACAATAAATTTCCAAATAATTATTTTAGCTCTATATGCAGGTACAAAATAATCCACCTACAAAATATATCAAGTGTTAAAAATCACACGTCTTGGGCGTGTGCTGTTCCACGCATGAGAGGCAGATAAAGCGGCCCGCGTGATCCCAAAGGAAGCGGGTTAATTTCTTTTGAAAAGCAAATCAGATTCGAGGGGGTCGCGTGAAGTCGCCAATGAAGTCGTGCCGTGCAGGTGTGACCGCGGGCGACAGGTCCAGCCGCGCTGCTCTGCATGCAAACGGCGTCGCAAAGAAAGGGAGTCGCACCGTGTTACGCCCCCAATTAGCGCGCGAGCGCGGCTTGGGCGTAGAATGGGGAGTAGACGCATCGCTATTCTGGGCCCACGCGCGCTCTACTCCCACGCGGATCGGATTTGCGGAGCTACGTGCGCTGCGCGCCGCACTGTTTCTATTCTGCTTGGAGGCAGCGGGTGAACTCTTCGTTATCTGCGTTTAATGAAAAGAAATATATTTACTTTTAAATAGATGATAATGCGAAAGAAGAAATGTTTTACACAACTATAGATCAGGTATATTTCTTTTTATATTCTCTGCTACTTTAATATTGTATGATTTTATGAAGATGCCATATGGTCAATGTTCCCTCTATCACACTGAATGCTATTGTTATGCTAAACAAGCAATATGCACCATTCCTTGTCTTATTACATTTCCTACTCATACGTTTGTTAACTTGTAGTTTATATATTATGTAATAATTTGTTATGAACGATCTCTTCTTAACGCGGTTTGAGAGAACTCAATCTCAATCGGAATCTGGCACTGACAAAGTAAAAATTATTCAACTTCTTTATGTTTCTTTATCAGTTGCAACATGAACTGTTTCGTCACGTTTTTATCTCCGTTATTCTGATAATTGAACCAGTACGTGAAAAGCCGTTCTGAAATCTCGTGGTTGGTATCTGGAGTCGGCGTTTGTCTGTGTTTCCACTAGTCCATCCCTGCTGCTCTTGACGGTGTTTCGATCCGCTCTGCAACTAACTCGATTTAGGGCAGTAGCCCTGGCGTTGCTCCCGGCACGTCACACCGGTGCTGCGCGGCGCGGCGCTGCAAGCCACTGCACCGGGAGCGGTAGCTAAGGGCACTAACTGATGCCACTGCAGCGCCTCTGACCGGGAGGTCCTAGATTCGAGTCCTGACAGCGGCAGGATTTTCGATACTACCTTTTCAGCTAGGTTTGGAGGAGAATTCTAGTAGCCGGCTGCTCTGATTGGTAGTTTTCCGCGGTTTCTCTTATCAACCCTAGGCGAATGCTGGGGCAGTACCTCAACAAACGGGCCACGGGCCGCGCGCGATCTTTCCTTCCTCTTCCTTGTCCTATCCTCTCCCCTTACACACACACACACACTAACATGCACTACATTACCATATATTCCGAGGAGACGGGTCGGGAGCTTAGAGCTTGTCCCGGCTGGGGCGGTGCCCCGCTGGAAGGAGAGTCCTGGTTAGGGGGAAATCCTGGTGGCCGAAGGTAGGTCGATGCCGGATCTCGCCATCCACCGGAGGAAGATCATTGCCATCTCCCGAGGAAAAATACACCAAATTTACGGGACTAATAACCTAAGTTGTTGACACGCCCAGAATCACTTACAACCAACCAAACTGCAAACCACTGCCGCTACAGTACCGGCAGAGTGTAATCGGCTCTGACAGTTCTATGCGCTGTTGCCACACATGATTACGCACACGCCACCACCTACGCCATCGATAAATGAAATTTCAAAACATTAACACTTACCGACAGGCAATGACACGTCTTGATATCATAATCGTAACTTTCCCCAATGTCGAACCTTATCGCGCCTCCGTCGAATCTCCGCGACTTCCTGTGAGTCTGATGGGCCGCAACGCAGAACGTAGGGGGTACTGTGAGAAAGTGAACAAATCCTCGCAAGCTGATTGAATTTTTTAAAATTTAGAAATTTTAATGAAAATTAGACCTTCACCATTACTTAAACGTTATTAACGCTATACGAGAACGAAATTGAATAAAACATTGGGAGCCGTTTTAAGAACATTTAGAAAATGCTCAGCCATCCTGTAAAGTATCCCCCAAAATCAAAATATCTGATTTAAACTTACAGGGCATTGAGTTTACATAGTTAGATTTGAGAATATCTTGCGGAGAAAATCATCTGAACGATTTAAGCACCGGCGTTGATTGATCACAGAAGGACATACAGACGGACGTCTTTCCGTCAAACAAGTGTTAGTTATCGAGGACCCACAAAACATAAATTATGACTTCTTACTGTGTTAGGGGAAGTAACGAACTGCATATTTTAACAAGACTTACCAATTTTTTTCGATACCAGAACCTCACAGAATGAGATTTATGTCAAAGCATTGCCGACTTCTTCCGCAGAATTAGAATAATTTATCTTTAAGTAATCTCATAAGTTCCTACCAGCAGAAAATGCAAACATTATAAAATTCAATGTCATTTTACCCTCCTGGTCGGGGTAAAGTTGCTCATTTATATATTTTATTTTCTCATATGTTTACATACTTACAGAAGAAAGAGAAATTATTTTAATGACACGGCAGAATATGGGATTTATCGAAAGAAAATATTTCGTTATGTCTTCATCTTGGAAATTTTTTTTCAAGAGAAATAAAATCTTACGAGTTTTTTTTGGTTTATATCTTTAAAACGAGCCATCAAAATGTGTAAATATTTGGCACCATCATTCTTTTTCAATGGCGAGCTTTAAGAACCACTTCATTCTTGCAGTAACGACGTAAGAAAGAAGAAAAGAAAATCTCATCGGCCATGCAAAGACCATCGCTGCAGAAAGAAAGTTTCGCCAGTAAACACACTCATCAAAGCTGCGTCAAGTTGCTCGCACGTCTTTGCAATTTACGCGGACGCCCTCCGCTCTGTGCCCTGCCCTCCCGCCTCCCTCGCCACCTCTCCCCTTGCGACCCGGAGAATTAATCTAACGAGCTGCTTCTTTCTCTTTGTAACAGGCGCTCAAAGTCATAGTGCGATTGCCGCCAGGGTGAAGCTCGTTGCGCTTTCACGGTCGGCTTTGTTCCCTTCCGCGCGGCGTTCGTCAAGGAAGTGTGTTTGTGCGCAGACGCTGTAAAAAGCTCTCGCTTTTGTTAACTCGATTTATCATCTTGGGAGTCAAGAAGCTTTTAGTGAAGCCGGGACACATATTTCAAACCCCCATTGCGTGGATTTTGTTCTTCTTCACTTCTAACGAACCTCCGCCAGAATCGTAAAAAAAGGAGCTTGAAGTATTAAAGAATTATTTTCAGGAATCCAAAGTGTCGCACTAAATGGAACATTCTTGACTTGGAAATGGTATATCTTGCAGGGGAGTATCAATAGTGAAGTTTGGTGTTTTATTTGCGTAATATAAATTGAGACAAAAATGATAAGTGTATATCTGACTCCAAAATTGTTTTCCTTTCGTGATGACAGAATAGATGAACAAGATAAAATTCTTGTTAGTGGACAACGATCGACACGACGGAGATATAATAAAAAATATACATAGTGACTAAAAAAGAGTTTTGTAATTTAGAAATTGGGAGCCGCGCTGGCTCAGTTGTAGGACGGGGCTTACTGACCTGAAAGACCCAGGGGTGAAATCCAACTCAGATTGGGATTCTTATCTGGTGGTTCAGAGTGGTTCTGAGGTCAACTCGTCCACATTCCCAAGTAAGTAGTGAGATCTTTCCTGGGGGAAAGGCGGCCGAAGTGTTGTGCTCGCCACACAACACTCCTCCTCGTGCCGACGGTGACAAATAGGTGGAGCCCTGCTTTGGCCTCCCCTTTGGCAATAGCCCACATCAGCCTCTGTTTCACGAAATAAAAAGAAATGTAGGTATTTTACATTCGATTGTTTAATGTAAATGTTTGTAAATGCCACTTTTGCTTCAAAAGTATACGTACAAAGATTCGTTGGAAACAAATTTTTCATTTAATATAAAAGGTATCAATGCTTTTGTTTGTTATTTTTCTGTAAGAAATGAACGTTGATTTTGTTGTAGCAAATTAACCACCATTAATATTATTCTGAAAACATATTTGTGGGTTGCATGAGCCAAAGTGAAACATTATGAATAGCGTACGACTTCTAAGGCGGGGTCCATCATTATCTTGGGTTTTGGTAAATCTTATAATTTTCTAAAAGAAAATTTAAAAGAGTTAACTTTTAGTTTTAGTTTAGATTTGTTAATTGTTGAATTCGAACGTTAGTAAAGTAGACCGTGAGTTTGAGGTTCGCTACAAGGCGAGGTAAACTGGGGGAAGTCGAGAAAAGGCTGAGAAAAGCAGAGAAATGAGAGAAAGAAGGTCACTTAATATTTAGCAAAGTATGCCAAATCTATTGATATTTTTGAAAAATTATGCCTGTATTTGCTTAAAAATATGTCTTTGGAAAACAAATTTTAGTAAAGAAACAATATCTCTACATTCAATTTTGTAGTTGTTGGAAGACGGCAAAAAATGCAATCTATTACAATTTTTTTAAAATTCAGATAATCCTAGGCCGGTAAAGGTGACCTGCGCCGTTTTTAAAGAATTCTGTACGCTATCCAAGAACAAAGTGTAATAAAAAAAACGAGAAGCCATTTTTGATCAAATGTAACGTTTCATGTAAAAAATGCCCCACAATAATCGTTGCACATGCAGGGCCTCGAGTTTCTTCAGATCAGTTATGAAATGTAAATTGGAAATAATTTTGTCTGAATTGGTATAAAGAACGGGTATACAGACAGAAACATTTTAATTGTAATTGTTTGTTTTAAACAGAAAATGCGTAATAATTCTATTACGTAACCGTTCCAAAGGGCAAGAAATAAGTGCATTTTTAGCACTACTAGCTTCTTAACATATTTCCGCACAGGATGAAAGTCTATTTCAAAACTTCCTTCTTGTTTAGTATTTTTAACATCTCTTCAAATAATATCGAAAAACCATACATATTGACATTGTTGTCCGTAATAATGTTAACGATTTGGATTGATACTTGTTCTTCTACACATATTCTATGCAGTTTAATTTTCAAACAATTACTTTCTTTGAATTCGTTTCTGTAATTTATGATACATAATCATATTTAAACGTTTTTAATACTTTCGTGTGCAATTTTGTCTACCTTGATGATGCAGATAGTAATTTATCAATGAAAAACTATTTTTACATTGCTCGGTCAAAACATCCTTTCTCTAAAAAAATATAATTCAATTAGTCTTAAAATCAACTTTATGGATATAATTAAATGTTGTTGACTGCGTATTTTTTTATGAGATCTGCACATATTCTTGTATGTAACAAGACCACACAAATAAAGTTTATTCATTCAAATGGAAATGAGTTTTGTGAACAAAAGCAATATCAAAACGCGTGTAATAAGTCAAATTTTATTCAAAATAATGACCTAACGTAATATGATGGATGATATCTTCTTTAAAAAACGGTGTACAAATATGGATTTGTGGTTATGTAGGGAAAAGTTTACTCATGAGCTGAAATAAATTCTCTCTTTGGTTCCGAAAACCGCTGACAGGATTTAATGATGGATTGATAGTCGGCGTTGTGAATGATCTGCTGGTGAATTAATTAATTATTCATTCCCAACTGTTGTATAAATGATAATCCATATAATACCACGGGCATTTTGGTAGGGAAAGTAAATTTGAAAATGTTTAAAATTGCAGCAGACGGATACAATCGCTGCAATTTTTATTATATTGTAAACAACAAAAGGTATTGCATAAAAATATGTTTGTTATTCAAAATTAAGAGAATAATCGCCAAATATGTAAATAAATAAATGCAATAATATGTTGTAAACTCATTTGAAATAAATAACATCTAATTAAAAAATATTCAGTTCAATTCATAAGTTTTGGTGTGCATCTGAAAAATACATTTGTTAATCGGTATTACATTTTAGCTTCAGGGAGACAAATACTCGTATTAGATTTTATTAACCAACTTCCTGTGATATATGGTTATGCCGGTTGAAGAGCGTGGCCGATAATATTCAATGTTTTTCATTCTTCTTTTCACTTTTTATCAAATTTAAAAGATATTGTGTTCGTATTAATCATAATAAAGTTAAATGAATTTTCGAGGGAGAATATTCTGATAATATTTCATGTTCCAGGTTCCATTATAGTATTGTGGGAATTCTGCTTTGGTGTTGACGTTTTTATAAGAAGAAATAAAATAGGTCATCTTCGTCAACATCTCAGTGTTATCAGTGTCATATCAACATATCACTGATATGTTGACGAAGATGACCTCTTTTATTTCTTCCATTATAGTATATAAGATCGCTGCTTACATATAATTATTTAATGTCCGTGCGGTAATCACTGCTACCACATTAACACCCATCATCATTCGTTTGTACCCTGTTTGTTTCCATTTCTTTAACCATAATAATCGTTTGTATCGGAACCAAACTTTTATTTGTATATATGGTGTGTGCGTGTGTTGATATCATTAGTAAAATTTAGAAATCTCAATAGCTTAATTATTTTCTTGAAACAAACAAAAAATAAACTGAAACAACCCGAAACAAACGAGCTACAAACGATTTAGATGGGTTTCCATTCTTGGGACGGTAGTGGCGGTTCCAACGTTAAGTTGGATTAATTATTTAGCTGTTGCTTCATTATTTTTTAACAAACAAACGATGCCACCGGGAATATGACACAAGCATATTTGAAAGCGCTTTATTTTATGTATGGTTATGGTACAAACGAATGACGATGGTTCCAGAGTTCGTTCTACGATGACGCTTCGGATTTCAAAGGCATAAATATTTTCTTTCATTTGTAGCAATACAATTAAACAAAAACATTGCTAACCTGTAATGAAACGTCACTTTTTTTAAAGTTAGCTGAAAGTCTCAATTTAGAATTGTATGTATGAATGTATTTGGCATTTTAGTGTCAGTCTAATTCTACTTTTGCCAGCTATGTTCCCTGGCCTTGAATCTGTTTATCATTCATTATCCACTCCTGGGTGTAAGAGGGACATTGGGCATTCAGGACGCATTCCTATCACCGCTCCCAATTTATTTGGCATTTCGGAGCTTTCTTTCAACACATCACCATGGAAACTAAGGCCATTTGTAATAGAAATCTACAGTTTGCCCCAGTCGGTACACACATTTGAAGTAATATTCAATTATTTTGCTTCTTAAAGAATATAATAATAATAATAATAATAATAATAATAATAATAATAATAATAATAATAATAATAATAATAATAATAATAATAATAATAAAGGTTCAGATCCGTCCCCTGACAATTTCTACAACCGGAATAATACCAAAATCCCTCATCAAACATCTGCAAGAATTGAATATAAAGCATATACTAGGAACAGTACAAAAATCAGTCATTCTAGACACCTGTCACATTGTCAGAAAAACTGTCACTGATGTGTCTGATACGTAGTGTTAGAGGTCCTGGAAATAAATGAAGATCTTACTCGTTACTTGCTCTGAGCCGTACGAGTGAGCCTAGCCACAATGACATCTGTGGCAGGTGAATGTTTCCCCCCGCGTGGGAGAAGTGCATAAGTCATAATAATAATAATAATAATAATAATAATAATAATAATAATAATAATAATAATAATAATAATAATAATAATATATAATAATAATGACTATGTGGCGAGACTCGGGCCATCAGTCCCACTCTTAGATATTTTGATAAGAATAATATTTTTATCAAACCTAGCGTATGCAAGTCGGTACGTTCTCATTATATTCTTTAATTATGCAAACAAATTCAACAATTTCATTTATGCACTTAACAAAATGATTCAGTTACAAAATATACCATTACTGGAAAATTTCATTTATAATTTTGAGCAGATAGATTATAAATTGAAACAATGAAAAACAGGAAAATAGTTTTATGTTCTGTTTCTGTTTACAGTTGAGCGTGCTCCTAGTTTTTCGACTAGCCCTTCTCCAGGGATCCTTACCGCGCTTCTCCAACCAGGACAACCCGGCTGCCTTCCACCCAAGCCGTCTCGTGAGGTAAGATTCATTCAACGCTTCTCTCCTTTCATTTATTGCATAACGACTTTGCCATACAAATGGAAAACTAGGTGCAACGTCAGCACATATTTTCTCACATATTTCTAAATGTTCAATTTTCGAAAATTTGGAGATTTTAACCGAAATGAAACCCGAAATCATTTCTGTGAAGCGTCGTTTCTTCTATCCTGAAAAAAAAAACAAAGAAAAAATTTGGAGTGTTTTTTCAGAAAACACTTTTCTTAAGAAATTGTATTAATATCAAACATAAATCAAGCGGATTCTACCCGTCTTTTCAAAAAATTGTACATGAGACTTTTTAAAGAGCTCATTTATTCAATCAGACTTTGCCTAGGGTGAAAATGTGCTTCTTCAATTTTTCAATTTTGAAATATTAATTTTTTGCAATTTTCGAAAAAACGGAGAGATATCCGAAAGTGGGACTAGCACCATATCTTTTATTTTACTTCCTTTTGATACATATGAGGAGAAAATTTAAAGAAAAAAATTGGGTCGGTTTTGGGTTAAAAATGGTTAAAGATTTAAAAATTGCCTGTATTTCGCCTAAAACAGCAGAAAAACAACTTATATTTTCGACAAATTGAACATGAAATTTTAAGATCTGTGTAAAGAACAGATTTCATTAAGAAACAAATCTCTATCTTTCATAGTGCCCAAAGAATTGCACTTTTTCAATTTTAAAAGATCTGAGATTTCAACGAAATAGAGACCGGCTCCATTCTCTTATGCGTACCTTACGCTATTCAAGGACAAATTTTAATAAAGAATTTTGAGCTATTTTTGAAAAGAAATTGAAAACGTTTTTGAAGATTCATGTAAAGTACTCTCAAAAATCAAAATATCATTTTGAAACTCCCAAAGAACAGATGATTAAAGGACAAAACTATTATTAATGATCCACAAATTTTCTAGTTTTAAAAATCCTAAACATTGAAACAGTAACTCTCTGCCTAAACAATGATGTAGCAAAAAATTACCCTGGAATCTTTTGTTAACACCACTCTCGCGCTTATTGGTATTATAGCGTGAGTTTTACGTGACGAGTGAAACGCCTCCTGAGGTTTCGGAAATTGAGAGCTTCTCGGTTCCATGGTTTTATGTAATTGTATGTATAATTTGCTTAAGATATTAGCAATGATAAGTTCTTAATATGGAGACGTTGATACAGCTTGACGTACGCGTAAGTTGTAACATCGTAAGACTGTTTCTTGTTATTAGATTGTTATTTTTGTTGTTGCGAAACACTGTTGTTTCTTGTAAGAAGAGGATTCTGACGGGAAGTTGATGATGTATCTTGAGACTGACAATTGAGGTGTTAGAGTATGCATCTGTTAAAGGGCGATGAAGACCATGATCCTCAATGGGCAGGCATTGGACATGCTGACGCATACAATATGCCTAATAAGATCTACTTTGCACAGTCCGCCCTGTTTCAAGTGAAAAGTTAATATATGTATTTAGGTATCTTGTTCAAAAATTCAAAATACTTTGAGACCGTTCTAATTTATCTCTATGAAGAGCGAAAAAATCTATTTTTAAATGAAATCTACCAGTCTCTGTTCATTATTAGGAGTGGACAAAGTTAAATGATGCCCGGATTACTTTGTTTTGTTAGAAGTATATTCTGTTTCCAAAGCCGGACGGAAGATGCGGTGGTTAAGCCGTGTATTACAAAACTAATTATATTTTCACTTTACTATTAAAAAAGAAACTTTTTTTCTAAATGAATTGTAATATAAGAATATACCAAAATCATCATGTAAATACTTAACGGATCTGTTGTTTAAATACAATGATTTTAAATTAAATTGGGAGGTATCTACGAAATATTTACAACATATTGATATTGTTCGTTTTTGTTTTGTAAATACTCAGAGGAAAAACAAACGTCGCACAAAATAGCTTATTTCAACACATACGTGAATGCAACAAACAAACATGCTTTAACTATCTTTAGCTACATCGAACTACAAAGCCCATACATCACTGTAAATGTGTGTCGTGCAGAGAGGTGTAAGTATGTTGTACAGCTCAAGTTCCTCACTCACGGCAAGGAATTTCCCTGTTGCACTCCCCTTTTGTAGATACCGATCCACGAGAAAGCTTTCCAGTCACTGCGAGTGCCAACCTCTCTACACGACAAGTTGCTTACGTGCCCAGGACATACTACCCTTTGAACTTCGTCCACGTACGTGTACCATACCTTGCTTGCGTTTCCGAAGCTCATCTCGTTGGACAGACACGAACATCACCGTATTACATCCTTTGGTTAGAGACGATATTCCATAAATTTAATTACATTATCCAGTTTAGAAATTTC
The DNA here is from genome assembly GCA_964035755.1 of Teleogryllus oceanicus. Lineage (NCBI taxonomy): Eukaryota > Metazoa > Arthropoda > Insecta > Orthoptera > Gryllidae > Teleogryllus > Teleogryllus oceanicus. The sequence continues at coordinate 26,950,120 of CAXIVR010000014.1, read as the reverse complement.
TGGAGAATACACATTTTCTTCATGACCTTTAAGACTTATGAATAGTTTTTTTAAATGTTCCTTTTTAACTAAAATTTCACCCGGAGAGGTGGATCAATGAACTAATGACACTGCAGTGCCTGTGACCGGGAGGTTCTAGGTTCGAGTCCCAACAGTGGCCGGCTATTCTGATCGGTAGTCTTCCGTGGTTTCTCCGATTATCGCCAAACGACTGCCGCAGCAGTACCGTAACAAATGGGCCAAGGACCTCGCGTGATGTTTCCTTCCTCTTCCTTGCCCTTTCCTTACCCCTTACACCCTGACACTAACATGCACTTCACATACTTCACATACCGGGAGACCGGTCAGGAGCTGAGAACTTGTCGCGGCTGGGGCGGTGCCCCGCTGGGGGGAGGTACCTGGTTAACGGGAAACCCCACTGGCCGACGGTAGGTCGGGGCCGGATCTCGCCATCCAGCGGAGGATGATCACTGTCCCCTCCCAAGGAGGGAAACATGCACTACACTTACGGGACTAATGACCTCCGTCGTTGTTGCGCCGGAAATCACTAACAACTAACCAACCAAACTTACTCCATTTTTGTTTCTCCACTTCGCGAAAATATAACGAAAGGATCCTTAGTTTACACATACGGAGACACTACTCAATTAGAAGTCTGTTCGAGTCCTGCTTAACAGAGTAATTCATATTCAGAGCCCGTGCTTCCATTTCCGTTTGACACATTCTCCAGCGTCGCGCTCTCCTTCGAGCCAGAAACGCGCGCCATTTGCGCAGTCTGTCCGCACAAGTTTGTCTGGACGCGCGAGTGGGAGTCCTCCTCCTATTTACCTTTCCTACAGAGGCCAACTCTAATTACCGATTCAGTTTTTCCCTCCCCGGCCGGCACGGCGCCTCCGACGACCTCCGCCCTACTTAGGGAGGAAGTCTGGGAAGAAGAAACTCTCTCTTGTTTTCTGTACTCCGTCGACTTAACTTTTCTTCACTTCGTCGCGGCGAGCGCTGCCCTCTCTCGCTCTTGCGGAGCTGCGCGGCGTCTCCGCTTTCTTCCCAATTCAATAAGTTAAGGCTCCTGCAGACCGGCGCGGTAGATCCGCAGCGGGTGCGGCGCGGAAAGATCCGAGCTAGACGCGGCCGCGGAATTCGCGGGACCTTCACACCGGAGCGTCAATTATGAGTCAGCGTTTGGTGACGGTTGGCAAGGTCGCTCGACCCAGAGGGGAGCGAAGATCCCGCACGGCCTTCCGGGCGATCGCCTTCCGCGCAGGTCTGAACTGTCTCATAAGGCAACACGTGACGCAAAACTTCCGCTGCGACCATTCCGGAAGGATAGTTCGCGAATCTTCCGCGTCGGTCTGTGGGAGCCTTTAATTTTTGTGCGCGCTGCGTCAGTCGCTGCGGCGCTGGCCCTTCCCGGCCTTTGGGCTTTCACGGCGTCGTCCGCTTCATGATCCTCGAGTTGATCTCTCGCGTCGTTATCCGTTCGGGGCTTCCTTCTTCCTCGGCGAGGTTGTATGTTAAGAGGAAATGGGGGATACTCAGATGCTTGTACAATGTCAAAAATCGGAATTATAATTACGAATGTCATGCTATGTTTTGACATATCACGTTCCTTACTGACTTCAAGTGGCAGAGTAGCCTTAATGATCTCTGGCCTGTTCGTTCAACATAGCGCCAAATATAAAATGTTAGTAGAAGTGTTGTCTACAGTATCACGTCTTAAAAAGATGGTTAAGCAGTCATTATATTGTATTAAAAAATATAGTTGGAACCCCCAAAATACTATTGTTAATTTAGAAGGTTTTAATCAACAGATCCTATGTAGAGGGTATAGTCAATTTCTGTATGAGTCCTGTATAGTCGACAGGTCCTGTATAGTATGGTCTACAGCTCCTCCATATAGGAGCGTGGAAAGCAATGGGCATCGATTAATGCTCCACCACGCACATTTCGTCGACCGGTGGTAAGATCTGGAAAAGTCTCAATGAGAAATTAGATAAATAACACACAATGATTTTCAATATTTCATAACGTGAAATAAATGAGTAAAGAAGGAAAATTGAATAATGAACAAAATAAAGTATGTAAAGACAAGTCTCATCTTCACGTCAGTATTTATGAACAATATCTTACAGGTGAGACCAAACGGTACCATAATTCGAAGTCTTTTTTAGGTTATTAAAGGTATATAAATAACTAATGACAGGACATTTCAATACAATATAATTTTGTAGCCCTGAACCAATATTCATTGTTTACATAATGAAATATCATTTCAAGAAAACGAGAGTGCCTCACAGGAATCGATTTTGCTTTAACATTAATTCACATAAATGCTAAAACCTTCTCTAAAAGCGGCTCTAACACGCTTCCCTGAGGGACGCCGGACGTCACTTAAGCCTCGTAGGGCAGAAAGTCATCATCGCATTGTCCGACCGCGCAGAAATTCCCTAAACAAGATGACTATCCGCAGATTTACTTCCGACTCGATAATTTTATTGAAAGGCTGTCGTGAGGAACCATAAACAATAAGGTTTGTAATAATTTATAATGTTTAGTTTTATGTTTTTTTAACAAACGAAATTTGTAACTTACATATTTATTAAACACCATTATTAACATTTGACCATAGTGTTTGCAAGAATGGCTTTATTTCTTCTGCTGAAATGTGTTGTTTAGAGCAAGTACATCGTAAAAGATGTAAGTGTATTGTGTGTTTTAAACGTATATGGAACATTATTTTGTAACATCCTTTCATAGGAAATTAATCTTCATCAGTAATTAAATTTAATATCAGTTGTAGAAATTTACTGTGGTCTAAGCGGCGTTACATTTTAGGGTCATTCCTTTAGCCATCAAAAAGTAGCATTGTACTACATTGACTAATAATGATTGTTTATAATTTTATTTTGGATGATAGTACACAATTATAGGCCTGTCATTGGCAATGTGCTATAGCAGTGGGGTAAGTTCGCCGGTCTTAGTGGGCAGTCTCCCACAAGTTTATTTTGGAAACATTCTCCTCGATATTCCATGGAGAAGCAACACCGTGTCGCCATTGAGACATAGAGAGGTTACTAAAAGAAGGGACTGCTTTCACAGCAGCTGCTTGGTCAATGTTGGCAACATAACGCAGGTTATGTCCATACACTCATTTTGTCAGTGCGTTCGTCTACAGTTAGTTCATTTGTAACTGGATTCATTCCTAACTTTTGCAATGTCATCGCCTCGCATTACGATAATTTGTTTCCCGACCTGTCAAAGTGGTTCCTTCTTAGAGTACCTGCTCTATACTAGTGGTGGCTGCCAAACTTCAATGCGTTTTTAATACTTGTGGGCAGCCATCGTTAGCGAGATAGAAACAACCACAAAGGCAAATACGTACGGCCACATTACAAGTGATCAGGAGGTCATGGTTTCGGTCGCGGTAAGTTATTTGCTTCCTGTATGCTCAATGAATTTGAGACACCTGCAATATTGAAATTCGTCAGCCAAATTCTTTGATCAATAGATTCTGGCGTTTCGCTGACCAATTTCAGGTGCATGTCAGAACAGCGCCAACTTTCACCCCCATTCCTTTACAACTTCACCCCGCAACCCCCGGAGCACTAGCTGAGATGACACAGTAACTACAACCGTTGCCCAATAGCTCGATTGATCGCTAGTTTTCCGTGATCAATATCTGGTGAATGTCGGAGCGAAACCCTAAAAAACACGTCATATACTGGACGAGTTCATTCCTCTTCTTCTTCTTCTTCTTCTTCTTCTTCTTCTTCTTCTTCTTCATCTTCTTCTTCTTCATCATCGTCATCATCATCTTCTTCTTCGTCTTCTTCTTTCTCTTCTTTTCATCTTTCTGTCCTCTTACACACAGCACAACACTTACATGCACTACTCTATCAGATATGTTAGAATAGGAATCGGAAGCTTAGATCTTACACCGGTTGGTAAGTTGCGTCGCTGAGGTGAGATACCTTGAAGGGAGAAGTCCGCAAGGCGAAATGTAGGATTTAGCCAAATTTCACATTAAGCACATTGTTTGGTTACTGCTTGCGCTGTACTCACGCGACAGATGATCAAACTAGTCGCGCTCGGAAACACGATATATTCACTCACTTATTCTCACATGCCGAATGAGCAAACCAGTCGAAATCCCCTAAAATCACAATTTAATTACGTAAAGAGTTTATGAAGGGGGTTTTCAGGGTCTTTTGTCTTAAGAAATTTCATAATGCTAGTTGCAGTAGCCGAGAAGGGAGAACTCTACAGCATTTTCACCCTGAGCATCGCTCTGCTGAGCTACTCGGCCTCGCGTGCCTCAAATACATGACGAAGAGCGGTGGGTGCCTTACCCACTAAGATTACCACCTTTGTTCACCTACGCTAGCCTTAGATGCATCATAGCTGGAGGAATCCACAACACTACATAATTAGTGCACGTGATCGTATGCAAATAGTTGATGGCCAAATAAGAATGAGCTAAATTTTTGAAAACAAATTATTGCCGTCGTGTTAAAAATGTATCAGACAAAATTAAGATATTAAAGAATAGAATATTTTCAAAGAGCTTGATAAAAACGCGAATACTTGCAATGATCATTGTGCCCAGCGAGTTAAGACGATATCTGTGAAGTTTCAGTATGTGGAACAGTGCACTGAAAAATATCGAGTCTGTAGAATATTAACATTATAATAAAGAGTTAATTATTTGACGTAGATATCTGGTTCCAACTTGGCTTCTGCAACGTTTCCAAACTTGAAATAAGGTTTAAATTCCTCCAAAAAATTTCAACTCTTTTCCTTCCTGACCTCCACTTTCGCCTGTTCCCCTCGTGTCAGCACTCGACCCTCTGCCTTCGGCGTCGTCCCAGCTTCTCTGCAAGGGGAACCCCAAGCGATCGTCGCCCACCCTGGCGGCGTACTTGGACGCGACCTCACAAAGAACTTGCATAATGCATCGGAGGCGAAACGCGGCAGCCGCGATACTGCAGAGGAGAAGCAGAAGAAGGTAAAAATCTATTGAGTAGATTTCTTTTGCATAAAGAGAAAGGAAGTGTGCGGGGGTTGTTAAACATTATTCATCCTTATTCATTGTCTTTTCTCCCCTTCGGTATCGCTGGTCTTTTTCGCGAAGCTCTCGGAAGGGAGCGAGGTAGAATCCAGAAACATTTTTTCTCGTTTAATTTCTCCTTTTAAGGACGCTTTCCGTCCGCTTCCCCCTCCTCGTTCTACTTCCCGGAGTTTCTTTTTCTTAATTTACAGGCGGGCGTGAAAATATTTTATTAAGGCGTGGGATAAACAAGCTCTTTTTAGGAGCCTTAGCCTTGTATGTCACGATTCTTCACTACTGAAATTCTGTCGTTGAAAACATATCATCGTTAATTAAGTTTTGTCTTATTTGCAATCACTTTGTTGAGTGTATTTGAAATAATAAAATAGCTTACAATGGTCCCTAGAACGAGAATCAATGAGTAGTTTTGTTTTGCGTATTTGCTGAAAACTTGAAAGAAATTCTACAACTGACGAAACAAGTGTATTCTGAATAAGCCAATTGTGTCTTTGATACACATTTAGACGACGATATTATAATTCTTTTGGTGGAGTTTGTCACTTGCGCGTTCCCAGAAGAGACATTGTTTCTATTAAAAAATACAAAAAAATCTGAGTACCTAACTAAACCATTTCGATTTATTTATTTATTTATTTATTTATTTTACGTCAAAAAAGCCGTTAAAACTGCGTATGACGTGCTATGGGGAAAAGTCAATTGTGTGCGCATTTTCAAAATTCTGTGATCCCTACACTAAGTAATTTGTTGGTAATCTGTTAGTATTATCTATATTTGCTTGCCTATCGGGTAGTTCGTGCAGAACATGAAGAAAATTAAAACAATTTTGAACGGCTAGGGACACATTCGAAGCTCTCAATGTATTGTATCATGTTTTAAGTTAAACGTTTTTAACTCACAACGCTTTACGATACGTAGAAAACACGTCGTTTACATTTACACATTAATTCAGGTGTGAATCTTCTTACTAACTACATTCACACGTTGATGACAGGAATACAAGAACATTCTGCACATTTACAGATACCCGTGTTTTAGCAAAATCAAACGGAGGGTAGGGAGTCAGATTATATAACATTTTCCGAAGTACATGTGATGTACTTCATATAACAAAGTTTTCAATGTTGTCTGCCTTCATTGGCTGGTAACTCAACATGAATTTGTGTTTTGCAGGTACACGAAATATCTTGGCGTCTGACCGTGGTATGTCGATCATTTGTGTATGATGGGTTGCATACCAATCAGGGGAAGTTTCACACGTGCAAGTCTGACTCCTTTTCGCACCACATGTTCATTGACAAAACTCATATATACACCACTTACTACTTTCTCTAGAAGTTTGTAACATTGTACTATACATTCTGTATATATGCAAATGTCTAAATTACAAATTTGTCTTTTGGTTTTTGGACTGTTTATTAACCCTGCAGATACCATGACTGTATGGATCCCATTAGGTACCATGCGCGGCGCTCCGTGCTGGCACTAGTAAAGTATATTTTACTTGTATAAATATCCCATATATTTGTGTTTTAATACTTTAAATCTTTTGTAAGTTTCAAAAGCAAGAAATCTGACACTTTCCAAAACTTGTTTTATTTTTAAATAACAATTACAAAAAATATATTATAGTTTGTTGAACAAATTCAATTGTTTGATTCTTCCATCGGCTCACCTTCAGTTTTAAGACAGCAATCAGAGACTACCTGACGAGTTGACTAGCTTTTGCAAAACAAATATTAGCACGTAGAGCAACGGGCTGTGGTCTTATTATTTCTGTGTCACGTGTCATGGCATGGCCTAACTGTTGAATCAGGGTTAGGCTGGTGCACAGAATTAGTTTGGTCTAGTTCTCGGTAATTTGAGAAAAATGTAATGTCCTTTGGTAAATTGTTTACTTTTGCTTGCCTTTGAAATGGTTTTCAAGAAACCCGAAAGCCTCAGGATGCTCTTCGTTATCTTTCTCGATTCCCAAAAACAAATCTATTATACTCAACATATCCTAAAACCAAAAGTATAATACTAGTGGCCTAGGTTCACTAAATTAATTTGTATTTCGAAAAAAATGCTTACACTTTGAACTACTTCCCAAAATAATACAATTATATATCACCACGCATAAAAATATCTCTAGCGCCTTTTTGAGACAGTTCTCTTCCTTTTCGTTCCAATGCGTAAAAGATATGTCTTCGCAACCATGCAATTCAGTTGAAGGCGGAGCCCCTTTTATTTTCAATGAAGCATATCGCACTTCTCGTCGCCATATTAGAATGCACTTCCATCACAGCGATATTAAATAGTAACAGGAAAAGGTTGGTTCTTTTTTCTCTTCTTCCTCCCGAGTGCTTCTCTTCAGCTGTCAAGGACCGCTGAAATAAATGATATTGATATAAGATATCTACTTTTCGTGATGCGGACAGAAGTTTACTTGCACGTTTTTTCATCGCGGTCTCTTTGCAGTCGACGAAGCGAGTTTTCGAGAACATCTTTTGTGAGCGATTCCAACTTCTCGGACTGCCATTTCCTTCTCTGAAGGACACGATGCAAGACTTTGCTCAACTTTTTATGTATTCTCTTTATTGGAATGCTACGATGGCCCGAATGATGGGTTAATAACAAACTTTCTTTCAAATCCATCTTACCTGGAGGAGTCGATAACGAAAATGCATTTGGAATAATCATCAGTCACGAATTTTTGCGACAAACTCGGCAGCTTTCTTTCGGCAAATTCAGGCGACTTTTAAAATTAGATATATCTTCCTGTTTTATGTATAAATACATTCAAATTGAACATTATAATCTATTACTGTAATATACAAAAATTCAAAATTTTAGTCAAGTATTATTGTCGTACCTGCATCAAATTAAGGAACGCGTCTTATTAAATGAAGTTGATTGTTCGCTCTTCATCATCACCACAGACAATATAGAATTAAAGGACTTAGTAGAACAAGGAGGTTTTGAATTTGTTTGTGAATTTGAATTATTGGCGTTAATGAAAACTTCATATATTATTTTTAGTGCAACGTTATTTACATTTTGCATGGGCTTATGTGGAAGTGTACTGTGTTTAAAAGTTTAAACGTGCCTAGTTGTATTGTGAAAGTTCTAGTAAAACCTTCAATATCTCTAGAACTAGGACCGGGAGCGGTAGCTCAGTGCATCTACAGATGTCACTGCAGCGCCTCTGACCGGGAGGTCCTAGGTTCGAGTCCTGACGACGGAAGTATTTTCGACACTAGTTCTACAGCTAGGTCGAATTCAGTCGCTGTCTGGAGGAGAATTATAGCGGCCGGCTGCTCTGATCGGTAGTTTTCCGTGGTTTCTCCGATCAACACCAGGTGAATGGCGGAGCAGTACCCTACCAAACGGACCACGGGACCGCGCGCGTTCTTTCCTTTCTCTTCCTTGTCCTATCTTCTCCCTTACACACGCACTTACAATAACATGCACTACAATACCACATATTCCGGGAGATCGGTTAGGAGCTTAGAGCGTGTCCCTGCTGGGACGGTGCCCCGCTTGTGGAGAGTCCTGGTTAGGAAACCCCACTAGCCGACGGTAGGTCGGCGCCGAATCTCGCCATCCAGCGGGGAAGATCATCGCCATCTCCCGCGAAAAACATGCACTACGCTAACGGGAATAATGACAAAAGCAGTTGACGCGCCCGGAAACACGATAAATCAATCAATCAATCTTGAACTAGGTAAATGTAAGATAGACCCTTGTTGTATGGAGCCTTTCAATTGTCAAAGAAAGCTGTATTATGAGAAATTCCTTCACACTCCATACTTTTTTATTTCAAAGCTCATAAGTTTGAAATGTCCCTGCCACTTAATTATATTACTTATTTTTATATATTTTACTAAAAGTTTTGGAAATTTAAAAAAGAAGAAATTTGTAGCAAAATGCAGGTATAAAATTGAATCAAACTTATTTATATTTTCTCAATGAAAGATTTACCTAAATTACGATATTCAAAAAGCCAATGAAATATTAAGTGTTAGAAAAAATACTTTTTGTAAGTCGTTTCTCGTGGAGCATTCCAAGCACCCTTATATTTCTTGCAAATAAAGTTACTTTGTTTATGCAACAAAAATACATAATTTAACCATTGTTTGTGTGTCTTCATTTAGCAAAACATTCAAATGCAATTATTGTGCGTTACCAACTTGTCATGGATGTATTACCGAACAATTTATAATTTGCAAAAGTCGACAAAATATAATAATATTGAAGAGTGACATTACCCTTCAATATTTCTACCATAAGTATACGTCATAAAAATGCATTGGAATAAGTGTAATTCTAACGATAACTGCCGGTTATCAATACTATTCCTTTACCTGGAAAATGTATATGAGTGGGTGGGGTAACGTTACAGAACACCAAAGATGGCAGAACGCGAGAATTTCCACGAAGTGTATCGCCAAGCGACGGCCTTTTATTCTTTTGCACACTGCCGATTAGCGCTTTTCATTGAACATTTACTTTGCATTTGGCCAGTTAGACCCTTGGCAGCATATGATGAACCATTTTGTTTATAGATTTATTTAAACTTGTGTATCTTAATAAAAAAGCTTACGCATCTTGATGTAATATTAGGAGGGTTGGAATGAGAAGAAAGTAGTTCGAAATGTAACTATGAGTCAGATTACGGAGGGTCAAAGAATTGTCTTGGTAATTTGCCTTTCAGTCAATTTCAATCTGTATTGTGTTTGCCTAATTGAAAATGGATTGCGGATTGAATATTATTAATTTTGTCATAGAATTTTTCCAAAATTTTCAGAAAGATGTTTTAAATGGGAAGGATACCTAACTCATAATGAATTTGTTTGTTGGCTACGGGGCGTTAAGTATATTTCTGAATCAGATATTTTGAAAAGAATGGGTTTGTTTCTGATGCAGACCTCAAAAATACAATAATTAGACCCATTATTTCTTATCCGATATGCATTAAAAGAACGAAACAATCACTTACTGTAAGGACATGTTCTAATAACAAAGTTCTTAACAATACAGTAACACCGTAACCAAACAAACTTAGAAGCTTCGAAGTATTGTATGATACTTTCTCTTTCCTCTCCTTGATATGCGACTTAAAATGTGTTCACTGAAGTTTGCAATATTGCTCGCATTTTCATTTTGGTGACTCAACAACTATTTCAGCATTACTGGGATGTCGTCATTCATTATTGTGACACATAATACACACAGCGAATAAAAATGAGAACTGAGTACCCTCAATTTGGGTTGAAAAAGACAAGTGAAGATTACAAGATTACTAAATACGCAGAGCACACAAAGTGCACATTATCCGCGTCTATCTTCACTCCGCTCACGGCCAACAAAATTATTAATAAAATTACTTTGAAATGACGAAATAATTCAGAGTATTATCTTTTCGTGTATTTTATGGATTTTTGGGCTGTGAGAAACACTTTTTTTTTCGCGAATAACCAATGTATGTCACGCCATTTCCGGTGGAAGGTACTATAAATGAGTATAAATCTTTGACCTCGGTGAATAATCTGATATATCAAAAAACCTTAATTTTACAGGGGAGTAAAACCAAATTTAAACTAATGCTAAAAATCAGGTATTGATGATATTAAAACAAAACCTACATAAAATAGTTTTGTTTGAATATATAATCCCTAATTTAATTCATTAAAAGGTTGTTTTTTGCTCTCCTGTAAAATAAAGTGTTTGCAACTTGTCACCTTATTCACTGGGACCAAAGAATCCTCAAAACTCACTGAGAAACACAAGCATTGTTTTCTTTGGAAAACACTTCTAGAGTTTTGAGAGTAGAAACCATTTTGAGAACAGAAAGTAAGTATTCTCCGATGAAATGTGTGATCCACGTGAGAACGACATTCCTGCTGTTTGGAGCACCCTCCGCAACGGGAGCTCTCCCCTGCCCCGCCGTCGGCAGGCGCTCTTAAACGCCGCTCCCCTCGCCGCCGCCTACGCGCACTGTCTAATGCGATTGCCAGGGGGCGGTGACGCGCGCGAGGCACCGCCCTCCGCTGACTTCCCCCTCCCCTCGCGCGGTCACCCCACCTCGGCCCACACCGCACGCCCACAGGCGTCGAACGTCTTCCCGAGCTATTGCGTCAACGGATGTCACTGCAGGGCCTCTGACCGGGAGGTCCTAGGGTTACACTCCCGAACATGGCAGAATATTCGACAGTAGCTATCCCGCTAGGTCAGACTCAGTCGCTGTCTGGAGGAGAATTCTAGCGGCTGTCTGCTCTCATCGGTGTTTTTCCGTGGTTTCTCCGATCAACACCAGGCGAATGCCGGAGCAGTGCCCTATCAAACGGGCCACTGACCGCGCGCGATCTGTCCTTCCTCTTCCTTGTCCTATCCTCTCCCCTTACATACTCAGTTACATTAACATGCACTACACTACCACATATTCCAGGATACCGGGAGCTCAGAGCTTGTCCCGGCTAGGGCGGTGCCCGCTGGTGGGAGAGTCCTGGTTAGGGGGAAACCCCAGTAGGCGACGGTAGGTCGGCGCCGGATCTCGCCATCCAGCGGGGAAAGATGACCACCATCTCCCGAAAAAAGCATGGACTACACTTACGGGACTAATGATCTAAGCTGTTGAAGCGCCCAAATCGCTAACCATCCAACCGAACTATTGCGCATGGTACCCGACTTCTGCCAATCAGCTTCAGGCATCAGTTTCTTCTTCTTCTTCTTCTTCTTCTTCTTCTTCTTCTTCTTCTTCTTCTTCTTCGTCTTCTTCTTCTTCTCTCTTCTTCTTCTTCTTCTTCTTCTTCTAAAGCGCTACAACATTCTCTTGAATGTATTGGCTTGCCTTCCATTTTCCTCTATCGTGAATGACATGCCAATTCCTAATGCATAGTCTCTTAATGTCCTTCATAACATCATCTTTCCATAAGCTTTTCACGTTCCATGATCCAATGATCCAATTCAGATACATGGCTGTTGAAGTACTCGGTACCTTAAGTGCGTACAATATTAGCTGGAATTTTAAATGTAGTCAGATACCAAAATATCACCTTGTTGCGAGTCATTGAAACAATATATTACCCATTTAAAACAAATTGCTTTTTTTATTTCAATTACACCTTCATTGTGTTACTTTTCGTTAAAGTGTAACTTGATGCTACTTAAAAATCTTTATCAACACTACTCGCTGTGCATGCAGCGCTGTGGGTAGGCTTTTCAAAGAACTCCAATGGGACTACACTTACGGGAAGACCATAGCAGTTGTCGCGCCTGGAACCAGAAATGAAGACCTTAACAGTGAATCTCACATAAATGCCACCCTCCCGGCAACTGGCTTTTCAAAATACTCCCCCTGGACTACACTTACGGGACTAATGACCATAGCAGTTGTCGCGCCTGGAACCAGAAATGAAGACCTTAACAGTGAATCTGGCACTACTGCCGCGCCGCGCCCCGCGGAAGCGCTACGCATGCCGGGGCCCTTTGTCCTGGTCCTCCCAAATGCCGCCTTGGCCCCCTGCGCTGCTCGGGAGCCGAGGAGGGGGGAGGAGGTGGGTCCCTGGAGGCGACGACCTGCTCGCCTGCGTGCCTGCCCTCCGCGCGGCCACAAGCCTCCGGAGCTCACAGACAGCGCAAAGCCCCTCCAAGGTTGGGAGCAGTCGATTGCGATCGCTCGTGTGCTGAAGGGTGGAACGATTCACGGAAGAAGGACTCTGCATTTTTATGGCTTTCATGGTAATGGTAAACCATTACGTTTACTTATTTCAAAACCAATTTGATTGATGCATAACATTTCCTCAAAAATATTTATATTACTATTATATCTATGTAACAAATGTATTAGCCCGGGAAGTTTCCCACAGTTGAAATTTCTACATCAAGAAGGACCATCTTATTGTTATTGCGTTGCGAATAAAGAAACAATTAATTTTAGAGATGTTTCAATAGCGAGATGTCGTTAAACCACCAAACTCTCGTGGGAATAGGCGACATAACAAAACTTTTTTTCCTTTACTGTTTACTTACTACATTTACTTATTTTACTCAACAATCGCACAGTTATAAAAAGCTGCATGATATATGCAGAAAACATCCAAGTCAGAAGAATCAATGTTGTTGATAGTTGTTTGTAAACTGGGGGGTGTAATCGTATAGTAACGTTTCGGCCAACAAGTATACATGCAATAATTAGATGTGTGGGTTGTGTCTGTAGGATACTTAGTAAAGTTCTACGTAATCAATAAACGGAAAATATAAATCCCCATACCCATTGTTTCATGCCGTTTGGTACCAAGTCTCGAAGACTAATAAAATGTGGGGGGTGTAATCGTATAGTAACGTTTCGGCCAGCAATACAATCACTGCATTAACCGTGAGCACAGGAGTTGAAGATGTTTATGAAAATGTAATTGAAGTGTTTTGTATTTACCACGATGTGAAGATGTCTGTTGTAAGTACCAAAGCAAAGAAAATATTCTTATCATAACAACGTAATGCACCACACAATTATAATCACTGAAATATTTTTATCAAAGGACAGATGCCAGATGATTGATGTACGTTGTGATTATAGTACTTATCAATCTTTTTAGTTTAAAAACAACAACTTCAAATTGAAGGAAATTCCCCGTGGCTGCTTTGAAAACAAATATTTCATACGAATATTTTTTTTCGGACAGAAAATATCGAATGCTTTCAATAGTTAGCTTACTACTTTCACAATAAAATAGTGAACAAATGACGGCAGATAAGGGTTATTTCTATTAATATTATAATTTTATTAAAATTTAGTGTTTGTAGTATAAAGTGGTAAATAATAGAGAGACATAAAACATATGAGACGGAATACCTTTCAGTAAAAGCAAAAATCACTCAATTTAATTGAGTAGAAACCACAAACTTTTTCCCTAACGAAAACAATTGGTGATTTAATACAAACATTTTGCAATTTTATCAATGCCAGATGTTTTAGTGTCTATTTAATTCAAACATTTTTCAATTTTATCAATGTCATATGTTTTAGAGGTAATTCAGATGTCCCTTAAAACTGCCTATTTGAAATAACTAGAAAAGGGACTTTTCCTTATTTCTTCACCTACGGTTTTCTTGTTTAAGTTATAGATCAATCGTCTTACACAATAAACCAGTAGTTAAGCAGTGTAAGTTATTGTAAAATTGTAATATATCTAATGTTTTCTGAGAGGTATTTTTTAATACATCTTTTCAAAACTTGCACGGCCGAATGGCTAAAGACTTCCATTGATTTTCAATAAGTGTCATATTTTAATTAAAGTTGCTAAATACGACGTGAAACGTGGTCACTAAGGAGAGCGAAAACAAACATTTCATTTAAATGTCTGAAACCTGAAATTGGTACTAACAATTGAATAGAGCTCGCCAGAATGTTAGAGAAGTCACAATGACGTGGAAAGAGATATGTTTATTAATAGGGAGAACAGTGGAGAGATTACGTATGATCATTGAAGAGGGGATGAAATGAGGAAAAGGAAACAGAATGGACGGAGAGTAACCACATAATTGTTGATGAGGGAGATAATTGATGAGACAGGCAGACAGTGCGCCTAGGAGTCATCCCGAAAATTATGAAAAAGTAGCCATGTGGTTGAGTGACTGTGGCCATAATGGGTCGTTGTTCCTCTCAGATAAGGGAAGGAGAAAGCAGTTGGTGAGTCGTGTGGTAACATACTAACATGCGGATGATGAAACAAAAATGGCGTGGTGGTCTCTTTTACATGTGTCAGGTGATTCAGGCGGGATTTCTACCCGAGGATAAAAAGCCCAAAGTTAGGACGGGAAGAAATGAAAAGACAGCTGCAGTGGATGAACAAAATACGTTTAAGCAGAAGGACGATGGAGGAATAAGAGAAGGGAGACGGGAACGTCTGAGAGAATGACGAGTTGGAGGCAACAGGCGACGGCGGACACCAAAGTGGTGACGGCTCTTGCGGACAGTCGAAGAGAAAGGAGCGACAGGCAGAATGAAAAGAAAGACAGCAGTGAGGAAAGGTATACGTAGGCAAGAAATACGTTGATAGAACATGACAAGCATAGGGAACGACTGAGATATAAACGAGGTTGAGGAGTGAAACGACGGCAAAGGCTTCGTATTCAAACTTTTACGGGCAGTCGAAGAGAAAGGAGCAGCAAGCGGAAATAAAAGAAAAGCAGCAGTGAGTAAAGGTACACGTAGGGGAAAAAGACGACGAAATTACAAGAAAAGCGTTGGGAACGGCTGAAAGAATGACGGAGTTGAGCAGTGAAGTGACGGCAGAGCCAGGGTGGTGACGCGAGGAGTTGCAGAGAAAGGAGCAGGAGAAAACAAAACAATGGCAGCAGTAAGCAAAGCTTATACGTGAGGTAGAAAGGCGTTTTAAGGACAAGAGAGGTGACCAAGTGATGACAAAGTAACGGAGTTGGGTGACGGCAGAGGCAGGGTGGTCACGGCTCTTACGCGCCGAGTCGCAGAGAAATAATAATAATAATAATAATAATAATAATAATAATAATAATAATAATAATAATAATAATAATAATATTGTCTTTATTAATGGCGAGGCTCAGGCCATAGGGCCTGCTCTTCCGCCTAACCACTGAGTTTACATTTATACAGAGTAGTAACATATAAGAGGGGAGGGAAATCTGTACATTTACGTCTGGGAGTGCAAAACTAGGGACCATCCCGGCATACGCCTTAAGCGATTGAGTAAACCCAGAAAACCTCAATCAGGATGGCGGCTTAGGGCCGAACAGAAAGGTGCAGGAGAAAACAAAACAATGGCAGCAGTAAGCAAAGCTCATACGTGAGGTAGAAAGGCGTTTTAAGGACAAGAGAGGTGACCAAGTGATGACAAAGTAACGGAGTTGGGCGACGGCAGAGACAGGGTGATGACGGCCTACGCACGGCGCCGCAGAGAAAGGAGCTGCATGGGCCGTGCGTCGGGGGCAACTGCGTGGCGTGGCGGGGCGTGGCGGGGCGGGGTGGACTGCGAGGGGGCGCGGGTGGCGAGACCGAGGTTTCGGCCACCGCCGCCGCAATCCCGTCCTGATTAGAACGCCGCCCGGCGCGGCGCGGCTCGGCACTGCGGGGAGGAGTCCAATTACAGCCCTCCCCTCTCCCCCTTCCCCACGAAAGTAGATTTGGCTGCGCCTCGCGCCGCCCCACAATACCTCGACCATCTGACCACTGCAGTGACCGGACTGGCACCGGCGATAGATTTCAAGTGGCAGCTCATTGGATATTGCCGTGTACAGAAAGGACGTTTTACTCGACACCCGACAATTGAATGCGATGGATGTAGTTCATTCTTTATTCATCTAGAATAGCAATACTTTAATTTTTATTATTTCCACTCGTTTGTAGCCATTATTCTACGAATCATGATGAAGATAATGATTTTCAGAGAGGAATTGAGGTTTCCGCTGTTTTGCAAACGACAATTACCCGCCGAGATCTTGAGAGTTTTGTGAGGTTCTGATCCATATCTCTATTTTTGCGCGGATGGAGCTGCTTTATGTTCATCGTTTTATAGATGTAGTTTTCCAATGCGCTGTTGAAAGATATCGGCTTTGCTTGGTTCGTAGTTCATCCCATCACAATACACCGTAAATATACTATCACTGGATGATGAGTTATTTTTATTGGGAGCGCCAGATGAAGAAAAATGTAGAAATTTCGGTAATCACAAACAATACAATCCCTTTTACGTCGGACGTTCTGTAAAAAAATCAATCTCTCATTAACAATTAAAATGACTCCATGTCTTAAAATGACCCCGCAGTATATGGTTGGAGGTTGACATAGTCTTACGACCCCTCATTTGTA
Organism: Teleogryllus oceanicus; assembly: GCA_964035755.1. NCBI lineage: Eukaryota > Metazoa > Arthropoda > Insecta > Orthoptera > Gryllidae > Teleogryllus > Teleogryllus oceanicus. Next base: position 26,933,225 of record CAXIVR010000014.1, on the reverse strand, counting down.
AAATGAAATAAATCTCGTTTTCCACTTCGTTTTATATCCCAAATAATATTATGTACCCACTTGTTATTTACACTTGTAACTGCTGAGATCGCATACGCACGATTCCGTTTAGGTAGGGTCAAAACGTACCACTATGAACTATCCAAGAAAAATGTTACACAACGGAAATGCGGAGATACACGTAATATTGAGAAAGGTGTGTAATAATATTATATTCATGGGAGACTGTAGATTTATTGCATGTTAGTTCGTCACATCTCTTGCGTCTGTTTTATTTTAATTCGTGTGTATTTATGTAATAAACGAAACTAGAAAATGAAATGTGGAAGTACTCAGGGCCCAAGTTGTTCATTTATTGACAGTGAGATAATTTCCTCTCTTACTTCTTTCTTGCACCAACATTGCTGTTTCTACGGACAATTCAGTATTTCAAATTCAAATCCCCTATGACGTCTGCTTCACGTATGTGATCACGATCCTAAGACATCTGATAGTATTCCTTTACTCAATCGCTCAGCGACTCCGAATATATCGTCATATCGCAATAATACCATATAGTGCAAAATACAATTTTTTGGACATATACGTCTCCGAAATCTTCTTTCCTTATTCCATGTTCACATTTTTTGCCTGCAGGTTTGAGTTTAATATATTAAAATACGCTTAACGGCCATTTATAATTATTAAGATACACTGAAGAAAGAATGTGATCGATTAAAAAAATTGATCAGAACATTGCATCCTTTTCTGATATTAACATTAGTGTAGTCCCTCTTATTCCAGTATACGATACGACTGCTGAAGTCTTCTCAACACAATAGAGTCTTCGAATTACAAGGAAAATTTCGATAAGGTTCCCATGATACAGATTTTAAAGGATATTATTTCTTACAGAAAAAGTTCTTACAGAACTTCATCGATTTTTGCATCAGCACTTTCGATACCATACAATTCACCTGCCTTTAGCACTTACCCGTGTTATTTATTTCAGCCACTGGCCGTTTTGTTTTCAGTGACTAGCGCCGACTCCGCTCTCCTTTGCCTGCATTCACCCCACGTAGTATCTTCCCGTCCCCTCCCCCACCCCCTCCTCCCCCCTCCACGTCCCGCCTGCTCAGCTGCGGCTCCGCCCAACTCGAATTCCAGCAGCTCCAATCGGCCTCGGCACTGGGCTTCGGGTAGCAATGGGAATTTACTGCTAATTTTTACCCGTAAATTGGTCGCAAATTTGACGCGCACGGAACTCCGTGACGCAGATAGACTCAGCTGCAGACGAGCGCGGATTAGAAATTCGAATTGGACAACGGCGCCTCGTCAAAATTTGATGGAACGCACTTACGCGCAAATCCCTTCAGAGAACGCACGAGGTCCATCAAATAACTCACAAGCGCTTTACTCCGCTCGGGAAAATCTCTCTAAATCAATGGAAAAAAAAGTTGAAAATGTACCCTCTTTTCGGCGGAACAGACGAATATGAGTGTCAAAAATTTGGATGGAAGCAATTTAATCGTGTTATTGATGACACTCGTTCTGAGATGGAAGCAATAACGAGATTGCATCGCCATGTAACTGAAATTTAAGGGAGATTTTCCTGCATGTAATGTATCATCGCTTATTTTTTGTCTCATTTTACGGCAGTTGTTAGGAAGGAAATGCGCATATTTTCTTGGCGAGAAGAGTTCTAAAAATATTTGCAGGCAGAAAAAATGCTTATTAAAATGGAGCGTTCCGGGAAGAGAGAGATTTGTTTTCGCTTGAATGGTGTGTGTTGATTCGTTTACGGAAGTTGCATCATTCTAACAACATGAGCCAAACAAAGAAAACAATTAAGCTTGGTGGAGCACCTTCGCATGTAAAATTATTTACTTATTGTAAGACTCAAACATTAATTAATTACCAGAATATAACTACATGATAATGAAAGAATCCGCCAAACCAATTTTCCTTCAATAACATATATATGAGAGTATTACGTAGTTGATTTCCAATAAATTATTAATGCCATTGTAATTTTTCAAACGAGATTTTTCAAATATTTTTCTCTTTAGTATTAGATTTTTGAGTGATTGCATCGGTCTTTTTTTAATTTACAAGAGGTAAATCCGTCCACTTCACCTGTTCTAACGATTATTGTCTCACATTTCTACAATATTTCCCGTATTTCTAAAATTCTTCTTTCTGTTGTAGTCTTATTTTCTACATTCTGTTACACATATAAATAGTTTTATTTCGGTCACTCCAAGTGTATTTTGGTCATTTTCGCCGCCAAATGTTCATATTTTTTACTTTCCAGAATCTCTTAATAGAGAATTAGTATAAATATAGACATTTTCTTTACGTTTTTGTTATCAATGTACCAATGTGTCATCGAGCGTCGGGCTCAAAATGTTGATAATTGTTCTCGTTATATTACAAAATACGTATGTAACACTTCTATTCTCAATTACATTTCACATCCAATTTATAAAATCCTTCTTGCATTCGTATCTTTTTCTGAATATACTCTTATAAAATTTCACTTTTAACATTTTCAAAATAATTCAGTGAATTTATTCTCGTTTCTGCTTTCTTTAACCGTCAATAACAGCAGTAATTCCTCATTTCCGTTGAATTCTAAATTACCTTTTCATTCTTCGTGTTGGGCCTAATTGTATTATACCTGTATTTTTCCAAGTAACTTGCCGAACCAGGTGCCTTACACTCCAACCTCCCTTTCACACGTTGTCCACTCCTTTCGTCGCGTCGGCCCTAGAGCCTCGCCGCCCAGCCGCCCCCGCCGCCCCCGCCGCCCCCCCCCCCCCCCCTCCGCCGACCCGCCGCCCCGCCGTCCCGCGCCCCACCGCCCCGCCGCCCCCACTGCCCTGCCGCCCCGCCAGCCCCGCGCTTCCTCTACCCTCGCCGCCCCACCGCCCCCAAAGCCCCGCCGCATCCTCCACCCTCGGCCCCACCGCCCCAAAGCCCCGCCGCTCCCGCCGCCCGCGCCGCCCCGCCGCCCCGCCGCGCCGCCCCGCCGCCCCGCCGCCCCGCCGCCCCGCGCCCCGCCGCCCCGCCGCCCCGCCGCCCCGCCGCCCCGCCGCCCGCCGCCCCGCCGCCCCGCCGCCCGCCGCCCGCCGCCCCGCCGCCCCCCCCCCGCCGCCCCGCCGCCCCCGCCGCCGCCCCCGCCGCCCCGCTGCCCCGCCGCCCCGCCGCCTCCGCCTTACGCCACCCCGCTGCCGCCCCCTCCCCGTTGGCCCTCCACCGCCATTTAGTCCCTTCCGGAGCGCTCTGGTCGGGCCCCTCCGCGGGCGCCGCTACCTTCGCTTCGCCCGTCTCGCCCTTCCTTCACCTTCGCCCCGGGTGGGACGTGAGAGAAATTTATGGGTGACGTCACAGCGCCCCTCGCAACATAACAAACGCACGCCTGAACTTGGCTGTGGTTCACCGCAAGTCCCGCTATTTCACTTTTTCTTCCAGGACCGCCGTCGCCTCGCCGTCCCGCTTCCTTCCATTTGTTCTTTTTTATCGTCGTCTTTTCCTCTCCTTTCCTTTACCCACTGACCTTATTTTTTGATGTAGTTTTATTTTTATACGATGCCGCGTTTTCTTCCGCTACAGAGAGGAGTTAGCGTTTCCTTCCGCAGCTATCAATTTCGGATTGGATTTATCTATTACGCCGCGGAGGGCTCGCTGGCTCTGCTGATTCCTTCATGTTTTTTTCTTGATGCGTCGTCAGATTCACAGCGCCATTACGATCGCTCCCGTTGCCCTCATTCTGTCTGCTGGGCCAGGTGCTCGTCTGCAGCTCGTCGAACCTTCGTCGCAACGAGAAATGTTTGAGTCGTTACCTTAGAAACCATTTCGATACATTGCCAAAAATGGAATGTAATGTGGGTTTTATTTTTCATTTTAATAACTGAAGTCATGAAATTTGTGATATCTGAGATACGAATACTTATATGAATAAAGAGAGAGAGAGACAGACAGACAGAGAGACAGAGACGGACAGACGGACAGACGGATAGGCGGACAGGCGGGCAGACCGACAGACCGACAGACCGACACACAGACACACACACACACACACACAGACACATACACAGACACATACACAGACACATACACAGACACATACACAGACACACACACAGACACACACACAGACACACACACAGACAGAGGGTACTGCTCTTTTTATAATAGAACAAAATTAATATAGCATACACTGAATATGACTTATTTTATGAATATTACATATTGCAATATAATCATATCTCTTAAATTACATCTATTGATGGTAATATTATTCATATTTTGAATAAAGAATCTATTATTTCATATTCCCCTTTAAAAATGTAAAATTAAAAATAAGAAATAACGATAGGTGATCAAATGTGTATTACCAAGTATTTCTTGTGAGTGTCCGTAACAAATTAACGTTTGAAATTATTGCAAAATTTTAGTTGGACAAACGAGGAGTACACACCCGGAAAACCAAAAGGAAATGTTATAATACTTGGAAAGGCATTTTGTGTTCTCATAAAGTTGGAAAGGCTGTGTTTGTGTTCTCTTTTCCTCTTTCCTCCCGAATCCATTCGTCATTCTTACCTGTGGGATAGTTTCATGAAACCGAGTGTTGCGATTACTTAAAATAACACTAAATGGGAAAGGGGAATCTGTGAATATCTACAAAGCAGTTGTTGCCTTTTACGGAAACATTTTGAGACCACATGTAATGAAATATTTCAATGAATTTCTTAAAAACACAACCGATTCTCATGAAAAGCATTACAACACTCCAAAAGAATCAAATCCTTTGGGGCAGAGTCTAATAGAAAGAAAGAGTTAACACAGCGCATGACATAGAAATGCATATCAGAGGATTTAAATTTTTAAACACAGTTTGTATTATGATGAACTGTAACACAAAATAATGTTTGTAACACTCAAAATTTGTACAATTTTGAAAGTGGGTCCTCAAATATCTCACAATGTTGGAAGACACAATGTTGTGTTCATTTTTATACCTTTGAAGGAGATCATTTTTAGAAGAAATATTCAACGTTGTTTGTAGCTGCATGGCTGTCTGGTAGACCCCGCGTCCTAGTCACAGGTGCCAACGTTTCGGCCGCCATTGTGCGACCTTCCTCAGGACAAAATGCGTGTTGTTTCCTCGTATAGTTTGGTCATATAACAGCGTAGGTTTCTGGGGTGGAAGTCAGTTGCTGCATGGATCTTCGAGAGACAACTTTTCAGCCGCCATTCTGCGACCTTCCTCAAGTCATTTCATGGATGCATGTTCCCTTGTCCCACCTTCCGGCCGTCTTCTCGAGGATTGGCTTCGTAGAATTTGATCTGCTGGCAGCTGGCATCTCTACTGTGTCTGCTTGTTCCGGGGATTTCGGCCTCTTTACCACTTTGCACCCATAAGCAACGAGCACAATACAAGCCTTACAGCTCGTACGGTAGAAATGCCACGATAATAATGTTTACGAGCTCGTATCAGTATGTAATTTGGCATGTCCTTCATCTCGTAGGGCATGTCACAGATGCCCACATAATTTCCTGGAATGTAAAATGAAGATTTCACTATTGAATCGATCCGGGCTACTTTTCTATTTTTAAACAATGTTGACGCAATAATGAGAGAATCACCCGGAACGAGGGAATGCCGAATATCGGCTTCGAGCTGGGCCGCCATTTTCCATTGTCATCTTAGACTTGCCTTACGAGTTGAAGGAACTCCCAGTGCTCAGAAATCTCCATGTCTGGCATGTCACACGCGCCAAGGGCTAAATGTGCTTGGCGATGTCATGTCCCGGTCTCGCCGCACGACTCTGGTTCAGGTGGCCGCGTCTGCCCAAGTGCTGCGCCTTAGAGTCCCGCCGCTGTCCCACCACTGTCCCGCCGTTGAACCACCTCTGTCCTGCCACTGTCCCGCCGCTGAACCCCGCTTCCCGCCACTGTCCCGTCGCTGAACCGCCGCTGAACCGTCGCTGTTCCACCACTGTCCCGCCGCTGACCGGCCGCTGTCCCGCCACTGTCCCGTCGCTGAACCGCCGCTCCCGCGCTGTCCCCACTGTCCCGCCGCTGAACCGCCGCTGTCCCGCCACTGTCCCGTCGCTGAACCGCCGCTGAACCGTCGCTGTCCACCCTGTCCCGCCGCTGAACCACCGCTGTCCCGCCATTGAACCGCCTCTGTCCCGACACTGTCCCGCCACAAAACTTTTAAACGGTACTCTCATTAAACCAAAACTAAGCGAAAACTACTGATATTTCCACAATTTTTAAAATGATGTTCTTGAAGAATATATTTTTAATGAAAATACTTCAGTAAGAAAAACAGCTTTCATCGATATTGTATTTTATCAATTTTAATTATTTGCAATTTTTAAACTACACGCTGTTCATAGAAAATGATAGAACAGATCCATTTTTATACGCTACTTTGATATTTTTGAGAAAAAAGTTAAAACGTTGAAGATGTTTAGCAAACATTTTAATTTTATTGAATTGCTTGAACGCTAATATATTTTCCCTAGCCGTTTCCTGTTTAATATTGGCGTCAATTCCCTTTTCACACGATTTCGACCCTCCAACTCTTTCATGCCCACACCCGACGTCTCCCTCTGCCCCGCTTCGATCTCGTTTCCCAAACTTTCCCGTCCCACCTCCTCGCCTCGCCGCCCGCCATCAGAAGCGCGTATCACTCCGAGTGAAAAATTCCATTCTTGTACATGCGTGAAGCCACGCGGCGGTGGGCGTGGCGGCGGCGTGGGTGGTGGCGTGGGCGGTGGGGCGGCGGCGTGGGCGACGGCGGGGGCGGCGGCGGGGGCGACGGCGGGGGCGGCTTCGGCGGGGGTGGGGGCGGGGGGCAACAGCGGGGGCGGTGCGCTGATGGGGCGGTGCGGAGATGGGGTGGGGACGGGGGACGGTGATGGCGGCGGGGGCGATGGGGCCAGGGTGTGAGGCGGGAGCGGGGCAGGGCGGTGTTGGGGGCGGGACGGCGGCGGGGGCGGCGGCGCGCATGTCGCGACAGAACACCGGAGGGCCCGAGCGCAATTTAAAATCAAAAAAATAATCTCCCCGAGATGAAACGCCCCGGAAAATGGGTTTCTCCGTCCCTTTCTCGTTCTAGCTTCCACTCGCTCTCTCTCCTCGCCTTTGCGGTCGCAAATACAGATATCAGGATTATGTAAATACGCAAAACCATTGTCGACGATGATTTGTATATGAAAAATCCCGCGGAGGGTCTTACAAGCGGAATTCCTTCTCGTAGCGGCTGGAGACTTTCGCGTGCGCTGTAATGTTGCCGGGGGCGCGGTGCCCTGTTTCTGACAAGTAGAGTTCATTGAGGTTCAGTACAGAGTAATATCCCCCTTTACAGCACGGGATTGAAATGTAAAATAATGATAAATAAAATATCAATCATTATAAATAAAAATTAAAAATTGTTTGTGTACCAGGAAAATTAATTAGAAATAATACATAATTTTTTATGACTTGGATCTCGTTGTTTTGAATTCCTTGATAGCTTGTTTTCATTTCCTTTTCCTATAAACACGCTGTAATAATTATTCCCTATAAATTGAATATTATGAAAGCAAGAAAAGCAATAACAAATGTTGGATGCGTTCTCTATCATCAGGGCATGCATCTCTTGGAATATTTTTCTTTCCAGTAGCACAATACAAATATTAAATGGTTGGGTGTTGTTAACTTAATGTAAAAAAACATACACAATAAAAAATTTCATTATAAAATTTCCTGTTCACACAAACTGTTTTTACAGGGGCCTGCCACAATGTAAGTTTTCTTTGCATCTTACCTAGTCACGAAGACCAATGTCACACTTTAGGAAGAAATAAAATTACATTAACACGATTCTGAAATACATTTTTTAATATTGCGCACAGCAAAGCTAAAACTAGTAATTCTACTGCAGCACGTACATTTTAGATTTGTTTCCAACTATTACGTAATATTACTTGTAAAATATTATTTGAACATATAATTGTATATTTTTCGGAAAAATTGAACGGTTTTCGAAAAATAATATTTAAGTCAAATTATTCAGTTCTTTCAGTGCTCGAAAAGTTTTTTACAATGTGAACTACCCTGCATAGCGAGAGGTCATTGTTCACATGGGATATTAATGACTATTAAGAATTATTCATATATTTATCTTACACATTTCAAAAGTTTAAAGAAAGCTGTTCCTAAGAAAAAAATGTAAACGTTTGTAATTTTTAAAATCTGAGAGGTCAGCGAAAAATCAAATGTGCTTCATTTTTATAAATTTACTTAGGTCTACCTAAAGAAAAGGGAACCTGTTTTCAGAAAATTTTGAAAATGTCGTTGAAATTTATGTAAAGAACTTCCTAAAATTAAAAATATTCCGTCATTGCATCAAAGCGACGGAAAGAAACCATACAATACGCCTAGAAAAAACACTTAAAGGAAAAAAACCTGCCGTCAGAAGACAAATACGTTCTAGTTAATCTACCTAAAACAATAAATTATAACTACTTTCTAAATGATCTTCTCTGGTGCGGACGTCAAATAGTCTCCTTCTTGTCTTTGGCCTCCTCAGCACCTGAAAGAAAACAGCGCCGCAGAACATCGTCCGCACTCTCACCATTAGCCTTGCTTCTCTGACATCCACTCCCATTTACCTCCAAATGTGGGCATTTAATTATTTGATGGTTTTCTTATTTAATTACTCACACTTAGTAACTTATTTCCTTATGAAATAACTCAATTACTGATTAACGTAAGTAACTTTCTCTCCAGTGTAGAGTCATATCATACTACTAACCAGTGCTAATATCACGTTGCCTAATTATAGTTTGCCAAACAATTTCAAATATTTCGTAGAAATGTTTCTAATTCTTTCATAAAGTGAGTATTATTGTCACCTTATATGTACTGGGTAAGCGTTACGTTTCTTTGTTCTAAGTAGAGTTCCTAATTCCCATCCATTTTACTCTTCACGCTTCTCTACCACAGAAAATAAAAAAACGATGTGGATCCAATCTTTAGTCTCATCCCAAACCACAAAAACAATTTCCCACTTAATTATTTCAAGTTATTGGATATTCAATAAATAGTATAATTGTCCCCAATACTAGATATTTGTAATTATAAAGAGAGTTTTAGTCGTTCTGTCAAGCACACGTTCACGAGGCAGGAAAACTCAACAGCTCGGAGCCCATACCCATTTCAATTACTATATTATTGCGCCGTTTAATGTTTGAATTCACATTGACTTGACACATAATCCTCTTTTTCAAGACGCTTTATATGTTTTCGACGATCCTCATCTACTTTTCTCCTATTCCTACAAAACTTTCGTGTCGCGAAGTGCCCATCAGAATTTCCATTCATGTAAATCCTAGATTACTTTTCTTCCGCACACGCAACTACTCTAATCGGAAGTTTTCCGTGCTTTCTACGATTAACTCTAGGTGAATGCCGGAGCAATATCCCAACAAATGGGCTAGTTAACACGCGCGATCTTTCCTTCCTATTTCTTGTACGAGAATTCTAGAGGCCGGATGCTCTGATCAGTAGTTTTCCGTGGTTTCTCTGATCTCTTCCTTGTCCTATTCTCAACCCTTACACACACACACACACACACACACACACACACACACACTAAAACATGCTATATCACACATGTTGGAGACTCGATATCCCTATCACACATGCTGGGAGACTGATCGGGAGTTTAGACAACCGTTCCAACACCAGGCGAATGCCGGAGCAGTAGCCCAACAACGGGCCACGGACCGCGCGCAATCTTCCCTACCTCTTTCTTGTCCTACCCTACCTCTTACTTACACACTCTTACCCTTACTTACTAACACACATGCCAGGAAACTAGTCATGAGCGTGTTCCGTTTGGGGTGCTGTCCTGCTGATTGAAGATACCTGGTTGGAGAAATATGTCTAGTCGACGGTAGGTCGGCGCCGGATCTCGCCATCCAGCGGGGGAAGATCACCGCCCCCTCCCGATGAACTACACTTACGGGACTAATGACCTCAGTAGTTGACGCGCCCGGAATCACTACAAACCAGCCAGCCATGCTCATGGGCAGCACCAATCACGCTTATTGCACGCCCACTTCTTTCCCCGAGACGGCGCCGTCCCCTGGCGGCAGCCCCAGGCGTCGCGCCGCCAGGATTCGACGGGGAATGCGGCAGCGGAGGCGACGTTTTTGTCAGCGGTGCGGCTGGCGCACCGACCGGCGTTTTAAATCTCCTGCCAAGCTGCGCTGCGAGGCGAGGCGAGGCGACCTTTGCGTGACAGCCTCAAAGGCGGAAACGCCTCGCGCAGACAAAGACGTCTCCCGGGAGACCGCGGCGCCGCCAGTCGCTCCGCCGGGCGAGAGGCGTTGCGCGCTTCCAGGCGGCGCCAGGGCGGGCGGGGCGACGCGGGCGATGCGGAGCGACGCGGGCGGCGCGGGCGAGCGGCGAGGGCGGGCGGGCGGGCGGGTGGGCGACGCGAGAGGCTTGGGCGGGCGAGGCGGGGCGACGCGGGGCAACACGGGCGGCGCGGACGGGCGGTGCGGGCGACCGGCGAGGGCGGGCGGGCGAGCGAGTGGGCGACGCGAGAGGCGTGGGCGGGCGAGGCGGGCGAGGCGGGGCGACGCGGGGCGACGCGGGGCGACGCGGGGCGACGCGGGCGACGCGGGCGACGCGGAGCGACGCGGGCGACGCGGGGCGACACGGGCGGCGAGGGCGGGCGGGCGGGTGGCGCGGGCGGGCGGGCGGGTGGGCGACGCTAGAGGCTTGGGCGAGCGAGGCGGGGCGACGCGGGGTGACGCGGGCGGCGCGGACGGGTGGTGCGGGCGAGCGGCGAGGGCGGGCGGGTGGTCGACGCGAGCGGCGTGAGCGAGTGGCGTGGGCGACGCGGGCGATGCGGAGCGACGCGGGCGGCGCGGGCGAGCGGCGAGGGCGGGCGGGCGGGCGGGTGGGCGACGCGAGAGGCGTGGGCGGGCAATGCGGAGCGACGCAAGGCGGCGCGGGTTGCGTCTTCAGGGATTGTGGAGCGTCAGCGACGCGCGCGAGAGGCGGATGTCGAGGCAGCAGCGGCGGGCGATAGTGATTCCGGGCGCGTCAACAGCTTAGGTTGTTAGTCCCGTAACTGTAGTGTATGTTATTTTTCATCGGAAGATGGTGTTGATCGGAGAAACCACGAAAAACTACCGATCGGAGCAGCCGTCCACGACAATTCTGCTTCGGCCAGCGACTGAATTCAACATAGCTATATGCGAATAGGTTGTAGGTAGCGATGAAAATGCTCTCCCATCGGTACACAAACGTTAGGATATCCCGATCAGAATCCTTGCAGAGTCAGCGGCAATGCTGTCTGAGAGTGAGGGAAGAGGAAGGAAAGAGAGCGCACGACCCGTGGCTCGTTTTTAAGGGGACTGCTCCGGCAGGCGGCTGAAAGTGATTGGATAAAAGGAAAATGACCCATCGGAACAGGCATCTGCTAGAATTACCTTCCAGATATATGCTAAATTCGACTTTGTTACCGGAAGCGGTGACTCAGTGCATCAACTGATGTCACTGCTGTGCCTCTGACCGGGAACTCCTAGGTTCGAGTCCCAACGGCGGCAGGATTTCAGAGACTAGCTTTTCACCTAGGTCGAGTCGCTGCCCTTGTGTAATCCTCCCCCCTTACACACACACTTACTCTAACATTCACTTCACTAGCACAAATCCCAAGAGACCGGTCAGCGACATAGAACTAGTCCCGGCTGGAGCGGTGCTCCGGTGGTGGGAGATACCTGTTTGGGGAAAACCCGGCCTGTCAACGGAAGGTCGGCGCCGGATCTCGCCATCCAGGGGGGGAAGATCACCGCGAACTCCCGCAACATGAACTACACTTACGGGACTAATGAGCTCAGTAGTTGACGCGTACGGAATGACTATCAATCGATCAATCAATCGACCTTGTTATTCAGCTAGGCGTCGAAATTCCGCCCCCTTCGGGACTCGACGGAAGACGGATGAGCGGTAAAGGCAGCGGAGGGGATGGTACGAGGAGGTGGGGCGAGGGGTGGGGCCGCATTGCGACGTGCAGCGTGGGTGGCGGCGGTGACGTTTCGTTGCGCAAAGCAGCGGCGCCAGCATTGTTGGGTCGACGGAGGCGCGGACGGAAGAGAGGGCGGGTGCTCCTGGGAACGGGTCGAGGCGACGTGAGGCGACGCGACGCCCGGCAGTAATAAGAAAAATTCGAGATCGCCATTGCGTCTTTTAGTGCGAGACTCCGTGAAAAATACCGCGCGCTAGAAAAGGTTCTCCGCACTGGGCGGACACAAGGCCTCCTATTGAAAATGGCAAACGCATTGTTGGCAAACCGACTGCTAGAAAACAAGTGAATAGGGCCACACTTTCAGCATCTGTGATGAATGAATGAATAATTGCCTTATTGTACGTGGCGAGACTCAGACCATGAGGCCTGCTCTTCCGCCTGAACACGCAAATTTCGTTACACTCATTTCACCCACTAGGGAAGAAAGAAGGTATTACTTGGGCGACTAAATAGGCTGTTTGAATTTAGCTCAGAGGCGTCATTTAGGCTTGAGGATCTTTTACATGTAGTAAATGTAGTAACATGGAACAGCCGGCTTTACTTCCCCTGCGAAGGAAGGCGTACGACGGATTTTTTCGCCCTTAAAATCGGGTTTGACCTTCGATCGGGTTTGAACTTGGGTATAATAACCCGATACGCTAACCGTTACACCATCGCCGCTGGTTCTGTTATGGTTGTGGTGAGTGGGCATTTCTGCTCTTTTGTTACACGCTGCTACCAACATAATTTTTATCGCCAGCAGAAAGGTCCCATTGCGGAAATACTTTCGTGGTACGCTGTATCTCTCTTCGATGCTGTCCAAGACTTTGTGGTAAAGCCAGTTAGACATGATAAATGATAAGTGATGAATGTAATGATGGTAATTGTAATGTAAACGAAACAGGCCATGAAAATAACAAAATAATTGTTAGTATTATACATTTGCATCGAGTTGCAATTGCAGTTGCTTAGATTTTCAGGAAATAAGTTTCGAATATCAAAGGAGAAGGAGTTTTTCGCGACCGAATTGATGCTCGAATGTCTCCACGGCCTGCATGGAAATATTACATGTCAGGTCTGAACAGTATCCATGGTTGTTTGCGGCGTATATCGTAATATTTGAAATAATCTCTTAAATATTTATAATAATCTAAAATAAAGGGCCTATCTTAAATAAATGGTTTCCGATCCCGTGAGGTTTTCTCTACCCGTGACTCCTTTACAGAAGCGAGCGAATCTCAGATCCTTCCACTCGTAGACCCCGTTCTCAGCCCTCGGAAAGGAGTCATTGGTAGGACAGTGGGAATACCTGCATGGCAATGGTATGCATGTTAGAGCAAGTCTTGAGTTTTGAACAAAGTGAAGAGAAGAGAAAAGAAAAAAATGACTTTGAGTTGCTTTACGTCAGCATTTACGTGCACATCTAAAATGCATAATTAAGTAATGAATCGAAACGTGTTTTACCGTTGGAAAATAAGCTACCTCGATTTTACAAGTTCTCCAGTACGCATAATTCAGCTGTGGAAAAGCATTTACGTGCACATCTAAAATGCATAATTAAGTAATGAATCGAAACGTGTTTTGCCGTTGGAAAATAAGCTACCTCGATTTTACAAGTTCTCCAGTACGCATAATTCAGCTGTGGAAATGCATTTACAAATCAACATTTGCCAAACATCTCTCATAGCCGTTTGTGTACATGATTCTCTTCGGCAAGTCTTTCTAAACTGTTGGCGAAGTGCCTCCATGGAATTCACCTCCACACACGGTAGTCACACGGCAGCTCCCTAAGCGCAAGCAAGTTTCGGCCAAAGCCCTCTGTAATCCGCCTGGCGCCGTCCGCTTCTTCCCTTGGGGAGACCTTTGCCCCCCCCCCCCTCCCTTCCTCCCGCCGGCGCGGAGCAGATGGAAGCGACGACAGCGCCGCTCCAGGGGCGCGGACAAAACACCACATATTAATTAACTGCATTCCTGGTGTAATGGCCGGCGCGGAGGGAAGGCACAGGGGGCCGTGGCTGTCCGCTCAAGGCGCTTGCATCTCCTGCTCCCACTTCGAATAGAAATAGGACTAGGATTTAAACGCGAGTGAGGATGTGTATGGGGCCTAGGTGGATGACAGGTTAAATTACTCTGGGCTCTGAACCTCCAGTGCGCGAGTTCGATGCCGGACGAGGTGCCCGGATTTTCGAAGTGCGGAAAATCCACCGTGGTCGTGTCACTTTTGGGGCCTATAAAAGAACCCTGGCGGTAGGTGCGGCGAAATTAAAACAAATTAAAACCCTTCGACAACATTCGCCCTAACGAAATCTCACTTTCCCCCCAGATAGTTCGGATGTAGTTAACTGAGACCGGCATCTGGCGGAGAAAGTGAGTCACATCTCAGGACCGCCCGCGAAGTACGCCTGCTCGATAAGTTCCCCAGACCCGTGTCGGAGGTCGAAAACGCACCGAAGGCAACGGGGAAACTCCAACGAAAACTCATCTGGGGTCACCTAAGTTCCATATATAGAAGATAGGACCACAGAAGAAGAATATTTGTATTTCCGGTCGCGTCAACTACTTCGGTCATGACTCCAGTGGGTGTAATGCGTGTTATAACCGGGACATGGCGGTGTTCCTTACTTTTCTGGAACATAAGTACCCACGCTGTCGGCTAGCAGGAATTTCCAGCTCCAAATATCTCCCACAGCAGGGCACTGCTACAGTCGGCATAAGCTGTAAGGTCCTGGCATTCAACGTAGCTCTCTGGTCAGTGTCGGAAATACTCCACGGTCGGTCTTGAGACCTAGAGCACCCATGCAAGAGCGCTGCACAGGGAACAACCAATATTAATGAGATATTTAAGCGGGTATTTATAGGCTAATTACATTGTTATTACGTAAGTTTGGTACGGCGATTTCGCTTATTGATATAATGAAGATAATGAAAAAATCTGAAAAATAAACATTTTCCTACAAATTTTACTGTTTATTATTGTTCTTTCATTTACCTTTGGTGTTTGCCAACATGGTTTCTGGAACAATAAATTTACCTATTATTTCGTAATTGATACCAGGTCATTGGATGAACTAAATTACAGTAGTAGTAGTAATTGTAGTAATAGTTTTTAATCACAGTAATGAATCTCAGGATGTCGGATTTAATTTTCCGCCTGACGGCTTATAAATAATATAAAATATGGCGACGATCGTAATTATGTCTCAAAATTCCAAAATCAGTATGGCCTTGTTGAATTCTTTAAATGTATTACGTTTAACATGTGTCTGCCAGCTTTACTTCATGTCATGCCCACTGTAATTAAATGTTTTCAAAATCAAATAACCATAAGGTCCAACCTTGTATAATTTTTTTATAGATATTGAAATTGAATTGAAGTCTAAATCTCATTTTGAGACCTCATTAAAAACATTTTTGCAGATTCATGCTGAGCACATAAATGAATTATTTAATCTTCTTATGCGAAATGAAATATAATAGTGATTAGTATCTTTTGCGGCAAGATTTTACGTCTTTATCTTTGCAATCCCATAATGATCAATAGCTTACCCTTTGCTATCTTCATAAACAGTAAAGTTTTACCATTTTTGTACTATTTTGTAGTATTCATTGTCCGCATCATTGTAATATTCATGTCTTCTAACCCTATATGTCGTTGATTGACCTCATTTCTATCAAAATTGGTTAAAATACCAAGTAGAAATTTTCACATTTGTCCCTTCAACTCTTCTTTGTCTATTTGTTTCTACTTTAACATACGTCACATACTTTCGTCACAACCAACACAACCAACGTTCACATACAACATACTTTCGTCACAACCCCCTCTTTTAGTTGCACCTGTTAGACCCTAATTTTGACATGCATTCTCATTCGTGTCATAGAGATGCTTGTGATACAGTGACTCTTTTTCCCAACACCCCTTCTAACCCTTCACTTCCAATAAACAGACATTCCACCCTGCTGGTCCCGCCCCCATTGTCTACGTCGTCCCCGCCGCCGTCCAAGGAGACAATGCGACGAGCCGTCCTCGTCTCTGTGACGTCACAGCGGTAACTGCCGGGCTCCGCCGCGTCTGCGCGGGCGGGGCGGACTGGAGGAACAGCGCTAATTACGCCAGTGACCATTCTCCGAACTGGCCCGTTAATTAATTACGTCGGGGTTTATATAAAGCGGTTTAACCAATAACACGGCAGGGGCCAGGCGGCCCCGAACGCGGGGGAAGGGGGAGAAATAACGGCGCCGACATTAGCGGTTATCTTCCCGACGACGGGGACCGCCCGCCAGCTGCCGACCGCGCCCGCCGAAGCCGCCACGCCCCGTCCTCGCAGGAGGTAATTTCCCGCTGAGCGCTTGTGAAGCTGGTCGCAAACTGAGACGCAGGGTGACTCATAGTGAGTTTGGGCGAACCACTAGACTAGTCGCAAACTGAGACGCAGGGTGACTTATAGTGAGTTTGTGCGAACCACTAGACTAGTCGCAAACTGAGACGCAGGGTAACTCATAGTGAGTTTGTGCGAACCACTAGACTAGTCGCAAATTACACACAGGGTGAGTTTCTGCGAACAACTGCTCGCGCGCGGATCCAATAAATAGAGGTTCGCAGAAACTTACCATGAGTCACACTGCGTCTCATTTTGCGACTAGTCTAGTGGTTCTCAGAAACTCACCATTTCACTCATTCGTCACGTCGTGGACCTTCGTCTCATTTTGCAATTAGCCAAAGAGACGACTTGTTAGACTCGTTGACAGGGTACATTTCCCGGAAAGTCATTTTTCTGATATCGGACGTTTCTATTGAACTAAACAATACCTTCTCTATATTCAGTACGCTTTTCCTTTTAGACATTTTATAAGAAATCATCGATACAAAACGTTGTACGTATGCTACTTATCGATAGAAAATTACATAAAAATTCTTCTTCTAGCAAATTTAAGACGAAAATTATAGAAAATTTCTAATTCACTTACAAAACAGTTTACTGTAACGCACATTATGGTCGTGCATAACTCGGAAACGATAGCCCTCAAAGTCAAGTTTTCATCTTTCTAGAGGAAAATAGAATTGTGGAGACACGTGTGTTCTGTGAAGATACGAGTTTGAGTGGCACGTTGGAAACGTTTAGAAGAGAGTTGGGAGAGAGGTGGAGCCTCGATTGTTTATAAGTATTCATGCAGCCATGTTCATTTTATTCAATTTCCGAATATACAGGGAGTTCGCCATGTGGGAGTAGCACCTCTTTCTTTATTGTTCTTTGCCAAACACGAGGAAAAAATGAAGAAATATATTTAATTCGTCCTTGAGAAAAATATTAATATGACCTATACTTTTTTCTCGCAAAATTAAGCGAAATTTTTCATAATTTCCAAAAATTGTGCATGACGTTATTTAAAGATCTGCATTTCATGAACGGATTTCCTTAAGGAAAATAATCTTTATTTTCAATATTGTAGTTGGAGGAGGTCGCCGACAAAATTTTTAACTTTTGCCATTTTTGAAAATTTAGAAGTGTCAATGCGAATTATTCATGTCTTTTGTTCTTTCCGAGGCAAAATAATAGCAATATATTCGGATCCCTTTTTAAGAAAATTTTAAAAATATTGAGACTTTATATCCATTTTAAACTCTGAGGCCCTTTAGTAAGTTCAAATTGACGGCAGAATATCAATTATGGAGAAAATTGAACGGTATAGATTCTAGCCTTGACCACAGACAAATTGGCAGACTGATAGGCGTTTTGACTTCAACATTTGTTCGCTATTAGGATCACAAAACGATCCTCACTTCACAATGCGTTAGAGGAAGTAATTCACTGCTTACACGAAGAATATATATTTACTTTTTACGTACTATGGTCCCACAATACGTTTTTATCAGATAATCGCCGTTTTCTGCAGAATTACAATACTTTCTCCATACTACGCATGAGTGTAAACGAGAAAGTAATAAGGCTACAGGTTCTTCATGTAATTCTTCGATAGTCCGTTCTATTTTTGGATTCTCATTTCATTCTCATTTCAATCCTCACAAGTTGAAGACTACGGATCTTTAGTCTGCAGAGATTTTCAAGAATGCGAAATGTATCCTCAGTATTCTTGTAAGCTCTATGCGCCTCCAATAGACGGAAGTTCCAAAGCTTCTCAAACTTTACTATTGCGCTCAAATAAGCTTATAAATTAAGTATATCTCTCGTGGAATAATTCCTCACAAAACGAAATGCTATAGAGAAACTAATTAGTCACTAAGCTATTTTAATGAGAAGTGTGCAGCAATGGTGAAATTCTTTATAATCATTTCTAGCAGGGCTCGAAAATTTCTCAAGGCAATTCATGGAAATAAATTGCGCTAAGCATCTAGAAGTTTATAACAATTTATTATTTAATAGTCTAGCCTAAACTTCCTTAAAAGTTTTTTGTCGATACTGGAGCAAAATAAAATACATAGACTTGTTTTATGATAGCTAAATATTTTGCAGTTTTAATGTTGAATTAAATTACAAGGTAGTTTAAAAGAGTTATTCACAGATTTGTAGACCAAATTCTTGAATCAAGTGCTTAAATTCCCCTGTGCGAGCATTTGGAATCCAGAACCTGATACAAGAGAACAGAAGAGTGGTAGAAAGAAAAAAAAATGGATGAAAAACTTCAAATTAGAACAAGATAGAAAAGACATGTCTCTGAAAGGTGGAGTTGAGAAGTGCAATGTCTTCAAGCAATAAGAAACTGGAAGGGAGATAAACCACTTATCTTCAGTGCAGAAGAACTTATTTTACGGGGCCCGCGCAATTGCTGTATGATTAACATTTATTTTTATATTGAACTTGTAGCCCATAAATAAAACTTTTTAACTTAAAAATACCCGTTACAGGCGACATACTGGTACTGTTACACAGTACCAGAGTTCTTTACATTTCTAAGAATATCCTTGGAACTTTGGTGTCGCATGAAGTTTAAAACAGTGATGTACTCAGTATGAGAATTCAGTCGGTACCTGCTGTTTATGAATAGGTGAAATTACGCAAATCTTTGTATTTTTCAGTAAAAATAGATTTTTTTAATGGTTCTTTGACATTTCCCTCAAGTTCTTGAGTATCTAACAAAGCCTGTAGACAGCTTTCACATATTGAAGAGCTGCGTTTTTCTTTAAAAATATTGGAAATTACTTATATAGGTTTATTGTATTTTTCCGAATTCCTAGGTGTCTGACGAAACTATGAACACTTTTGTATGGCTGGAGGATGCATAGTTTTCTTGAAATATCTGAGCTCTTTGGAAATTAGCAGTATTGATTGATACAATGAAGATCCAATACCCTAGGGAAGGAACATGGACCCAAAAGCAATAAAAATACATGCATTAACGAAAGGTAGATGAGTGACGTAAAGTCCACATTAAAAATAAATAAAAGAAAAGAAAACCGTTTGGTAAAGGAGTAAACTAGCATTACTACACTCTTTTAAATTAGTTCCCAAGCTAATCGTCTAAGATATAATATACTTTTTAAATGTACAATCATTTTGTATTCAAAACAAATGCAGCATTCACAGAACAAACGGAGAAGAAACAAAGCAGACGAGAGCAAAATCGTCATGTGCGAGTTGCCACACAGTCCCTGTAACAGAGAAAGTAAGTGCAAAGCGATAGGCGCAGGGGGGTGAAGCTATCGGGCGGCGGGGGGGGGAGGGGAAAGCACTTCAAAACGCACGCGCGCAATGTGGCACAATGCGGTGGCGGAAATTACAGAGGGCGCCTCCAAAGAGATCGCCCGCCATTGTTGCCACCACCGCTGCCAACCTCTCCCCGGTAATCAATGGTTTCATAATACCTTCATAACCGATATCCAGCCTCAAAGCGGACGCCATGGCCGGGCTTTAAAGTTGTTTGTTTGGCGAGAAAATGCACGAAAATTGCAAACGAGGTTGCGAATTTATCGTACACGTGCAACGCCCGGGTGCGACTCACCGGAAGGCAAGCTACGTGCGTAAACAAACGCAACGCATCAGAGAGAGGAGTGAAAGAGGAAAGAGAGTTTCATTCTGATTACGTGGGATGTCGCTTTTAGTTAGAATTTACGACGTTTGTTATTCACGCTAGTGAAGGAAACTGCGTATTTTGTATTTTGTCCCGGATATTGAGTTATGGTTTACGAAATGGAATGTTGAATCATAACCTTTTTTTAATGTTGCATTTATCTCTTGTGTTATAATGGGGACAGGATACAAAACTGTATTTCCTTATAAAAGATAGAACTCCATTGTCTTTTCAAATACAGAGAATTGATACCACACCATTGGTCTTATAGATCATATATGAAAAAATGGAAAAATACAAACAAAAGGTTTTGGATCCTCATACAACGTCACACTTATTTCCTTTGAAACTTTGACGAGTTAGCAACAGTATTAGAGATCTGAATATACATTTACAAATACTTTTTTCTTTTGCATTAATTATTTGTTCCTCATTTCCATAGTTACGTAATTTCAGGTAAGTGAGATTATCCTCATTCTTCCGGTAACGATTCCCTCTCTTTACACATAAAAAGAAATATGATGAAGCTTAAACCGGGAGCGGTAGCTCAGTGCATCAACAGAGGTCACTGCAGCACCTCTAACCGGGAGGTCCTAGGTTCGACTCCTGACGGCGGCAGGATTTTCGACACTAGCTTTTCCGCTAGGTCGAATTCATTCGCTATATGGAGGAGAATTCTAGCGGCCGGCTGCTCTGATCGGTAGTTTTCTGTGGTTTCTCCGATCAACATGAGGCGAATGTCGCAGCACCAAACGGCCACGAACCACGCGCGAACTTTCCTTCCTCTTCCTTATCCCTTCCTCTCCCCTTACACACACACTTACACTAAAATGCACAACACTACCACATATTCCGGGAGAATAATGCGATGGGATTCAAAAACCTGTTGCAATTTTTGAAAGTTCAAGGGTTACAGTGAAAACCGGGTCTTTGCACGAGTAAGAATACATTATAAGTGTTATTCAAATAATTCCTACAAAGATTTGAAACAAAAAACTTGGATTTATTATTTAAATAAGTTTTTAAAAATGTTTCCAGGGACTGCATGTGCTGTACTTCCCAAATATAAAGGATTATTTTGAATATCGCAGGGCATTGCGTCGGACCAAATTGATCGAGAAGCATCAATTTTAAAAATAATCCTGTGAATTTTTTAAATGCTACTGTTTGTTCACAGAAAAACAGGCATTCGGACGTTTTGAAAAAAAAATAGTTTTTTGGTATTAGATGACCGCAAACTTGTATTTCTGTGAAAATTTCTAAATACATTGACTGCAGATTAATAGAACTTTGTATATACTGCGTATATGAATTCGTTTATAGGTAGTACGTGCATGGGACAGTGGAATTACAGTGCTATTCGAATTAAAAACGCGGATGGTCGACTGAGGGTCTGGCGCTGATGTTCCCACAGGAGCCACAGAAACATCGGCTCGTTGTAGCGCTGCTGAAGGCACGGAGTGCGGATACTTCACTGTCGTTCTCGTAATCCTCGGAATCTGGGCAGAGTTTATAGAGTCCATTGTTATTACAACATTTAATATAAACAATCGAAATAAAAAGGGAACACCGTGCAGACACGACAACCAACTGTGAGTTCAACAAAATGTAGATAACAATTGAATGAATTTAACTTTGCTGTTATCCTGGTACTGTTATTTTAATGCCCGCAGTTGATTGAAACATTTATTAAAACGATAACCAATGATTAATTACGAACCAGCAAACAAATAATAGAATGTTCAGGAAGATCTCATCCTGTAGAATACGACGTGAAAAACGTTTCTTTGAGGCCTATGTCCTCAAAGTTTTACTTTGTAAGGTCCTAGGACGCTTCATTTAAGAGTTATTCAACGATATAGATTCAAAAATGCGACCGAGACTTGCGGGTTGCATTTGACATGGATATTTAAATGCGTTTTTCAAAACAAACCCTTCACATTTTTAAAGTTAAAGTGCAATTCGTCTCGTCTCCGTGAAATTCTCTTTCTTTAAAGATCTCATTAATAAAGATTGGTTGAGTGTGAGAGCCGCAAACGTTATGTATACGACTGAAATAATATAAAAGACGATGTGCAAAAAATGAAGTAAGTTTCTCTTTGCCGGTGAGAGTACACACGTAGAATAGAGTTGGTCACACTACTCGTCGTTAGAGACTCTTGCAATTGGTGTTGTCGCTGCCAACTTTCCCTCTCGCTCCGATCTCCCTAGTCAACGATCTCCCTGGTGCACGCTGGTCACGGCCCCATAAAGCTGCAACGACTCACAGAGAGGACCAACGACCTCACGGGAACAGATGTGCTGCACCAGAACAGAAATTTTAACTGCGTATTAAGCTGAACATAATGACAAATCGGATTTTAACCTCTCGGGAACGCGTTGAACCATTGAAATGTCTACAAACAAATGCAGTCGCTTACAATCACATTGATAAATGTTACAGTGTACGAGAACTTTGTACAAGTGTTAAGAACATTTGACAGTTGATATTAATAGTAAAGTTTACGAAAGTAGATTGTTACATAATTAAAAGCATACTAATAAAAAACTGTTTAATTAAATTATTACTAGTGTACTCGTAATTTAAAAAAAATAAGAGATCTTGAAAACATTTCGTGAACAAATCCATTAAAATGTACGAAAATCGCATAACATTTATTGAAAAAAATGTATAAGATACAGAATAATTAAAATTTATTCAAATGATTTTATAATTATTCGTTATTATTACTAGCTAAACTAGTGCTAAAATTTCGCATGTTTTTGTGAGTGAACTAATAATCAACTTTTTAATCCTATTTCCAAACATTACACAATAAAAAACTAAATAAAGAAAACTTCATCCATCCAGAACAGAAGAAAACAGGAAAAGCAGAAATACTCTAGAAATTCTGAACTGTTCATCGCTAACCGCACTTATCTCAGCTTCTGAAGAAGATAGGAATTCGTGGTTGGTGCGGTGAGCGACAGTCACCGTAAAAAAATGATAAGTTAAGTGAAAAAATGACACTAGCTCTACGAACTTTTGTAAAACACTAATGTCGTGCGATAGCAACAATTGTGATTCCAGTTATTACTATTATTATTATTATTATTATTATTATTATTATTATTATTATTATTATTTCAAGTTACACACTAAGGAAAACAAACTTGCGATAGAAGACCAAGACAAAGTTATAGGTTAAAGCTGCAAAGAAAATAAAATAAATATTTAAAACATTGATAAATCTTTAAAGACTCGAAATATGTAGCTATGTAATAACAATAACAAGGTTTATTGTACCAAAAATTTACAATGTTCCGTTTTCAAATCATTATCGAAAACATTTCTAGTTAATAAATTACCTACTCAGAAAACCGTTTCCAAAATCCGTTTCCATGATATTAGAAGCTGTACAAATCACGTAGAACAAATCACTGTCTCGTTAAAGGAATATACTGGGGCAGTAGCTAGCTTGCACACTTAGGCTAGGCACAACCCTAGCATAATGGATTCACTCCCTACCTTCGCTAATGCTCTCAGGGTTCCTCTTTCCCTACCGTCGTGACAAGGACCTACTGTATAACCCTCGCGAGGTCATGCCCAGACTCGCACAGTGCCCTTCTTTACCGTCATTGCTCCGTGGGGTGTAGCCTCCCCGAAAACCGCGCGGAGCCCACGACCTCCCTTGGTGACGTCACGCCCAGACACTTACCAAAGAACTTCTGCAAAAACGCGCGCGGCCCATTTAAACGTATCACATACACGAAAGAAAAATAAATGAATGATAACTCCTTAGAAAAATAAACATCGTTGGTTTATAAACAGTTAGTGTTCTTTCATATCCGCTGAGTACTAGTCATTCTTAAGAAGAACGATTAAGGAGCCTCCTTCCCTGAAAGGAGTGCCGGAAAAAACAAGAAGCCTTTTTAATTAAAGAAAGTCAAATACGGATTAAATTACATTAAAGGAAATTTTTTTAATTCTTATATACAAAACTACCGAGACCGTACCGGTTCTGCAAGGCGAAATGTTGATAAACTTCATTGCATTCATTTCTGTAAATAAAACATTAAAATAAATAATTCATTTGACATTGATTTATTACTTCACTCTTTTACGGAAATAAATATTGTGAAAATTATGAGAGCTCACAAAATTTCGTGAGTTCTCGTATGTCTGGTAAGTTCTCACCTGTCATAATTTCTCCATTTCTCTATTGTATTGTCAATAAGTTTAAACTTTTTACTATACAACTTTATCACTGAATTAGGCAGCCTGATGATGCGGACAACAAACCTCGAAACTGTTGCACGTTAAGCTTATGAAATGAATTGTTACAAAATCTGTCTGTCTATGAATATGGACCCTAATTCCTCCACAATATATAATTAATTAAAAAGATAGACTAAATAGGTGAAATAAGAAATAATTGACGGAAGTAGTTTACCAACCTACTTCATGCTACTATCAAACTATTCCATGGTCTGTACTGTGACCAGTTACACGGTACCAGTGTACGTGGGGCTGGCACCACGCAATTCAAATGCCCGCGCGGTGGCCGCCTAGACGCTGACTACACCACCTGGGAGGGCGAGTGCCCAACTGGCTCAAGCTACTGAGCACGGAATCCATCTGGGAGAGTGAGTGCCCAACTGGCCCAAGCTACTGAGCACGGAATCCACCTGGGAGAGTGAGTGCCCAACTGGCCCAAGATACTGAGCACGGAATCCACCTGGGAGAGTGAGTGCCCAGTGCCCAACTGGCCCAAGCTACTGAGCACGGAATCCACCTGGGAGAGTGAGTGCCCAACTGGCCCAAGATACTGAGCACGGAATCCACCTGGGAGAGTGAGTGCCCAACTGGCCCAAGATACTGAGCACGGAATCCACCTGGGAGAGTGAGTGCCCAACTGGCCCAAGATACTGAGCACGGAATCCACCTGGGAGAGTGAGTGCCCAACTGGCCCAAGATACTGAGCACGGAATCCACCTGGGAGAGTGAGTGCCCAACTGGCCCAAGCTACTGAGCACGGAATCCCCCTGGGACAGGGGCGGCGTGTGCACGCGTAAAGAGAGAGGCATTCTGCCTAGAGGTGTGTTACGTTGCGGATGGCAGCGTGACAGGGCTAGTGGAAGAACTGACCCTGGCTAGTACCACACGTCCGGGCCCAAACACTGCCTGGGTAAAAGAATGAGCTTTTGGAGAGCCGGATTCGATAAAACCAATAACCGCTGGTGAGGTTATGTTGCCCCAGCCGTTCCACGAACTAAAGTAAGTGACCCACTGATTTTTTTATAAGAGTAGAAACTACGTTGAGAAAAATTCAAGTGACCATCATGAAAGTTTTTGGGACTTGTTAGCGGAAGAAGGATTATTGTAAACTCAATATAGTCATTCCTCTTAAAGAAAAAATCATAATAATATTTACGTTTGTTATTATTACATAGATAGGAAGTATAGATGTTCTGCCTTACTACAATCGAACTTGTTTTTGTTTCTTTCTCTTTATTTTTGATTTATTTGTGTGTATTTTGTATCATAGAGTAAGTGATGGTTAAAGGCATTTTGTGCTGGTCTGGATGTATGTGGGAGGATTACAGGTTTTTGTGATCATGTATACAACCAATGTAATCTGTAATATGTGCCATTTTTGTTGCGAATTATATTCAGTATTAAGAGATTAGACATGAGTTTTATCATTCAGTTTTCGTCCAAGGAACCTCAAACTTCTAAAATTTTCCTCTTGATGCTCACCTTTCTTGTTTAGTGTTTCATACTTTCCAGAAAACGTATGATCCCACACATAGAGAATGGTCTCAATAACAGCATCAAAAGTGGGATTGTTTGTCACATCTTGACTTGATGACATTTAACGACTCTATAATATTGATAAGTAAACTTCAGGAATAAAAAATACTGCATGGAAACCTAATAAATTTAATTTCCATTGATAAAATAAAAAAAATAGTGTTGCATTAAAAATTGAAATCTACCAAGTGATGGCAACCGGCTCTGATCTCCCCTACTAAGAAGCGGATATCAGGCGGAAGACAGAACATAGAGAGGATGCACGAGCACATTAATTACAGTAGATTCTTAACATTACAGAAAATGTATACGATAAAATATGATTTTAAGTTAGCATTACCTTTTATCACGTTGAATCTATTTAAATGGAAATAGCGAAAATTCAACATAACTCTCGTTTTACACATATTTAAAATACAAAAAAGTAGTTCTTATTTGCAAAAGCAGTTGTGACGTGTCAACTACACTACAACTTTCAATTTTGGTTTACGATTTTCTCTACTTTTTTGCGTCTTACGCAGTCACGATTTTTTCTTCCTCTTTCTCCTTCTCTATCTCCCTTTATTTCTTTTTCTCCCATCTACAAACTCAGAAATCCGTGTCCAATATTATTTCATGACCAAACGTTGATGCAAAATATAGTACATTTGGGTTAAACTGGCGGAGAGTTAATCCCGTGCGACGAAAGGAGAGGAAAGCGTGAAAATGAGTGTGTTGACAGACTTCAAATCTACGTAAACATGCAACCAACCCTACTTGTTTTCGATATGAAAATGATGGTGAAACTCATACCTATCCATAAACTCGCCTTTGTCATCTATCGTCCATAACAAACAATTTACGCAGATGAGATCCTGTGCAAGCAGCTCAGTGGCTGTAATGAACTGAAACCAACTATTTGGTCACATTACTGATTATAAATCTCATTTATCATTATCTGCTAGAGTACACGTAAAATCTGCAAAGCGACGCACTGTGGTAAAAGATTGCGCGTTCCAGTTGGGAGATGGGCCGGGATAATGGCAATTATCAGCACAGTCAATTTGTCGATGGGAAATGGAAGGCATATTACGGACTATATAACGTATGTGATTTTCGGAATTTTCGTTCAAACTTCTCGTTTTAGTTGAATGTTAAAAGCTATGTCAGAGATACCTCAACTATTTCTAAGAGTGATCCTACATGTTTCGTTTATGAACCGTGTCAGGGTGTAGGGAAGAGTGGGGCATACGAGAAAAGTTGTCTTTGAAATATTTTAGGGGAAATAAGTAATTAAAATAAATTTTAACATGAAACTATTTATCACAGAGTTAATTAAAGTAAACTATAGTTTCTAGTTAATAAACTATCTTATTTATAATGTCAATTTGTAGAATATATCATATTCCAGAAATGTAAATCATTCTAAAAGAAATATGAATTCAATATTAAAATTACTAATACTACTCAACAATATAACTTATAACACAACTCGTAAGAACTAATACCATGATCATATTATTTACTTACTCTACTTTTCTATCTCTAATTTATTAAATTCATTCATGTCAACTCATTAATTTGAAATAGTCAGGGTACAAGTCTTCTATAAATTGTTTCTTTAATACAATCACAAAATACTGACAATTAAACGGGCACACTTCTTCACTTTAACAAACAACTTCACTTTAACGGCGGGCGTCTCTTTTGTACAATTATAACACTTTATCTAGTCCTCTGCTGAGAAATGTTTATATTTGTAATGATTGAAGTCGTTTTCGTAGTTTGTTTAGACTTTGCTTTTGCGCCTTCCTTTTTATAGGTAGAGAAAAATATTCAAAAGAATCTCCGAAATTGATTGACTTAATATAATTATATTTAAATTAATTTAACTATTCTTAGAATTGTTGTCATATAATCAAATAGCACATTTTCCGGTTCTGACGCAAAAACAGTAATGAAATCGTCTATGGCTTTAGAAACAGTATAATCTTAGAATTGATGATACCTCTGCATCATTTCATGGTAGATTATGGGAAACTGAATTGAATAGACGCTCTCGTATTGCTTATATTCTTTCCCAGAATGCCCTCAACACTCTCTCACAGATACTCCAGATCAATCATGCCAGTGAACTTCCTGTGATAATTCCGGAGTGTTTCGTAGGCAACTAATACAAGTTTATAAGACGTTAAACGGAGTAAAATATAATGCGGTGGAGAACAGCGTAGAACCTACCCCGTTCTCTCCGACTCCCTCTTTGTCATGGTCTCAGTTTAGATAAATTCCACACTGTACAATATCTTATATTACATTTTATGGAAACCGTATATTATTCAGTCACATAATTCGTTCTGTTGTATGGTTTTCCAAAATTAATTGAATGGAGAGATGTGTGACTAGCGAGTAAATCAGAAATAAAAGATGGGAGAAAGAATCCCTTTTCTTGTGAGAAGATATAAATTCGAACTTATTTGAAAAATGAAGAAAAAAAACTAATTATAAACAAAATATACATATTTTTGAAGAGAGAAAAATATGACTAAGATATTAAATTAAGGTAGTCGGAATTATTGTGTAGTCAAAAGCTACTTTTTGTGGGTCTTGGATCCTCAAAGGCAAAACATCGGTCTTTCCCACTACCCACCCGTCTGCCTGTTTGTGGTGAACGCCAGCGCATCTGAATGAATGAATGCCTCAGGCCTGCTCTTCCGCCTTACCACGCAAATTTCGGTACGCTCCATTCACGTACTAGGGGAGAAAGAAGGTATTTACTTTGGCGACGAAACAGGCCATTTGAATTTAGCTCAGAGGCTTCATTTAGGCTTGAGGATCTTTTACATGCAGTAAATCTACTAACATGGGACAGCCGGCTTTACTTCCCCTCCGAAGGAAGGCGTATGAAGAATTTTTCCACCCTTAAAAATCCACGGCTTCGATCGGGTTTGAACCCGCAAGCATGGGTATAATAGCCGGATGAACGCATACACGTTCAGATGATTATCTGTAAAATTAATATTCCGAGATATAGCTGATTAATGTCACCGCATTAATTTGGAAGGATATTCTGATTTTGGGAGTACTTTTCACCAAGCCTTAAAAGATTTTAAACATTTTCTCAGAAATGGTTCTAATTTTTCTTTTCAAATGGCTTTCTCGTTTAGAGCAAAGTACGCCTAAAATATTGGCACAAGTTTCATATGTCTCTAAATATTTCTTTATATTTTTCTCTAATAGAACACAGTATGGATATAGAAATCATATTTTTAGCGGACTATTTGTATTTGCAAAAATTATTAAACATTGACATTTCAAAAATACAGCATTGAGTTTGTATGATTTAATAAAATTTGTTATAAAAATCATAGATATTTAATTGATAAATTCATTATCAAGTGTTTAAAAATATGAATAGCTGACGGGTTATCTTTGTTGTAAAAGCAATTTAAATTTTTGTCTCAAAAAGCTCCAATTTTGTTTTAATTTTTAAAAATTGATTGTCATTGACCTCTCTAAATTTTTGCAAATTTTAATAGATTTTCTAAAATTTTATTTAGTAGGTAATTATAACACATAAATTAAATAATTTGATACAAAATGGCTACGCTGAAGGCCTTTACATCATTACTATACCTACATCCTGCCACGTTCTAACCTTTCGACTTCTGGTATTCACTCCGAAATTCATCACATCAAAGCCGCGAAGAGAGACCATAAGGTATGGCTGAGGGAAAAAACCTGAAGAGGGAAAAGAACTGCCGTCAGAAACCGATATATGCCGTCACCCGACGTGTTCACTTGTTATTAAACGGCCTTATGTTTACAGTCTGGTATTGGCATCTTTTGTGTATTATAGTTTTGAAGTATTTTTAATACATATTTTTACTCTTGTCCTGGCTCCTCTATTATTGTTCCAGTTCCTATCAACGTTCTCAGAATTCTTGTGCTTTGAAATATCTTCTTTATATTCAAATAATTGATGTCCCCCACTGCCCGTCACTATTTAACAAATTTATTATTTTCTGTTTCAACATGATTTTCTTTATCTTATTTGTTAATTTTTTCTTCTTATGACTTTTAGTGATTTTATTTATATTTTAAACAGATTGTTATTTAAACTTACGATGTGAACAATGTGGTCACAAAACGTTTTGTGCTATGTGACAAATAAATAACGCGATGGTCCCTTTTCCTTTCTGTTCCTTTTATAGAATAACGGCGTCTTTAATGTTTTAAAAACAAAATACACCTTTCATCAATAGTCTGACATTCCTACAATTTTGAAGTATGCGAGAAAATATCTGTTGTTGCATCACTACTAGTTTCATTCTGCAACCTGGTAGTGTGCTGCACACGGCTGCGTTCTAATGTTAGATTAGTGCGAAGGAACGCGTGCGTTGCAGGATTATGACGTCCTGCCACTTGAAGATTTGCAGCTTTTGGTGGCTTCATTGTTTTTCTAATGTAAGAGTGTTCTAAGGGAACACATGAGTCACAAGTTTGTCGCAGATTCCTGACGTTCTGCTACCTGGCGGCGTTCAACTGCTGTTGTAAGATTCTGTAGTAAGAGTGTAGTAAGAGAGATTGTTTGTGACAGGTTCCTGACGTTCTGCTACCTGGCGGCGTTCAACTGCTGGCTGCTGCTGTGCCCGGCGACGCTCAGCCACGACTGGCAGATGGGCTCCGTGCCGCTGGTGGCGTCGCTGGGGGACGCGCGGAACCTCGCCACCGCGCTCTTCTTCCTCTGCTGCCTCTTCCTGCTCTACCGGTTCTTCGCTGACTTTGAGGTAAGATTCTCCCTGTTATCAGTCAACATTGTAATGAAGTACATATTTGGATAATATTATTTGTTAAAACTTTGTGCGTGCATGTAATCGAGTCTCTCCTACTTGCGAAATCTCTTTAAGAATCCTTGGAGTATTGTGGCTCATTTAACGTTTTTCTATTTTTACAGAGGTTGTTGTCTTCAAAATATATTTTTGCAAACAATTTTTATAGATAATAAGCAAAATCAAATTTAAAATTATATTTGATTAACTTAATAATTATTTAGTAAAATTATCGTTAGTCGAAACGAGTAAAACTCTGCATGTTATTAAGTACTTGCATACATTTATTAGATCCTGACATTTAATCCTCTTTATCGTCTTTCTGAGAAGAAAATGTTCACAAAAAATCTCTTTCAAAGGGATGTTTGCTCTTCTCTTCAAAACTAATCCGCTTGAATCCGGGTCTAGTAAATTGTGGAACACCCCTATACGCAAATAGAACATTTCGTACGGAACGCTAGTCGTCATTATACTTTACACAGAAAGGAGAGTTTACTCTGACAGTCATCACTTTGAAGGCGCGATTGCTTTTGGCATTACGTGTGTCTCGTCAATGTCATTTCCCGACATTTGAAATGCGCTCAGGCTGCAGACTCTGGTACGATAAGTTATATCTGCAAGCGGTTGAATGGAAGGCTTTTCTAACGTTTACTGAGTCAATTTTCATCTCTTTTGTGACATTTGGAGTTCTTCTTTTATTTTAATTACTCATATTTGGTAACTTTACAACTCGTTTACACTCCATATTTGTCTCCCATTCCTCACCGTTCAGTCTTTGTGTGTGTCAGGGAGTTACAAATGTTTCGAAGGTCACACTCTCCCACCACCACCACTCTTCCCCTCAACAATTTACATTTGACTAGAAATTTTGCAGTAATTTTACTAATTAAATTAGTTCAAATAATTGGTCACCCCGAATTGGTCAGATTTTTAGAGTAATTTAATTATTATTAAAATACATTGTTACTCAGCAACATACATTGTTACTCAGGAGCATGGTCACAATTTGGATAGCTGTACGTCTGCGGAACATATTCTCCGATCGTAAGTGCATCCAACAAGGTGAAGAGTAAGGTGACAATTATATATAATTTTACTCTTCGAATTCCACCTATTGTCGTCACTGCAGACCTGGTTTCTTTTAAACTATACCTTGCTCACTTCTTCCAATTTGTCAGTGTGTACCGTCATTTTAGTTTACATACCTTTTGCATCTTCGTCTCCTCTGATCGATAATTCTAATATCTTATTTATTATCATTATGAGTTTGGAAATAACTTATATAACGGACTATTTTGATGCTTGAGTGCAGTGTCTGAGCCGTCTTAACGTGAACACTTGCCCTGGACAAGTGATAGAAACTGTCAACAAAGTGATGGTCTCTCTACTCGCGGTATTTCTGCCTCTCGATCACCGAAACCCGCTCCGTCTGTTTCACTTCTTCTTCTTCAGCCTCCCGTTTCTCCCGAAGAGCACCTCCGCACACACACCACCGCCACTATCCACTGCCCGTGTTGCCAGCCTGCCCCGCCCCCTGCGCCTCAGCCCGAACAACTTGTCAAAGGAAGACTGGGGGGGGCGGTACGCTAACTTCGTTGCCGTTAATGAAGGGCGCTTACAAAGGGATGCGGCCCTCCCAGACCAGCGCGGGCCGCGAAGACGCGCCACCCGGCTGCCTCCGCCCTCCGCCCCCCCTCCCTCCGCCCCCTCCCCGCCCTTCGCCCAGGAAGCGGCGGAACACGTGCGGCTGGCCGGCGGCCCTCTTGCGTGTCCCTGCACCCTCCGGATGCAAGACTTTTCCCTGCTTCCGCATTCTTTGCACGAAACTAGCACCGTGATTTCATGTTTGTTTTACTGTTTTTGAGACTTCCATTGTGTCCTGCTTCAACTCTTCAAAATTGTTTTTTCTTAAGCCTGGCATAGACGTAGCAAAATTTTATAGAACTGTTTCTGACAAGGAATACTTACTGAAGACAAATATTATGTAAACTGAAAATTTAAGTAATAAATATATTATTGGGTAAAAGGTCACTACAACAAATAAATAAACGAACAAGTATTAAGTTGTGAAAACTTCATCCGAATATATTTTGTCAGGGCAACTGATGTTAGTAACACACTGAACAGTTTGAAATATTTCTATGAGAGATCTCGTCCTTGAAATCATTTTCAAAGATCCATTAAGGGGAAAAGATAGATACTTCATATTACATCCGTATTCACCGTTGAGATCAGAGACAGTTTGATGGGAATGACACTTGAATATTTTATATAGGAGATGGCAGTAATGACTCTGTTTATGGAGTTCGGATGCGAATGTTTAGGACGTAATTGACAGTAAAGAAGGGAACAGAAGACAGAGCAAGTATGATGGCGAAAAC
This sequence comes from Teleogryllus oceanicus, assembly GCA_964035755.1. Lineage (NCBI taxonomy): Eukaryota > Metazoa > Arthropoda > Insecta > Orthoptera > Gryllidae > Teleogryllus > Teleogryllus oceanicus. The sequence continues at coordinate 26,900,153 of CAXIVR010000014.1, read as the reverse complement.
GTGGGTGGAGGCAAAGTCAGAGCAAATACAGATTATACGATCGAGGCGAAAAGATAGGTGAGATCGATTTGATTTGATTATTTCGTGTTTCCTGACACGTCAATTTTGATCATTAGTCCCGTTAGTGTAGTGCATGCTTTTTCTCGGGAGATGTCGGTGATCTTCCTCCGCTGGATGGCGAGATCCGGCGCCGACCTACCGTCGGGTAGTGGGGTTTCCCCCTAACCAGGACTCTCCCACCAACGGGGCACTGCCCCAGCCGGGAAAAGCTCTAAGCTCCCGACCGGCCTCCCGAATATGTGGTAGTGTAGTGCATGTTAGTGTATGTGTGTGTGTAAGGGGAGATGATAGGACAAGGAAGAGGAAGGACAGATCGCGCACGGTCCGTGGCCCGTTTGATAGGGTACTGCTCCGACATTCGCCTTGTGTTGATCGGAGAAACCACGGAAAACTACCGATCAGAGCAGCCAGCCGCTAGAATTCTTCTCCAGGCACCGACTGAATTCGACCTAACTGAAAAGCTAGTGTCGAAAATCCTGCCGCCATGGGGAGTGGGAACATAGGACCTCCCGGTCAGAGCCGCTGCAGTGATATCAGTTGATGCACTGAGCTACCGCTCCCGGTGTAGAGATCGAGAAGAAAAGGACGTTCAAATGGTAGGGAGAGGGAAGAGATGGTGTGCATGAGGGGGAGAGTGGGGACGCAGGTGGTGATGCAAGCAAAACGCAAAGGGGATGGGAAGAGGGCTAGGGCAAGGTCGAGGACGACGGCAAGGGGAGGGGGGGGCGAAGGGGTGGCGAAGGCAGAGCGATGGCGCGATGGTGTGACGAGGGACGAGAGCAAACCAAGGGGGAAAGCGAAAGGAGGGGCGAAGCAAGGACAAGGACAATGGAAGGAACAGGAGTGAAGGTGAGGGCAAGAATGAGGACTATGACAAAGATGAAAACGATGTGAAAGGAAGGGCGAGCGTCAGGGCAAATGCAAGGGAATGGACGAGGGCGAGGAAAGAGTCGAGGGCAATGGCGACCACTAGGGGGGGCGGGGGGGAGCAAGGGCGAGAGCAAGGGCGAGAGCAAGGGCGAGAGCAAGGGCGAGAGCAAGGGCGAGAGCAAGGGCGAGAAGGGCGAGAGCAGGGCGAGAGCAAGGGCGAGAGCAAGGGCGAGAGCGGGCGAGAAGGCAAGGGCGAGAGCAAGGGCGACAGGGCAGCAAGGGCGAGAGCAAGGGCGAGAGCAAGGGCGAGAGCAAGGGCGAAAAGGGGCAAGGGCGAGAGCAAGGGCGAGAGCAAGGGCGAGAGCAAGGGCGAGAGCAAGGGCGAGAGCAAGGGGCAGGAAGCAAGAGCGAGAGCAAGGGCGAGAGCAAGGGCGAGAGCAAGGGCGAGAGCAAGGGCGAGAGCAAGAGCGAGAGCAAGAGCGAGAGCAAGAGCGAGAGCAAGAGCGAGAGCAAGGGCGAGAGCAAGGGCGAGAGCAAGGGCGAGAGCAAGGGCGAGGGCGAGGACGCGAGCACCGACGGCGGTGAGGGAACGTCCCAGAGACGCCGACACGACACGCGGCTCCCCACGTGTTGTGCGCTTAATGACGCTCCAAACCGCATTAACAAGGCGCGGTCGAAGGAGACAGGAACGTTCCGGCGAATGGCGAAAACCGCTTTGAAACGTCTGCATTTTCCAGAGGCGCGCGGGCGCGGTCGCCGCCGGCCGCGCCGGGGACGGCAACGGCAAAGGTGGTGTAGGAAATGACGTGACTAATTACCTTTGAGCAGCTGGCGATGCGGACGGCGCGCGGTCTGCGGCGCAGTCCAGCACACCTGCCGTGATTCTTTACGCGCGCGCGGGGCGGCCCAGAAATTACTTTTTGACGTTAAAACACCGCCAGCGAATTGCGTGCAACGCTGCGAGAAGTAACGCACGTTGAAGCTTATAATTCTCCTTCATTTTTAATGGAACGCTGAAAGTAGTACTTTGTAGTTCTCATCGCGGATATGAATGTCAAGTCAAAAGCTGTGACATTTGTTGTGTGGCCTTTCTTTATATTCTCATGGACAATTATGTCGGTATATTACAATGATAACTATACACTTACGACTGCATAACATGTTTTGACGAAAAGGTGAAAGTGTGAAACTTATAATGAGAGAAACATACAGTGGTTTGGAATCATACCTCTTTGACGATTCATTATAAAACTGTTTTTTAACAGAAAACCTTTAGACTTGCCTATTGAATTTCATTGTGAATATTACGTGCAATAAATTGTTTTATTTGTTCGGGTACAGACATGTAAAATATGTCCACTCAACTCATAACGAGGATTCTTTTCGTGTGTTGAATACGAATCAGGCAGTTCTAAAATTGTTTTGAATTACGCTCTACTTCAACTTTGCTGTATCAAATTTCTTTCAGAATACGTAAACGGTGTTATAAATTTCAATGACTTGATCAAATTTCTTCTACGATGTATCAATTTGAATAAATGATAATAGATTTGCCATACGATATTGAATATAGTCGTTGTGTATTCGTAGGTAATTATGACTTTGCTCCTCGATGTAACGAAAAAAGAAAGCACATTCATTAATTTAAATCATGTTTCTCATAGTGACAAAATATTCACACATATCGTTCCGGTGGACGAAATTGCTAAACACTCCACTCAATTAGTGCAGTGTTTAAAAATTCTTCCTATTCTCAAAGTATTTTTCTTTGTGAAAAAAGTGAGTGAAATTAGTTTGAGGGCAATTAATTGAGAATTATTAATGAATAGTACATTATGAAACGATGATGTAATGATGGGTATTAATACATGAGTGTTATGTCACTAAACGGACGAGGAACGAGCGAGTATCGTTAACTTCAGACGAGTGTATTAATACCCATTACATCGAGTTTCATAGTTACTTTTTCTACGTTTTAAGGTAACGTTTATAAGTTAAACTTTTACATTGAATTATTTTGTAGCAGGATTCATCCAAGTCTACCTTGCGGACAGCCACCCTACCTGCCGCAGGTAGCTCTGGTTTACCAGTCCGCCTGCGAGAGAGTACAAAAGTTGCGGAATTAATTCCGAGATCACCATTTTCATTTTATTTCATATTCCTGGAGGTGCCAACCCATTTTCTCATGCACTAGACATTTAAAACTAAAGTATTAGTCTGTTTTTAAGGACAAACAGATGGCAGCAACATATAACACAAAATAACTTGCGTTCTGACCTTAACGTCAGTAAAATGTTCGCTCTACCACATTATACCATAATATTTCACGTAAAAAATACTGATAAAAGAAATTAAAATTGGCAAAGATTATATAATATTAAATTCAATTTTAATGTACACAATCGAACAACACATTTATTACACCAATTCTCAATTATTAATGAAGTGACGATGCTTGGTTTCGTAAACTTCTCTGTGATTGGTCAAGAACATGTATCATAATCTGTATCGTAATGAGTATCATTATGCAAGGGGTTGCAGCCATGAAATGGCAAAATTATACAATGGGAGTACAAAAAAGTTTTTTGTGCACCACACAATTGAAATGGCCTATGTTAATAAAAAAGTTAATTTTTTAACTAAGTTGAGTTGAAATAAAATATTATGAATATGCTTTATGAATTCCCTTTCAACACAGTTGACCTTTACTGCTAATTTAGGACAAATGACAATATTTCATTTCATTGCTGTTTACGTGAATATTATTTCAAAGATATTCTAACATGGTTTGTCTCGAAATTTATAACGTAAGGATTTCCTTCACATAATAGGGAGTTTTAGCGCCAGGCGTAAGAAGGGATCCTTAAACTCTATTGATCACGTGACTAACGATTTTATACGGTCATAATGAACAACTTTTCAGAAGAGTTTTTGCAATTGCGGCATTGCGTTATGCATTATACCAAAAGAAACGTTTCAAACGTTGACCAAAGAAGTAGCATAATATATCAGAGCGCCTAAGCTAGCGGCGAGACTTTTAAACCACGATACGGTACAACAGTATAATAAATGTACATTGTGTTAGGAGTTTTAGATTTTGTGAGCCTTTGCGATGAGTATGCAGTCTGTAATTTTCAATCGACTGTTCTTGAGAACGTACGAAATATTATCAAACAGCGTTCATTATGAGAGTAAGACCTAACCTATCCCAAAGATACGATTTGAACTTCTTTTTCGCAAATTTCTTTCGTATCACTTCTCCCACTCTTCCTGTTAATTCTTGCCAGAGTTGTGGAGTTAGTAGGGAATAATTGTATCTGCCTCACATACGAGATTCTATTTGTCAGAGATGGAAAAATCCCCAGCGTTTACTGTTTTTAGGCAGGCATTCTGCCGCTTGTAAGGTGACCGTAGAGACTCCCATAGGCGTGCACTATTTATGAAGGTATAAGGTCGTACCTTAGGCCTAAGGTAAGACGTTATGACTTAGAGGTCCGTCACGTGACTGTTAGTGCATACCGTCGCTACCTTACGCGTGGCGCTAAAACTCCCTAATAAGTGTACTTTAGCTGTTTTAAAATCATTTATAACCCCCTACGATTATTACGCAATATTTTAACCTTATTTTCTCAGAATTTCTTGTACTTTTCCTGATAATTCGATAGGTGCGTCATTGCCCAACCGGCTAGGATTACCTTTCCAGAAGCGGGATTCCTTTCCTACTTCCGGAGCGGGCGTTAAGATCCCGCCAACGCGAGTGCGCAGGTGAGCGGTTACAGCTCCGCCTGCCGTTGGGGCCGCCCGCATTGGCTGGCTTACAGAGCCACACAAAGCAGCTCGGAGCGCGGGTGGTAGACACGTGCAGAAGGGCGGAATGGAGACTGCTGCCCGGGCGAGGCGGAAAGGAGCATCGCGGGAGGCGGCGACGGTGGGTTTGTAGGGCGCGCAGTGGCGGAGGGTGGGGCGGAGGGTGGGGCGGAGGTGGGGCGGAGGGTGGGGCGAGGGTGGGGCGGAGGGCGGGGCGGAGGGCGGGGCGGAGGGCTGGGCGGAGGGCGGGGCGGAGGGCGGGGCGGAGGGCGGGGCGGAGGGCGGGGCGGAGGGCGGGGCGGAGGGCGGGGCGGAGGGGCAGGAGGGGCGGGGGGGGGCGGAGGGGCGGGGAGGAGGGAGGGGCGGAGCGGAGAGGAGGGGGCTGGGTGGTTCAGGGGGCGTGTCGGGGAGAAGAGGAGGAAGAGGGTGGATCCAGCACAGGGGCGAAGCGGAGCGTCTGCATTTACAATTCAGGAAACGCGTTTCCATCAGCCGTCTGTGTGCAGCCAAATTGAGCAGCGTTCTACCCACCGTGCTCGAGACTGCGGCGGCGGTAAATGAAGAGGCGGACGCGGAGGCAGAAGGCTCGGGGGCAGCGGAGGCGGGGAGGGGAGCGCAGGCGCGAAGGCGGAGGTAGGGCAAAGAGGCTGCCCACAAGGCGACGGCGAGGGAGAGATGAGGTGGCTGGAGGCAGCGCCGAAGGCGGAGGTGGAAGTGGGGATGGAGATGAAGGCGCAGGAGATGACAACGGGCACCGCTGGGGTGGTTGCAAGCAGTAGTAGCAGTGGCGGCTCCGGAGACGTAAGTAGGGGCGTAAGTAAAGGCGGTGGAGTGTGCTGATTTTGAAGGGGGATTACTCGGTAAGGGAAACAGCGGTTGATGTCTGTTAAGGGAAAGTGGCAAAGGCAAAGGAGAAACAAAAAAGCCGTGGAGGGGAGGATTCGAATACAAGGGCGAAGAGGAAATTTAGAGACGAGGAAGATGGTAAGGGTCCATCGAGGGCACCAGGGTGGAGACGACTGGGAGTGGGAGGAGGTATGCGAGGCGCCTGTGCGAAGGCGACTGAGACGGCTGCTGGAGACGAAGATGGCGGCGGCGGTCGATTCAGAAATGTTCACACGCTAAGGGGAACAGAAAATTAGATGATGTCGGAGGAGATGCCATGGAATGATTATGAGAGGGGAGAAATGAAGCCAGGGAAACAACGCCGTCTGGAAGCATAACAAAGAGAGAGGGGGAGATGTAGAGAAGAGGAGTAGGGAGTGAGAGAGAGAGAGACAGAGAGAGGCAGGGACGGAGAGAGAGACAGAGAGACAAAGAGAGGCAGAAAGAGAAAAAGAGACAGGGAGAAAAAAGAAAGAAAAAGAGAGAGTGAGTGAGAGAGAGAGAAAAGAGAGAGGGAGAGAGAGAGAGAGAGAGAGAGAGAGAGAGAGAGAGAGAGAGAGAGAGAGAGAGACATAATGACAGCCATAGCGACATCTGATAGGACGTAGTAACATATTCCGTCTATTTCGTTCCTTTTGTTTTTTATTAAACTACATGTCAGTTTTTTATGAGATACTGCGAAAAGAACATTATGTAGCTTCGTAAGTTTATGTGTATTCACTCACCCGTACCATCCACTTCTCCTTTAGAAATGGAAAGGAGAAAGACCGTTCAATGAAGAACGGAGTAGAAACGGCGCTCTCTTCAGGTGCCCTGCCAAACTACTCCCAGTCCTTGAAACACAAAGTCCTTTCTTATCAAATGCAGTGGGGTAGTTGCCCTATATACTTCAAGGCATCAAACTGTTCTCCAGCACCATCTAGTGTTGCTACACAGAAAGGGGAAGAATCGTTAATCACTCAGATTTGCGACAGAGGGTGCCAATGATCCTCGTAATCTGAACAATGTGTCTTGGCGTAATGTCATTCCTGGGATGGCTAAGCAGCTTCTAAACGCGCCTTAATCCGGCCTCCATCTATCATCTCGCCCCGAGGGGGACTGACCTGGAGGGCCGAGATGGTTCGGATAGCAAGAGGGGAGCGCGCTCAGGCGGAACGGGGGACAAGGGTCCCTCCAGGCCCTTTCCTCTCCCCTCTCCTCCCCCTCCCACTCCCTCTCTCCCCCACTCTACCACAGGCACGTGCTCCTCGGCGGGGGAGTGGAAATGATGATGTGAGGTTACATAACTCCGAACACTTCGGTTGAAGGTGTTTAGCTTCGAGAGGGTTCGCTTGTATAACGATTAGTGAATCGGACTGTTATATCCAAGTTCGCGGAAACAAACCTGAATCTGATCGTTTAAGGGCGAAACCCTTCAGCTCCCTTGGAATGGGAAGTAAAGCCGACTGTCCCATGTTGTAGATTTACTGCATGTAAAATATTCAGTCTAAAAGAAGCCTCTGAGCAAAATTCAAAACGTCACGCCTCGTCCCGGACAACCATGACTCCGGCCGTGGTAGCCTAGGAATCTTCATCTAAATAGATTAGTCACTCGTGTTGCTCACAGAGAGTCGACAGATTTACAGACACTTGAGGAAAACACTTTTTGGTATTAAGATCTTACCAAACGTCATAGGAGCAAAATGCCCTTGAGTATGTATTTCTTGAAATTATCAAGAGTTTCATTAAAAATTACACCAAAACAATTTAAATTATTTAAATATATTCATCATTTGTATTTTTCACAATGTATATATTTTTAAAATATATTCATGATATTATTTTAATACCTACTCGACGGAACGCAGTATCAGCTAATTGATTAGGGAAATATCAAATTTGGTGAAAATCCTCTGTACAGTTGAGGGGTTAGTGCTCTTGGCTTCTTCCCATAACTTCACATAACTTTCTCTTTTTACGAATTAGATACGGGAAACTAAGGTCGTGTGTTTATCATTAAAAAAATATTTATCTATATAGTTTCGGAAACGAGATAACATTGTAAGAAAATATTTGCACCTGCAAGATGTACGTGACGATAGGTTATCAATTCAAAATCTCATGAAAAATAATGAATTTTATGAAAGTGTTTGCTCTGTGTCAAGCAGTATTATTATGAAGATCATGAGAACAAGTCCGTTTTTTTATATTTGAAGCACGAACGCATTTACATATTGTGTAATATTGTTCTTGATGAAGTATCAATGATCAGCCCCAAGAGTCGACTGAACTATTTACTGAGAGAAATTTTGACAAATAAAGATCTAGAGATCAGTAATGTGGTCGTTGATTCTGTGTGTGGAAAAGGTATATTTTAAGGTTGGAAACGATTATTCTGTTTGCTAGAGAAATAGCGGCAAACCAACATGGTAGTTATAAATGGCGACGGTAGGTGCCAGACCCAGGCAGTCACGTCTGACATCTGATGTCTCGTAAAAGTTTCTTTGTAAATGTAAGTTGCTTAGATCATTCACTCGATTTGAGAAAAAATGTGTATGTTGGTGCGTTTGACGCTGTAAATCGTTACGCAGTGCTTCTTTGATGTATGTATCTTTGACATGACATTCCCGCCACCTACAGTCATTTACTACAATCCTCAGACGTATATTTTACACATCTTGGGGAGAGGAGGAAGCTATTCACTCAAATTTATTCTATATCTTGGAAAATTCACATTATGTATCTAATCGTACAACATCTTTTCGAGTTATTCTATATTATTTTCGTTGAAGAATTTTGATCTTCGAATATAATTAACTTCTTTAAAAAAATTGTTTTTGTCTGTTTTATTATGATGCTCATTTAAAACATTGGTATCCAGCAAATGCACTGAGATGAAGCTCTCATTGGTTTAAATGATTAGATCTAATTGTTCAAGTTCTCAACCACTAACCCTTTCACCAAAACATAAACAGTTATTGGAAAGTGCAAAAGCCCCGAAATTGAAAATTTCTAATGCTACCAAAAACTGAAAGCTCTTAAAAAGGCCCAGAAAAGAAATTGTAGAGTTGGACCCACAGAGGTTGATTTTGAAGTAATACGGTAAATATTTTACTACTAATAGGTACAAGAATTATCCAGTTTTCAAGCATCGGGGGTCTACAATATGAATTTTTCTGCCAAAAAATGGCTGTTTTTGCTGTCTTACCTAATTGTCTTAATACTACGTATGTAGTATGTAAGAAAGGAAAGAAAGTGATTTGAAGTGGTTGCAGTCGACTTAACTCAAGACATTTGGACTTGCAAATAATGCACTATAAACTTACATAAGGTTTTGAGTAGCATACGAATGTACGCAAGCAATAAATGGAAATTTTCGTTCGTATTCCGAAAGTTGTCGGCATACTCTCTCCAAGTGTTCGTTATGTTTATTCACTTCCATCCCCAAATGTTTCCAGAAATATGAATATAACTTTTACATTAACTATGCATTAACTATGGTTAGAGAATTATTTAAATTCCTAAAAAATATGCAAATATCTATTCTGAATGCAGTGACGTCTACAGAGAGATTAAATAATAGTAGATACTATTTCACTTCTTTGATATAATAGATTTAATACAATTGTGTACATAAAATTAAACAATGTGTTAATTAAAAGGCGACAACTTGAAATTATTTTTTATTAAATTAATTAATAATCATAAAAGAAGTAGGATTGAAATAAACAAGAGCAAATATTGCGACGACAAGTACTTATTAATTACTATCAACACATACAACTTACTCAATCATTGCTTATGTTTTTTCAATAACATGTGCCTTGCACATCAAATGTCAGTTCGTCGCGACAGAATAAGTCTGTATACATATCCGATTCTGTATTAATACAAACCTCAGACAAAATTTGTCAGTTTTGGAACATTTTCGTCACAGAAACGGAAAATTATACATTGCTTTACATATTTGATTTGTTGTCATTTTAATTTTTTATTTTTTTTTATTTTTTCGAATTTCCACACTTATTTATATTCCACGCAAACGAAAATGAAGGAATATACCTAGTATCCTCAGATAATTTTAATTAAAAAAGATTTTCTCTTTTATTCTAATGCAATTTCTAACTTGCTAAACGTTTCCATTTTTAACAAGAATATTTATATTTATAAACCTCTTCATGTCGTCGTTTGCATTTATGTCATAAACGACCCGTCTGCACATACTTACCCGGAGTCATAAATCTGTTTAATGGGCTTTCCTCATTCGTGAATAACTCGTAAATGCAGTATTCTATGTCGTAAAATCACGTTAACGGGGAAACGCCAAACACAATGATCTCATAAGGTGTTTAAATGTGAGTTATAATGTTCGCATATGGGTAATATTTTATAATTTGATTACAGAAAAAAGCAATATTTTAAACTATGATTTATATTCTTATATTGATATAATTGCATAAGTTCATTGATAGTGTAAAAAATTTCAACGTTTCTTCTTGTAAACGTTACAGTGCAATACATTTCCATACACTTCCAATAAATAATGAAGTTTTATAATTTTGAAGTAACATTTTGAGAAGTTACTCACACTTTTTGAAAACGCACCAAGAAGGTGCAGTCTGAATCAATAAACTTGTAGAATAACATATAATCACTAGCCAATACGTGATTGCCCCGTGCAAGCGCCTACCAGTCGTCGGCCAGGTCAGGTCGCATCGCTCCAGCCGATCAGAGCGGAAGAGCGTTCACGATTGCAGTTCCGGTTCCGATTCTGACGGATTTCCACACTATCTACTTAGATATATCGAATTCAACCTGCAGAGAGGTAACATCGATGACGATGTTTTAAAACTATTCATATTTTTATTTAAAAAAATTATGAATGTAACATCAATTTATTGGAGCTGACAATTTTTAACATCGATGTTTCGTGTTGAATGTTTTTAGTGGGTTATATTTTATTCCTGAATAAAAATTATAATACAAAACTAGAACAATTTTGCAAATATTCCTAAATTGAACATTCTTCAAGGAAAGAAACGTCGAATTTTTGTTGATAAAATTAGTGTATAGTTTTTATATTATCAATGAAAACCACCACCGTGAAATAAAATCGCCTCCCCAGTCTGTGGACACTGATATTACTAAAATAATTTTAGCCATCCATGTTTAAAAGCGGTTGGTTTTCAGTCGATGTACGAGTGTTTTATAAATCGATTTTAAAAATTTGTACATCGATATTTTAAAACATCGCTGTTTTGTGGTCGATGCAGGTCACGGGCAGCTGGCATCGATTATTTTCCCCGGCTGCTCTGCATAGTGCTCGCAGAATGTCTGAGCAGTAGCTAAAACACCCTGGTCACGGCACACACTATGGATCCATCCTGGTTCTTGTCTCATCGGCATAGGTGGCTCAGGGAATCAATAAATATCACTGCAGTGCCCCTATCAGGGAGGTTCTAAAGTTCTAATCCAGATGGTGACAGAATCTTCGACGCTATTACACACAGCTAGGTCGAAACCGTTTTCTCTGGGAGAAATTTACAGACGAGCTGCTCTGACGGAAGTATTCCGTCGCCGCTCATATTAGCACCTGGCAAATGCGTGACCCTAACCAACGGGCGGATATACTACGCGTAATATGTCCTTCCTTTTCCTTCTAATATCCTTCCCTCACATGCACTACACTACCTCACATGCTGATTCCAGTCAGGAGCTTATGCTTGGGTTTTAGTACCGTCGCCGATGGCAGTAGTTCATTCCTACACCTCCCGCTTTATAAAATGAATATTTTTAATTAATTCGCGAACGTCCTTCTCAACGGGGCTCATGGTCTCAAATAAGTGCTTATCACTGTTATAAAGATTCATTTTATCAGGCAGGAGGTGTACAAATGACCTAAGGTCATCCAATTTTAAACTCTTAAGCTGTTAAAATCAACAATAATATTCATAATTGACTCTCAGCTGCCAAGATGAGATTTCTGTAGCTGAAGCCACCCGCTTCGCCACGAACATTTAGCGAAAGAACCATGAGCTACAACTTTCATTGACAGACTATGTCAGAAACGCGGATCTGAACGTAGCCTTTGAAGCCTTAGAAGGGGAGCTTTGCACTCTGTGCTTTACACAGAGGACTATTGAATTTGTCGAGTGGAAGCCGACACATTAACACACTTGTTACCACCATAGCTTCTGACGCTGCCCTTCCTGGTGCCGGAGCCCCGGTGTGGCGTGTGCGCAGGCGCAGAGGCACTCGGCCGCCGTGCTGGGCGCGCTGCTGCCCTTCCTGTCTGTTGTGCTTGGCCTGAAGCCCGGTGTGGCGTGTGCGCAGGCGCAGAGGCACTCGGCTGCCTTGCTGGCGCCTGCTGCCATTCCTGTCTGTTGTGCTTGGCCTTGAGAGCGCCGGTGCTGCGTGTGCGCAGGCGCAGAGGTACTCGGCTGCCTTGCTGGTCGCACTGCTGCCCTTCCTGTCTGTTGTGCTTGGCCTTGAGAGCCCCGGTGTGGCGTGTGCGAGGGCGCAGAGGCACTCGGTTGCCGTGCTGGTCGCGCTGCTGCCCTTCCTGTCTGTTGTGCTTGGCCTTGAGAGCCCCGGTGCGGCGTGTGCGCAGGCGCAGAGGCACCCGGCCGCCGTGCTGGTCGCGCTGCTGCCCTTCCTGTCTGTTGTGCTTGGCCTTGAGAGCGCCGGTGCTGCGTGTGCGCAGGCGCAGAGGCACGCGGCCGCCGTGCTGGTCGCACTGCTGCCCTTCCTGTCTGTTTGTGCTTGGCCTTGAGAGCCCCGGTGCTGCGTGTGCGCAGGCGCAGAGGCACCCGGCCGCCGTGCTGGGCGCGCTGCTGCCCTTCCTGTCTGTTGTGCTTGGCCTTGAGAGCCCCGGTGCGGCGTGTGCGCAGGCGCAGAGTCACCTGGTCGCCGTGCTGGGCGCGCTGCTGCCCTTCCTGTCTGTTGTGCTTGGCCTTGAGAGCCCCGGTGCTGCGTGTGCGCAGGCGCAGAGGCACCTGGCGCCGTGCTGGCGCGCTGCTGCCCTTCCTGTGTGTTGTGCTTGGCCTTGAGAGCCCGGTGCGGCGTGTGCGCGGGCGCAGAGGCCCCCGGCCGCCGTGCTGGGCGCGCTGCTGCCCTTCCTGTCTGTTGTGCTTGGCCTTGAGAGCCCTGGTGCTGCGTGTGCGCAGGCGCAGAGGCACCCGGCCGCCGTGCTGGTCGCACTGCTGCCCTTCCTGTCTGTTGTGCTTGGCCTTGAGAGCCCCGGTGCTGCGTGTGCGCAGGCGCAGAGGCACCCGGCCGCCGTGCTGGCGCGCTGCTGCCCTTTCTGTCTGTTGTGCTTGGCCTTGAGAGCCCCGGTGCTGCGTGTGCGCAGGCGCAGAGGCACCCGGCCTCCGTGCTGGGCGCGCTGCTGCCCTTCCTGTCTGTTGTGCTTGGCCTTGAGAGCCCCGGTGCGGCGTGTGCGCAGGCGCAGAGGCACCCGGCCGCCGTGCTGGGCGCGCTGCTGCTGGCGCTGCCCTTCCTGCCCGCCGGCTTGGGGCGGAGGGGTCTCCCCCCGGGCTGCGCGGGGCGTGGGGGGCGGTGTCAGGTGAGCTACCGGGGCGGGGAGGTGCGGCGGAGGCGCGGGCGCGCCAGTCTGGTGACGGCTGGTGACGGGTGGTGTCGCTTGGTGCCGCAGGGCGGGGCTGCGAGCGCTGCCGCACAACGCCAAGATGCACTACAACTTCGCCAACTTCCAACGCGACGAGGGCAACATCGAACTCGCCACCGCGCATTACAAGGAGGCCCTCAGGTGAGTGCCCACATACAGTACCCCTCTCCATCTCTGTTCCAGAGGTAGTCCCTCGGCTCGTCTCAATATGGAATTAGAAAGAGGCCCTCAGGTGAGTTTGCACAGTGAGTTCCTCCTTCATCACCACCTCAGTGACAGTTCCGCGACGTGTCTCAATGTGGGATGAAAAGAGGCTGTCTGGTGAATTTGCACACCCAATGCCGTGCCCCATCTCTGTCACAGGGACAGCCCGTCTCCACGTTTGAATGTAGGATTAGAAGGCCCTTTGGTAAGCCTTCAGCGAAAACATGCAGACACAGTGCCTCCCTCGACCGCCTTCAGTAAAACAGCGCCATATCTCGCCCCGTAGTCGCATTGCATCGACGTTTTCAGGAGAGTCACCTACAGCCAATTGCAGACGAAATAAATGAACTGTAGTTGCTATATTTGTGACGCCAAATTCGTGGCCCCAAAATGCCAGAAATGATGTCACTCTCCATTTGCTATGCTAGAGCCGCTGGCATTTGCGTGCCTTTCTCCCTTCCCTGCATGTCGCGTCAAGTAGACGAGCATTGTGCACCCAAGACGCACATTGATAACCCAGGGTATAAATTGACCCAAAGCACCGACATGGCCGCGCTCTTTAGCAACCCTGTGCTCACATGAACCAATCAAATCGCTAGGCACTATGTAATGTTTGTTTACATCCTGTAAGTGTCAGTCATAAGAAGGATCAATGTAGGTGCTCTTTTTATAAATTCGAATGCCAGTCAAATATATCTTACCTTTTCTCTGCATCTTACTTTCGCCAAATAAATTTATGATGGGGCTTATTAATTGACTAGCTTTACCATCCGTTCATTTCCTCCCTAACCTTCCCGCAGTCTGCATTCGTACAGCGTATGATCAAAATGGCGTCATACTTTGACGACTTTCCCGGAACGTACGCGTTTAATCTGTGTTACATGGGTAAGTACTAATTTTAAATAATTATTTTATTGTTCACTAGTTTATATATGATTTTGTTGACGTTGATAGATGTGTAATTTGTTTATGTACTTAAAATTAAAGAACCACTGAGGATGGGAAGAGTGTTCCCGAAACACGTGTCTGGCTATTTGTAATCATATTAAAATTACATTTAATACTATTATGATAGACACATCATTGGCCCCAGATAGTTTATCATGGAGTACCACAAAATCTCCGCTGCCACCACAAAATTTTTCTCCTTGCTTTTACGTAGAACTTTGATAAAATGTGATTCCTAAGAAACCACTTTAAAGCTTAGGACAGGAAACTTGAAAGAGTATTGTGCGAATTTCTTGATACAGTATTTCTTTAGCAAATTAATTGAGCATTAAAATGTTTAATAATCGTGTGTTAGTTTCTAAATAAATCGTGATAATTCCACATAAAGTATTACATATCAGTTTCTTTTCGTAAATATTTCTTCGCATTAAACCATTAACGGATGAAGTGATTTTTTGAAATATTTAAAAAAATCAATTTATAATAGTGTTATTTATGTTTATAATAGTGAATATCATGCTTGTCGAATAGCCTAGTGATTACAGGGATACCGCCCTTATGGGCCTCAGACGCATGAGTAACTGGCCCACCCCAATAAGGCAAATGGTCTAATGCGGAGTTAAGGAGCGGAGACTACAGTCAAGGAACTCTTAAGTGTTGGGAGGCAGTATATTAAGAATCACGGTATTTGATGAAAGTGGGTGCGTCTGACAGTAACCGAAAGGTTAAATTTGACAACAATGATGACGATGGTGGTGATGGTAATGATGTTAGTTTATCATGATTTAAAAGTCGTATATTTTTATAGACAGTTTTTGGGAAATACTCCGTTATATTCAGTGGATCTATGCACTGAGGTCTTGTGGCGCATAAGCAGGGCGCATGGGCGAGCATATTCTGGCGTTGAATAAACGCGTTTTGTTGAGGACGCCGAAGACAGCTTTCAACAGGATATGGGGGTTATAACTTACAGTTAACACATCCTGTTTGTTGGTTGGTTGGTTAGTGATTTCGGGCGTGTCAGCAGTTTAGGTCGTTAGTCCCGTAAGTGTAGTGTATGTCCTCGGGAGATAGCGGTGATCTTCCCCCGCTGGATGGTAAGATCCGGCGCCGACCTACCACCGGCTAGCAGGGTTTCCCCCTAACCAGGACACTCCCACTAACGGGGCACCGCACCAGCCGGGACAAGCTCTAAGCTCCCGACCGGTCTCCCGAAACATGTGGTAGTGTAGTTATTGTTAGTTTAAGTTAGCACATCCTGTGAAAACAAGGACCAAGACACACATTTGAATTGTACCTTCAGGTACCAAGGAATTGCGTGAATCCTGTAGGATGAAGAATCATATTTTATCTTCTTAAATTTCTTTAGTTTCCTGTTACGAACTTTAACTTATGTCCTTATTACTTTTGTTCTGACCAAAGATTAATCTTCTGAAATCGAACATCAGTGCCTTGTTTTCAGTAACATTTTTCTTGGTATTTTTGTCTATACTTTCGCATCCATGGAAAAATTGAAGCAAATATTACATGAGTTCATAGAAAAAGTGAATTAGTTTTCCTATGCATCAGCCATAGATTTATAATGACGACACAGGCATCCACGAAGAAAGGAAACACTGACACATTTTCTCTATTTCTTGTTCTGTATGTCCGTACAGGTAGGTGCGTTCTGCCTACGCCTTCTGTAGATTTGTTCTGAGACTTCAATATAATAGGTTGTGAAACAAATATATTGTAATATTTTCAATATATTTAGCATCAGGTATCATTAACTGTGCTGAAATAACATTCAAGAAAAGGTTAAAATGAAGATTACTCTCACACGCCGAGTTTTGCAAGTGAACTCGCCGCAAAATACCAGATGAAATGGACGGCTAAATGTTTCAAGAACAATAAAAGTATGGGAAAGCAAAGATATTGCACATTCTATATTTTCGCAATAAATACACATCTAAAATACAAAAAAATGTAACATATCATGTCTCACGGACATTTTAATTCAATAACTTACACTTCGCAAGAAGTCAAATATTATTCTCGCTATATTGACTGTAATTTGATATTGTTGGTGATATTTACATCATTTCCCTATAAACACACGAGTCAAATTAGCTCCTAAGTTCACGTTTAACATTCAATAAAAGTAAACATATGACCATAAAATGTAGAACCACGTGCAGAAGATAGTTACGATTTCTTCAATTTTTGATATGTAATGTCTAATATTTCAAAAATGGCAGTAGACGACATAGAGAAGACAATGGCTGGATGTCAGATACCTTCCGGGACTTGGAACAGTACGGAAGAGTGGAAGAAGAAAATAGGCGCCTAAGATCCACCTGAGGGTCAACCAAACGGCTAAGAAGAAGAAGAAGAAGAAGAAGAAGAAGAAGAAGAAGAAGAAGAAGAAGAAGACGTATTGTCACATTGTTTGCGGCGAGGCTGATTATCGTTCAATTTTTGCGTTGTTAACTTTATAAACATTAGATGACAAATTTTCTGGTTATTTTCGAAGTGTCATGTCTTAGTGTTTTTGAATTATCTCTTCTGAATAGATTTTATGTATGGGAATAATATCAACGATATCTGTCATATTAAACTATTTTCGCACCGCAGTTTATTTATTAGGGGTATACAAATAATCTTATTATACAAGTGAAGAAATAAATATATATTCAAAATAAATTCATAATACAACTCAAAAACTCCCGCGAGTGGCAGTGCATGGCGAAATATTTTCTCTCCACATCCAGCGTAAAGGAGACAATGTCCACACATAAAACTCCCAAACGCTAAAACAATATACCAAAATACCAGCCACACGCATAACGTACGATCGTCATTATACGGTTTTCAGCAGATACGCAAAACATCACATGAGTAATGAAGTGTCAGTCCTGGAATATTTCTTTGCAAAGGCGCCGTTGTTTCCAAATATCGGTTGAAACCTGTACGCATCATTTTTTGCGGCGGCGGGCGCTTTCACAAAGCGAGCGCGCGCGGGCGAGTGGGGCGGCGAGGCGCGGTTTTTCACATCGCGGAAGCGGCCTCGTCGCGTATCAGCGGTTAATGCAGGCGACGCATTAAATTTATATACTTTCATTACGGAGACCTTGTCCCGCGATGACCTATTTGCGCGTCGCGCCACGTGAGGCCGGCGGCGGCAGGGGCCCGGGGGGGGGGGCGAGCGCGGCGAGAATTCAATCATTTGCGGCGCGCAGGATGTCCTCCCGCCAACGTTATTTATGAGACCGTTTGCGGGCGCAGCGGAACCGGCCGCGGCGGGACACGACACGGCGGGACGCGGCGGGGCGCGGCCGGGACAGCACAGCGGGACGCTGCGGGCGGGGAGCTGCGGTCGCCGTGCTAAGGGAGGGGCGCTACGGTAGGTGACCCGACGGGTGGGGGCACTACGGGAGGGGGCGCTACGGTAGGAGGCGCTACTGTAGCGGACGTTACGGAAGGGGGTGCTACGGGTGGGGCGCTACGGTAGGGGGTGATGCGGTAGGGGGCGCTACGGTAGCGGACCTTTCGGAAGGGGGCACTACGAGTGGGGTGCTAAGGGAGGGGGCTCTACGGTAGAGGGCGCTGCGGGAGGGGGCGCTATTGGCGGGGCGGAACGGGTAGGTCACTGCAGGCGTCGTGGAGCAGCGCGGGGTTGCGGGGAGAACACGTTAGGGTGCAACGAGGCGCGGCTGACACGGCTGGTGGCACCTGGGGTGGCGGGGGCGGTGAGAAGGCGGTTGGCACTTTCGGGGCCCCACAGGGGGCAGATGGTCGCAAGATCCAAGGCCCTTGGTGGACTTGGAAATGTCCCGTACCTGGAGTTTTAGCTGGTAGTCATCTTGTTAGTATCAAAGTTAGTATCAAAGTCGCCGAGATCGCCTGGTGACCACCAATTGCCCCGTATCTGGTGAGCCTTGAGCAAGTTCGGGTGAGGTACTTTTTGATTGATTGATTTTTTCGTGTTTATTTATTTATTTATTTATTTTTACGTCAAAAAATTAAAAACTGCGTATGACGTGCTATGGGGAAAAGTGAATTGTGTGCACATTTTCAAAATTCTGTGATCCCTACACTAAGTCATATACTACTTAAATTTTGAATTTTGAAAGGGAGAAAAAAAAACAAAAACTTCCATGTAATAAAATCTATTTTCAAGGATAAATAAGCAATAAATTTTGGCTCTTATCATGTTGTGCTTCGGAATAACACTTCCTACCGCGACAACATGGAAACAATAATTTGAATAATTGTATTTCCCACTGAATTCTAGAAGACGTGCCAGAAAATGAAGTTACATTTATGTCCAGAAGCAAAACAAGGGGCCATTTGCTCAATAGATCAGGGAAACTGGACGAAAAACCTGATCGAGATGGGCACGTCAACTGCTTTGGTCATTAGTCCCGTTAATGTAGTGCATGTTTTTCTCGGGAGATGCGCGGTGATATTCCCCCGCTGGATGGCGAGATCCGGCACCGACCTACCGTCGGCTAGTGGGGTTTCCCCTAACCAGGACTCTCCCACCAGCGGGGCACCGCCCCAGCCGGGACAAGCTCTAAGCCCCTGACTGATCTCCCGGAATATGTGGTAGTGTAGTGCATGCTAGTGTAAGTGTGTGTGTAAGTGGAGAGGATAGGACAAGGAAGAGGAAGGAAAGATCACGCGCGGTCCGTGGCCCGTTTGTTAGGGTACTGCTCTGGCATTCGCCTGGTGTTGATCGGAGAAACCACGGAAAACTACTGATCAGGGCAGCCGAGCACTAGAATTCTCCTCCAGACAGTGACTGAATTCGACCTAGCTGAAAAGCTAGTGTCGAAAATCCTGCCGCCTTGGGGAGTTGGAGCCTATGACCTTCCGGTCAGAGGCACTGCAGTGATATCAGGTGATGCACTGAGCTACCGCTCTCGGAGCGAGGGACTTCCCAGACCCACATACAAAAGTTCGACGGGGAGCTCAATCTCTCCCTGTCAGGTGACCCACATTCCGGCGATACTCACGTCGAGAGCTGCAGTATGGAGGCCGTGAGGTGGGGGGTTGAAAGCCTAGTGCCACCCGGGGCTCTGTCTGGACGACCCTCAGAGAGGCTCTCGGTTGCTGCAGTGCCCAAATCTCGCAGGTATTTGAGGAGGGATTCGTCCCGAAGTCTTGTGTGTCGCTTAATTCGACTACAGTAGCTAGTAAAGCCTGAAAGCTAGTAGCTGTGAAGCTGGCAGGCTTAAATGTTGATAAGCCAGTGATGGGCACGGCGTTCCGAAGAGATCCGGATTCCAGCGTGGGAGCGTACTTGTGGCTTGAAGGGGGTGGAGATTGAGGGTGCAGGGGTGGGCTGGCCAAATTCTCACAATGCGTGAAGGTAGAACAAGTTTGTTATTGGTTTGTTGCTCACGCAAGGTGCCGGGTGATCAGAATAAAACGCAACCCACAGCAGGCAGAGCGAATTTTTTCTCTGAAACTTGCCCGGCACTCTTTAAAAGGTTGCGTTCGGAAATACTCCTACGTCACGAAACTGTGTTGCTCTACGCTGAGGCGCATTGTAAGTTAACTGTGAAAGAAGGAAACTATGAATGAAGACGCGGCCTGTTTTGTTTTGAGCAGGTGTGATCCCCACCACAGGAAGGGGGTGAGTGAAATGAAAAGGGTGGCGGTGAATGGAGTGTCGCTGAGATGCAGTCGAAGGCTGTCCCAGAAGCAGTGTTGCAAAACTTTCACTTTTCTTTCAGTGCCTTGAACAGCAGGGTTGCGTTTTATTCTGATCACCCGGTATATACAGCACTTTGCGGTGTCTCTCGAGAATGCGCATTATCAGAAGTGTTTCAAATTGAGTGATTAAAAACCTGAAATGTATTATGGATAGAGTCAATTGATGTGTAATTCCTTCTACAAGTGCATAAATGAAAAGTTTCAGTTCAGCATGACAACTGGTGACTTGTTTCTATGACATTTAAATTAGAATTTCTATTGAATTCATAAAATGTCTCTGATTATATGAAAGTTGTTTCAAACGCTGAACAGCATTGAATGTAAAAAGCAATCAATTATTATATTTTATTTTTTAAATTATAAATTATACGTGACTCTTTTGTTATGAAATATTATTATAAAGATGTTAGCGTGCTCTAATTTTCGTTGACGTGTTATTGATGTCAGTTTCTCTTCTTTAAATAGTGTCTCCTTGTGGCGAATATCACTAATAATAATGTAAATATGCTAAACAATAATAACAACAAAATACGATGTATTTAATATCGAACAACAGGGTGAATTCTGACTACACGAGTCTCACAGCAATATCGTGTCCATATTTGTGCAGTGAAAATTGCATAAATCATTTTATGCGATTATCATTAGCAATGAAATGTTCCATGACGAAGGTAATCAGTCTTTAATAATACCCAGTTGTTTTGTGTTTTATCGCATTAGCTCTCATTAATAGCGGCCAATTGTAGTACAAAGAACACAATTACGTTTCTATTGTAAAATCTCAGTTCCTGTAACTATTTTATGTAATAATACTGTTCATATTTTATATGAAATATACAATTTCGAGTGAGAGTGAAACTCTTCAGAATATGTTTAATGAACAAACTTACATAACAATAGAAAGTTCTATGAAAATTAATTTAACTGTTTGAATCGTCATTTATCAAAACGTAAGGTAGAGTTGGTACGCATGACATTGATGGCTAATAAGTTCTCATGCGGTAATATGATTTATCTATTTAGTTTTTCAGATATCAAGAAATATAATATTAATTGCCTGCAAAACGTAATGAGAATTACGTTTCTACTGTATATCCACTGTATATACCACCATAATATCCACTGTTTTGTATAATTACACAGTGGACACCCTTAACTATTTTGCAGAGATCCCTGGCGGCAAGCCACAATGGGAAAAGCTCAGTCGAATTCCAGGAAAATAATACTCGCCCCAGAGCGAGCACCTAAGCTTTCCAGGGGCCCCAGAGCGAACACCTAAGCTTTCCAGGGAGATTTTACTCGCCCCAGAGCGAACACCTAAGCTTTCCAGGGAGAGTTAACTCGCGCCAGAGCGAACATCTAAGCTTTCCAGGGATATTTTACTCGCGCCAGAGCGAACACCTAAGCTTTCCAGGAGATTTTACTCGCGCCAGAGCGAACACCTAAGCTTTCCAGGGAGATTTTACTCGCGCCAGAGCGAACACCTAAGCTTTCCAGGGAGATTTTACTCGCGCCAGAGCGAACACCTAAGCTTTCCAGGGAGATTTTACTCGCGCCAGAGCGAACACCTAAGCTTGCCAGGGTGATTTTACATGCCCCTCCTCATTGGGTTGCACTAATGCCCCATGAGGCTTGCATCTTAGTACACGGAAAAGCGAGTACGTTCAAAACGTCTCCCCAAATTGAGCCTGAGTAGGGCCACTTCGCCAAATCGACAAACACACACACAGGCAGACTTTTGTCAATTGATTTTCCGGTATGAAGATCTCACAAAACATGCATTCAAGAGGAAGTAATTTACAGAACACAATTCTACTCTTTTTACGATGTAAGAGCAACAAAGTAAAAGGAACTAGTTTTGAATGATTTCTGAAAAAGTGTTCGAGAGTTTATATGATGTCCCTCAAAATTAATTGGCAAGGATACGAATCGAGCTAGTATTGTAGAGGATAGTCATTTAGAAAAAAAATCGATCAACGGTTTGTGCACTAGTGTTGTGTTGGACGGTCAGTTGGACGTCAAAGTTCGTTCGTTTCAAAAAATAAACAATACATTTGTGATTACAAGTGATCCTAAACCTTGTTTTGTATATATATCTCGACATCGATTTTCGCATCATTCTATACCAACATTTTTACTACGTACGAAACCTAAGGTACAGTATGTGTTCGCTTACGGAAAAATGCATATTTTTGCCTTTAATAATGTAGGGTCAAAATAATTTTATACTATTAAAATTTTAAAAACTTCAAACGATTACTGAAAGATATTTATTGTAGTGCATTGAATAAAAGGAGTTAAATAACTTTGAAGATATTTTTTGACAATTTTGAAAATATCTTCATGCAAAGCATCTTCCGTGAAGATCGATAGGGGATACCGATTTCTGAAAATCCTGTTTTAGGTGCAAGAGGTGTCAATGGGCAGACTGATGGACAATTAGGTAGGCAGACTATTTAAACAGATTATTTTCATTAGAAGTATATATTAAGTCAAAACCTCAAAATACGAGTTTTGTCGAAAGCATATCTCATAGAAAAG
Organism: Teleogryllus oceanicus; assembly: GCA_964035755.1. Lineage (NCBI taxonomy): Eukaryota > Metazoa > Arthropoda > Insecta > Orthoptera > Gryllidae > Teleogryllus > Teleogryllus oceanicus. The sequence goes on along the minus strand of CAXIVR010000014.1, from coordinate 26,877,529 downwards.
GTAATTCTGTACTTGGTAGGTGTAAATTCAAGAAAACTTCATTTCTTGGCGCTAGGACTCTGAGCATATTTCTCTAACTGTAAATTTGCACTTTTTCTGTAGCATTAATTCGTTTTATCTATCCTCTTCGTCTACAAAAAAGGTAATTTAACATAACATTTTTTTCTGAAACAGAAACTCCCCAAAACATGTACATCTTGGCATAGATTCTTTTGAGCTACTAACTTCTACAATACGATGATTCTCATTTGTAGAATACGCAGAAGTGCGAAAGAGTGGGCTAGTACTTAGGTACATAGTGTATCTAAATATAAGAAAAATATTAATAAATTCAAAATATACAAATTAAATTATTTTACATACTATTTCTCATGTGGTTTCACACATGCATGTCAGCTTCCAAACATGCGCAATGAAAAAAAATATTGATCGAAAGCAAGTGTTTGCGGGCAGAATAAAATCTGTAAAGAAAGTTGCAAATTCAGAAGCATGATCAATAATCAATATTTCATGAGGATAATCAGAAACAAAGGTCACATTTCGTATAATTGGTACTTTTCGAAAGCTGTCAAAATTTTTCTAATAAAATCAAATCGTTCCGTCCACCGCCTCGCATATTAACGAATTACTACAGGGAAATCAGCCCTAGCGAAACATTTAATTTTGAAGTATCGTGCCATATCAACTGAACGGAAACACAATATTCAGTTTCCCGTGTGTTGTTTGCGCACCCTGGTCAAGCCAAGCAAAAATCTGCGTGACGTTTCATTAAATCTTGCGCGCCCGTACTTTACGAACGCAGCATAAATGCGGGTTTTTGGTGGATGATAATATTATTGATTCGCATTTAGCTGTTCAATCACATAACTAAATTACCGGATGTGCGGCGGTGCCTTTCCTGCCGGTCACGGTCGACCCGCATCCCCCGCCGCCGCCCCTCCTCACCCCCTCCTGCCCAGGCTCCCGCATCAGCCCGCAGCACACCCGCCGTGCCACGCCACGCCACGCCACACAGCGCCACTGCGTGCCACGCCGCGCCACGCCGCGCCACGCCGCGCCACGCCGCGCCACGCCGCGCCACGCCACGCCACGCCACGCCACGTCACGCCGCGCCACGCCGCGCCACGCCGCGCCACACAGCGCCACTGCGGCCACGCCGCGCCATGCCGCGTCACGCCACGCCACGCCGCGCCACGCCGCGCCACGCCGCGCCACACCGCGCCACGCCACACCGCACCACGCCGTGCCACGCCACGCCACGCCACCGCCACGCCACGCCACACAGCGCCACTGCGTGCCACGCCGCGCCACGCCGCGCCACGCCACGCCACGCCGCGCCAAGCCGCGCCACGCCGCGCCGCGCCGCGCCACGTCGCGCCACGTCGCGCCGCGCCACGCGACCCGCACGGTTCTTCTACGGGCCACTGCAATGCAAGGATTGGGGACATACACTGCACGCCTGTCATTCACCTACCATTTACACTAGAGCCGATATCGTCCGAGCTCTCTCCCTACCTCCTCAAACGACGAGTTCAGTCACCAGTGACGCTCGCAGTGGCATGCCTGTCACTCACCTACCATTTAGACTAGTGCCGATCGCGTCGGAGCTCTCTCCCTGTCAAGAGGAGCGGTGGCTCAGTGCATCAACTGATGTCAGTGCAGCGCCTCTGACCGGGAGGTCCTAGGTTCGAGTCCTGACGGCGGCGGGATTTTCGGCACTAGCTTTTCAGCTGGGTCGAATTCAGTCGCTGTCTGGGGGAGAATTCTAGCGGCCGGCTGCTCTGATCGGTAGTTTTCCGTGGTTTCTTCGATCAACACCAGACGAATGCCGGAGCAGTACCCTACCAAACGGGCCACGGACCGCGCGCGATCTGTCCTTCCTGTACCTTGTCCTATCCTCTCCCCTTACATACTCACTTATACTAACATGCTCTACACTACCACATAATCCGGGAGACCGGTCGGCAGCTTAGAGCTTGTCCCGGCTGGGGCGGTGCCCCGCTGGTGGGAGAGTCCTGGTTAGGGAGAAACCCCAGTAGCCGACGGTAGGTCGGCGCCGGATCTCGCCATCCAGCGGGGGAAGATCACCACCATCTCCCGAGAAAAACATGCACTACACTCACGGGACTAATGACCAAAGCAGTTGACGCGCCCGGAAACATGAAAAAATCAATCAATCTCTCCCTGTCTCCTCAACAGACGGATTGAGTCTCCAGTGAGGCCCGCAGTGGCACTCCTCTCACTCATCTACAATTTACACCGGAGCCGATCGCGCCCGAACTCTCCCGGCCTCTTCCGAACCGACGCTGAGTCACCAGCGAGGCTCGCAGTGGCACGCCTGTCACTCGCATATCATTTAGACTAAAGCCGATCGCGTCCGAGCTCTCCCCTGCCTTCCCAATCGACGGGCTGACTGAGACATCACGCAGGGACGCAGGGCATGGCGTGCCCGTTAGGCAACACTCTTGAGCGGCGCCCGCCATCACCGTCACCCAACCAACTCACCTTTGTACGTTACTTGACTTTGGACGTTATTTGTAACTCTGTGTTCAATGTAATAAACTACGTTTTCCCCTCTTCTTTACTTCATTAATTAAATTCTACTTTCAAAGCGAAGATTTCGTGGAGTGTTTAATTCATTTGATGTATCTATATTTTTATTTTTATTTTATTTATTTTACGTAAAAAACAGTTAAATATTGCGTATGACGTGCTATGGGGAAAAGTGAATTGTGTGCACATTTTCAAAATTCTGTGATCCCTACACTAAGTCATTCTTGTTTAGATTTACGTATCTCACATATTACGCACACAAACCTGGTTGTACCAACTTATGAAATGGTGCCGAATGAATTAGAAATAGTTGTCATTACTACACAATGATAAGAGAAACAATGGACAATAGTTGACGACATTTCTGCGGAAATTCAGATTGCTCCAGTGTTAGAAATAGTAAAGTGATAAAAGACAAGAGGCAAGTTGCTCTCCTAATTATTATCTCTGACGTATTCAAATGCATGCATGTAGATAAGACGCCTGCTCTTCAGATTCTGAGAAAATATACTATTCTAGACTTCCTCTAAATAGGTGGTTAGTTACAAACTTTTCCATCTTCTTCAATTCCCTAGTAGTTAAAAAGTTCTCAGAATTGTTGTAAAGAGAAAATGATGTGTAAGAGCCCCCAGTTGCGTGGAGCAGTTACGCGCGTAGGAAACGCGCCGTGTTCGTCGCTCGTCGCGACGCCGCTCGCAGCGCTAGCGACGGCTCCTCCGGGAGGCTGCGCGTCGCCTCGAGATAGATCCATCACACGGCGTATTAAGACGCGCGACGCGCCCTCCAATGTTCTGGATGATTCCGCGGAAATCGGGCCGTCGCGCCACCATAAATCTGTATTACACGGCCGAGGCCCCGGCGGCGCGACGCTCTGCCGTGGCCACGCCCCGCCCCCGCCCACGCTCTCTCAGTCCCCGCCACCACGCCCTCCCACGTCCCCTGTCCCCGCTCACTTCCCTCGAGCGATCACATCGAGTCCACGCCTCGGCCCCCTTAATGGGTGTCTCACACTTCCTTCTACCACTCTCACCCACGTCATTTCTCTTTTCACTCTCTTGCTCTTCTCTCTCTTGCTCTCTCTCATGTTCTTACTCTTTTTTTTTTTTTTCCCTTTTTTCTCTCTCTCTTTGACTTTGATAACAATATAGAGTTGAAATCGTGATGTTTTTCTAAAATTTGCAGGAAACAAAATATAAATATACGAAATTCAGTGGAATAATCGATGTTCGTAGCTTAGGTATTAGACGTGCAAGTTACCAAATCCTTATATAGTATTTTAGAAACTTGCTTCCATCCGTCCGTCCAGCACTTCGGTTACATCCCTTCTCGTCCAACAATCGAGACAAATGAGCTATCATTTGATACGCCTTGGTCGCCTAGTAGGGAACTGGTAATTTGTATGCGAATCCATCCAGAAGATTCTATGAATTTTTCCAAAAACGTTTTTTATGTAATTGGCGCAAAGAAAAGGAAGAACTGGCTTATGGTAAAATTTGAGTATTATAATAACTTCTAGGGAAAGGAATCTCACTGTATAATTTGTAATGAACTCGAATGATGGACAATTAGAAATTTTTAAGGAAAGGAGATCAATGTTACGACGCCGAGAGAGAATTTCAAAGGATATAGCGGAATAAGTTGGAGGAAAGTGTCCCCAAACCAAATCGATAATCGTGATGTTCATATGAAAGATAGTAAAAATTCCGTAGATTCACAAAACATCAGCCTCCTACTAGAATCTGTTGCAAGAATACAACCAGAATTTTTTTAAAATAGAAATTTTGACTTTTTTTAAACGAACGCGTGCTCCCAGTTATTGAAGAAGACAATCACAATGAGTAATTCTCACTGATTGTCGATGATTGTAAAATAGTCTATGATTGCCAATTAATAAATCTACAACTGAGTAATTTGATTAAATATACCTAAAACCTAGTAATTGATTTATATTTGAAACATTACATAAATATAAAAACAAAATGGTTTTGGTAATTTTATTTCGATAATATACTTTCAACAAAAAACGTAAATCATCCTGGAAAGTGAGATATTTCAATAATTGTATTATATAAATTGTTTAAACATTAGTGAAAAAAATGTTCAATCGCATTTTGGAGTGAATTCTGCATTGTTAAACTGATGAAATTGGTATAAATTATTTTTTTCGATCGTCCACATTGTTTATAAATCTGAAAATGTATATGTTATAGAATTTTATAAGATTCATTCTAGGAAAACAACTGAGACAGTACTCCAACATTATCATGTCTAAAAATAATTTTCATAAATTTGGAGTCAAAATTGGTTGAAAAATATACCTTCAAAATCAACTATTTTCCTCCATCTTTGTAATATTTCATCCTAATACATGTAATAAAATCTGAGAAAAAATAAAACATCAAAAACAAATAACTCGTACCTCTACAAGATATTGCTGTAGGAGGCTGATTTTTGTGAATTTTCGGCGTTTTTTATTCTCTTTCATATGAGCTTTGCGATTATCGATTTGGTTGGAGACACTTATCACCACCTTATTTAGCTACACCCTTTAGAATATTTTTGAGAACCCCTGCAAGTGATATTCACGTCCTGGATTCCCAAAGGACAGTCTCCATCGACCTGTATTATATATTTTCTTATGCGAAATAATTTGGAGAGTGAATACAAAATATTTCAGTAGCAACTAGGGAGATTAATAGAGCTAGTCACAAGGTCACATATTTATAGGGGTAATACTTTTTATGTTAAGGGAGTGTGGTATAATCTCTCAATAATATTATGCATGATTCTCTTTAAGCTGTACTAAAACACTTCGCTTTCAACTGCCTTTGAATGGAGAATGTTGTTCCATTCAATGTTTTCCATTACTGTGTGCGATATTGATGGATGTTTGTGCTATAATAGCATGTTTTGCATTGGTGCTGTGGTAACGATTGTGTTATAGCTACTCAGATACATAGATTCCATGCTGAAAAGCTCATTTAAGTCCGCGTATGCCTCAAAAGGTTAGTTTTAGTTTATTGTTTCATAAATTATTATATCACATAGCATTAACACGCGAAGAATTTGTCATCATACCTGGCAAACAACTAAGTAGAAATAAATTTTTAAATATGTTGTTATATACTGATGACATAATAATTCTAGAAGAAACTGAAGACGAGCTACACAGAGCATCATACAAGCTACATAAACTTGAAAAACAAAATATAATCTTAGAATCTCCAAAAGGAAAACTAAAGTCATGGCTTACTATGTAAAAGACCCCATTTGCTCGAAAGTAATTGATCATACTCCCGTAGAACATGTTTCACATTTTAACTATCTTGGATGTGAAATAAGTTATGACGTCGATAAGGACATTGAAAATAAAAGCAATAGATTTCAATCAATATGTGGGATAATAAATAAAACCCTCCATAATAAAACACAGAAAGACACAAAAATCAAATTTTACAAGACAATGTCTGTCTCTGTTCTTTTGTGTGGCAATGAATTGTGGATAATTAAATAGAAAAACAAAAGTAAAATCCAGGCATCTGAAATGATATTCCGCAGGAAAGTTAAAGTATGCACCAAATATGATCTCATAATAAATGAAGATATCCTAAAAGATCTGGACATTTATATCATAAATGAATAAATACACAATTATATTGATTCTTGGAGACAACACATACGAAGAATGAACGCCAGTAGAATCCTCCATCTGGCAACGCTCAATTGAGCAACCCACTGGGAAGAGAGATGCCGGAAGACCTAAGAAAAGGTGGAAATAATATTTCCGTTAATAATAATGATGAAAAGGAAGAATATTGTGAAGTCGGAACAGGCACAGGTGCCTACTGCTGGAAGAAGAACTTGAACAAATTTACAAATAGTACAGTCAAGTGACTCAGTTTCGTGAGATAGGGTTTGGCAAAGGTGATCACAAGTGCACGAAAACTAATCTGGGAGAGCGTGGGTTTCCGCGTCCGGAGACAGTATATACTTGGCTGTCCTGTAGACGCCGCTTCCTAGGCTTCCTCAAAAGGAAGGTCGTAGAATGTTTCTTTCGAAGGTCATAGAATGGAGGCCAAAATATTGGAATCTGTACATAAGACGTGACATATTCCGGTCCACCAAGTAAATACTAAAACTGTGCGTTCGAGTAAGGTATGGATATTTGAAGTTGTGTTCATCACGTTGAGGCATCCCGAGTTACTATTTTTTGTTTACACCCTATTGTTTTCATAATCTCTTGGCGTGGCAGGCAACTTTGTGTGATGTATGTGTGTGCAATTGTAGAATTTAATTCGTACACCCAGACCCACAGTCTAGCGCCGAGTTGGGCGAAGGGTGACCATGGGTAAATCTGTTAAGGTACAGCACCGAAATAAGTGTTCTTTAGGGAGCGGAAACTATATTTACACCAAAGATGTCCCAGAGGAACGATAGATAGATATAGACAGCAGCTAGGAAGAGTGAGGTGAGACGAAATGAAAAAGCTTGTCAGCTCAAGAGAATAGACGACTAAAAAGTACAAGAAAGCATGTGCCATTCTGTACCACCATTTTTTTCTGAATATTTTTCACCACCATTGTCATCTCAAACGTAAATCCATCGTGACATTTACAACCTGATATTTCGTGCCATTTTCTGGCTTCCTCAACATTCTCCTTCACATGCATTCAATATCCTGTCTTTACCACCACAATTTTAAAGGAGAATGCATATCGCATGCGCATTAGTAACAATAGTGTGCTCAGAAATTGACATAAAAACTATTGTGGTTGATTGCACCAACTACTCGCAAGTAATCTTAACTCATACCACTGCTAGAGTACGAAACCAGAATAAGTGCGTTTGCCAATGATTCCACCGAGCAGATACAGTGGTTATATTTGTTTCGTAGTCACTTGTTCGCCATTAAATTACAATATGAGTGACCTGCTTGCTGTGAGGAACATCGTTATTTTCTGACAGTGGCGGAGTATGATAACTTGGACAAAACTGCAGACGCAATAGTTTTTTTATGGTTTAGAGTTCGTGTGCCCAAACCACCACAATGCCTTTGATTGTTTGGTATCCGGGGCGTTAACGCTGTTTTGTCATATCGTCTGAGGCGAATGAAATGGTGAGGAATGAACATTTGTAATGTGCATAAACTACTCAGGGATTTGAGCTTCCTTTAAAAACCTGAAATATGCAAAAAATATTGATACAGATGAATATTTTATGACGAAAGCAGATACAGAAAAAAATGAAATGTTTTTTGAGTGATCCATTACTAATAACATTTTTAATGACGTGTGAAATAATATCAGACACAGATTGAATGGTACACGCGATTTTTCATCACCAGTGTTATGAAAAATGAAAGTTTGTGGCAGGTTGTTTATCCGCCATTGTGAGGGGTGAAGACGGTGTTCACCTAAAATTTTGAAAGTTTATCGCTCGCTTAAAGTTTCTGAATCTTGATCAGTCCCACTTAATAAATATTGTCCCGTGTAAGAATATTCTTTAATATAAAATCGTAAATAATAATTTCCGCTCTATCAAGAATTCATGATTAATTCTATTCTCCAAAAACATTGTTTGATGCTTATCTCCTACTCATCATGTGACTGTTCTAGCATATACGGGCACACACAGAATGAGTTCTTCCTAGAAAATATGGGGAAATAAACTTGTTGCAAGTGGAGTCTCAATAAGGACAGACACACTGCACAGAAAGTATTTGAAAGCTTATTAAAACAAAAAAATCGTTCACCCGATTGAGTCACATTTAGAGAAAATATAACTCTCTCCAAAAGTTCCTAATGAATTTTCACCGAAAATAATTTTTAGAATAAAATAGCCAACACGACAGATAAGACAAACGTGACGACCAAAAAAGATGACCCGAATTACACCCAATTTTGTCAAATGTACTGCATCCATTTTAAAATGTTTAATTACAAATTGTAAGTAATGCTATCAGAGGTAGAAGAAAATGAAAAGTGAGAATATGAAAATAATGCTTGAAAACGTTTGAAGTTTGAAGATCAAAACGTTAATTTTGTATTTACATTCATTTTGCAAACCATTTTAGAAGCATTTTGAACGGAGAATAAAGAAAGTGATTTGCACCCTCTTCATGTTTCCTTTAAGAACTCGTTCATTTGTTTAGAGTAATTAGTTCTTTTTCAAACAGCCTCATAATACACAATTCCCTTCCCTTAATCATGAATTAAGATGGACGAGTATACAAATTTTGATTTGTACTCACCCTCCAGCCAATGATATGAGGTTAGAAGAAAGCATATAGTTGTTTTTACATTGCTATGAAAAATTAAATTAAATTATTATTATTATTATTATTATTATTATTATATGAATTCGTTAAATTGCAGCTTCTATCAATATGTTTTATATGAAAGGAAACTGTAAACAAACGCCGGCTGGGACGGGTCACTTTCTGAAACGCCTTTACCTCAGGATGAAGTCCAAGAGATGCAAGATGCTCCGAGTGCACGTAGTTAAAAATTCTTATCGTAATCGCTAAGAAACAAAGCACTGTCTTGTTCTTTCAAGCAACTTTATTGACAATTAGATGTAACTCAGTATAGATAGTTTCTTTAACTGCACGCTGCATAGTTTTATGATTTTGTGGTTCATTCACTTTCGTGGCTGTATACAGGACGACATTGAAAGAACTTACATGACATAAAAGTGCAACTAGATAATCTTTGCACTTGACGTATGAATAAACTTTTTATTTCAAAGAAACCTTTAAAAACCTGAACTATGGGTGTATTATTATTGAAGGCAAAGTATTTAAGTACGGTTTAAAGAGAGTTATGCATAATACTATTGAGAGTTAATACCGCACTTCCTTATGACATAAAAGATCCCGTATTAGTATTTATATAAATTTACCTGCCCGGTTCCTAGGAGTATTTCTTTCCTAAGTTTCTACTGGAATTTTTTGCATTGTAAATGCGTATTACTTTTGCTCAGAAAACGTATAATATTGGTCGACAGAGTCCTCCATTCGGAAATTCAAGATATTAGTTACTTGTAAGAATTCTTGGAAATGCTCTTTAATAAAAATTCTCTCCTGAAGAAATAGCACTGATATTTTTTTATAAAAATTCATAATTATTCAACAGTCGTGTTCATTACAAATATAGAACCGAAGTTTCTTTTTCCTCGAAGTTATTATAATACCAAAAGTTTAACATAAATCATGTCTTCCTCTGCTCTGCGCTAATCATATCAATAACAAATAAATTAACCAAATGCAACAAAATAAATACCATCAAAAGTACAGTTAAATTTCGCTCATATTTGTAACATATTTTACCATATTATTACCGTGCATGGCAATATGTTATGCTCTTTTCTTCCTTTAACCTATACTCTATGCTAATTTGTATTTAATGAAACTTCGTTTACTTGCATTATGAGAATATGTCTTTTCATTTTTCTGGTTGCTGCATAAGCCTGCTCTGTTCATCGACGAAAAATGTTCTTTTTAGATCACTATAATTCCATCTCAATCAGCAAAATATTGCATTATCTTGCACCATATTTGCTCAATGTTCAAATTTCCGAAATTCATAATAAATTTTATATATTGCCCCAAAACTCTATTTTAATTTTACTTGTCATTTGCATCTGTTTGACTCTAAATTTATAAATTCAGCCGACACAAATTACCTTTTATAACTTTAAATCCTAAATTAGCAAATTTCGCACAACCATTTCTAAAACGTCCGTTACGTTCATTCTTTCCAAATTTTTACTATCTACTTTCCTGCTTAGAAAATTCGCCAAAGTGTTTCTTGTCCTTGTTTATACACAGCTTTAACATTTTTTCTCTCCTCTTTGTTTTCTATTGCTTTTAATTAGTATCACTAACACATTGTTTCTGTTCATTTATTTTATTTTAGACTTTCACTTCTTACAAGTAATATCTTATTACATGCCCCAATTTTTCAAAAAATATATTTCATTATTTTTTTTCACTCGTAGTTGCCTCTATACGTCTCTTTATTTTATCAACAACTCATTTTTCTGTCCCATCCGTGTTTTTGTCATTTTTTATTGTTATTCTCGTTGTAAAATCAAAGTATTTTGTATAATTTACGAATTCATTGAGATGATTAAAAATTACTTATCTCACTATAATTTATTGATATGTTCTCTACTCTTTGTATTTATCTTTCTCAAAGCGCAATTCTCAAGGAAGATTAATTATTTTGTCCACTTATTTTTTATAGATATGCAACACACGTCAAAATCTAGTGGCAGTTCCATCTATTAGATTGAACAGTTATTTAATTCGATCAAAAAATATTTTTCCCCGAAGAATTTAGTTCAGAAATTCTAAAATGCGAAATAATTTTTTCAAACTTTCTTTAAAGTACAGTTTATTCAACATTTACATGATTCTAAACGAACAATGAGATGTCCATTTTTGGAATAGTAAATCGATTTGAAATGCCGTACCAGATGATTAATGGTCATTTTATAAAAGTCACAAAGCCAAGTGTAATCTGGTTTGAAGGTAGCCGGAGGCGAATGTTGGCAACGCACAGAGAATTTAAAATATCTCTCATTTTTTGGCAACAATAATGCTGGTTTTGCAGAACGCTTCCCCTCTTTTATTCTTCTCCATTCCTTTTTTCTTCCGTTTTATACCGCGAGCACAAACGAAAGGGTGTGTATATCTCTATATTCTATATTATGGCTGCCATTTGTCATTTCCAGTCTGTTGAGTATAATAGTTATTTGATAACAGTCGCCTGAATGCGTGGATTTGCATTTTCCGTTCCTGCGTATACGACGAAGTCGAAATCGACTCCTCACTGTCGAACGACTCCATTTCCTCGTTCCTCGTTCGGTTCTTGAGACTCCTCTTCGCGCCAGCAGAGCACGCGAGGAGGGTGACGGAACCGCGCGCGTGTATTTTTCCGATCCATAGACTGAGATTGACACAGCGAATGTAGGGAGGGTTGCAGCTTTTGGCGGGGGGGGGCTTCATTCGGGAAATTACCTCCATGGATCACATTCCCCGCCAAGAACCAGACTGGGAATGCTCGGTTTGTGATGCTGCGGTGATGTTTCTTTCGGAATCCCTGGTTTTGGGGCATCTGGATGGCAACAGTACCATTTTTAATGAAATATGAAATATGTAATATTTGTTGCTATCAAGGTAGTTAAATATTTATAAATGGCATGTTGGATTTTTTGAAAATATTTGCGAATTTTGTGCACTTAATTTGCTAAACATACAATTTAAGCAGCTTCAGGGAGAAAATAATATTACATATCTAAAGAAACCCTTATTGTATTGGATGATAATAATAATAATTAATATTAATAATAATAATAATAATAATAATAATAATAATAATAATAATAATAATAATGTCTTTATTAATGGCGAGGCTCAGGCCATAGGGCCTGCTCTTCCGCCTAACCACTGAGTTTACATTTATACAGAGTAGTAACATATAAGAGGAGAGGGAAATCTGTACATTTATATCTGGGAGTGCAAAACTAGGGACCATCCCGGCATACGCCTTAAGCGATTGAGTAAACCCAGAAAACCTCAATCAGGATGGCGGCTTAGGGCCGAACAGCATTAATGTATAGAAACGGAAGAGAAGAGAAAAATGAGAGAAGGGAATCATAAATGAAAATGAAGTAGAAAATACGAACGAGAAAGAAGAAAGTAGAGAAACTAAAGGGAGAACAAACTGTACATGTATGACTGGGAGTGCAAAGCAAGGGACCATCCCGGCGTACGCCTTAAGAAATTTAGTAAACCCAGAAAAACCTCAATCAGGATGGCGGCTTATGGCCGAAACATTAATATAGAAGAATATAGTCTGGATAGTAGTGAAGGTGAAGAGATGAGGCATTTAGGGGAAAGGGTCGTAAAGACATAAATGGGGAAGTCTGTGAAGGAAAGGGAAGGAAGAAAAAGCGAAGAAAAGGAGGAAGAAGAAGTAGGTGGAAAAGTAACATTTTTCCAGAAGCGGTACAGAAATGTTACGTTTGGTATACATTAGCACTTGACATAAATATACAAACATTTGTAACACCAGAGAAGCACAATAGGCTCTAAGTTAATAGTACCAGTAATTTAAAATATGATATTGACAGTATTAAGAAACAATATAAATGTACAATAGGATATAAACATCAATTGTAATTATTTTAAGGCCAACATATTGCAGATATGATAACAATGATGACAGTACAAAGATAGCTGTAAGTATTTTACATTTATTTGGAGGTAGCTAATCCCTTTTAAATATTTTATTTGAACAATTTCATTAGGATACACAGAAAATATGTGGTTGTTAATAATTTAGATGGTGTGAGAGGGAATGAAAAATGAGAATAGAGTAATGAGGTATGGGGTGGAATTTGAATTTAAAGAGTGAGGAAAGTGCGGCATTTAGGGGGGCGATGACCAGGTGCTTGAAAGTGGGAAAAGTCTGGAGGATGAAGAGGACATTAATGCCATTCTATATGTCGTTATACCTTACCCAAGTATTTAATTCGTTTTTGAATTTACGGAAAGTATTCGAATGTTTTAGACTCGCTGGTAGTTTATTCCAGGCTCGGATAGCTGTAATGGTGAAAGATTTACTGAAAGAAGTCGTGCTGTGACGGAGTACACAGAGCAAAGCTGAACTACGAGCTCGGTTTCATTTCAGAGGATTGAAATTACTTATTAGACGTGTTACATGAGAACCGTGTAAAATTTTATAGAGAAGAAGTAGAGAGTGAAGTAACCGTCTTTTGTCTAGAGTAAGCATATGAATGATGAATGTGAGGTAATTTCCTAACAATAAGAATTATCACTATATCATTATACCATCATGAAATAAAAATAAATATGTGCATTATGATCGTATCAGTTTTGTGTATCAAGAAGGCGGAGGCGGGGTCGGCGAGAGTGTGGAGGGCGGTGGGGCCGTGAGAGCAGCAGGGCGGCGCAGATACCATCTCCTTCCGCTTGCAGCGCCCTTCTCGAGAGCAGAGTCGCGGGACGCCGCGTCGTTTACAGCGCCTGGGGCGGGATTACGCGCTGATTTCACCGGCGCCCGCCGGGAGCCCGGACATCGATTCCAGGCGGTCTTCTGAGAGACCTCCCGCCCTCTCTTCACTTGACCCTCGCTCTCACACACACACACCAACACACGCACGGCGCCATCGTCTACCCGACGACTCACGTCTCATTGCACATCACTTCGCACAGCATCCGACTCACCTCTACGTCATTTCCACGAGTCTCCTGCTCCACCAGTATGTGGCTCAGGACACCAAATGACGTTTACTGTAGCCCGGAAGTTTGCCACATTGTATTTTTATTATTCTTATGATTTCATACATTTTAACAATAGGAATAACTTAACTGCAATTCTGGAGGTTTTTTACTACATTTTTATTTGGCCTTTTTCGTGCATTTTAACTTGTGATGCATGTTTTTTCTTCATTTGTGCCCTTTCCAACATTTTTTCATTATTATGCGTGTTCTCTACCGATATCAATCATATCTCGAAAAATAAAAATGATAAAAAAGAATAGATGTATTAATTAGTTCCATTGCCTCACGCATTTCCGTGAAAACTGAATTATAATAACTTCACCCGTTGAAAAACTACAGGTGGTAAAGTTGCGTGACTTACCCTGGTGTCGTGTTTGCGATGCCTTACAACTCGAGGTCACCTCTAAAATTCATTACAGGCAATTTGTTTTTTTTGTTTTTTCCATCCTACAACTTGACGAAACGCGTCTCCAAACCCCTTAAGGGGCGTTGAGCGCTTTGCGCTGGGGAGTAATCCTCCATTAGCTTTAAGTCATGTCACGTCACGTTGTAGTCAGTTGTCAAGAGGACCGCCAGGTAGCATCTCCGCGTACGCGTCTCCTGCGTCACTACCCAGCGGCCACAATTGGGAAGGAATAAGGGATGGGTAGGGTTTAGGACACTTCACAGGGGTTGGTCTAGCCCATGTGAAGCAGCCAAACTCGTTTTGTTGGAACACATTTCACATGAGATTCGGCGGGAATCGAACCCGGACCTCAGTGGTGAAAGGCTAGCGACTTCGCTATGTGCCACGAGCGCGGCATTTGACAGCAAGCTGCCGCTGTGTTGACCTAAAGTTCTTGAATTCACTTCATGGGGAAATGTCAGAAAACTAAATCACGCACGGGTTTGACCTTGCAAGCCTTATACACCATTGCATGGCTGTCTCCATCAGTATCTATACCTCATAGAAATCGCTTAGAATGAAATTGGACGCGTCTTCACTCTCTATATCTTAGAATGGATTATTGCTGGATGTCTTCTCGTAACTGTGCAAGTAACAGTGCTTACTTATGAGAGCATCAAATTGTCAACTGAACAGTGCAACAAACTTTGTGAAATGCAAATTGCAATTATGATAATTTAATATTATAGATTCCTTTTTTTTTCATTGCATATTTTTCTGCTCTCGGAAACGACATTTAGGTGCAACTCTTTTTGTTTGAATGTAGTTATTGAGTATGTGTACCAACTCCTTTTTTATACGCCCTCTCTTACCGGCTTAGATAGCGCCGTGCGTCGATGATTGCATTGCAGTGCATCTGACCGGGAGCTTGTAAGGTTTGAGTCCCGACGATGACAGGATTTTCGACACTAGCTAGACAGCTATATTTCGTTCTCGGTCTGGAGAGAATTCTAGAGGCCGGCTGCTCTCATTAGTAGTTTGTCGTGTTTTTTCGTTCAATACTAGGCGAATGCTGCAGAAGTACCTCAACAAACGGGCCACGAACTGGGCCTGATCTTTCCTTCCTCTTCCTTGTCCTATCCTCTGCCCTTACATTGAATTACATTGACCCTACCAATGAATCTTGCATTTAAGTTTTGCTACAATCATCCAAAAGACATTTCGAAGATATATGACAATGTCATAAATAAAATGACTTTATTTGAAAATAATTGTTTTGTTAAGATCCTCACCCCTTACACACACACACACACACACACACACACTTACATGCACTACACTACCACACGTCGGGTGACCTGTCGGGAGCTTGGAGTTTGTCCCGCCTGGAGCGGTGCCCCATTGGTGGGAGACACACGATTGGGAAAACTCTACTAGCTGATTGAAAGGTCGTCGCCGAATCGTGGCATCCAGAGGAAGAAAATCATCGCCACCTCCCGCTATAAAACATTCACGTAACTTTCAGGACTAATGACATTAACTGTTGCCGCATGCAAAATCACTAATCAACCATTCAATCTCTTAGTATTCAAGTTAAGGGTCATTGTTCAGGAAATTCGGCTGCTATGGCTGCACATGAGCATCTTGTCGGTCACAACAACGGACGCGCACGGACGCTTTTCCTTTGTTTCTTTTCCTCGCTTCGTTTTCAAAGCGGCTGTGTGAACGTCTGTCTGCCGGGGCAACATTTACTGAAGGTGAGGTCATTCATTATTAGCACGCTTAATGCGATGGAACTTCAGTAGAGCTTTTCACGACTGCTCTCCGACCTTGTTCACAAACTCCAGCTTTGCGAAAAGCTTTTTAATCCACTTTCATTCTCAAAAGACAAACCGGCGAACGTTTTTGTCTCGGAAATAACGGGGTCCATATAAATAGTTCAACAAAACTAAAGATAAAAGGAGGATTAATTATTACAATATTTTCTTCTCAAAAATTCAGAATATCCCTATTATGAAATGCAAAACTAATGATAATGCGCTTGTCTTAGTTTCGTTCCGTAGGATAGATACAAAATGCTATCATCCTCGTTACAAGTTTTTCAGAAAAGTTTTACAATTTTAAACAAAAAATGTTGCTCTTCGTTTACTTCATTTAGTAATAAGCACATTTTATTTAACAATCTGTTAAAAAATCTAATGAATTCAGAATGTGAGTTTTGCTCAAATTATCTTTCCAAAAGTTATGATACGAATATTCATAAACTACAAAGCTTTATTTGCAGTAATAACATCAGCATTTGAAAACATTAACAGTTAAGTGTTATTTCCAGAATTAAGAGAAAAAACTTATAATTGTAACGGAAGGCACGAGTTCTCACAAATGGGTACAATTCATGTCTATATACATTGCATTAAACATTCCTGAACAAATCCAACCCAACTTTTGGATAGTTTTTTGTCATTCAGCAGTTTATTTTCCTAGTTTTATCCTCTAATGTTTTTCGTTCAAAGATGTTAAACTTTGGTTGCAATCTACTCCAGGTTCCAATTCTTGTCCACAATGCAGTTTCCTAAGTTGCAATCAACTGCAGATTGCAAACAGTTTCGGAAGGAACAGATTTAGGGGTTGTGCATTCTCGACAACACTTTGCCCAAAAACGAGCGATTCTAGGAATGCATTGCCTTACACTTACCAGTCTTTGGAGTGACCCGGAAATTTGAACCAGTTCTTACTCATTTGCCCTTACTAGTTCTTGTTAAGCAAAAATTAAATTTGCGAATTATATTTCGAATAACTGTCATTACGAGGTGTGCGCATCCTACATTCGTCTGATTTTGATTTTAAACACTTGTGTTCAGTACCTATGATTATTAATTTTATTGTTATTATTAATTTTATTATTATTATCTTCTTAATTAAATAGAAAGGAAGCGAGGGCCTTTTCAAATCAGAGATCACTATGGAATGCAGCTTTTGTTAAAAATTTTATTTTAAATATTTCCATAGTTTTAATTGTGACGCTTTTCACAGATTATTTTATTTCTCCTAGACAAATATTCTCTCTACAGTCTAAAATGTAATTTACCATTTCTCTCTAATTCTAGAAATTTTTGAATTTGTAATGTAAATTTGGTAGGAGCTACTCACAAAGATATATTTTTGCGTCTGCTAGGAGTAATTTGAACGTATTTTGCAACACATTATTTCCAGTTTTTAAGTTCGCGAATTATAACATCGGCTTTGGATGTACATGATTTTATCGCCATCTTTTTATAAAGTGTCTAGGTGTTCGTGAAATCGTCGAGCACGAAGGACAGTTATTGTGTCAAGTTCTCATACAGATTGATGTATGTACCTATTCCTGCGCCAGTACTCGAGCTGCACCAGCAATTCCGAGTCAGGGTTCTATGCTGTCTCTCTTTCCGACCTTGCAGTCTCCGGTGCACCTCCAAAGTGGCCCGGATGCGTTATTCATATCGCGACCTCCGCTTTGAGAAGTGGGTGGCATGTCAGCGGACGGGAGGTGGTGGCTGAGCAGGGAGCGGGAGGGGCGAAGCATGTCGGTGCGAGGCGGGACGGAGCGGGACGGGCCGGGGCGGGAGCAGAGGGACGGAACGGGACGGGCGGGACGGACTGGCCAACGTGGGGAGCGGCAAAGCGGAGGCAGGAGGGTGAGACTGGAACGGGGCGGAGCAGGGGCGACAGGGGCAGGAGCAGGGGCAGGAGCAGGGGGCGGAGCAGGGGCAGGAGCAGGGGCAGGAGCAGGGGCGGGAGCAGGGGCGGAGCAGGGGCGGAGCAGGGGCGGAGCAGGGGCGGAGCAGGGGCGGGGGCGGAGCAGGGCAGGGGCGGGAGCAGGGGCAGGGAGCAGGAGCGGGGCAGGAGCAGGGCAGGAGCAGGGGCAGGAGCAGGGGCGGGAGCAGGGACGGAGCAGGGGCAGGAGCAGGGGCGGGAGCAGGGGCAGGAACAGGGGCAGGAGCAGGGGCGGGAGCAGGGGCAGGGAGCAGGGGCGGGAGCGGGGGCGGGAGCGGGGGCGGGAGCGGGGCGGGAGCGGGGGCGGGGGCGGGAGCGGGGGCGGGAGCGGGGGCGGGAGCGGGGGCGGGAGCGGGGACGAGATCGGGGCGGGGGCGAGAGCGGGGACGGGAGCGGGGGCCGGAGCGGGGGCCGGAGAGGGTTGGGGGCGGGACGGGACCGCGTGCGAGCAGGAGCAGGAGCAGGGGCGAGAGCGGGGCCCGGGGCAATAACTCAGCGGGCGCCGAACAGCGCGGCAGCGGAAAGCGCAGAGCTGCTCGTGCAGTCCCAGAGGAGCCGGCGCGCGGCGCTTCCGCCCGCCCGCGCGCCATCTGCACTCGCATCGCGGTATTAATCACGCGCGCCGCGCTCGTCTCCTGTCTTCTCGCTCCACTCGCCCTCTGTAGTTGCTTGCGCCTTCTGATCCGGCTTTTTTCCCTCTCTCCTTCTTTGCACTTTCGTTGTATCTTTTCAATTTCACAATGCTGTTGATCTTTATTTTTCTGGTTTTCTCAAAATACTACTTTCTGACAAATTTCCTTGCAATGTAACTCTTGTTGTCTGATAACACTTGTCGAATATTGGAATTATTGATACGGGGTATACATTTTTCTTTGGACAATCACAGTACATTTTTTTCCAAAAAATGTTTTATCAATGGCTTATTCTGGAATAGGACGTTTTGCAAATTATTTTTACGCATATTCAGGTGTGAAAAGCATTCATAAAAATTTATGTCGGAAAATATTTTGCTTATTATATCTTAATTTTATTTATCTATATACTTTATTGTTTTACTATTTACATTTATATTATTGTTTATCCTATCACGTTCGTGCTTATCGATTCGAAGTTTGTGTTTTAACTTGAAATCCACCTCCTCACTCTCGTTAATTATCATTTTCATCTTCCTCTCCTTTATTGTTCTTAAATATATTTTTCTGTTGAGATTTCTCGTTGTCTGTACCGGATGTTTATTATCTTTTGTAGTTCTTATTTCAATTTTCAACTTCTACTTGTTTATTTTATTTCCTTGCTTTGTAATTTCCTCTCTCTAAAATCCCTTTAAGCGCTGCTTATATGTTTTAATATTCTAGTCTCACTGCATGACAGTATCGTTTTATCCATTATGTGACTCAAATCGTCAACTGAAGAGAAAGGAAAGAAGCGGCTAGATAACGAGCATACTAATTAGGACTTCCGAAGACGTAGGGAAACCTCTTCATCGCTCTCTAACTCTGCAACTGTTGCCGTAATGATGGCAAAGTAAAGAAGTGAATCTAACTTCTGCAAGTCAGAGATATATCTTCCACGAAGCAACCGTGAGGTTAATCTTCCTTTCGACAAGTCTCAGTAATGACTCTATCTAGTGTGTTTATCTTCCCAGTCTCAGCTACTGATATAGAGATGAATATTACCTACAATTGTTACAAATAATGACTATTAATAATAATTTCAATATTTATTATATTATTGTTACATCAGTAGTATATTATTAGGCCATTTTTCATTGAATATTTGTGTAGATACAGAAGGTCAGCAACAGATTTCATTCTATAAATTATTAGAAAAATTTAAAGGAGACGGTAATTTCAGAAACATACTAAGACATTTACATATTAAAACAATGTAGGCTTTTACGGCCGGAGTTTTCTTCTGGGCTGAAGGGCCGTGGTCCATTGGAAAACATATTTCCAGACGTTTCGTCCGCAACTACGGCAGACATCTTCAGTGGCGATGTCTCGGACGAAGAATCATCCTTGATGGTTCCCCGATGACTGACCTGATCAGTCGGGAAGACGGTTGTAACGCTAACTTAATCATTAGAGTTCCTGACATGCGGCACAGACGAATAATAAGCAACAAATCCCAGAGTTTGCAAGAAACGGCGTTTATATACACTCTCTTCTTAAAGCGGTCGCATTTTCCAATTGACGACAAGGCTTTGATCTCCATAAATTCCATACAGCACCTTTTTGAGTCTATGTAATGAACATCTTTATACAATTTGTATGGAACAGTTCGTTAACATGCTATTTTTTAGCATGTTCGAAACCGAAGGCTGACATTTTTCAAACTCTGCATTATCCATTGTAAGAAATGTTCCGTACCTTTATTTTCTTCGCTCTTTGAGCGGGCTCATTAATAATAATAATAATAATAATAATAATAATAATAATAAAATTGTCTTTATTAGTGGCGAGACTCAGGCCATTAGGCCTGCTCTTCCGCCTAACCACATGAAATATTTACATTATTTCTTATACTATGAAGAAGATGGAGGAGGGCATATTTTACATTTATATCTGGGATGCAAAACTAGGGACCATCCCGGCATACGCCTTAAGCGATTGAGTAAACCCAGAAAACCTCAATCAGGATGGCGGCTGAAGGCCGAGGGAATTGACAATAATTGAAAAATATAAGAGTATATACATTAATTAGAAAATTGGCTCATTGGATGAATCGCACGCGTAGCGGAAGAGATTTCGGCCGCCGAGTTTCGCCACCCAGACGCCTGCGCGCGTCCTCCGCAGGGGGTGGGGGGCGGGGGGGGCGGCGTCTCTCGAGGTTTCCCTCATTTGGCTGCGCACACATCGCCGCGCACCTGTACAATTTACGCGTCTTGTGTCAACGCTCGCGCCCCTTCCGCGTGTAAGCCTAACTCAATGCAGCGGCTGCCGCGCCCGCTCTACGCGCTTCGAGGCGTGGGGGGGGCAGGGCGTGGCGTGGCGTGGCGGGGCGTTGCGTGGCGGGGCGGGGCGTGGCGTTGCGTGGCGGGGCGGGGCGAGGCGTGGCGGAGCGTGGTGGGGCGGGGAGGCGCGTAGCCGGACGAGGCGTGGAGGGGGCGGCGGATCATGGCTGGGCGTGGCGTGGCGGGGCGGGCGGGCCGGAGCGTGGCGGAATTGGCGGGGCAGGGGTGGCATGGCGGGAGGAGCGTGGCGTGAGGGGAGTTGGTGGGGCGGGCAGGGGTAGCGGCGGGCGGGAGGGCGTGAGTGGCGTGGCGTGGCGGCGGAAGGGGCGGGGAGCGGGGCATGGCGGGGCGGGGCGTCGGGAGCGTGGCGGGCGTGGCATGATGGAGAGGGGCAGTGAGAGACGTGGCGTGGCGGGATGAGGCGTGCGGTGTGGCGTGGCGGTGAGAGGTGTTTCGGGGCGTGGGGTGGCGGGGTGGCAGGGCATGGCGCGGCGGGCAGGGGCGGTGGCGTAGGGGATGGGCGTGGGGGGGGGAGCGTTGAGGCGTGTCGTCGTGGGCGGTGCGAGGAGGGGGGGGGTGTGACGCTGTCTGCGGGCGGCGCCCCTTGAATAGCTCGTGCCCTAGCGCTCTAGTCAAAGGCGGGGACGGGGTGGAGCGGGCGGCGGCGGGCGCCAAGGCGTCAAGAGCAGTCGCAATAATTTTCGCTGCGGCGGAGCTCGCAGACGCGCGCGTTCTAGCTCACCAGAAAGCAGCGGTGAAGCCGGGAACTAGGGGAGGCGAGGCGGTAGGGGAAGTCTTCGCGGTTGAAGCCTGGCGTTGGTGGCTGACGAGCCAAGGGGATGAGAATGGTACAGACCAACAAATGCTGAAAGCAAAGCTCTTATTGAAAAAAGAAATTGTAATTTCAATCATCAGATGTTTCGGAATGAATGACTACATGAAATTGTCGTCTAGAGGTAAATCTACTGAATACATTATAGAACTTGGTTTCATATTTTACAGACTGAAAAAAAATGATTTGAAGACTCAAGAAGTATTGTAGGATGCAACAGAGCATTCAGAATTTTGGCCCGATCCGGGCTGTAAAAATGTGCCACAATCTTATAAACATTCAAGTACACACAACTGGGTGGACTCCTGAAATTATTATCTTATTCATTTACTAACTAAAGATGTTCGTTATTTATATCCCTAAAAAAATACATTCCCTATACGTCAGTTACAATATTTTTAAGCAAGTCAGCAAGTCAAATCACGTTTATTTGTTAAATCAATTATGAGATCTTTCAAAAGAGTCAAGGCACACGTGTACGGTTCTGGATACTATTACAAAAAATTTTAATATAAGGGATGAGATGTGTTAATAAATAGTGCCACTGTTTGGAAATAAACGCTTTTTGAATTCCATTGTTTCTGGAGCATCTTTTATGAACGCCAAAAACAACAGTCACGACAACTAAAGCAGTCACGAAAATGTAGGGGTGTCTTTTGCAATCCGAGACAGCGTCAGTCCAATCGACCTAGAACGCTTCATCAAAAAATTGATTCAGTTTTTATAGTTGTTAATTTCAAAATTACGTTATCATGAGAAACCATTTGAAACGCTATGGGAAATTTATTTATTATTACATTTGACAGTATTCTCCGGTGAAGAGATTGGGCTACGTCATGACGTATAAAGGTGTAGTAGTTTCTTTCCAACATTTAAGTAAAGATGAATCCAAAATTATAGAATAAGAGTTTGAAAATTAACTCTAAATAGGTTTATTATTATTATTATTATTATTATTATTATTTTATTATTATTATTATTATTATTGATACTATTGAATTATTATAATTATTTTGTTGTGAGCAAAATTGTCACTTAAAATGGACAAAAAGGTAAAGCAGTACGCGAACTTGCAGTATGCAATGAGAATCACTGTAAAGTGGAGACAGCCTTCTACAACACGCGCGTATGTCATGTTAATCCACTTCGCGTTAATGCACTTTTATGGCACTTCTCCAAGTAAAGCAATCTGTTCCATTCAACAACTTTGTTTTCTTGACTCAAGAGAACTTCTGTTTGCAACCCTGCTGCCTCAGGCCTTGTAGAAAAAGACGTCGTAACGAAAGGGACCTCTTCCAATTGCTCAGGATGCTGCTATGTATTTTACTTTCTGAGTAAACAACTGAACAGAAATAATAAACCTTAAAAGGATAAAGAAGAAAGAAAATAAAAGAGATGGAATGAAAATTTATTTGTAGAAAATCGTGGAAAATTTATAGAATTAAAATTCAGACAAATTTAATAAAATTAAAGTTTTTGTTTAAATTAAACTTTTGAAAAAAATTAGTTTAAATTTAAGAAGACATGTATAAAACATCAAATTCATAATTGTGGAGAAAATTATTTTTTCAAAAAGCCTCATAAACCTGCTATATCCCCTCAACGCCGTATGCCTTGCTGATAGAATTCCTGCACGCGTTGCTCTGCGGTATCGTAACCAGATACAGCGCCCCGACGCAGTACTAAAACAGGTGTATGTTCGCTGCGAATAGACGTGAAATCATAGCGTAGGCTTTGAGAGGGTATTCGTGTCGCGGGCTGTCGGTCTCCCCCCGCCCGCGCGGCGCCTGCACCCTGCGGCGAGATGTTGTCACTAAAATGCAAGGTGCGTAATGAAGACGAACACCTGGCTCTCCTCAACGCGCACAGGAGGACGAGGCCTGAAGGGTCGCCCGCGCTCTCGGGATTACTAAATGCTGCGCCTCAAAGTCAGCGAAGGATGCAAAAATGTTCCTTTTTTATAACAACAACTAAAACTATATGAAAATAATTATTAATAGCGTTTAATACTATTTTCTTAAATACCACACATATTTGAATATAAGAAAATTATGGATCAATTGAAATTAACAAAATGAGAAAGAGTATTTTAGTATTTTTATAAAAACAAAGTTAATAAAAATTATTATTATTAATTTACATTTGTACTTTCTTGACGATACGGGGAGAAATGTATGTAATCGTGCGTCGGAAAACTGCGAACTTTCGACAGAAAACTCTTATTGCCGGGCCTTCGTAATGAAAAAAGTGGATAAATCCAGTTGATAAATATACAAAACATTCTGTCACACGTGGTTTTGTTTTGTAGGAATATTTTATTTTTGAAACGTCTTGGATTGAACACATGTTTCTGAAAACAATGAAATTACATTAATAAATAAAGATTAATTTCAATAACTAATTTTTGGATTAAAAACAAATTACGATTGTGTAAACATTTATAAACAAATTAGTTGAATTGAGTAAAATATGGCATTTGCAATGCGTCATTTATGAAATACTGAAAGAAGTTTCTAAACATTGTTTGGTGAAAGAGGCTAACTGCAAACTGTATTTGTAGCACTGTACCTGTTTCACAGCAAAGAAAAATATTTGTGTCACGGTATATTGTATGTTAAAAATTAAATAAGATACTGAGTATTTGAAATTTATGAACATTCTTTACGAGAAAGGAATGCGAAGTAAATTAGATAATATAGGAAAAGACGCAAATTAAAAATACATCAACATAAATGACATCGAAATGTAAATAAGAATTTGAGGTGTATCGTATATTCCTTTGGTGCTATTAGTTTAATCTTGCAGTAAATTAAGTCACATTAAAAAACTGGTTTCACTCAGCCATTGAAAACAAATAGATGGTATATTATATCCCAATGAATATATTCTGGCAGAATTTCTTCTGCGGCATCATCGACCGTGAAATCGTAGGGTTCGAGTTCCGACATGTGTGTGTGTGTGGAGAGACATGCGTGGCGGGGCATGTGTGAGGCGATGAGTGTGTGTGGCGAGGTGTGGGGGGTGTGTGGGGATGTGTGTGTGGGGGGTGTGTGGTGTGTGGGGGTGTGTGTGTGGCGGGGGTGTGTGTGTGGCGAGAAGTGTGTGTGGTGGGGAGTGTGTGGCGGGAAGTGTGTGTGTGTGCTGCGGGGTTTGTGCGTGTGTGTCTGGCGGGGCGCGTGTGTGGCGAGGCAAGTGTGACGGGGCAGGGGGGGCGGGGGGGGGGGTGGGGGGGATGGGGGGGGTGGGGTGGAGTGGGGCGGGGCGGGCGCGGCGGGAGACGGCGGACGAGCCATTTAAGCAAATGACCCTGGCGCGCTTATCAATTCGGCAGCGCCCCGTAATGGAGCCCTCGCTGTTCTGTCGGAGCGAGTTAGGGCGCGGGCGCAGTCCCCGGCGCCAGCCGCGGCGCCAGCTACTCAAGGAGAAGAGCAGCGACGCGGAGAGCTCTCAGCGCGGAGCAGTGGCCCGGCCTCAACAGCTGCCTTGCGAGTGTGGCAGACACGAGCTTCAGGCATTTACAGATTTATTAACAAGTATTTACAAATAAATAGTCGCTTCTTTGCTTGCAGCTTCAGCTACAAGTGGCAGAAATATGAGTGTTCAGGAAAAGTGTAAACAAAACGTTCTTGGATAGAGAAAGAAATGATAACATTAGAATATTGGAATTAGTCTCATTCACGAATGGTAATATCACATATGAGACAATGGTATGAACACATTGATAGAATGAATGAAACAGAATTGTAAGAGTATCGAGAGACAATAGATCTGGGGGAAGAAGATATCCCAGAAGATCGAGGCGATGATGGCACGAATTCTGTTAAATCCAAGGAATGGAACACACCTTTGGTCCACTAAGAAGCAGAAGTAGAAGAAGCAGAATAAGAAGAAAAAGAAGTAGAAAAAGAAATAGTTTGATAAGTTATGTACAGCTCTGGTAGACCCTAACCTCCGATCGCAGGAGCGATCCTTAAATGATGTAAATCTGCCTGACTTGTGGCCCTCGCCACTCCTCAGCGAGCTAACGCGCACAGCGTAGAACCCCGGCGACCGCAGTCACCCGTGGAAGAAATGTTCCACAGCGGCGTCCCAACACATGGGTTGCCTTACGAGCGTAGCTCGTCTCCGCACCGCCCTGGGCGCGAGTTTTGTTCGTTTGCACGGGGTTTTAACTCAGCTCAAAAACCACCCCGGCGTCTTACGCTCTTGCTTATATACCTTCCAGACCGCGTGACACGAAACGTCATCTCGCTTTCGCACGGCACTTCACGCCACGTGACTGTCGCTCCGCCATGCATTTTGGGCATCCCTTCCCATGGATTTGTGGAACTTTCCAAAATAACTCAGGGTGCCTCCGATCCTAGCTACCGCCTATTCATTCTACTTCCTTTCTGCACCCAGTATTCTCTGGCGCCCTAATCCTGGGACACTGTGCCTGCAAGGCGCCGGTCTTCTTGCTTGTGTTAATGCAATACGTTACACAAGCTCCGATGCCGACGGAGCAACAAAGAATCCGAGATTCTAACTTGTGGAGATGCAGAGGTTTGAACTGCTGTGCACGGCAGATGTAGGGATGGGATATTTTGTCATATAAACATTTAACTTATGAGTGTTACATTGGTTTCTGATTGATTCATTTGTGTTTGCGGGCGAGTAAATTAGTAGAAACGTCAAAATTCGAGAATATTTGTTTGGGGTTTTACTAGGTTTAGAATGCCTTTATAACAGCCTTTCTACATTTTTTCTCGAAAAACAATTTACAATTATATTTATACAAGAACGAACTAGAATGGTTGGAGAAAATGTTTGGACAAAATACAGGACAGAAACGGCATGCCAATGAGAAAACAATTGAGAAAAAGGAAAAGAAGGTTTTCGAGAGGCTGAAGAATATAAAGTTACGAGGGGTAGTGCTTATATAATGAGACATATCAGAGAAAGACGGGAACATGTTTGTCGCAGAAAGTCAGAAAGCAGGTATTACATAACAGAAAACGAATGTTGTCGTTGTTTTACTAGAATCTCTTTATCACCACCTTTTTACCTCCTTTCTCGAAAGACAGTTTACAGTTACATTCATACAAGAACAAACTAGAATATTTGAAGAAGTAAACACAATACCATTGGCGTACATGGCAAAGCCTGACGTTATTGAACGATTAACAAAATATTCAATAAATAATTTATTGGAACATCGCAAGATCTCGAGTAGGCATGATGGCTGATGGACCACACGCCTTGGCCAAGCAGCGGATTCTGCAGCAGGCGTTGAATCGCACAAGCAGTGTGGCGCGCGGCCTCCTTCCTCGCCGCCCCGCCCCGCCTCCGCCTCCCCCGCCCCGCCCCCGCCCCCGCCCCCGCCCGCCCCGCCCCCACCCCCGCCGCCGCCCCCGCCACCCCCGCCCGCCGCCGCCGCCCCCGCCCCGCCCGCCACCGCCACCCGCACCGCCCCGCCACCGCCACCCGCCACCCGCCCCCGCCCGCCACCCGCCACCGCCACCGCCACCGCCACCGCCCCGCCACCGCCCCGCCCCCGCACCCGCCCCGCCCCGCCCCACCGCCACCGCCACCCCGCCACCGCCACCCCACCGCCCCCCACCGCCACCGCTCCACCGCCACCGCCACCCGCCCCGCCATCCGCCACCGCCCCGCCACCGCCACCGCCCTGCCACGCCACCGCCCCGCCCCGCCACCGCCACCCGCCCCGCCACCCGCCACCGCCACCGCCACCCGCCACCGCCCCCGCCCCGCCCCCCCATCCGCCCCGCCCCCCGCCACCCGCCACTGCCCCCCGCCCTCCAAGGCGGAGGAGCGCCGTTTGCGCCTCAGACGGGGGCGCGCGCAACGCGGGATTATGTTAGTGCGTTCAGAACCTAATTACGGGCGGTTCCCGGACAACGGGCTATCTTGACGCGCATCCAGGGGGTGCGTGGAAGCGAATGCACGCTCTGAGCGCGGTGAGGCGGAGGGGGGGGCGAGCGACGGGTGTTGAAGTGGAGGCGTATGAAGCGACGCCGCGGAACTGCGAAGACAGTGGAAGGGGTATGTAAAGAGCAACGACTCCAGTAGGGAACAGAGCGGGCGGGCATGAATGTAAGCTGGTGGCGGTGGCAGACCTGAAACCAACATGACGTAGAGTATAGGAGGCGTGCGTATAAAATGAGGCAGAATTGATGGTAGAGGCGTGGAAATAAAACGGAAGACAGAGGTAGAAGGAAAACGGATAGGGAGAAAGAGGTGAGGACAAAGGAGGAATAGATGCGGGAAATGTAGAGCAAGCGTGGATGTATGTACGCTGAAAGCAACACGACGCACTATGGGGCAAATGACAGCAAAACCTGGCAGAAATTAAAAAAACCAAAATTATTTAGGGTGAAAATTTCTTATGGTTTCGTGCAAAGGAGAACCTGGACGAATATGTCCTAGCATGTCACGCCGCTTGGGCTGTCCGTCTCCACCGTAGAGCTTTCAGTTCATGCAGTGTTGTAGTGACGGTCGGACGTGCTTTTCATTAGTGAGAATTTATCTCTAGGTTCGTGGTGTTTTTCAGTCAGTGTGTGTGAAGAAAACCAACTTTTTGCAATGGAAGCTTTAAGTTCAGGTATTTAATGTTATTTGGCATGTGACAAACACAAAATCTAGGACTTAATATTAATAGAAATAAAACTACAGAGAAATAGCTTTTAACATTTAAAACGTACGTCTTATTTTGTGAAACACACAACTTTTTAATTATGTATCAAAGGTGATCAAGCCTTGATCTTTGTTTCTCGCTATTCAGTAATGTTCCAAATATATTATACAGCTGTTTTTTCTTGCTACTTTTTGCTACTTTCTTCACCGGAATGATTTTTTACGGACGTGTCTGCACGTAAAATACCGGAAATGAATTGTGTACTATGTGAGTAATTTTTGTTTTGGCAGGAAAGAGTTCGAATACTGTTCATATCAAGAGAAAAGAACTTTTGGATATTATGTGGAGCTCTAATGAGAGAGAAACAGACAAAAAATTTGATTTCTTGACTGAAAAACTGAAGACAAGAACAAAGTGTGTTCACGGTTTGTCAATACTACATAGGTTGATACGCATGTTTGAGTGCCTATTGCATTTGGCTTATAAGTTACCTATTAAGACTGTGAGCGCGAGGAGAATGCTAAAACACTGTGCTGAAAATAAAGCTCGTATTCAGAGAGATTCGAAACGCAGTGGTTTGATTGTGGATCAGCCAAACCAGGATCCGTAATACAAATACCAGAAATACAGCTCGCGGTTCTTCAGAACCTCGAACTATCTGCTGAAATTACACGCATTGATGTAAATTTAATTAAAATGATGCAATAATTATGATTGTCGTATCAAGTGGCAGTGAAATTCATGTTGAAAAGTTACGGCTTTTGTCAGAACGGCTCAGTATTTTGTTAAAAATATCCATGGTACACATGTCACCTACACTGCACAAGTATTTTATTCATGGACCTGATACTGTCTCATCACTTTGCCTCAATTGGACAATCACAGGAAGCTCAGAAGCACTCAACAAAGATTTTAAGAAATACAGAGCACTTCTCGAAATGTTCCGTGAAAAACTAATAGTGATGTTTTAAATTTACTGCTCTTAAGATCAGATCCACTTATCACAACAAGAAAATTACCTACGAAAAATGCAAGCCTCCCAAAGAAGCTCAGGAACTATTGGTTCATCCACGAACACATTGTTCATTCTGAAAATTATGAGGCCCTGCGGATATGATTGCGATGACACAGTTCATACTATTGATAGCGATGATGATGATGATTTTAATGATTTAATATAATTTCACTATATTTATATTTGACTTTAATTATGTAATTAGTAAAACCTTTCATTTTGCTCCCCTTCAATAAAACGTAATGTAACGTTATTTGTTGTTTTATTTACAATGCGTATTCCTAGAAAATCGACTATTTTTGTCAGATGAAGAGGTATCGAATTGGAAGTTACACCATTTCTTTCAACATGAATTTCTCTTTACAGTGATATGCAATACTATGGGTTATAGGTGTTACTCGAATTAATGCCAGAAATGAGGCCCTCTTGCCCCACTGTGCGACGTAGAGAATAAGAGAAGCTGTGTGTGAAAAATGAGGTAGAGTTGAGGGCGGAGGTGAGGATATAAAACGGAAGACAGAGGTAGAAGGACGAATGGACGAGGAAGAATAAATGAGGGTGGAGGAGGGATAGATGTCGGGAACACGGAGTGTTCGTCCAACACGCGCCCCTGATGTACTGCGCTCCTCTTATCACGTGGCGGGCGGAGTAGCGAGTGCTGAGGGGCGTCAATTACGACAATGAACTCGGCAACGCCTCCTCCGCCCACCGGGTTCTCTTGATTCGATCCCTTCTCGTCCTAGTTTATCCCGTACCGTTCCTTCTCTCACCCTCTCCCTCGCCTTCGGAACCGCCAATTTTCCAGCCCTCCTCTGCCCTCCTCAAACAGCTAGCATTCACTTCCCATTCCCAGGTGTCTTGTTCCTCCTCGCTCTTCACCGTGCTTGACACAGTGCCAGTCTCCTCCAGTCTCTATCCAATCTCTTCTAGTCTTCCAGAGTCCACTCTGCCAGCTCGTCGGCTCTTTTGTTCGTGTTTACAGCTTTACAGACGCAGAATCATTGCACTCAGACCTAGAAAACAGGATATGGAATCAATATTCAGACTATGGAAATATATCCTTTGTTGTAAATAAAATGCTTTTAATACAACCCGCCGAGGCACGTTAATGATGAGCATCTCATATACGTCTTCAAATAATAGTTTTATATCTTCTTTTGTTTGTCTATTGTAAATGAGATTTTTCTTCATCACGAAAACGAATAAAAGACTTCAGTGTATAAATGGAAAGAGCTATTTTTTGACAAAAAATCTCAGAAAACGTCGTTAGGAAACAAAACCTAGCAGGAAATATTTCCTCATGTAATGCATTATTATGAAAGCGTTGTTTTAATTGCTATCAAAGTCAATCCTCTTTTTAGTAAAATGAAGTTTATACCATTTTTGGGTTCATGCAAAGGGTTTACTTTGGACCAACGCAAAGGGTTCATGCAAAGGTTTATTCTGTACGTTTTATTTCTGTTGCCGATATCCTGCATTACATAATTCGCAAATCACAGGAAATCATTTATCTGTTTATTTTGATAGAGCTGCAACTCTATTGAGCACCAAGTTTCTAAAGATGTTTGATTTTACCCTAACTGTACTTTATTTGCGATATCTCTTCTTTATTGTTCAAGAATTTTATAATCCACTAGTTAAAGGACTTCGTGTTCGTCGAGTATTTATGAATCAAAATCTTCTGCTAGAAAACGGAGTGACTTTTCATAGATTAATTTACGTAGATTCCACACGTGTATTAGAAATTCCCGATGAAATCCCGGGTAGCAAAGCAAAGAGGGAATTTATTTGTAAATTTCTAAAGCACAAGTGATACTTAATAAGATTATATCTCGAATGAAATTAGCTCCAAAAATGTTGTAGAATGCTTCAAAAATTAATTATATTGTGTATAATGTGCACCCGACTGCGCTTCCTAAGATTGATGACCACATCTTGTGAATGGCCAGCTGGAAGGAGGTGGCAAGAAAAAGCAATATTTTTGGCGGGGATATGCCTCTTAATTGATACGTACCAAATTTAACAAATGAAATGGTATTGATTATGAACTAATGGACTTGACCATCCTTCGCTATTGCAATGTATTACATTGCACCCGTTCGTCACGTGAGTGTTAATCACGTTTTTAGCTACGCTCTGCAACATTTTTAGTAGATAAATGTCTTTTTCTCGAGTATTGATTTGTTCCATATTCTGATTGGGACATGGTCGCTAGGTATTCTATTGTTAAAACGTTCTCTCTCAAGTTTGTGCATGCATTCGCTATGACACTGGCTTGGAGAAATTTGATTGCCCAACATAACGTCCATTAATAATTTTGGCCGATATTTCATTATCGCTGGGGTAGAATATGCAACGAGGACGCACTCATACTTGAGAGAGCAACGGGTTGCATATACCTTCTGTTCAGAGGCGCCTGAGTGAGAATAAACGCATAAAATTATCCAGGAGCGTTTCTGTGCGATGGACATACATACATTTCCATTATACTGGATGTATATTCTTTACGCAAGTGCAGTCAATAAGTTGACCAAGTTTTATCGCAATCGGATGAACAGTACAGCAGTGCATAAAATACAAACAAACATTGATTTTATATATATTACAATCCAACCCTTACCTTCCCTGCTCAGTCTTAAATCACCTTTGCTCTGATTCTTTCCCGTTCCATCCGCCCATATCCACTTTGCCTCTCGTCACCCAGCCTCTCCTGGCCATGTTGAAAACAATATTCAGCGCTACCAGTATCGTGTTGTAGCGTGCACAGCTAGCAGTACACAATGTATTGTAGCAAACTTTCGGGAAATGTTTTCCTGAAAATTCTGCTTGCTTAAGCAGGCCTATAAATCTGCTTACTGGCTGGCCCTCAGCAGCGGAATACGATACATTTGTTGTTATTTAAAATATAATTACCTTGATTAAATATGGGTTAGTAAATATAACGTGAAAAGACACGTAGAATAGGTGGAGGTCGTGCGAGCGAGGAGGTGCCAGGTAGGGTGATGGGGGACAGCGTGAAGCAGCGCGTGTGGGGCATGGTGTGATTGGATGACACGAGGGAGGGTCGCAGACGGTAGGTACGGTTTAGTTATTTAGTCGTATATGACGTATGGGGAGAAAATCATCTGCGCACGCTTTCTTGAGTTTCAGAATCCCTTCCCAACAATTTAACTATTAATAGTTGAAAGGTGAATAAAATAATAATAATAATAACAACAACAACAATAATAATAATAATAATAATAATAATAATAATAATAATAATAATAATAATAATTAAAATTTTAAAAAAGCCAAGATTAACATTTCAAAAACTAAATATTTTCATTTCCAAATTATATAAAACTTATTTGTAATGGTAAACGAAATAACAGATTTGATTTTTCTGTATTGCAAAAAGAAAAGAAAACTCACCCTAAGCTCTACTACCACTACAAGCAAAAGGAAAGCTCAACAAAACGTGCGCATAGTGAAACTACATTTACATCTAGAAGCAAATCAAGGGGCCACCTCAGCATTTGCTCAATGTCTCAGGGAAACTGGACAAAACTCCGGTCGAGATGGGGACAGTCAGAAAGGGAAGGGTATGGACACACCTTTAGTAAAATTCGTGTTTTTTAGTCTAATAGATGAGTGTAATTAACGAATACCCTGATATGTAGGATACGGCAGTTAATCGCAAATAAATTGCGTATCATTCTCTGATTTCTGAAGTACAATTATTTTGCCTTATTTTTATTTTAAAAAGGGAATTATATACATTCATAGTTACCATTTAAACATAAAATTCAATTATTTTTAATATCTAAATCGAATCATTTTTTATTTGCATTGATTTTTATGGATGGGTGATGATTTCTTCTTTTGTGCCGAAAATAATTTTACTGGTACATATGCTTGGTTTCATTTTTCATCTGTACATTTTCGTCAAAAGTACTTAAGGACATAATTGGCATTCCCAAGGAATTTACTTTTACAAACATATCACAGCGAAAATGATCAGAGACATAATATAAATGTAGAATACAATTCCAGGAATTCCATTTAAATATAAAAAGTTAAGACCACAGTAGGAAACAGAGTAGGAATATGGGTCAGCTTCGTCTTAGTCAAAAAGACCCCATCTTCCCTCGTTCGATGCGTCAATCAAGATTCGTTTCAAAGGAGGAGAACGGTGAAAGCTGGAGCCTGTTGAAAGGGAGACAAGACTGTTCCCAACAAACCTAATGACGGGGAAAATAAGAGTTCGTTCATGGCAAGTACGAAGTCTTTCTGGCCTAATGAAAAATGCCCGCGCCCGTCCACGCCTCAGTGCTTCTCAGAGTGGTGATTAACTGCCATTGTAATACATTGCCTCCGACAAGTCAATACTCTCCCTTCAATGGGAGCAAATAGAAGTCCTTCGACAGGAGTTTAAGCGGTTTCCCTTAAGAAGACGGCGAGCTGAAGGCAGCTGGGAGCGAGGGGTGGAGGGACGGGAGGGGAAACACTTAGCCCTGAAATTCCCTGCCCTGCGTGCCCTTGCTCCATTGCTCACAGCAGCTCAGTGTTGGATGAAGGTCGGACAACGGTAATAGTGGATGTATGTAGCACACGTGACATTCAAAAGCACGTCTTTCGCGCGTATCTTTCTCACAGTTGAAGGACAAAACATGTACGTTACTTTAAAAAACACCACTAGATGACATTAAAATCGGAACACAAATTTCGGATTAAATTAAAATCGGAACACAAACTTCAGTTAAAAATAAAATATTTTCTGCTGCATAACTGTTTCTATACATATTGGTATATTGTATGTGTATGGTATTGGTATATGGTATAGTGTAAGTGTTTTAGTAGTTGTTTTTGGGACTCCCAGACAGCTTAAAACTGATGATGATGGCTAAGCCATCGAAAGCTGCTCTTATTGAAATAAATAGTATTTCAATTATCATTCTATCATCACTATCATTCATTTCAATTACTGTATAGTTAGACATACTGATCATCAAAAAGAAAAATATTTATTGTAACAATGATATATTACGTATTAGCTTACATTAACAGTATAATTAGAAAAGATTTATTATGCCTGTAAAAAGTTATATACTTCATCTTCCCTGTCGATGACATCTCGATTAGGTTTTCGTCCAGTTTCTCTGACTCATTGGACAAATGCAACGATGGCCACTTGTTTTCTCCTAGACATAAATATAGATATTGTGACCGCCCGTTTTCTTAGATTCCGAAAACGTGTCACATACCGCCCTAAGAAAGCGAGGGAAAAGAATATTTTGAACGCGCGCCAACGCGGATGAATATTTGGAATGATAATTAGAATTTAGAACAAGAGAGACCGCCACCTTAGACCAAGGGCGAGACCGGAGGTCGGATGAAAGAAAAAGTTCTTTCTGAAGGTAGCAGCTGAACTGTGCGGACGTATGGAAAACGGTACGCCAGGAAGTGACATTGCAGCGGACTTCAGATTTTGCAACTTTTCGAGAAACTCTTCTAGAATACCAGAAGAGGTAATTATTCTATTATAAATTGATTTAAACATAATCTTAGAAGAAAGGTAATAAGAAACGTTATGAATTTATAATGGAAGAATTAGGGAGTGGAGTTTTGAATAGATGGCAGTAATTAATAGCTTGCATTCATTTCTCTTTCCAGTTTTTTTTTTTTCTCTCTCTCACATGCTTTTCGTATATTTAAATACTCTCTTGAAGTTGGTGCTCATATAAAAAGGGGTGATCTCTGGATTCATTTTCACTCTGAATATCCAGTTGGTCATTAACTGTAATCGAAAATAAAGTAAAATTCATATGAGAGTATTCAAGCATATAAAACTTGAACGAGAAGAAGAGGCGATTTCTGAGGAGCAACGGCGTTCTCAACCGAGGACACGACGCTTCAAGGCCGAACAGCTCGGTGAAAGGGGTAGAAGGAAGCCCAGCGGACTGCTCTACGCGGCCGAGAACACAGTAAGGTCGTTCCAAATAAAATGTTTTGTAGGGATAGGGTGATTCAGTTTAATAAGAAAGCTCATTCTGTATCTATCACGTAGAAAGAAAAAGGAGGGTAACAGATTTACCACGCTTAAAAGATAAGAAAAGTAAAAGTACATTTGTTTCCGACTTCTAATACGTGAGAACAGAATCAATCTTTTCTTTCAAAAGGATTTCAAGATCAAATATTGTAATATAGTGATTAAGAGTTTGTGTAAGAGTATAATTATAATAATAGTAATTCTCTGGATTTTAGAGAGAAAGAGTTTCCTTTTGTTGTAAAAGTAATGTTAAGGAAAAGTATTAATTTTGATTTTCAATGTGTGTTTCTTTCAAATTTTGTAAAGTAATATTTTAACGATTCTTTCAATTTCTGAAAGTGTGTTTGTTAAACAATTGGGTTGTAGATGAAAGTAGGAAATTGTGTATTGTGTTATTAGTGTGTTTTTTCAGTCAAAAGTATTCTGTATTTGATTTTTCTGTGTGCCATTGTATGTATTTGTCATGCAGCAAATATTTTTGAATATATTCTGAATTTAGTGAAAGTGATTCTCACCCGAGTTGTTTGTAATTTTTGCATCAATCCATAAACGATCTTCGACCCTGCCCCTAATTTTTTTATTTATTGTCCACACTGGGACGTCTATACTGAGCTAGTCGACCATCTGGTGAATTGTGTTCACCACCCCAAGACGTCTCAGGTCAGGTGCTGGCCTTACGGCTTGTACCGCACACGACTGTGGCTCGCAATTGGCGCCCATAAGCGGGGCTCGATTATTGGATGCATTTACGACAAACTCGATTTTGGAATAACTGAGACCAAAATTTGGTGTAACTAAAATTACTAGTACAATTGAATCACAGTTCACTAAAATTTCTGACAAGGTTGCAGAGTACAAGTGTGTTGAGAAAAGTGTGTTATTTCAGGAGTGTTTTTTTTTGAAAAGGATATTTATTATATGAGAGTTTTATCAGTTTCAAATTGTGTCTGGTATTTCTGTGTGAAATATTTTGTGAGAGGTGTATGGTGTCTGGGAAAAGAATTGATTGATTCTAGGCAGTTAATAGATTCAAAATGGCAGATAAGTATAACGTGGCTAGGAATTTACCTACCGTGGAAGGAACTTCGAGAATCAGATAGCGATAGGAAACTGGGGACAAGCACCAGGTACGATGATCGTGGAGGAAACGACAGGAGTAGAACTAGGAACGGCAGGAGAAACTAGTGCGACGTCGCGACAGAATCACAGCCAACGCCACACGAGATCAGGATGAGGAAGAACGAAACCTCGAGAGGCTAATTCAATGATGCAACGGTTAATAGGTCAATTTATGCAACAATTAGATGTGAGGTTAGTCATGCAGGATGAAAAAACAGAGGAAACCATAAAAAAATTAGGGGTTACTTTGGAAACTAAACTAGAGGAGAACAAGGCTACTTTGGAAACTAAATTAGAGGAGAATAACTCGGCAATAAATACTTTGGAAATTTTAAACTAAACTAGAGGAGAACAAGGCTACTTTGGAAACCAAATTAGAGGAAAATAACTCGGCAATAAATGCATTGGAAACAAAATTCACGGAATTCGACACGAAATTAGAAGAAAATAATAGGAAGTTAGAAGAAAATTTAAAAGCACAGTTTACTGAATTAGCGGAGCAGTGGAAGGTCGAATTTAAGGCGAGGTTCAGCAGAGTGCGCAGGAACACGAGAACTTAGAGAAAAAATTCACGGAGCTGGGACTTGAATTAGAAGAAAAAGTGGATCAAGTAACGAAAGAATTTGAAAATAGGATCGAAACACAATCGGATCTTATAACCGCCGTATCCGACAGGCAGATTGAGGTAGAACAAGGAGTAGAAAAGTTCCAGAAATTAGTTACTGAACAAGTTCAGGTTCAAGCTAATAAATTAGATAGTGGAATAAAGGCTCTTTCTGAACAGGATGGCGTTCTACAACATCAAATTAATGCATATAAGAATGAAGTAGTAGAACTGAAAAATCAATTAGAAAATTTACCATCAAGTGGAGAAGTGTTCAGCCACGTATGTTTCATTACCGTGTACTCCTAATTTCAGTGCAGCGGAGATGAAAATCCATGTGTATTTATGAAAGAAGTAGATAATTTCTTTTCTTTAAATTGTGTTCCGGACAGTAAGAAAACTCACATCGTTTATCAGATGTTGCAGGGTAATGCACGAATTTGGGCAGATAGTTTAGGAGAGTTTCCCAAAACTATGGCCGAACTCAAAGAAAAATTTTATTCGAGATATTGGAATAACAAACCCAAATCAATTTTAAAGTTAACGTAATGTATGGTACGTGGAAGAAGGGTACGATGTCCATGCAGGAATATGCAACGGAGAAATTAGCTTGTTTCAAATTATGTACTCCGACGATACCGGATGAAGAAATTGTCTGTTTATTAATACGTCATTTTCCTTCCTCGACGCAAAATTTGCTTAAGAATCTCTTACCAATGTCCACTGAAAAATTAATAACGCAGCTAGGATTGTATGATGCCACTTTCGTGTATAATGAAAGGTTACAGAAAGCAGAGCAAATGCTAATGGTCGGTAAATGGTCAAGATAGCAGACAGCAACAACATAATGTAAGCAAACCAGAAACAGGAGAAACTTACAAACCGAAACATCACCAAGAAAAACAAACTTATGCTAGA
This sequence comes from Teleogryllus oceanicus, assembly GCA_964035755.1. Classification (NCBI taxonomy): domain Eukaryota; kingdom Metazoa; phylum Arthropoda; class Insecta; order Orthoptera; family Gryllidae; genus Teleogryllus; species Teleogryllus oceanicus. The sequence goes on along the minus strand of CAXIVR010000014.1, from coordinate 26,839,421 downwards.
CAAGACAGGACCTCGTCTAGGGATAGAAATAGAAAAAATTCTATTGATAGAGGTTTTCCAACCGAAATACAGGACCAAGTACATCTCGCGGACATGAGTCGGAAAATTAGAAAGGTTTGTTTCGACACGCCATCCCGCCCAAACCAAATAGAACAATCTATGAAGAAGAGTGGCGATATTATCAATCGAATTAATCTCATTTGATGATGAACTGTGCAACGATAATCTCAATGCATATCAGAAAACAGTTAACTGAAGTATTGCTTAGGAATCAAAGGTGTTTTGCAAAACAAGAATCAGTAAAAGATTTTCAATTCGAAATAAATTAACAGATAAAACACCATTCACGGGTTACCAATATGTCATTCCAGAAAAACATAAGGAAGAGGTGGATAAGCTCATTGCTACCATGGTCAAAGATGATATCATCATGAAGTCCAAAACCTCTTATCTAAATCCGATAGTGCTCGTAGAAAAGAGTAATGGGAAGATAAGGTTGTGTTTAGATGCAGGCGATTGAATCAAGTTACCTTACCGTACAGAGACAGACCGTTGCGTGTAGAGGATTTAACTAATCAATTATCCGGCATCAAGTGGTTGAGTTCAACCGACTTCACTGCATCGTATTGGCAAATAGCGATAGCACCTGAATGTAGACAATATACAGGATTTATTCACGGGAATTTCGTATGTCTTCAAAGAATGCCATTTGGACTCAAGAACAGTGCATCTGCTCTTGTACAATGTCTAGACAATATCATTGGCAGAGAGATGTCCAGCGATGTTTTTATCTATATTGATGACGTGCTTGTGTATTCTAAGACATTTGAAGAACACATGACTAAGCTAGATATTTTGTTGAAACGTCTGATTGAAAATAATTTACAACTGAATTTGGAGAAAAGTAATTTCTGCACTAAACAAGTTAAGTTCCTGGAGTTATGATGTGACAGTTAACGAGTCAAAATGAATATGGAAAAGATGCGAGAGATAGATAAAATTGCACCGCAAAAAAACAGAAACAACTTAAAAGTTTGTTAGGTTGCGTCAATTATTACGCCAGATTTATTCCTAATTTCGCCATGCACATTGAAATATTTCTTCCGTTGCTGCGAAAGCACACTAGATGAAAGTGGGAATACAATCGGAAAGTACAATTTCCACAGTTTGCGACCATTTAAAGAATGAAATAAATGGCAAAATAATGAAGCAAACAGATAAAGTAACCGACAAGAATCATGTTAAAAGGAAAATAGAAAACAAGAGGGAGAAAGAAGGAGGAGAAAGAAGAAGGAAGATGAGGAAGATGAAAGGAGTAGGAGTACAAGAGGGAAGAAAACAAGATTGCTCGACGTTCTAGAATCAAGAAAAAAAGAAGAGCATAAATTTTAGTGAAAAGATTTTACGGCATATGAAATCAAATCCCATAAAATCTTTTTTCGAAAAGAAGGGTTATGTGACCGCCCGTTTCTTAGATTCCGAAAACGTGTCACATACCGCCCTAAGAAAGCGAGGGAAAAGAATATTTTGAACGCGCGCCAACGCGGATGAATATTTGGAATGATAATTAGAATTTAGAACAAGAGAGACCGCCACCTTAGACCAAGGGCGAGACCGGAGGTCGGATGAAAGAAAAAGTTCTTTCTGAAGGTAGCAGCTGAACTGTGCGGACGTATGGAAAACGGTACGCCAGGAAGTGACATTGCAGCGGACTTCAGATTTGCAACTTTTCGAGAAAACTCTTCTAGAAGACCAGAAGAGGTAATTATTCTATTATAAATTGATTTAAACATAATCTTAGAAGAAGGTAATAAGAAACGTTATGAATTTATAATGGAAAGAATTAGAAGTGGAGTTTTGAATAGATGGCAGTAATTAATAGCTTGCATTCATTTCTCTTTCCAGTTTTTTTTTTTCTCTCTCTCACATGCTTTTCGTATATTTAAATACTCTCTTGAAGTTGGTGCTCATATAAAAGGGGTGATCTCTGGATTCATTTTACTCTGAATATCAGTTGGTCATTAACTGTAATCGAAAATAAAGTAAAATTCATATGAGAGTATTCAAGCATATAAAACTTGAACGAGAAGAAGAAGGCGATTTCTGAGGAGCAACGGCGTTCTCAACCCGAGGACACGACCTTCAAGGCCGAAGCAGCTCGGTGAAAAGGGTAGAAGGAAGCCCAGCGGACTGCTCTACGCGACCGAGAACACAGTAAGGTCGTTCAAATAAAATGTTTTGTAGGGATAGGAGTGATTCAGTTTAATAGAAAGCTCATTCTGTATCTATCACGTAGAAGAAAAGGAGGGTAACAGATTTACCACGCTTAAAGATAAGAAAAGTAAAAGTACATTTGTTTCCGACTTCTAATACGTGAGAACAGAATCAATCTTTTCTTTCAAAAGGATTTCAAGATCAAATATTGTAATATAGTGATTAAGAGTTTGTGTAAGAGTATAATTATAATAATAGTAATTCTCTGGATTTTAGAGAGAAAGAGTTTCCTTTTTGTTTGTAAAAGTAATGTTAAGGGAAAAGTATTAATTTTTGATTTTCAATGTGTGTTTCTTTCAAATTTTGTAAAGTAATATTTTAACGATTCTTTCGAATTTCTGAAAGTGTGTTTGTTAAACAATTGGGTTGTAGATGAAAGTAGGAAATTGTGTATTGTGTTATTAGTGTGTTTTTTTTCAGTCAAGAGTATTCTGTATTTGATTTTTTTCTGTGTGCCATTGTATGTATTTGTCATAGCAGCAAATATTTTTTGAATATATTCTGAATTTAGTGAAAAGTGATTCTCACCCGAGTTGTTTGTAATTTTTGCATCCAATCCATAAACGATCTTCACGACCTGCCCCCTAATTTTTTTTTATTGTGTCCACACTGGGACGTCTATACTGAGCTAGTCGACCATCTGGTGAATTGTGTTCACCACCCCCCCAAGACGTCTCAGGTCGGGTGCTGGCCTTACGGCTTGTACCGCACACGACTGTGGCTCGCAATATACCATGCCCACCTCTGGTTGAGCACTCCTTTTGATAATAGTAGTAGAAGTAGGCCGTGGGTGTGTTACTACTTTGCTAGCAACACAAAAAAAATCAAATGTGCAGTTCGTTTACCGATGCGTTTACGTTTTCAATATTTCAAACAAGCTAGTTTCAAACAAGGGAGCAAACATAACTAGTTTTTCAAATGTCGCACATTAATAAAATTTTTAAAGTTTTATTAATCTTTCAACTATTTATAGTTAAAATGTCAGGAAGGGATTCTAGAGTTCAAGAAAATGTGCGCAGATGGTACTTCCTTCTTGTAAGTCTCATAGAGTTTTTATTCTTTGTTTAAATAAATCAAATCAAAGGAAATGAAATCAAACAATGAGTTGAAGACAACTTTTAGAAACGAAGGCTTTCCAAGGTATGTGAATAAACTACCAAAACGGAAAGGCGTTTAGTTAGTGACTTGAGGGTAGTAGACTGCAGAAAATTCCTACTTCTAGGTTTTTCAATCTTGGTAATTTTCAAGTCTGGTTTATACATTTATTCAGACATTTAATTAATTTACAATATCATATGAAGATAAAAACTATTATTACTATTAGTGGTATTATTAAGTTGAAAATTTATTTTAAATAAAAACCAGTAGCGTACTAACATCGCAAGCTAAAACTATTGGTCCTATAAAATAACCGGTCGTTCTTATATTAGTTAATTCCTCTTTCTTTGGAGTCAAGACTACCTTCTCAGTTTTGCCGATCCCATTTCTCGGCTGCCATCTATCGATGCCTCAAGGACCTAGCGAGGCCCCAGCGATACCTCCCGCTCCCACGTGGACCATTATCAGCGAAGGAGGAATAGACGCATGGAAGAATTAACGTGAAGATGTAATGTACAAGGTATTGAGAATGTTCTCCGAGCTACAAACCTAACTGAAATATCCATATCTTACACGGGAATCGAACCAATGGTCTTACTTTCCGCGTACTTGAGTGCACCTATACCAAGCTTCTGTGCCGCGAGACCGGTGACTTAAAAGAGAAAATGTTCTCTCAAATGTCAGAAATTTTTCAGAAGCATTAACTTTCTTTTTGTGACATTTTTCAGTTTTGCCACATCACATATTTTCCCTCTTATTTATATTTATGTTTCCATTTTCTGTTCAATTTTCCTGCAACACTTCCACCCGGTGTCTTCATGAATTTTAAACGAAATTTATCAGAGCATCGTTGTCTGTTGTGAGAACTAGCATTGTGCCGTCATGTCCAGTAACAGACTTTCTACCTAGAAGATGTCAAACGTCATGGAGCGTTAGTATGTAGTAGAGGTGGCTATAAATAATGCAAACAGCAATGTTTCCTACGCATGAAAAATGTCTGGTATACGTAACCCGTTAGTAGTACATGACACAAGAGTTAATTTTTAAATTCTTCCTAGTTTTTAATTTTCAAACAATTATTCATATCCTTTGTAAATTAATAAATATACAAGTGTTACATACAATGCTTTGTTTTTTTAAAAAATGCCAACAAATGTATCAGCTTTATATTCCTAAAATTATTAAAATTGCAACGTGAAATTTTGTATTGTTTTGATACGCACAGTATTCTTGGTAAATTTATTTTAAAATACTATATTTCGACGAGTTATATTAGTCGCTTTACGTCCTTAATTTATGTCCTACATTTAAAGGATATGTAATATGTTGTTTGGGCAGGAATAAATTCTTAATTAAAAAAATGTATAATGAAAATATCTCAATTAAAGGTCAAAGGCAAAAAATGAAATGTCCTTCATAATTTTAATAAACTGAAAGTCTGCAAATACGAGTATTTAGGATATAATATTTCATAACATGCATTCCAGAAAGTATCTGAAACAGTATTCTGAAAAGTCAGTGAAATATCTACAAGTACATGCAAACCATCGTTCGGGCACATAGTGCTAAATATCAATATGGTATTACGTAATCCAGACGCATGATGATGCGCGCACTTCTTGCATAATTTACTATTTCCTCATTTAATTAAAAAGTAATTGAGAAACCGGTGTAAAAATAGCTTAAATCTAAAAGTTTCCTGCGTCATTTTCGTTTACTATTACTATTACTATTATTATTATTATTATTATTATTATTATTATTATTATTATTATTATTGTCTCACTTTGTTGTCGATCACATTGATCTTTATGTACCACATCGTCTAAAAATGTAATATCCACCTTTCAAATAATGAAGTTTTAAATGAAGTGTCAAAAATGAAGTTATAAACTGGTTCAGAGATAATATAGAAACAATGAATATTTAAACCGTGTTAGAAAAGTACTGTGACCTCTAGCAGGGGCTGGTTTCTCCGATCAACACCAGGCGAATGCCGGAGCAGTACCCTACCAAACGGGCCACGGACCGCGCGCGATCTGTCCTTCCTCTTCCTTGTCCTATCCTCTCCTCTTTCACACACACTTACACTAACATGCACTACACTAACACATATTCCGGGAGACCGGTCGGGAGCTTAGAGATTGTCCCGGCTGGGGCGGTGCTCTGCTGGTGGGAGAGTCCTGGTTAAGGGGAAACCCCACTAGCCGACGGTAGGTCGGCGCCGGATCTCGCCGTCCAGCGGGGGAAGATCATCACCATCTCCCGAGAAAAAGCATGCACTACACTAACGGGACTAATGACCAAAGCAGTTGACGCGCACGGAAACACGAAAAAACCAAACCAATCTAGCAATGGCAATTTCCCTGCCCATGGCTCTGCTATGATCATCAGAGCGGTAATCTTGTCCTCAAGGGTTCAGCTAGCAGTACAGTCCCACACTTGAATCCGAGACTATTCATATCGGGTCGTTTTTATTTTCAGGGTTGCTAGACTTGGTAAATGAATATAGACTTACCTAGCTTTGAAATGTTAACTCGAGGAGGCATATGAACACATTTCATTCACCACAGCATCGCTTCGTTCGCAAAGTGCTCGAGCTCTGATATTGCATTTTTTTTTGTTTTATTACCTCCCGTTCGGCATTAATGCCTGTCAGGGGTGTTAACATTTTACATATTGTCACACACTTTGTAACACATTCTCACAATAATTTTTCTTGTTGTTAGAGGCTATTTTCCGCGTCTAATTTTATAATTCAGTTCACCTGTTGTGAAATTTGGACTGGTAACTCTGTGTTTGAATATAATAGCTGGAAGTTAACATTTTATATTATCGGATGTCTGGAATTAATGCTACTGAATATTTATGGGGTCTATATATTTGTCTTTGAGGAATTGTTAGCTTTCGAGTAGTTTCTGACAAGTGTGAAGACGGTGTGGCTGAATATACTGAAAGAAAATTGTGTTCAAACGCTATTTGCTGTCTTTTAACATCGTTAGCGTTTAATTTTAAAGTTTTTAGTTCTTGGTTTCTATTTTCCATGTTGAAGAATTGCTATAAACGACTATATGATGTTTTGAATTAGAGGTATCGTTGCTGTTTTGACTTGGTTTACTATTGTCTTTACGAGTTGGACTACGTCGATTGATATTTCATAGTCGAAGTCCGTTGTCAATTCTCACGTGTGTAGGCGCCGCAACACTATCTTAAAGTAATGAGCCCCTCCCAGGTGTAAAGGCTCGCTTCGTCGACGGCTGCTGTCAAGTCTCCCCAGCGCGTTCTGCTTCTGGTTACGGCGAGGTTCCTCGCCAACGCCCTCGTCCTCATCTAATGCGGCTCTCGTGCGATGGCTTACATCTCCTATTTTCTATTGGTCCACTTTGCACCACATCACTGTTCAGCCATACAAGGAATTCGACATCTCTATTCATGTCGCGCCTATGCATTGTCGTGCGTTTTGTTCTCCGAGAACCTGTTCGCTTCTGCCTTTTGGCCGCTTCTATTCAACTACATCCGTGTCGCTCTTCTCTTGTCTTCGGTTTTGTTTTGCCAGTCTCATTGGTCCCGACTCGTATGATCGCTGCCACTGGTCAAAGTGTATCAGATGTGAGGAGAATCCCCTGATTGTCTCTAAAATCTGCCTGCGATGTGGGTGTGAGTTAATGTTAATGTGTAGTGATCCGGTTTCCCGATGCATTTGTCCAGTCTTGAAGGAGAATTCTTCTGTGCGTTTGCCAATGCCTTGCATGGAGATTCTCCGGTGCGTATGCCAATGTCTTGCATGGAGATTCTCCGGTGCGTATGCCAATGTCTTGCACGGAGATTCCCCTCTGCGTGCGCCAATGTCTTGAAATGTGGCAGATGGGGAACCTGTCACCACCCTGAAGGGTTGTGAGACAAAACGCTTGTTGTCCGAGGGGTCACAATATTGATCAAAATATATCTATTATGCAATAATTATTATCGTTAAACCAACTTGATTACGGCTAGGACATTATACAACACATCGTAGGTATATATTTTATCAAATATTGTTTATTAGTTCTACATTTTCCGACTTTTCTTGCTCTGGTTTCAGACTGTGGCCAACGTACGCGAGTGCCCACAACAACTTGGGAACTTTGATGACCGCCACGGAGGACGCGGAGGGCCACTTTTTGGCTGCCATCCGCTACTCTCCCAACCACGTCAACGCGCACTACAACCTCGGCCAGGTCTACAGGTGGGTAGTACATTCATTTTCTCCCAAAAAACCCTTCCCCCAACCACGTCAACCCTACAATCTAGACAGTTCAACCTCCAAGTTTACAAGTGTTTGTAGAAGTACTCCATTCCAATCCATTTTCTTCTCTATGTTTCGGTAGCACAGCAATTTAATAGAATGTGATTTCAATGTTCCCTCTCACTGCAAGGCAAACATATGTCATTACCATTCGAGTCCTTCAATCTACGTTGCATCCACCCCGACCCCAAACCAAGCGTATCTCTCTCTTGCGTCCCTTCTAAGTGCGTGAACGTAATTTTTGCCACACCAATCCGGGCTCGTGTTTAGTTTTACCTCTACCGATGATTTGTTCGGCTGTTTCTGTCAGGATATTTTCCTTTTTATATACATAGTATACCCACTTCTATAAATATTCATGTTTCTTTATTCAACGAATAACGGAATCGTCGAGAGCGATTATGCTACAGCGAGCAGGTTACGTACAAACTAACAGCTTGCATCTACACGGACCACACAAAGTTTTGCACATAAACGCATGTTTTCATAATATTAGTGCACAATGAAAGTACTTGCAGCAACATCTTAATGCCGCTTTCCCCCGTTTGTGTCTAGGAGGGAAACGTCATGAGAGAAGTAGGTCGCGCCCATTTCATGCACAAGCGACCGCCATCTTTTCGCCGGGTAGCGGGGCAATCAGTTGCGCAGCCACCCGCCATGCCGACGTGCCCCGTCCCTCACGGCACATTACTTTGATGTGGTAATATAAGCGAGGACATAATTGTGAGCAAAACGTGCGTTCGGCGTAATTGGCAAGAGGCACGGCGGAGGGAGGGCGGTGTAAATACCAAGTTGGAGGGAAATTTCTGCGAGCGAGGTCGAAATTAACACGGAGGTGTTGGCGGTATTGTTTACGAAGTTTGCGAACGTTGACCCATAAATTCGGCGGCGTCAACGAGAGCGACGAAACTTCTGAAGGGGGCAGGTGGGGAGAGAGCGAGACGAGAGAGGGGAATTAAGGAGAGGGAGGAAGACTCGGTGGCCTAACAGGGAAGCTGCCAAGAGCTTCCGTTACTCGGCTGCCCTCTGTCCACTTCGGGGCGGAAAGAGAGTGGAAGACAGAAAAAAGAGAGGGAGTCAAACAACGAGAAACGTGAGAAACATAAAATAAGCAATTTATGTAAAATAAACAAGAGTCATAGAGGGAAGTAAAAGAGAAAAAGTGGAGAAAGAATTTTCGACACTACTGAACGTCTCTCAGAGACCTCCTCGTAGTATGAGGTGCTATCTAATTTTAGGTGTTCTGCAGTTCTAGGAAATATCGTTTCCTCTCTCGAACTCTTGAGACCTTGTTACAAATAGAAATTTAAAGTTCTGCGAAACGGTACTCAACACTTATAAATACATTGACTGTTCTCAGAATTTTGGGGAGTGTTTTGAAAAGACAGGTGAAGAGAAAAGGAAAACTACGAAAAGTGAATGGCTTGTAATCTTTTAATGCTATTTTCGGTACTTGAACACATTTATTAGTACTTTCATGGACGCCACATAAAATGTTTCTGTTGCGTTCGCCAGGGAAGGAATTTCTCATAAATATCAAAAAACGTAGTTCGCATTGCTAGGAAATCACTCTCACACTTATGTAATACTGCTTAGGATGCTGTTAGATGTATTTCAGAAATTGATTTTTTTCCTAGCTTATTCCTGATATTTAGAAAGAGTATTTGAATCTGGACAACATTTCTAGGTAGATAACACCGCTACAAATTCTACTTTGAGGGTCTCTAAGATTTATGCTTTTTCAAAGTGTTTTTATCAAGATGTATGTGGGTGTCATGCATAAATCGAGAACTTTGGAAGCTTTTGACCTCTAATTTGAGTCACACCTTATCAGTACCACAAGCCTTACATGGGGAAAACTGATGCGGAAGTAATAATCAGTCCTTGCAATTTTGAATAATCGTTTTTCAAGTTTCAACCTTAAGCCCAACATCGAACTTCGCTGGTAATCCTAGGATTATTTCTGATACTGATGTTTACTATCCTCGCTCCTTTCATCATCGATCACAAAGCTTATGTAACTTGCTTGGATGCAATTCGCGAGTAAGAGAGAAGTAGTATATGCAATTTTTAACATGAAAAACGCTTAATAACATGAAGGTGTCATTAATAGTAAGTAAATTATGGTAGGGGAATAGTGGGTTTATCATGGAGGGAATAATATTCTGCAGACTCGCCCAGGGTGTCACTGAACAATGTTATGCAACTGTTCTTGAAAATATTAGAGAAATAACATTATATGTTCCTTGGCTGAATGAAAGGTCTTTCGTACTTATCTGAAATAGTCTCACTGGCCGCACAATTTGATGTAAAAAGAAAAAGACTCTAGCGTATTCTTCATAATATTATCAATAAATAATTAATCGTTTTGACATAAAGCATTTATTCCCAAAAATAATTATTTTTAAGTTTCAAATGTTGACAGTTGCGTTGTTTCATGTGCATTCTCTAATGTTTGAGATGCGAGGAAATATGATTATAGCGAAAAACATGAAAAATAAGTTTATACATTTATTTATACATCAGAAAGTTTCCCTAGCAAAAATCTTTTTATTTTAATATGAAATTATCGCGAATATTTGACATTTTCTTTAACACCACGCAATTTTGACAAAAAATCACCAAAAACACGGCTTCGGAATGGACCGTACCGCATAGTATGTGCAACTTCATATTCATACAGGGTGATGGCAGCTAGTAAATGGAAAGGCAGTCGCTTCATGCTTTATTGCGGGGTTGTGCGAGTTCAATTCAGTAACCCGCACTGCTAGGTTTCATCTTGACTCGCGAACGCAGCAACTGGCAGGCCGCCGCGCCCCGGGGCAGGCGTTGGCGCGGGTCGCGCTCCTGCTGTTCCAGCTGGCGGACCCCATGGGACTCCCATGGCGGGCCACGTGGCCCGGGGCCACGGACGGGACAGGGAATTAGGCGTATGGGGCATGGAGCGACAACGACCGGAGGGGTGAGCACGGAATAAACAGGTTGAGCGAACTGGGGTTGAGAGTGAGCGACGAAATGAGGAGTTAGGGACGGCATGGAAGAATGAACTAGAGAACAAACTTTCTAGTATTATTTTTAAATTTGGAATTTTCGAAAATTCAGGGTGTTACAGAAAATTAGACCTGTTCATTCTTTTAAGAAACCCTTGTTTTATCCGTGGAAAAAATATTAAAGAAAAAATTTGGAGCGGTTATTGTGAAAATGCGCTTATTTTATAATTTTTATTAATTCAAAGCACACTTTAGGCAAAAACTACTCGTTTTCTCAAAAGAATATGTGGTCTTTTTTAAAAGCTGTTTTTTAGAAAAGATTTTATTTGTAGTAAAAATCTCTATCTTCAATTTTGTAGTTTTAAAATGTTAAATTTTTGCAATTTTCGAGAATGCAATACGATTGTTGGCAATGAGACTAGCACCATTTTGAGTGTCCTTTGGTTCATAGGAAGAGAAAACGTAAAAAAAAAATTGCAGCCGTTTTTCAGAAAATAATTTATCAAAATAATTGCATATATATCATACAAAATTACTCAATAACTACTAAAATTTTCGGGAAATAGTGCATGACCTAATTTCACTATATATTTAAAGAACACATTTCATGGACAAAAAAATATATCTTCAATATTACAGTTGTAAGAAGACGCCGAATTAAATTTGAACTTTTGCAATTTTCGAAAAATCAGAGATTTCAATAAACATGAGATTTGTACCGTTCTCTTAAGCGTCTTTTACGCTAGAAATTTAATCAAAAAAATTAAAACCATTTTTGAGAAACTTTTGAAAATGGTATTTAGACTTATGTAATGCACCCCCTAAAATCAAAATATCCGTTTAAAAACTCACAAGTTATTGAGTTTCTTTAAGTTTATGGAAGAAAGTCAGTTTTGGAGCAAATCAAATGAACGGTTTAGGAGTTACCGTGACCGCAGATGGACGGACATGCAGAGAAGTGTTTTGCTGTCAGTCGATTTTTATGAGTCAAGAACGCACAAAACATGGATTTTGACAGCACAAGGTACTGGAGAAAGTCATTTACTCTATATAGCAACAAAATGTATCCACTTCTTCGTTACCAGAGCCGGACAAAAGTTTTTCTGTAAAAAATTCGCCGCTTTCCGGCGCAGGATTACAATACTTTCTATTCTTACGAACTAAGGGCGAGAAAATAAGAGTACGGAAGAAATGTGCAGCTGAGGTGAGAAAGAGAGAGGAGAGGTAGAGAGAGGCAGAGAGCGAAGGAAAGAAGGTAGATGGAGAGAGAGAGAGGGAGATAGAGGAGATAGAGGGGGAGAGAGGGAGATATAGAGAGAGAAAGAAAGAGAGAAAGAAGAGAGAGTGGAGTTGGTGCTGGCGAGGGAGGGCGTTCAGTAGAGTGGTCTGTACGTTCCTGTTTGTGTGCAGCCAATGTGCATTCCTGGTCGAAGAACTGCGAGTGGAGAGGGCGGACGCGGGTAAGTGTGTGGAGAGAGACTGCGCCAGGTAGCTCTGGGAGGACGAAGCAGTGAGTGGCACTGCTTCTTGGCTGACTGCTGGTTTAGTCGACTCGAATGCACGTTTTCTTCTCATCCAGCACTGGACACTCGACTTCTGGCAGCACTTCCAGGCGCGCACGCGCCACGCGGCTATTCGCGGAATTATCTACTCTTTCACAACGCGATCTGTTGGCTGTTAGCGGAGCTTCTTGCAAGGACGAGAACGTATCGCAAAGGCTGGCTGGGAATAACATCCATATTAATGTTCAATAAATAAAAAATTTCATTCTTCTTATAACTAATAAATTTGCTGTGGGTTAAAATTTGATTTCAGTATTCATTCGAATAATTGAAAATCTAATTAAACTCATGTAATTTAATTTGTCGTGATATTTTTGTTTTGTAGATACTATACATAAAGCCAGAAAAATATTTCAAAAATTTATAACAAAAAGGTTTCTTAATATTATTGTTTAAACGGTTTTAGAGTTAATGTTCAAGGCATTGTATAAAGGGCCGCCAAGGTGCGGTTATTTTCAGAAACGCTCGAACATTTTTTTTCTCAAAATCAGTAGTATAGTTCCACTACAACTGTTGAAAAATGAACTAGATGTATCAAAAATTCGTCTCGTAATTCGGAGTAACCCAGTTGCAATAAGCGGATATATAATGAAGAATACATATTATTAAAATTTATGTAAATACTTGACACTCCATGGAACCAAAATTTAAAAATTTTTTTGAATTGACAGTATAAATAAATATCCTGAAGTTGCCAAAACAGCTATGTAACATCCAATGTCCATTTTATCAACACATACAATATGCGAAAAATATTTCTCATTGTATGCTGTCTCAAAAAGAAATAGATGGATGCTGAAGATGAGATTAGGTTGCAGATTTCAACATTTATTTAGGAGTAAAACTGCTTTGTGTTTAGAAGCAAGCACCGCCAATTCATTAAAAATATTTTTATTATATTGTATTTTAAAATATTAATCCTTTTGGTAATTATTCATAAAATATATTATAGAAAATTAATAAAAAAACTTGTTTCTCTAACTCACTATTCTTTGACTTATTGAGATATTTGTGTTAAGTTTAAATTAAGATACATAATAATTTTGTGAATTTCAGTAGAAAATATATTTGACAAACTTTTTTACCGGGTTCTTAAACAATGAGGATTCTTTAAGAAAACTATGACCTCCAAGGGCTTCTAAAAGTGTAAAAGGTTGAATACCCCTTATGCATTGCTTATTTTGGGGTGAACCTGTTGTCTGAGATTGCATTAAAATAAGAATATTTTGGCAGTCTTTATAGGATACACAGCTTTGTTACTCAACTATTTGTATTTACTTTTTACATTTCATGACGGTTTCAACTGATGACTCACATCTATCTGGCAAACTACCAACAATGAAAATTTTGGGTCAATAAGGTGTGACGTGTTCCTACATAATATTTATTATTGGCAAAGAAGTCACATTAGAAATATGCACGTCCTTCACTTAACGACCTTATCAGAACTTCAATATGTGATAACATGGCGCTGAATTGTGCACGATATAATTCATTGAAGATAAGCTTAGATGGTGGACAATTACCAGTATTACATGCATTCAACGGAAGTGCTTATGAAAGTCCATCATTGAAAAACCTCACAAGAATATACTGATAATGTTTACAGACACTGGGGATCCCCGGAATGTCAAAATATGAATCTTATAAATTTTCCTCTTTCAGATATAAATGTTATCATATTAAACCCAGGGATTAAAAAATAGAACGGATGCAGGGCCACCGAAAATAGACCGGACGTGTGCTACGTGACTGATAATTGGGCAATGCACACAGCATTCCACTTTCATCATACACGGGTGTAATCGTAACGTGAATCACGGAGAAAAAATTTCATTAAGAAAAACGTGTTTCGAGTTGAAGAAGGGAGATGGGTATATTGAATGGAAAACTTACTTTAAGTAATTGAGATACATTAATTGCAATGGACAAATATAAGAAATGTCTCAAAATGAGTGCAGTAGTTTTTCCGGGCAATGAATGAAATGTGCTATAACGTGAAAGGAACGTTTATTACTGATTTACTAAAATTAACGTTGGATTGCTTGAATAAGCAAGTATCATTAAAAAATATCAGTTATAATATTTTTATTTTTGACAGAAATCTTTATTTTGTGCTTTAATCTATATTTGTGCTTTCTAAAATCATTCTCGAAATGCTCGATTTTTTAAACAAATTCTGTTTGAAAAGTTTAAAGTTCAGTTTAATGTCGCCTACCGTCGGCTTGTGGGGTTTCCCCCTATCCAGGACTCTCCCACCAGTGGGGCACCGATCCAGTCGGGACAAGCTCTAAGCTCCCGACCGGTCTCCCGGAATATGTAGTAGTGTAGTGCATGTTAGTGTAAGTGTGTGTGTAAGAGGAGAGGATAGGACAAGGAAGAGGAAGGACAGATCGCACGCGGTCCGTGACCCGTTTGGTAGGTGGGTATTCGCCTGGTGTTGATCGGAGAAACCACGGAAAACTACCGATCAGAGCAGGCGGCCGCTAGAATTCTCCTCCAGACACAGTGTAATAGGAGTGTTCAAGCATGGGAGAAATATCATCCTACTAACAACGAAAAATAAGTTGACGGGTGATTTTTTTAAACTTTCTGGATGAATACCGACGGAATTGCTTTTAACAGTCGTAATAAAGGGCAATTTTAATTTTTTTCTGTTTTTACCAAAGGAAGGTACATACGCCCCATATCGTTGCAGGAATTCGAATGTGGAGAGAATACGCATAATAAACCGTTAGAGATGAAGATGATTCATATAGATTTGAATTTGTTTCCAAACACCCGTAATTAATTCTACATTAAGCAAGTAATAGTTGATCATGATGTCTGAGGACGAGGCAATCAACCCGTCTGGAGCAATATAGCGGTGGAAAGGAAACGAACCCACGTCCCACCAGCTTCGCGTCGGTCGATGCGACTCTCTCACGAGCTCTTGTATCCCAGCGTATAACTCGGCAGGAAAGCCGCGCCATTCATTGATTCGATTAGGGGAGCTCTGAACAAACAGCCAACGCGGCACTAATTACAGGAGCCAAATGTTGTTAGTGCTCGTGGGTTTGGATAATTGACCCTTAGTTCGACCAAGATTGAAAACACATTGTGGGCGCTGGCGTTCCTGGCGCCATCAGCGGGAGGCGGGGGCGGGGGTGGGGGAAATTGGGGAAGGACGGCCTCGAGAGCCGCCCCTGGGGAGCGCCCCGGAAACGAAGAGAGGCGACCCGCGTGCTCGTCGTGCGGGAAGAGATTCCCTGCCTCCCCCGCGCAATTAGGCCCTCCCGCGGAGACGGAAGGTGAATCCCGATTCCGCGCTTTTGGACCGGATACCCCATGCACCCACGCATTTCATGGGCTTCTTTGTAGTCAATGTACTGTAACAATCTCTTTCCCTCTTTATTTTATTATTTTCCGTCTATTTATTATTTTTTCTACTTATGTTATTTTTTATTGAATTTTTCTCATTGTGTTAGTTGAAAGTAAAATTCGCCAACGCATTTCATGGGCTTCTTTGCAGTTAATGCACTCTGACATACCTTTATAATCTCTTTAGTTTCTTTTCCGTTTATTTATTCTTTCTTCTGCTTATGTTATTTTTTATTGAATTTTTCTCGTTGTGTTAGTTGAAAGTAAAATTCACCAACGCATTTCATGGGCTTGTTTGCAGTTAATGGAGTATGACATACCTTTATAATCTCCTTGCCTCCTTAGTTTCTTTTCCGTTTATTTATTCTTTCTTATGCTGTTTTTTATTGAATTTTTACCGTTGTGTTAGTTGAAAGTAAAATTCACCCGCTTTACTGCAGTAAACAATTGTAAAAAGACTAGAGAGAAACCACATTGCCACTAAATAAACGCGTCTGGCACGTACGGAAAAATGCTACATAATACCAACACAACGGAGGATTTATCTCAAATCGGATACTACTGCAGAAGTGACTATGGACTGTGTAGTAAATATTACCTTTAAATACAAAATTCTAGTAAAATAGATCTATTATTTCTGTCTATAAATTTATCGTAATTGCTAATAAGTAAAAATTATTTAAACTACTTAAAAGTAGTAATGAATTTATAATTATTCTTTAAGAATCATAATTCTTGAAAAAAGAGGGAAAATTATTTGAGAAAGACATTACTTGTTCTCTTACAACTGAGTATCCCTCTTATTCGCGCGAATAAACATGCTTGCATTGCTTATCAAGCATAGTTCGATTTTACTTTACATTGTTAATATCTTGAAGAATTTGAAGCACTCTGTTGTGATTTTTATATATAATGGAAATTGGAAAGTAATTTCTTATAGGTATCATTCTACTTTGACATTTTCCAAGAGTTTTATGACCCAATTTTTACGGAAATCTTCAACATTTTTAATATACTCCAATAGTGTATTTTTATTATGCGATGCTTCGCTTTATCAATACTAAGTACGATTACGGGAGTATTGTAAGTAGTTACGTTATACTAACATAATTTTGACGACAAGAAATGCACGTACTTCTTTCATCAATACATGATAATTCATATAACATTCTTATCTTCTGTCATATAAGAAAATTTACCTCAAAAAGGAACTGGTTTGAATAAAATAATTTTTACAAAATCAGTTTAAGTCTACCATAATTCGCGATAGAAACTAGTAAAAATCTCTCAGATTGAAGCCGAAGAAAATTGACGTTAGAGCGTGAAACGCCTGAAATGACACTGGTTTGCTTCAGAGGTACGACGGGTTTCGGTTTGAAGAGCTCTGAATAGAGGCTGTGTCAGGGGAGCAGCAAGGCGTTGTCTCTCAAGCATGGAGATCAACGAGGACGTCTCGCTCATTAGGGCTGGGCGGGAGCATATGTAGGCTGTAATGGCAGGGTAGGTGCGCGGGGGCGGGGAAATTGGGAGCGGGAAAGGCGATGGAGGCGGCGGTCGCCGGCCCTGCAGCAGCAGTAACAAGGCCGAGGGCAGGCAGCGTGTAGCGGGAGCTAGAATTAATGACCAGCGGTCAATCAGTTGAACGTTCGCTCCTGGATGCCGCAAGGTCATGTTCATAATTAAACCCCATTGTTAACATGCCTTTACAGCCAGCCTTCATTCCACAGAATTTGCAACGCGGCTGTAAAGGATCCCGCTCGGAGGTCGGAATTCGGAGATTATCTGACCTAAATACTGGCGACCGCATCAATCAGCTCCGCGCACGGAGACCCGGCCGGCCAAACTGGCCGGCCTTGGCCAACTGGGCCAAGTCCAAAACAGGCGTGCCAACAAAAACTTGCTGCCCCAACTTTAGTTAATCTCATTTCATTAAACTGAATCTGAATTGTCTGAGTACATTTTATTTAAACTGAGTACATTTTGTTTTTCGAGTTTTCAAATTTTGTAATAAAGTACTTCTACTTTGCTGATTCAGGGTTAAATTATGTAGAATGAAAGATTGCCTGTCTAGGTCTCAATAGGGCATAAGTGTTTTAGCTTAGCAATGTCGTGATTGGAATCTCACAGAATGCTGTAATACGTATGAATTTTTTCAGAACGTAATTAGTTACGTTTCGTTTTATCATACTATTGTATAGTTTCACGGAACTCCCATTCATAAATTCCATTCCATTCTTTGCGGATGTATCAGACGTTCCAGAGAGCGGAATTTCCACAGACATAAGAAAAATTTGTTCAGACACGTTGAAAATACCTGAATATGACATCATGGGTCATTCCATAACCATTTAAGGCAATGGAATGTGGATAAATATTTTGTCAATGAACTAAGATCCATTCATGTATAATGTTCTTATCTGTTATAGCTACTTCCGACCTACTTACGCGCTTGAAGTGTATACGTGCAGTGATATAATCAGTTATTCTGTTTGTCTGAGGTCTCAGATATCACAACTCCGGTTTCGAACGGAAAGATACCGATTGGTTGAAGATATGAGACGAGCCTCCAAAATCCCACCAATCCGAGAAAACAAACCTGGATTTCTTGAATCTTCATCCTCAAATGTTTTCCTAGATTTATATTCTCAAGACCAGAACTGGAGAAATGGGAAGATAAAACAAATGAGTAATCTCTTTATGTGCTTGACAGCTGCATATCGACAGTTCTCTGAGTCAAGAAATAAAGAATGTTTCTGTGTTAAATAGGATATGAAATACATTTTTGATATTTCCAGTGCAAAAAACGCTGTTCTGAGAAATTTGTATTTAGTAGAAAATGCCTTGCTTTCTTCGATTAGATTAATAAAGTGAATATTTTATTATTCAAGGCATGTAAAAGTTATGAAGTGGGTAAGACTGATTACTCGCTTTGACATCAAAGGATTTCCAATGCTCTCTATTTCGCGATGTTTCCGTCTTGAGGTATGCTGGAAAAAGTTCGCTCGTAATCAATAGCATTCGTATTCTGATGCCGTCTTTGAATTCATACGTCACAAACATTGCTAATTTATCAAATACTACATCTCTACGTCGAAGTATAAAATTATTCCAATATGATATTAGAAGAGAGAATTCAAATATGAGAAAAAATGAAATTAAATTCATACAATTCTGTGATTTTGTGAGACTTTTTTATTTTCGTGCTTTTTATTCCTATTTTATTATTTTTATATATTTAGCATAATCATTGCAAATATTTATTTACACTTTTCACGTGAATTTTTAATAACGTAGTAATACTCGTATTTGAGATTTATTAGTGTGCTGACAAACATTAGCTTGTTGACAACGTTAAGCTTTTGAAAAAGCATAAAACAAAAGAATTCAAAGATTCGTCGTCTCTTAACTCGATTTTATAACTATTTTGGGTTTATAAATTATCATACGAGAATATACTCTTACAGTCTATTTGAACACATGCTAACACATCCATGGTTTTCACAAATTTGGAGAGACTGAGGAGATGTATTTCAATATTTCTTATTGACAACCATTTTACTTCATGTGACCACACCTTGAGCCGAAAGTTTCATTTGTATTTCAGACGCCGTTGAGAATTTTGTAACAAGCAACATTCCGGAGTTTCAATGAAATTGACACCTAACTCTACACCAAACACTTATTTTTGGCAGTGCCAAATATAAAAATAAAATATAAGACCAATGCCGATATAAGAATAAAATGGAATGAATAGTTGATAATAAACAAAGATAATTATATACATCTGCGCAAACCTGCCTTTCATAGTATGTAATGAATATAAATGTCAAAATGAAAATATGATCTTATTAAGAGATGTAATGTTACAAGAAATTGCTGTTATTGCTAAAAAACGGTTAGTATAATGGTTTTGACTTCCACATTTTTGTTTCTCTATTAGGTAAAAAAATGTGTAAATCGTTGCATATTATAGTTTTTTTGGTAATGAATGATGGACATCTTAAAATAATTTCTATAAATATTTCTACTTTTTGTGTCAGTAATAATTGAATATTCCGGGGCTAATAGCTAACACAAATCCCTCAGTTCTAACGTAAAGCTAACATAAATCCCGCAATTGTGATATCACAAACGATAACGTTTATAAATTTCTTCAAAAGTATACTTTCAGCATACGAAATGTAAACATTGGCCGGTTTCGATTTTTGCAAAGAACACATACATTTCGTAAGAATAGCTCCTTGACGCATCATTATCTGATTCTCTCATGACCTTTGTAACAAAATGGAAAGGTTAATCCGTTAATCTTATTATTTTCCAAACGCTTCTCACAGAACGGAAATGATAGCAATGAGAATTGACATGAAAATATTGTAAATTATATTATACGTAAAAAAAAAAGTAACACACAGAAAAGAAACAATGTGTTTTCTCTTTCTTACTACAATTTTTGATTTTGTAATAGTCATTAAATTATTCTATCACAGTTTATATAACATCTTAACAATTACACGTTGCATTGTTTATTGTCTTATATACGTAATATATGTAGCATAGGAAAGTTACGTAGTGCTGCAGAAAACCGAAGTCACGATTTTAACGAAAATAAAATTTTGGATGTCCATGATGCCGATAAAGGTTTCTTTATACATCCATCGCTATGTCTGTCCGTCCGTCCGCTCATCCGATTACACGTCCATCTGCTGTTCCGTCGATCCGTTCGTCGGCCTCTGCGTCGGTCTGCCCGTCGACCCATCCGTCGACCCGTCCGTCGACCCGTCCATCTGCTGTTCCGTCGACCCGTCCGTCGGCCCGTCCGTCGACCCGTCCGTCGACCCGTCCGTCGACCCGTCCGTCGACCCGTCCGTCGACCCGTCCGTCGACCCGTCCGTCGACCCGTCCGTCGACCCGTCCGTCGACCCGTCCGTCGACCCGTCCGTCGACCCGTCCAACGGCGCCTAAGTCTGTGAAGAAAATTACCTCCCAAACGTTTTATAGGATTTCTCCTAAATGAATATTCCACATCAATCTAAACCGATGAAAGGCAAGTGAATTAGAAACTGTTCGAATTTTGGAGACTCTTCTTGCGAAGCCCATGAGCCACGTTCAAAATGCTCTCAAAATATATTTCTAAAAATTTAATTACTCAAATATTCCGGAATGTGAATAGAACATGTTCTTACAATTCGTGAACGAAGTCGTTGTGGTAATAAGGCAAAGCGCAGTGGAGAATATTTTGTACCCAATGTGGAATAAGGATCAATGACAGAAGGCGAATTTGGGGTAGACAGAACAGGTAGACAATAATCCAATAAATAATGAGGGAGATAATCAAGAGAGAGGATAAAAATGGGGAAGGAGAAGAGGACGGAAATATAGAGAAAAGTGGGAAAAGGAGAAATAGACCTAGGATCAAAATTTAAAATGGGTTTTTGAAATAATGTTGGGATAACAAACAAGGAGCTAGAATTTCTGAATTAAAAAGAAAGTGATATTTTTGTAGTCTTAATAAAGACTCGGTTGAAAGGAAAAGGAAGGAAAGTACGGTACAAAAAAATTAAGAACAGAATACTGTTGTAAACTGCAGGATACGAGTGGTGCTGAAGTACGGAGGTGCAAGAGGAGGTGAAATAACGGGGTGAAGAAGGGTTTGACTGATGATGGGGTGAAGAGAAAGGCAAAATAAAAGAGGTTGATGAAGATCAGATTGAATAGGAAGATTTAGTTCCCAATATATGCGGACAACTTGTGATAGTAAGACTTGTGAGAAGCATCTTTAGTGTTTTAGAACATGAGAACAACTCATGAATAATAGAAAGATGACGCTCAATGTACAGAAGTGTAAAGCCGGGACTTACAGGGTATTACGCAAGGGTAGTTAATTTAAAGACAAATGACAACAGAATATCGAGGATTGCGAGAAGTAAATCAAAGAACTAACAAGAAATGCGGGTGTTGGGGATAATCAATACATTTAATTCTAACTGGCTGCAAGAATAGAAATCCTCGGTACTGGTGATGGGGACCGTTTTGATGCGGGGGTAGAAAGTTAGGAATGAAATTAAAAAAGTAAGGTGAAAGGATGCCAAAAGATAGTGAATGGGTTAAGAATAGAGTACGCGGAACAACATGCAACAACATAGATACATATAGAAGAAAACTTTTTGTATAAACCGCAGAATAAAGAAAGCCAAGAGATATAGGGAGGTTTTACATGAGAAAGGGTGAAGGGGGTTGTGTTGGGAAGAAGTAAAATAATATGAGGCTAGAATGTATTTAGGGAGGGAAGCAAAATGTCAAGATTTCCATAGCAAAAAGTGTTCTTGTTTTTGATAAAACAATGTACTTGTTTTTGATAAAATGCCATTTTCTCAGTGTAGTAAATATTATATGAAAGTAAACTTAACTACTCGGGTAATTGATAGTACTATAAACAATACAGTAAACAACATTTTGTGTCGAATTCATAATTTTGAGAAAATTATTCTTACCAAGGCGATTTCGTTTTTAAATGATTACATTAATTAAAGCTGAAAGCATTTTAAAGCCATCATAAAGGAAAGTTTAATTATATTATAATCAAATCATTATTAGGATACACAACGGTGACTCGTTAACAAATAGTACGGTCAAGTGTTTCGAACTGTGGCATCAGGGTTCGGGCAGGTGAGCTGACGTACCCGGTACACCCGCTTAAGTGGGTGTTGTGTCGTGAGGGGGCATTCTGAATCCCTCGTGTATGTTCTATACCCTAATTCTTCCATAATATCTTTTCTTGGCGAGCAACTGTGAGAGTCGTCTGTGTTTTTAATTGAGGAACACACTTTTTACACCCAAAACAATACAACTAATGGGAAACGATTATGAAATAATAAGGGCAGTTATGTAAAGGTACAGGATCTAGATATTCTTATGTAACCACAAAGGAACCACAGAGGAACTGTTCTCTGGGAATGTTTCCAAAGGAATGGTAGGAGCAGTAGGTATCGGGAAAGGCCCTGGCAGCTCTTATTGAAGCCGATAGACAGCATCTAGCTGGGAAGAGAGTAGGTAAAATCGAAATGCTAGGCCAGACACAAGAGTTTAGGAAACTAACCAGTAGGATAAAGTCCGTGTCATTTTGTAAAACCACCAGCTTACTTAACGCATCATTTTGTATAGTACTGGTAAATACGTACTGCACTCAGAGTGCTCGAGGTCCCTTTTCATCGAGTAGGGCACAATCATTAAATAGGGGCTACTTAAGTTTGCGCCCCACTTGTGCTGTGGAGCAGCGCTTATCTGAGAGAAACCGATTGGTCGCAGCCCGACAATGGGTGGGGAGAATAGAGAACGTCTTCGGGCGCGATCGGCTCTAGCTTGGTAAAATGTGTGAGTTACGCGGGAAGTCTCGATCTAAATATTGCATTTGAGCACCTCATCGCTATTTCACATGACAAGAACTTATTTTCAATAAAAATTTCGAATCAGATCAATTCCAGGGGTTTGCTAGAGCAGGACATAACTCGACTCTTCTGCAATATTTTCTTCTCTAAACTTTCGTCATGTATATTCCTTTCCTCCCATCCCCGATTTACCCTGATCACTAGCAGAACTAGTAGTACAATTGTCATCGAATTACAATTGAAGCATCGAATTCCTAAGAGACTTCCGATGCAGCATCTTAGGGATTACGTTTATCACATAAGTGTTTAACTGCAAACACACAGCCACATATTCTTAAAATATAGATGAAGACAATTTACTTTACGTTATGAATACCTGAAACATTTCCATACAAAATGTGTCTTGAGTTGAGTAAAGGGAAAACGTGAATTAGTTTAATTTACAGAAGTATTGTTCTAGTTAGTAAGATATATGTGTACTTGTTTTGTGGTTATTAGTAAATATCTAAATAATACTAGAATTAAAATTCGAGAACTTATTCCGTTCTGAGTGAAACACAACTTTTTTCTCTGTCTCTATCCCAGGCCTCTCCCCGTACGCTTGTCGCACCTCACATTATCCGACTCCGCCCATCTTTCGCATGTCTATCGCGCCGCTATTGTCGTCGTCACCCCGCGTCCCACACCTCCGCCACTCTTCAC
This sequence comes from Teleogryllus oceanicus, assembly GCA_964035755.1. Lineage (NCBI taxonomy): Eukaryota > Metazoa > Arthropoda > Insecta > Orthoptera > Gryllidae > Teleogryllus > Teleogryllus oceanicus. The sequence goes on along the minus strand of CAXIVR010000014.1, from coordinate 26,815,765 downwards.
GGACTCGATCCTTCTCGTCCATCTTGAGGCGCATCGCCGCGAAGAAGGAAAGAGGGTGGGGGAGGGGCTGGGGGGGCTCGAACAATTTATCATCATAAATCAGGATTACGGTGGGACCCAGGGCTTCACCGCTGATGAATTCCATCCTTATTTATGCTCATTTTTTACGCACTCTGACCTCCATTCTCGTAAGGAAGTGCCCCAGTTCTACAGAGGCCTTGAAGATTATTTGCGTTTTAATCATAACTTTTGGCTCAATTAGTCAGGTTTATCTAAATGAAGGTTAGGGTGTAAAATATTCTTCCACAAGCTGATTTAGGGTTCTACAATCTTAATGTTTTTGAATGATGTATGAAGGGAAATACTTCTTTTTTTGGAACCGCTCAAGTGCAATAATTTTCTTAAATACAATTTATCAACTAGTCACATTTGAGATTATCTGTATATTGAGGCTCACTGTCAGTAATATCGCGACGACATTCCAATACAGTTCAATCCGAAGATGATTTCATTTTGAAACGGTACAAAATTTGAAACGGTAATTCGGTACAGAATTAAGAGCTTTAAAGCAAATAGTGGGAGCCATAGCCAGTGTGACAACGTTGAAGTCTAAGAAGAAAATAAAAGGACTTACGATTTTTAATTCGATTCTAAATGTTTCATAGAAAAAATATTGTATTTAATACTGGCGACATTTTTATACTTACAAAAGTATACTCAATTGAAACAATTGTTTCACTGATAAATAAATGTTCCATACAAGAAAGGAGATTAATAAAAGCAATTCCTTGCCTAGAAATGCAACTGCGCAGTTGAAATGACATAATGTTGACAAGAGCGCTCGTAATTTGTAGTTTTCAAAAAAATGTAAACCCTTTAAATTTGAATATTATTTATTGGACAGAAAGAAAGTTTAAGAATCATTCTTTGGCGAATAAATAAAATGCTTCTAAAGCAGAATATACGAACCTATGCAAACGCCGTGCAACCTGTCGAACTCTGTATTGACTTAATATTGGGAACTAACAATATTCTAAAACAAGATAGATCCTAATTTCTTAGGTATGTTGTGTACATGTTAACTAACAAATTTCTATTAAAATTTGTACTACACTACGACTATATTGTCTTCTTCTTTTAGGCTGTCATTATCATTCCATCTTTTTCACTATCACGTACTGTACGGTTACCAAAATGTTACTCATCAAAACACTCGTACATTTGCCACTTCCCATAACAACGACGTAAGAAAAACTTATGAAGTGACGGCAACTTTCACAATAGAGCATCGTAAAAGTTAAGACCACCCCAATAAAACACTCTCGGAAATGCAACGCCTTAAAAATGCCATTCCTTTAAAAATACATCTCCCCTCGATGAGCATAATTTGAAGCGGGCGTGGGTGGAGGAGTTTGGTCGCGCGGGGCCCGCAGCGGAACCAGGCAGCCCTGCTGTGGTGTAATGAAAGAGCTAATGAGCGCATGGGGGCAGCAGGTGGAAAGGGGCGGGGCGGGAGGAGCGGGGAAGGACGAGACGGAGCAGGGGCGGAGGGGCGGGGAGTTGTGTGCCGGCGCGGGGAGAGGCGAGGCGAAGCGGAGCGGGGCGAAGCGGGGCGAAGCGGGGAGGATGAGAAGGGACGGGGCACGCCAACTTCTATTGTGCTGACGAGTTGGCAGCGCGGCCGAGCCTGGCCACACCAGGCGAGCCCACGAAACAAACCGCGAAACACTGCCCCCCCTCCCTCTCGTTTCGCATTTCGCGAGTCAATAATTCAGACGAACCGCGCAGGGCGAGGACTTATTCTGTGCCACGCGCCTCGCTCATCGCTGTGCCAGCTTTGCGCCTGCTTCTGGCGATGCTACAGCCGCTATTCTGGGATGCTCGCCCTCTCTTCCTTAAGACCAATATGCCACTTCTGAGCGATAAAATCACGTGTAGGATGTATAAAGAGAATAAATGGTTGTTGATGGCAGCATTTTGCTTGTTTTGTGCACGAAACAATTCTGCAAGTTGTAGACTATTTAGAGACAAAAAAAATCAGTCCCAACATTGTAGATCACTTTCGATAGAACAGTTCTAAAAATTATGTTATTGCGCCCAAATAAATGTACGTAATTGTAATGGCTCAAATGCGTCGTTTCAGTTTCTCATTAAATGCTCGTCGAGGGAAAAATAACCTGTGTTATTATTAATTTTGCATGAAATAAACATACGAAAAATATGTTTGAGTATGTGTATGTACATTTCAAAGTTGCATGCCGTGTAAAGCGTGAAAATTCCAAGAAGCAGTTAACTTTAATTTAATTTCTAATTCCAAACGTTAAAAAAATTATAGAACACTACGCCGTGACATTCGTGTACACTGCAGAATTTAACGAAATTGAAGAGGAGAATTTATATATATATATATATATATATATATATATATATATAAATTAAAACAATGGACTACTAGTCCTTTAATAGCACATGCTTTCTCATATTATTCCTAACTTTTGCAATTTTCAAAAGTTCAGTGATTTCAATAAAAAGGAAACATGAACATTTTTATATGCATAGCTATTATTATTCCGAAAAACTAAAGAAAAAATAAACGTCCCTTTTTAAGGTGAGATTCCATCCGAAAAATGAGAAAAATGTCAAATTATGTATTTTAATCTTGAAATAATCTCTAGATTTTTCTGAGCATTTTGATGTATTGTTTTGTTCGTGGAAAACATTGTTTTTAGTTTATTTTGTGCGGTTTTAATGCGCAGCAGCACAGGCAGGCTGACGTTTCAGATATTCAGTGGTTTCACATAAATAGAAATATTTCTGAAAGTATTGACTCTCCAAGGCTGTGGTTTTCGCTATTTCACGTTCGATTATTTTGTTTATCCGTTCAATTTGGTGAGCATGTTGTTCTTCTGTGTTTTTAAAGTTAAATGCTACTCTCTCTCCCTCTACCCTCTCTCTCTCTCTCTCTCTCTCTCTCTCTCTCTCTCTCTGTGAAAGTGTGGATCTACATTTGCGAAGTTAGCATTTTTTGTTACAGCTTTGTAAATAAATTAGTGGTAAACTTTTGCGGAAAAGTTAAGATCCAATAAAACTAATTATATTTCAATTGTCCGCCAAGTTATTCTTTTAATGTAGAACAGTAAAACAACAATGGTACAAATGTTTTACTGAAAAACTATGAAATCATTATCTTTAATCCGTGTATGAGATGAGTCATAAATATTATGAATTTAACATGGGCAAAAGGAGGGGGAATCTCACCTTAAAACAATCTTTTTTCAATATATTTTCATTTATTTTCAAGCAAAACGTACGCGAAACTATTAGAATATTCAAAAAATTGTAAAATTATAAATATATGCCTATAAAATTGAATGTTTAGAATAAATTAATGAAAATATCTATGCTAAATTTACAATGTTCAATATACGCGTAATTTAAAAATGAAGAGATTGCACTTAATATAAGGCCTGCATCATTTACGTTAAGGATCAATTCAAAAAGACAAAAAAACTCAAATTTTGGAGTGTTTTTAAGAAAATAGTTTTTCAAATTTAGACTTAGAAGACTCATGCGCAATGCAATCACATAGGCAGCCTACTAGCTTCTTGTGGTGTAATACCGGGTTCGATTTACAGTCTAGGTAAACGTGGAGTTGTGAAAATGTTGATGTGGTATCGACGTAATTACGTGATAAAATAATAGTCGTTAATTAACGTGATAAAACTCATGCCCGTTAATTTAATAGATTGATTTAGAGAGCCGGCTTTCGACGACTTGACCACACCAGTATAAGTCTCACTGTGTTTAGCAAATGTCGCAAGACTCTTGAGAACTCTGAGCATATATAATCACTTGTGTGTTTGCAGGACGTAGCCTCTTGTGTGCTTTGTGCTGTGTACTAGAAACAAAACAGCGCGTTAGACGCCGTGCGCATGCTGCAGCGCTAGGCGAATAAGAGTGCTGTGTGCTTGAGGGAGTAACCGCCGTGTACTAGGAAAGAGAACCGCATGTTGGAGCGGTGAGGGTGTAAGAGTTCTTTGTGCTTGAGGGAGTAACCTCTGTGTGCTCTGTGCCGTGTGCTAGGAAGGAGAACCGCATGTTGGAGCGGTGAGTGTGTAAGAGTGCTGTGTGCTTGAGGGAGTAACCGCCGTGTGCTTTGTGCTGTGTGCTAGGAAGGAGAACCGCACGCTGGACGCCGTGCGCATGCTGGAGCGCTGAGTGATTAAGAGTGCTGTGTGCTTGAGGGAGTAACCGCTGTGTGCTCTGTGCCGTGTGCTAGGAAGGAGAACCGCATGCTGGAGCGCTGAGTGATTACGAGTGCTGTGTGCTTGAGGGAGTAACCGCTGTGTGCTCTGTGCCGTGTGCTAGGAAGGAGAACCGCATGCTGGAGCGCTGAGAGAATAAGAGTGCTGTGTGCTTGAGGGAGTAACCGCGCTGTGTGCTCTGTGCCGTGTGCTAGGAAGGAGAACCGCATGCTGGAGCGCTGAGCGAATAAGAGTGCTGTGTGCTTCAGGAGTAATCGCCGTGTTCTCTGTGCTGTGTGCTAGGAAGGAGAACCGCACGCTGGACGCCGTGCGTATGCTGGAGCGCTGCGTGCGCCTGGACGCCGGCTACACGCCCGCCTACCTGGGGGGGGGAGAGGTGGGCAGGCTGCTGCGCCTTGTGGCACGCCTGCAGCCGCGCTCCCCCGACCACCGCGCGGAGCTCGCCGATTGGCTCCAGGCGCAGGGTGAGGCACTATTATTTTTATTTCGTTCTGATTATTGGAGTCCAACATGTATGATATTTATTTGAAAAATTCGTTCGGACCAGGCAAAAATATGTCGACGGAAGCATTCTATTTTAAAATAGTTTGTGATATCTATCGTAAATGATGGATATTGTTTCATAGATTAAAAATCAATAAACCTGGAGCGAAATAGAAAGAGGGAATTTTAATTGGATCCCTTTGTACAATTCCTGTCAAATGTCACTCGAACAGTAAATGAAGCTGAATAAGAAGGTTTGAAATTATTGGTTGAAACAGGTTATTTATAGATTGTTAGGTAAATAAAAGAAATATTCCGACTTCAAAACCATGTTGAAATCGAAGTTTACAGCATTCAATATTTAAAGTTTTAAAATGTGCTAGAAAGTTCATATCCTTGTTGACTACTTTCCAGGATTTGAGAGGATTCTGTGATTGACAAGAGTAGAGATTCCATCGAGATATAAAATATTGAGAGACGGTAGCCGAAAGGAGATAAGTGTATGCTGGAGGATGCTAGCTGGATAAAAGCCCTAAACTTCGGACACCTGCAACAAAACGGACAATAAAAAGCATGTAGGGGAATAAAAAAGGTCTCAAAGGAAACTCTATAGCCAAAAAGACAAAAATGATAAAAAGTAATTATTTCAATTTAACGTCGCAATAAAAATAACATTATTCAAGACCCAACAATTCATATTCTTGCTCATATTTAAACATTTCTTGATACTATCGAGTTTGATGTCATCGTTTTCGTTAGTTAAAAATGTATTACTGTTAAATTTTGATATTAAAATCTATTGGAATATCGGACTTCTTACAACAAACAAGTTTAGCAAACTCCTGCAACCTGTTACTTCACATTTTGAAGAATATAAACGACGCAGTTTAGCTACTAATCATTGCTGAGTAGCTTACTAATGAATATTTGGTTCAGAAACCCCTCATGTTGTGCTCCCAACGAATTTCTAAGAGAAAGAGAAAAGTAAATTACTTTACAGCCGATTTTGCACCAAATGTAAACTTTAGCCTGATGTTACATCCACAGTTCGTGGTGGTCATGAGGGATATTGATACCATTTAAAACGTGTTTAGAGTGAGTTACATAAGTATAGAATGTCCTGTGGAATTGTTGTAGTTACGTGATTACAGCAAGCTAGGAGAAAGTTTGAACGTTTGAAGTTATTGAAATGCAGTTTTTATGAAAGGAATGAAAGGAATGAAGCCAATTGATGCGTTATACGATTCGATTATATAATTTGTATTTTCAGAGATAGTGATGTAACTTTGTTTGTTCAAAGGGAACTATACGTATTTGTATTCTATCATGAGCGTTTAAAGACGAATCCAATAATATACTACTGCCATATTTTAGATAAGCATTTTTTAGTAACTTTGATTTATTGCGACTCGTATTTAACGTGTGTTTTAAATGAAGCTGTCCATCATCCAAGGTCGCGAGTCTCCCCCTGCTAGCACATGGGGATGTGCTAGCAGGGGGATGTGGGGATGTGCACATGGGGATGTGCTAGGGCATTACGATATCCGTTAAATACGAGTCGCAAAAAATCAAAATTACTCAAGAAAATGCTTATCTAACATATGAAAATATTTATATCACTTGATTCGTCATTTTACGCTCGTTATAATAGGCTAACAATATGTATAGTTTTATTAAAAAATAGTGACCTCAATATCTCGAAAAATACAAAAGATAAAATAAAACTGAATAATGCATTAATTAGCTCTATTCCGTCATGCACTTCCATTAAAACTGCATTGCAATAACTTCAACCGTTCAAAAACTGCAGGAGGTGCTAAAGTTACGTGACTTACCTGTATATCTTATGATCAACGTATCTCAAAATCTGAAAAAAAAATAAATGGGGGATTCCTGTACCAAGCGATTCAAGCGCGCGCGCGTGTGTGTGTGTGTGTTTGCAGGGCGGTCGTGGGAGGCGCTCCACCAGTACCGCCAATCTCTGCTCCTGGCCCCCGCCCACCAGCAGTCCTTCCTCGGCGCCCTTAAAGTGTTGCGGGGGAAAGGGCAGTACCCAAGGGTCCACCAGATGATGATACGGTGAGTGCCCGAGAGAACTGCCCATGTTATCCCAACATCAAGACACGACCTTCCACCCGCAAAGTCGGAAATTAATTTTCAAAGGGAATCCGTATGAAAGGATTAAAAGATTAACTGTAATTCACCGTAACGAATAGAAATGAACGCCTTTCAAATGGGAAAATATACATTTGAGTTAAAACGGTAATGAGGTAATTATTTTAAACGCTCCAATAAAATTCATAATTGAGAGCCAATTTCAGGCTGGATGGCCCCATTAACTGGGTGTACGGTGAGTATTGGTTCGCGGTTACACTACGTGCTTCATACTCATCATTTATATTACCCCTATTTTCTAAAGGGAGTTAATGGAAAGTTCGTAAAAATTAAACGAACGGGTTTTAATGGTTTAGCAGAATAGGGTCGCAGTAATCAAATTATTGTCACTTATTAAGATGAAATTAGACTCAATAATACCATTAAAAATTGACCAAAGAAAAGAAATGTAGACGAACAACAACTCTTATATGTAATAAAGAGATTTTCAAGTACACAAGCATTAATGATAAAATACCCTTAAGAAATTGAGGCCACTATTGTCAGTACAGTGCACCATGAAAGCGCGCACAAAGTCGAATCAGGACTTCTATTAAAAATTCCATTTATATTGGACGCAATCAGATAGCAGGGAAACAGGTGAAGGAAACAACACCATCTATTATGATTGTGATGAGTACTCAGTTTACCTTTCCTTTTGTTACATGCTGCAACTCGTGCTACCAACATAATCTCTGTTGCATGCACTCTCACCAGAATGCTGCCATGCGGAGAGATCTTCCTGGTGCTCTATACTACCGTTGTTGTTGTTGTTGCTGTTGCTGTTGCTGTTGCTGTTGCTGTTGCTGTTGCTGTTGCTGTTGCTGTTGTTGTTGCTGTTGCTGTTGCTGTTGCTGTTGCTGTTGCTGTTGCTGTTGTTGTTGTTGTTGTTGCTGTTGTTGTTGTTGTTGTTGTTCAATATTGGATAGTACTGACAATTTGGACATACAAATATAACTAATGATTTTTTAAGAATAGGCGATTGAACTATTAATCCAATAAATTGAATAACAAAATCTTTTTATGTACCAAAAGCATACAATGACACTTTAGATTAGTTATAAATATACTATTTATTCAAATGAATGTTATCAACTTTCACATCAGTATACAGGATTAGTAAACACACGACCATCTTGAAAATTTTGTAAATGATTGAACATATATCAATGAAATTTGAATATTCAGCCCGCGAGGGCGGCGGCATGAGGTGTACTAGCATGATGTGTGGTTTCGCAAAATACACCCCACAGTAGGACCTCCCGGCCAGAGGTTCTGCAGTGGCATCAGTTGATGCCCTGAGCCATCTCTTCCGGAATGTGATCTTCGAACACGAACGTATCTGTGTATGTGTGTGTAAAAATTGTACCCGGGCAGTTCAATAAAAATTTAAAAACGGCTATGAGAAACATGCTTTGTCCAATGTGATTTCTCGTTGTTTTCTCGAGAGAAAAATAGCTTACTAACAAAATTATTTCAAAATGTATCAAAAAATGTGTTTGTATTAAAGGAATGATTGCTTTGGGAGATAAGTTATTTGTAAATCATAAAACTGTATTTTGTCACTAAAGGGTTTATATCTCTTGAGAATGCTAATAACTATCTTATATTATTTTAAATTCTCACATTTACTTACACTTACTGAAAAAGTGTTCTATACATATTCTTTATGTGTAATATAATAATTTATTATTACTATTATAATTATTTCCAACTTTTTTACAGGAATAATGTACATTGTTGTTTAGTGGAATTAATAACCATCGATAACTAGCTGTGATGGTTAGCAATACTGAGTTTATAATGCATTTTCTATCTACTTCTCCATAGTTTTTTTATGTGTGGTGTGTTTCTTTACTATATTCTTATCTTTTAATATTTACCATCTAAGTTTTTGTGAACACACCAAATAAAAAACCTAGCCTTAAATCATAAAATAAGTGAACATTTTGGTTGTCATGGGGTTGTTTTCTTTGACTCAATTATGTTCGTGTATGTTGTGTATGTCGTCCTCGATCTGGAAGCGAATAAGGTATCCTAGAGTCATGTACATCCCCCGCGCGCTGTGCTGTTGCAGGTGGCACGTGTCCAGACGGAAGCACGGGGCTCCTTTCGCCGTGGTGTACACCGGCGACCTGTACCCGCGCCCGCCCCCGCAGCGGTCGCCCACGCCCACGCCCGCGCCCTCGCCCTCGCCCGGCCGCCCGCCGGCCCCGCCCCGCGCGCCGACGCCACCGCCGGGCTGCCTGGGCGCCGCGGTGCCCAGCGTCTGCGCCCATCTGGAGCAAGACTCCAACAAGTCTCGGCAGACGCGGTGCCGCGCAGGCGGCGGCGGCGGGGCTGGGGGTGGCGGCGGCGGGGCGGCGGCGGGGCGGCGGGGCGGGCGACGCGGCCGCGGCGGCGAGGCGCAGCCGCCGGGGGCTGGACGGGGCGCGGAGGAAGGGGCGGGGCGAGGAGGCGTCGGCCGCGCTGCTCGCGAGGAGTCTGCTGGATTTGTGAGAACTTTCAAGAGGCCGCTGGAGCCGTCCCGACGCTTCCACACAGTGCCGGCGGGTGTGAGGGTGGGGCCGTTCAATTGCGCCGCCTGCAGTGGGTCAATTTTCCGCGCTGGAGATAATAACAACTTACAGTATTCTCGTAGATTGTTACTAGGTTACGTTGAGGAACTTGAGATGAGGGATAAGGAACTTTTCAGAGTTTCCAAGTTTCAGACGCCTTCAAAAGAAAACTACGTAGTCCTATCGTTTGTGAAGGACTTGTTTTATTGTGTGCGAACAAAAAGATTAACAGTATTTTAATTTAAGCTTAATAATAGGAGATAATAAGAACACTTACTCTCTAGAACTTTGTTTTTCAGCTGCAAGACTATTGAATAATGTGTTGTTGGTTTAATTATTTATGTTATCTCTTCACGTACGGACACATTCAAGGAAACGATCAACAGTGGACTTTAACGGGGTACTGTGGATATATGGTAACAACTAAGCTCCATTCGTGAGGTTGTTTGGGGTCCAGATGCTGCGACTGCTTAAGTGTTGATTAATACTCCGAACTGTTGAGTCAGTCTTGGTTGATATTGAATCGAAACCACAAGAAGACCAATATCTTCGACATTACCCGCAAAGAAAATGTACGTAACACACGTATTTGCGAAATGAAAACTCTTGTCCAGAAATATCCCTTTATTTATTTTAGTAGTGTAAGGATATGATACATCATATATGAAGTAGTATTTCAGAAGTAAAGAAATAATTTAATTAGTTATAACTGACTCTCCAGTTACTCTTCTGTTCAAATATCAAATAAAAGATCTGTATTTTTCTATACTTCTGAAATCTCTGAGTGGCAGGTGATGTTCATTAAATAATTTGCATTCATAAATTTGAAATAATATATTGCAGAATGTTACAATTTGAATACAGTCAAAATGATTACGCAATAAGTGGAATAACAAGAAAATTATATGTATTTTGCAAACATGTGAGACCATTTTACGACTTTGAAAACTACGAGACATATTTTACTGGAAAATACGACGATAGTTGGTACTGATAGGAAATATGTGAAAATAGATTAATTTTGTAATAAAGGAAAGAGAAAGAATGGAGGTGGAGCTAAATGATATGATGTCTGCACAATGAACCTACTTCAAAATACAGCAGTGACAGGGAACTATTGAAGCTTATAAATATCACTCCATTTTGTCATAATCCAACTGCAAAAAACTTTCCTTTTTATGAGCGGGTCCCTGTGAAAGCTATTTTGCCATTAGATGTGTTTGCAGTCTGACATTGTCAGACCACAAACACGTGGCATTGTCACCCATTGTGTTAGGGCTACTTTGTGTTGTCAACAGATGACCCCTATATTTTTTCTCCGTGCCACTTACTCCAGTAGAGATGTTGGAGACAACGTCGTTTGTATTGTGTCTCCAACACCTTCCTAAGAGCTAACTCTCCATTTACGCCTGAAATATAATTGTCGCTTGAAACGGTTCCCACTGAAAAAAATTAATCTCTTCAATTGCTTTCAACGCAATTTCCTCTTGTTAAATAAGACTCAAACTCCCTGAATCTATGGGAGCTTGGCGCCGTAGAGACATCGCCACGAATCGACTTTTTCGAGCATTTCGTCCGACATACTTTGCTCTTCATCAAAATCGATTACGTTATTTTGCTGTGCTCTAGGACTGTACGTCGATGGAAACGCGCCATCTCCCGCCGTCAAGGAGTCATTGCCAAGGAGGGATTTACCGGAGGAGGTGGGGTTTCGAGGTCACGTGTTACTCAGACACTTCCTCGTTTTCAGCAGGGCGTCCACGTGGTCATTTCAATAGATCGTCCTCGCCGACCTTCCTCGTTGCGTTGGCTAGATCACACCAGGCAAATGCCGTGGCCTTAATGAACGGACCGCGCGCGATCTTTTCTTCCCCTTCTTCGTTCTCTCTTCACCCCTTATACCCACTTACGCTAACATGCACTACATTACCACACAGACCGATCAAGAATTTAGAACTTGTCCCGGCTGGTGCGGTGTCGCGCTGGTGGGAGATACCTGGTTGGGGAAAATCCCGCTAGTCGCTGGTAGATCGGCGCCGGATCTCGCCATAAAGCAGGGGAAGATCACCGCCACCTCTCAATGAAAAGACATGCACTACATTTACGGTACTATTAACTCGGTAGTTGACGCACCCGGAATCACTAACAATCAATCTATCAATCGTGAAATACAAGTGATAAAATATAAATGAATATACATTTCAAATAGCCCCGTTCCCTCATACTCGTTGATGACAACTGCATTGTAATGACTTCAGCCGTCCAAAAGCTACAAGAACCTCCCGGTGAGAGGGTGGGGCGGGGGACGTAGGGGGATCATGGCGTTCTGCGTCCAGGGGTGAAGTTGTGCGAATTGAAGGCTACAGCATGAGGGACGGCGCATCCAAACACGGAATGTGAAGAACGCAATGATGGTGCAGCATTGGTCCGAACCTCCCACCCTCAAGCTCTTTCGTCTAATTGCTCTCCTTGACATTTTCTCTAATCAGCATCTTTGTGTGTGAAGTGTTGCTGAGCATCGAATTTTAAATGAATATTTTAAAATTCAGAAGGGCAGAAATAGAAAGCGGATTTCTCTACTCCACCAGACAAATCTTCTCCGTCAAGATCACCCTCTTACTTTACTTGCACAATTGAGAGCAAGTTCATACAACTGAGAATGGTGACCAAGCTCGTAATTAACAATACAAATACAGTTCTTCGTTATTACCTTATTGCTTAAAGGGATGAATTATTCAGTGTCCTCTTTTCAAATTGTATAAATGAAAATTATCTTTTATTATTTTCCGGGGACTATTCAGGTTTTTAAATTGCATTACTTCTGCCCAAGAGTTTTGTTTGTATTTTTACTCTGCTAGCAAATAACTGGTTGAGTATATTGCAATGCGAACTATGTCTATCCTTTGCCATCTATTCCCGAGTGCGCCACCCGCCGAGTCTCGATACTTCCACCAGACGGCGAAATCCCTGCGGCGTCTCGGGGACTCCGTTGCTCTGAATTCGCCTTCGCTCATTAGAGAGAGTGCGTCGCGCCCCACCCACGCATGCCGCAGCCACCGCCACCGCCGACGTCGCCACCGCCACCACCGCCACCTCCTCCATCGCCACCGCTCCCATCACCACCACCCCGCCGCCACCCAACGCCGCCATCGCCATCACCGCCGCCCCGTGCCCGGCGCGCCCCCTTCAACCCTCCCCAGTGCTTCGTTGCCAACGCTCTGGAGTGATGCTAACCTAGGGTTCCACTTCTGACGGTGGCAGGATTTGCGACACTAGTCACAGAGCTCGGTCGAATTCAGTCGCTGTCTGGGGGAGTGTTCTAGTTGCCGTCTAGAATCGATCGGTAGTTTTACGTGGTTTCTCCGATTAACACCACTCCCATGCCAGAGCAGCATCCTAACAAACGGGTCACGGACCGAACGCTTTTTTTCCTTCCCCTTCCTTGTCCTATCCTCGCCCTTTACACACAGTTAGACTAACGTGCAATGCTGTACCACGCATGTCGGGAAACCGTTCACGAGCTTAAAGCATGTCCCAATTTAAGCGGGCCCCCCTTGTTGGGAGATACCTCGTTAGAGAAAACCGTATTAGCCGACACGTAGCACGGCACCGAATCTTGCCATCCAGCTGGGGAAGTTAACCGCCATCTATCGATGAAAGAAACACTACACTTTTGGGAGTAATAGTTGACGTAGTAGGGAGTAGTTGTGACCTTAGAATTGGACGCACCCGGCATCTCAATCAATCTTCAACCGGGAGGTCCGAGGGTTCGAGTCTTTGCGGTGGTGGAGTTTTTACACTAGCTACATAGTAAGATCGATTACAGCCTCTGTATGCAGAAGAATTGTAGTGACCAGCTGACCTAATTGGTTGTTTTTTGTGGTTTCTCCGGTCAATACCACGCGAATGTTGAAGAAGTACCTTAACAAACGAGCCACCGACGAGATCTTTCCTTCTTCATCCAACTCGTATTCTGTCTCCTGACTTACTCTCGTTTCTACTACCACAAGTGACGGGAACCCGGTCGGAAGCATAGATCTTGTTACGACTGGATTGGTGTCTCTCTGGGAGGAGGGACTACCATTGTAGGTCGGCGCCGGATCACCATTCCGCGGATGAGGGAGATCGCCATCTCCTAGGAAAAAAACTCACATCAACGGCACGAACGTTCGTAGCGGTCACGTGCCCGGAATCATCAATCCATCACCTACACCCGTCATTTCCCACTCAACTTGCCTACGCCACTCTCCCTTCCTCTGCATCTCCCAGCGACCACAAGCCTTGCAATGCTCACGCTTCTCTTGCAGCCAGGGTTAACGACACTCGCTGCAAGCGGTTAAGGCAATATCAAATGACAAAAAGAAGGAAAGTAAGGTGTACGTATGAACCCAAACACTCCAGTTTTCCGTCATAGAATTGTTTGGTTGTGCAAACAGCTGACGATTAGACCTACAGAGCGGTATCGGGACAAGTGTGCACATTATATTTTCACCGTTCAGCATCTTAACGGATCGTAATGGTGGAGACGGTGACAAGAGATTTGCAATAAATTCTCGGGTAACGACGCGAGCAAAGCGAGGAAGCTTGGACAAGACAACTGGAAGACCGGCTCGCGACTACTATACGCTCCTTCACTTCCTTTCTTATTCCTTACTTTCTCGCCTTACGAAGTTCTTCGTAAGATAAGATAGTTATGTAATCGTGCTCCGGGAAACGACGAATTTTTAAGAAAGGCAATTCCATTTCCAAGATGCTTTTCTTATATTCATCAATTGCGATATACTATTTCCTAAAATACTGGAATAAAGAAAGTTTCCCTTGAATATTACCTACAAAGTCAACCCAAACAGTAAAGGTCTTAAACCAAGAAAGGCTCTAATTATTATAAAACGGTGCGTGCTTTTGAAAGACGATGGAAAATGAACTTCAAAGCCACGTTAGAGATCGTACTTCGCGTTAGACAGCGAAAGATTCCAATAAATGAAGCGAACCTCGTTCTCTTTCTTATGAACCGTATAAACTACAGTGAGCATTTCTACTAATCGTTTTACCAGCGCACTGATCGCTGGCACACAAGTCGCATTATTGATTGTGCATTGCGTTAATGAGCTCGTTGCAATACTAACACTTTATTGATTCCGTAATTTCAATTTTTCTCATTCAGTAGAAGAGTTATTTATATAAATTAAGCAACTTTACTTTCTCAACCAATACAGTTTTTGTTTGACCTTTCTAATCAGTGATAATAATCTGAACGAAAAATGAATATATACACATGTCATATATTCACATTATGTATAGTAGTTGTACAAAATATAATGAAATTCATAATGATTTAGTCCCACTCGGATAATTAATGATGGAAGTTGATTCTTCTCATTATGTGTATATCAATCACAAATTATATATGTTAAAGTATTACGAGATATGTCTTCTAATAACAATACAATTCTGAAAGATTTACGTTTTCATTGCCGATTTCAGGTAACCCATAACAGTAATGTTGACTTGCTGAAATTGGAAATAAAAACTAAAATACAAGCAAAGCAAGAACAACTTTTATTGCTGCTGATATTTATTAAAATGTCAAAAATGTCAAAGAAACAACTTGTAACTTTAGATATTAATCTTGCCATCAAGCATTGTTTATTTAGTCAAACAAAAAATATCACTGACTTCTTTATTTTAAAACTGCTACAATTTAAAAATTTTTATATGTAATGCTGGACTTAAGAGATATTACAAATTATATCCACATGATCACTATTCTTACATTGCTATTAAAATTATTTTACTCCCACGATGAAACATAGCTATAAATGTGTAAAATTACTTTACTCATTTTCGAGTGTGCAAATACAAGAATTATAATGATTCAAAGAATGTACTATTTCTCCACTTGATCATTTGCTACGCATTAATGTATTGAACACGTGTCAGACAATTTTTGAATTTGCTTCAACCGCGAGTTTTTCGGATATTCATTATATCGCAATATAAATTAATACACTGCAATTGATATTGCTATTCCTCATTCTAGCACTTCTTTCAAAATTATGTAAACGGAAATAAGTGCACAAAGAGGAAACACATAATTTCACCACAGCAACGCATTTAACATGAAATGCATTGTGAATTTTTACCCTAACATCTCATAATATTATGAAGTGAAAATGACATTATTGTGTTACGAAGAATTCCAGCTGGTGTACTCAGAGCAATGGTATTCTGAACACGTGTAAATAAGCTCATCAAGTAAGTCCGCTGTAATCATGTGTGTTGTCTCCTGTAACAAGGTATTCATTACCTAAGGAAAAACTGATTCTATGTCAGTTAATTTACGGTACCACCAGAATGCATTTTACACACCGTACAAGGAAAGAAAGTGAGAGGGAGTAATTTGAATGGTACTTTGTAGGAATATAGGTAGTAGATATGAAAGTGAAAAAATACAATTTCATACGAGTGTTTTAAATTTTCATACAAGAGATTAGAAAAGTTAAATTTGTAACAACTACAAAAGTGAATGACGTTGATAAGAGACGGTGATGTAACCAGACAATAATAGAGTATTGAAACTTCTAAGTACGAGTAGATACACACCTAAAAGGTGAGTACTATTTGTGATTGAAGCAAAGAGATTTGCTTTAGAGGGAAAACTTTTCAGGGTAAACTAACATAGAGACACTACAAAGGAAAATGTTCCAACTGTGTTGTTATCCACAAGAAGACTGCTGACCAAATACTAATAAGTATTATTTTTCATTCTGAAACATCTTCTATAGAAGAAAATCAAACATTGTAATGACCATATTTCAGATGTGATTACTAAGTATATTAAATGTGATTTCATTTATTTCATGTGTATTGAAATTATTGTGTTATTGTCAAGGGCTGGAACATTATATTGTTCTTGCAAATAATGTATGATAAAAGAATAAAGAATTTTCAAATATATTATACTTTCTTGAACCAAAATATTATCCTACCAACGCTAAAATAATGTAAGTTTCGTACCGTTACAAATCACGTATATTCAAGAACAGCTATTTTTAAATAGCACATTAAAGCAACAAGATACTGTTTACCTTTAAAAATGCTTTATATGAAACGTCCTGTAATCACGTTTCTTCATTATTATACTCAGAAATACAATATTTCTAGAGAAGAATTTTAACACGCATACAGTTAGCTGTTAAGATAAAAGTTCAGCAAAAAACAAAAATTAATGGAAAGTCAAAACTAAATTGATCAGATGAATAATACCAAATTTTTAGTGTTTTAGATGAATTTAAAAATTGTCTCCTTAGCTATGTAGTTATTAGCAATTTAGACCTCAAAAATTCTATTTGACAAAAGCGTTTTCGAATTAGTTAAAACCAGTATTTGACCTAAGTGCCCACAACTTTTTAAAAAACCGCTTCTATTATCACAAGGAGCAATGAGATAACCTGCGGCTGTCCGTTGTTCACGATAAGAAATCTCTCTTCTCACCATTCGGGGAAATAAGGTCTCGGTCGAAGGCTCGAGAATGCACATTTTGACCAAAAGGGCAGAAATTGCGAGAAAGAGAATATTCTTTTGGAATAAAGGTCTCGCGAAACTTCGTATTTTCTTGAAAATCTCGACATCGAATTTATACATCATTACTTCACTATAGTCGAACTAGTGGGTACATTAGCAAAAATACTCTTGAACAAAACCGTTTAAAATAGCTTTTGAAAAGTAGCAAGCGCCCAAAATCAACTAATGAAACACTCTTGTGTAACACTAAAAATATTTTTCTACAACTGCATTAAAAATACAACTTCTTTGCATCGCTAGTAGTACGTGAACTTCGTCATTTTTTAATCGCCATTAAAAAAAGATCGTTGCCAAGAACCTTGTTACCGTGAAAAAAAGTCTTTTTTGCAAGGTTTTAGAATATTTTTTGCACGTTTGGTTCTGGGTTACGGACTTACAAAATATACAAAGAATAGACAGAAACACAATTTGTTTAGGTCGATGTTGTCGTTCACATTTAATGTATCTGTACAACTTTATGGTCAGTACTTCACAACTCTAGTGTCAATTCCTGAAGTTAATAATTTCCTGATAAGTAGATTATGCGGTACTACGTCGAATGCTTTCGCAAAGTCGATTACGATTGCATCTACCCTTCCACCCGCGTCAACTTCGTCAGCTAGATCTTGAAAAAGAAAAACGATTTGGGTTTCGCACGAATATTTACTTCTAAACCCCTGCTGTCCGTGAAAAATACAGTTCGCTTTTTTCCATTCGCGGCGAATGTACCCGGCTATTAAATGCTCCATTATTTTGCCTGCTACTGATGAGAGATACTGGTATATGACTGGTATATACTGAGATACTGGTATATGTATGACTGTTTTAAAGTTTTATTCTGAAAGTTAATAAATCGTGGTTGCCAATGATCTTGATTTCAATTATCAAAATTCCTAATTTCATAGGAGGTTCCGGTAATACATGCTGTCGTTTCACTTCACAGAATTGTTGAATGTAAGTAAACAATCGAAATTCATTCTGTACAAAATAAATGTTCTCCACGAACTATACGTATATTCAATTTTTGAGGAGTGTGAACTAACATATATTTTAATCTTGATTAAATTTTTAATTGTTACCAATTTGTCTTTCAGGGAAATGACAGATAGACAGACATTTTGCCGTCAAGGTTTCAAGGACACAGAAAACATGGCTTCTGCCCACACCAAATGTTAGAAGTAATGATGTACTTCGCAGGGTGCGTCACGTACAATAATAATAACAAGAAGAACAAAAATAATAATAATAATAATAATAATAATAATAATATTTTTGTCACATAAATACATGATAATCCATGTATGACAAGTCAGAACATGTATAACCATATAGTGTACTGTATAGGTATTATTAAGTAACTTTAGCATTTCAACGGTTGAAGTTATTTCACGGACTGCATTGCAGTGACTAGTCCTCCGTTTCTATCTTCCGCCGCGTGAGCTGCCTCGTGGAGCGGGGGGGGGCGGGGGGGAATCGGATGCGCCGTCGGCGTCGCCCGCAGCCTCCTTCGCTGTAATCCCCTCGCCCTCACCCACGCGACCGCACCGCCGCCGCAATTGTTCCCCCAGGTCACGTGGCCCGCCGCCTCCGCCGCCACCCCTGCGCTCTCGACACTGTCAGCCCTCGGGACTCCCCCGCCCCCGCCCCCGCCACGCCCACTCATGATATTTTTACCTTGCCGTGAGCGAAACGGGGTTTATCGTGCTAGTTTTCTGTCCGCGAAACACGTCTTTTTTTACTAGACAGGAATATTTAGGTACAAACCAATTTTTCCCTCGATATCTTGTTGTAAATTATTTTTTATTATTAATTTTATTTTCTTAAATAGCGAAATAAGAGCTTTACAAGTTTATACAAATATGCTTTATAAATTTATATAAATAAATTTATATAAATAAATCTTGTATTATATGACGTGTTATGCATACGTTTTAGGTTTATTTGAACTGAAACCCTTCAATTTTATAGCGTCTAAAATAGCATACTTCAATATCAATGCCTATTTCCGCATATTTTACTTTTTAAAACCTAAAATGAGACTATTTTCTCTAATTTCTTTTGTCTGTGGCTTGTTTTAGCTTTTTCTTCTGTGTCGGTTCAACGACACAAGGAAGATGTTAATTGTAATTTGCGTTAATATGCGAAAAAGCGGGAAATGAATAAACAGGACAAGAATCTTGCCATAAAAGTCTCCATGCCACTAATTTCTGACTTCGTGGAAAAGCCTGCTTCCGCTGCTATGATAAAGCGATTGAATTTCGGCGAAAGAAATGTGATCTTGACCGATTAGAGATAATTTTCTCTTGAAAACTTGGAGAAACATTAGTAATTTATTGCGAGGCAAAATACGATACTATGAATAATTCTAACTTAAGAGCAAACAGTTAAACTTGATCATAAATATAATCGCAAAATATACGGTACTAATTCTACATAATATTGTTTTATTTTTTTTATATATATATATATATATATATATATATATATATATACTAGTTGAGCTGAGATCTGCTCCAAAATTGGTTTTCCACAGACAATCTGAACGAACTCAAGACCTTCAGAATTTCAACCGGAGGGCTTTTTTACATGAAGCCTCAAAAACATTTTCAAATTTTTCTGAAAAATGGCTCCAAATTTTTTGATCAAACTTTGTCCTCAAATAGCGTAAAGGATGCTCAAGAGAATGGCGCAACATTCGTGTTCGTTGAAATCCCAGATATTTCCAAAATTGCAAAAGTGCAATTTTTGTTGAAATGTCTTCTTACAACTATGAGATAATTTTTTTTATTAACATGAAGATAGAGAATTTTCTTTAAAGAAATATGTTCCTTAAAGGTCCGTAAGTAATATAATAATATACATATTAACATATTATGGCATATTATTTAACATAATACTCAACTTATCATGGTGATCATGATTTTGGAGAAATTATTTCTGAAATATGTGGTAGGAGCGCGTAGAATACAAAGTAATACTCATTGACTTTGATACGTATTACGCTCATGAAATATTCCTCTTCTTTATCACCACACAACCATAATGGGAACAGTTTAAAATTTGTCATGTCATGTTTCATTGCTGAGTTCATTATTTTGTTTGGACCCACCTTTATGCGGCATCCGGCTCCGTGATTAGTAATCATTGATCGAACTTTGCATACAGGCTAAGCACATATTTGTATTTCTTGAGCAAACGAGTTAAGAAGAGATGATACATGGCGAAGAAACGCGAAATGAATCAACGAAGTAGTTTAAACAATGTTACTGCGACGATATTTTGGCTAGTGACTACTCCTTAATTGTCTTCACTCAGCGGTTTCTACACTATGAGTCAATCTACTTCCTTGCTTTTAGAAGAATTTAGGAAAAGATTCGGAGCACCGTCACTTTACAAGGAGAGAAACATGCACTACATTTAAGGAACGAATTACGTTAGTAATTGAAACGCCCGGAATCACTAATCAAACAAATAATCGCATACAATTTTAGTATCAGAGAATGAATTAGTTCATAATGAAATTCGCCGTGCCAGAGAATGAATTTAGCATAAATGAGGCCTAATTTAATAATATCCATCAATGGTGTGAAAAATATTTTTTCGAAATAGTTGGCGAAACTATCTGAGAAATGACAATTCCTAATGACATAAAATATTTAACTTTTTAACAATATTCTGTGTTCTTAACGCATGATAAAATAAACATAAATACAAAGTCGATAGTTCATTTGCCAATATCTTCTTTCACTAAATGGTAAAAGCATGTTCATGTAAAATATTTGTTTTTGAAACTAAACGCTGCGTGTTTTAATCATTTCTGTGTATTTTTAAACACTTTAATAAAAAGTTACATCATTTTTTAGGGCTAAAAGCTTGCATAAACTTTCCCAGGCGTACGCCTATCCAATTCCTCTCAGTTTCTTCCCAACACTCATCATGTTCTCACAAAGTAAAGAAGATTCTAGTTACAATATTGTTATACCTATGGCCTTCCCTTTCTTTCTGTTAGTCCCAGACTGAAATGCCCTATCAGGGGATTTTCCCGTTCTTCAGAACAGGCCTAGATAGTACTGTGGATAGAACCTTCCATAGATCTTTCAATAGTTTCTTCAGTCCGTTTTCTATCTAAAACACCACTTCTGTGGAAGAATTCCGTAAGTGAAAAATCATTTATTTGACATTAAATTTGATTTTCCTTTGAGTTGAAAGACTTGGCTTGAATTGCATTTATTTTCATTGTGTTATTGAAAATCGGAATTTATTCGCATAGTTTGGAATTAATATTGATTAATTTGTTAAAATACAAGTTCCACTTTTCTAATATTCTACATTAAAATACTCTACATCTTACAGTTCTTAAGTAAAACGTTAAATTTTCACAACGAATATGCATAAATATTGTAAAAATATTTATGATTATGCATTATCAATCTTGATCACAAACACTAGACACGAAAATTATCTGAAATCTAAAAACTATTGCTGAAGCCTGAATCTTCAAAACCACACCAATATTGAAATTCCGCGCATTGAAGTTGATCTTATATAAATTATGCGTATATCAATTAAAATTTCAAACCACAGGTTTTATTTTAACGTATATTTTGTTGAGTATCTTCATTTTATTGTTTTATATCCTCATTATCATAGTAAATGGGATTCTTGTACCTCTAGAATAATATTTTCGTGTCGAGAAATAAACAACACAGCATGCAATATTGCATGTTTCTCAGTTCGCTAGGGGCTTATTGTAACTCAGTGATTCCTTCGTGTTCACACCTGGCTGAAAATAAGTATCATCTCAAAGACTGAAGTTGAAAAAATGTCTGTAATTACGACTCCGAACGGTCTATTCAAAACGTGTTTCATTCTGAGTGCCAGTACTTTTTCAAGAATCGTGAAATTCACGAAAACACGCTCTGAGCGCACTCGTTTCGAGTTGTGGCTTCTTAATTATCAAAACTCTCTTTTATATCTTCCACAAAATACTTTATTCTTGATATCACGTTATATTACATTGTCAATGATTAAACATGAATTCAACTGTATTAAAAGAAATAAATTGGAAATATTCACTTCTAACATAAATGATTATTGTGTCGCTGCAGAATTTGATTGCCATAAAATCAGATCGTGGTATAAAAGACATTGATTTGTATGGTTATTGATCTAAGAAAACCAGGAACAAGGGTTCCCACTGATCCATGACGTATGAGGACTAACTGTGTGAGAACTCTCCGCACACGAAATCAATGAGCCACATACACATACACTTGGGTTAAAAGCCATAAATCTAAGTTTCCAACATTGCTTCCTTTCTCTTCATTATATCGAGGTAATATACAGTAAGAAAGAATTATGAAGAAGATAACACATATCGCTTACGAGTGAATATAAATGTAGTTGAATTGTTCAAACTTTCATTGCATTTAATGTCTGTATTCCTAATTTTCATTGCACGCAAAAGCTGAAAGCTCACTATCAGATCAATTGAAAGGTATCTATAGTTTCCTTAAAAACACAGAATCTCGAGAAAAATCCAAAGCCAGTTTGTTAATAATTTCTAGTTTTTGAACAAATTGAATGTATACCATGTAGCCTCCGTCCTTGTGAGAGGCCTCTATGGCCTCTGTAGATACGCAGGAAAATGGGGAAAATTCACAATTGACCACTTGCAACAGCAAGGCTCTAAGAAATTCAAAATATTTGTATTAGGAATTTCCGATTGAGAAATATCAGTTTTAGAGAAAATCGTCGGAACGATTTAGGCGCTAGTGTTGAGTACAGACTAACAACAGGCGGAGAAATATACGTTTTCCCATCAATCGATTTTTCGATATCAAGAACCCACAAAACATGCATTTGACTACACAACGTGTCAGAGAAAGTATTTTCTGGCACATAATCACTATACTTTCTCTTCTTAATAAATAAGGCAAAAAAGTAAAAAATATTTATTTTTCGTTTACTTGCTCGCCCTTACTCAGTCGTAAGGGAAAGTATTGTAATCGTGCGACGAAAAACGGCGAATTGTCGACAGAATTATTGTCTTCACCAGGCAACCAAAAAATGGACAGACTAAGTCTTGTTCCTTTATACAGTAAACTTCTTACTCTAATACGTTGTGTAGATAGAATTTAGGTTTTGTGGATCTTTGATACCGAAATTTCAATTGACAGCAAAATGTCTGCCCGTGTGATTGGCTGTCTGTTCGTCCGCCTGTGATCAACGATAGTGCCAAAACCGTTCAGCCGATATTCGCCAAAACTGTTATTTCTCGATCGATTTAAAGGAAGTCAATACCCTTTTGGTTTGAAATTTTGATTTTATGGGGTTATATGAAGCAATATTTAAAAATTTTCTCCAAAATGGCTCAAACAATTTTCTTATAATCTACGCGTAGGCTTCCGCGGCTCGAGTCGATGACTTCTTCGCTGTCCGGGTGACGCCGCGTAGTGGGCTGAGAGGCCGACGTTTTGCCTGACATGTCGCAGGCTTCTTCAGGGCATTGACCGGCAGGGATAGTCAATGCCCTGATGAAGCCTGCGACATGTCAGGCGAAACGTCGGCCTCTCAGCCCACTACGCGGCGTCACCCGGACAGCTAAGAAGTCAATTTTCTTATAAAATATTTTTAGATTTAACTTTGCCTTTCACATAGAGAGTAAAAGAATTACGCATAAAAGAATGGTTGGAGGTCCCGTCATCGATCAAATTCCCTATTTTCCGAAAATTGTGTGTACAATATTAAAGATATATTTTTTTCTGTAGTGAAATCTGTTTCTTGAAAACAGATCTTGAAATAAGGACATTTACAATTTTTCGAAAATATCAGTAGTTTTTATAATGGTAAGGTATCTACATAAAATGTATATAATTTTGACTATTTTCTCTAAAAACCAGCTCCAATGTAAACAAAATTTCCTGGTAGGTGTACAAATTGTGCTAGTCTCAATTTCGGCGATTTATCTGTATATTATTGCAATTAGGTAGTATTTGCAAAAATACTATATTGAAGGAAGAGATATTTGTCTGTAATGCGTGATATACAAAAATGACAAACCATTTTTATTATGGAAATATCATTTTATTTGACATAGAATATAGGGATCAATAGACGATCGCGAGGGATCGCCATGTGACACATAAACAATTGGCGTTAAGGATCATTTTCGTTAGATTGAAATGACAGAGCAGAGGCGTAATAAGCATTGTTTTGAGAGATAAAAAAAAAGATATAAAATTCGGACGCTTCCGAGTTTTTAGAAGAACATTCATTCGCTAGAGCATCGCGGTGATGAGCGGGTCGGCTCTTGATATATTTTATTG
The DNA here is from genome assembly GCA_964035755.1 of Teleogryllus oceanicus. Taxonomy (NCBI): domain Eukaryota; kingdom Metazoa; phylum Arthropoda; class Insecta; order Orthoptera; family Gryllidae; genus Teleogryllus; species Teleogryllus oceanicus. Next base: position 26,791,414 of record CAXIVR010000014.1, on the reverse strand, counting down.
GATGGAGCAAAGACTGTAATTGGGAGTTGTATAATGTTAACTATCGTTTCTTATATTAGGATAGGTTAAGTTTCTTTTAAGAAGAAAAATACGTATCTAGGCGTCCACCCGAGACGTTAGTGAGGAAAGTCACGGATTATAATAGTCTCCGACATTAGGTGAGGACTTTATCCATAAGCAAGATTCTTCTACGTCGACGGAGAAGGTTCTATGGGGCACCATCAAACGAAGAAGTGAAGGGTGAGCGAAGACCCACGAATGAATAAAAAGGTTTTATAACTATTGTAATATAGAGAAAACGTGTCATGACCAAAGATGAATTCATTTTGATTATTAATATAATAAATTCCAATTTGTTAAGTTGAAAGAAAGCTGATTATCATTATTCGTTACGTGCAATTCAGCATTTTAATAAGAATTTCAGATTTCTCGCTACTCCGTATGGATGGCAGATTGAATAATTGGTTGCAGAGTAAGTAGCAACAATTATTAACTTCGAACCCCAATTAATTGAGCTAGCACAACATAATTTTGGAAGGAGAACTATTTAAATTACATAGGAATCATTAGGTTTCAAGTGTAAACTTTTCCTGGTGCCCAAATTACATTTATCAGTAATAATTATGTTTGAAAATGTCCCTCCAAGTGGGGCTTGTTTTTAAATAGAAAGACGGGGCTTGTTTCAAATTGGCACCTGTTGGACATGTTTCAAATGAAATTTATTCTAAATATCAAAAAAAGATTTTAATTTTTTTTGAAGTTAATACGACTTATAGAAAAAGACATTTTCTTTTTCAAATTTTTCCATGGAGAAGAAAGGTGTTTAATGAGGCAGAGGTCTCATTTTCTTTGAACTCTATTAATTTTCGAAAAGTGCAAATTTAGAAATAATGCAAGAAAGTATGTGATTTGGTAATACCACTAGTTTACCATTAAAATGGTTAATGTTTTCTCTCTGATTATAATGACATTTGTATCTTAATGTAACTTTTACAATAATGAATCACTTTAACACTAACTTTACAAATACGTTTATATTAATAAAAAAACAATGGTGTAAAATAAAATGAAAATCTTACATGAAGAGCATCAGTCTTACTTCACAAGATGTCTAATTGTTAAAAGATGTGTAAATGACCACAATGTTTACTTTCCCGCGTGTAATAACATATTTATGTGTCTTGTAGAAAACTGGAGAAATACGACACATTACATTTCAATATCACTCCTGCAGGAGAATCTGCTGAGCACTGTGCTATGCGAAACACGTTCTGGACCCTACAGCCTCCAAGGGATCCCTCGCCTCTGTGACGTACTCCTTTATAGAGGGGACCCCTACTTTCCATAAAGGGAGACAAAGTGAACTTGACAGCTCCTCCGGGCGTTCAATTACGAATAGCGCCACACGCTCTCGAGCAGAATATATAAAAGTTGAGAGAGGCGCTGCCATGTACGAACTTCTTCTCAATTTTTGAGGCAGTAGGCATGACTGTACAAATGCACCATGGGAAACATTGTAATATTGTGCTATGGTTGACACCGTTGAAGATAAGAATACGAAGGAAAGGGTGAGTGTTTTTCTGCATTCATCTATCAGCACACTAAATATTTTATACTATTCTATACAAAAATATGTTCTCATAAATCCTTTTTTGAGATAAAAAAATGCATGTTTAATCTTAAAAATAAATGAATCCAATTACATGATAATTTTAAAAAACTTTTTCACAATTTTTTAGTACTGAATTGGAAATCGTAACAGTTATAGGTCAATTATCATATTCATAACAGATTCGTAACTGGAATTATTCTTTCAGAATTGTATAACTACCAAAACAGTTTAACTGAAGAAATTACCACTATAGATAAATTTAATTAATGAAAGTTTTTGGATTGATCGTCCACAAATTTCTCTTTTCGTGATGAAATTAATAAGAGGATTTGCGAAAAACGTAATGAATGTTTAAGCTAGTTTAGTCCACCATGCATGTGAGGAACGCAGAATTTTATATTTATTAATTTAAACTAGTACGATATATAATAAAAAGCTTGTTGTAAACGTATAATTTTTAAATGGAAGAAAAAATCTTAGACAAGAATTTAAACAACCATATTTTATTGAATATCCAGATTGCGTCGGTAATGTAGGGAGAAAAACTTGAGCAAATTTGAACAACCTGACAATTTTCAGAAATCTATTCGCAATTCAAAAATTTATCCATTGAAAATCTCTTAACCCTTATAATATTCAAGCAAAAATCTTTACTCTATGCCGTTCTTCAATACGTCCTGATTAACAATATCATTCCTTGGCTTGAAAATAATAGTCCTGTTAAATATTTAGCAGTTTATTTGGATACAAGACGTATGGAAATCTCACATCCCAATTACAATTGACCAAACATATCATAAGATCTCAAAATTATATCCTTTAATAATAAAAAGTCAAAATTACGAATTAATTGTGGAATCTTGTAATATAAAACTATCATTAGATCTTCCTTTTCATAGGCCTGTCCTATTTGCGGTAATGCCCCCACTACCAATCGCAACCAATTTCAAATAATTCAAAATAAATTGCTTTTCAAGATTTTACATGCACCCTGGTTTATATTTACAAGTTTAATTGTTTTATTTATATTTATTAATTTAAATGCTTATAATTATTAATTAAAGTGTCCAATAAACAAATTCACAAAGAAGTTTAAATTCATTTTTTCTAATCGTTTTTACTTTTTTGTTTTTATTTGGTGTTTGTACGTTGGTATATTTCTATAACAATTTTTTCAACAATTTTCAATAACAAATGATCATTTTAACCCTTTTTCAAAACTTCATAGATTAATTTAATAATTAAAGCTTCTTTCATTGTTTACGCCCTCCTTAATTATTTTTGAATTTCATATTTTAATTTTGAGCTAGCACTTTTATTAAATTATTGGCAACTATTTTACCTGACCATTAAATGCTGGCATTTTTCCTCTACATTATGTACTATTGTATTCAACAACCTGAAAATTTTTAATGCAATTGAAGAAATAGCAAATAAATATTAAAAAAAAAGAAATAGTGTACTCCAAAACAAATGAATGTGTAAAAAACCTCCAAATCGCTGAATTCACCAGAAAGCAGCCTGGTCAAGTTTTTTTGTCCAGTTTCCCTGATTCATTGAGCAAATACTGAGATAACCCCTTCTTTTGTTTCTGGACATAAACGTAACTTCATTATGTGTGCACGACTTGTGGGTGGGAAATATAGGTATTTAAAAATTATCGATTCCATGTTGTCGCGGCAGGAACTATTATTCCTTGATAAAGAACATAATGGGTAAGAGCCCAAAATTTATTGCTGATTTATTTTTAAAAATAGATTTTATTACATCGGAGCATTTTATTTTAATTAACTCAAAATTCAAGTAGTATATGGTAGGGATCAAGTATTCAAGTAGTATATAGTAGGGATCACAGAATTTTGAAAACGTGCACAGAATTCACTTCCCCCCATAGCACGTTATACACAGTTTTAACTGATTTTTGACGTAAAATAAGAAAATAAAAACAAACCTGCGGAACAACAATCCACCTCAACTCCCACTCGCAGCCTCTCCGTGAAAGAGAGCGGAGTGGCGCCATTTGAATGTGAAATCCGTTGCGGTCGCGAGACGGCTTCGCCACCGCCAAAGAAAATTTAATCTGACCTCGCAGCGGCCCCCCTCCCTCCCCCACCCACGCCCGCGGATCGGATGGAGCGATACCGCGGCACGTATTGCTTATTGGCCCCGTGATTTATTATTTTCAATATCACGGCCGGCTGATCTGAGGGGGCGGGGCGGGAAGCACCGCCCCAAGGGGAGAAGGACTCCGGCGCGCGCGCGCCCTGAAACCAGAGCTCATCTCCACGCGCTCTGCACCAGGCGAATGCCGGAGCAGTACCCTCACAAACGGGCCACAGACCGCGCGCGATAATTCCTTCCTCTTCCTTGTCCAATCCTCACCCCTTAGACACACACCAACGCTAACATGCACTGCATGCCGGGAGCTTAGAGCTTGTCCCGGCCGGGGTGGTTCCCCACTGGTGGGAGATACCTGGTTGGGGAATACCCGCTAGTCGACGGTAGGTCGGCGCCGGAACTCGCCATCCAGTGGGGGAAGATTAACGCCACCTCCCGATGAAAATATATGCACTATACTTACGGTACTAATGACCTCAGTAGTTCACGTGTCCGGAATCACTCAATCAGTCAATCCACGTTCGCCACGGACCCGGACGCACCGCATGTTCCTTGCTGGGGCAGCGACAGCGTTTCACCCCGCTTGGAAACGGATCGACACCTTAATAATATATACATAAGTAGTTACTAATGATTGATGAAGAAAAAGGAGTCAACTTAATATTAAGTTGTATATAAGTAATATTAAGTTGACAATTCACAAACGATTGAAGTCATTTGAACGATAATGGTCAAATAAGGGATGCGGTTGACGTTTCTAAACAAAGGTGGTAGTTGCGATATAACTGTCGTGACCGCCCGCACGTATTTGCAGGAGCCGCCGCCAAGTGACGTCAACGGGGCGTTACCGCCCCTGGCGGGAGAGGAAGGCAACCGGTGCAAGGCGGTCTGGACTGTCCGCGTGCGGCCGTCACGCCCGAGCAAGCGGGTAGGGACTCCCTACTCCGCAGCTAGTCGGCGGGCCGCTAGACCTAGCGGGCTATAAGAGGGCTCCGACCCGACGCCAAGGCAGGTAGCGAGCGACGGTGTTAGCGACTGGATTCTGGCAAGTGACTTGGTGAGCGAAGAGAGGATATCCGCTACGACGACAACCTGTGCAACGAAAGTGGAACTCGCTTGTGGATATTGGACGACTCGGCTGATTTTGGCACTTCTTCTGGACAACAATAACACGGCTTCGGTTTTGGTACATTCTTATGGTGATACGGAACTTCGGCAATTGTACCTGGTCTTGAATAAAAATCGTTTTATGAATTGATCCCTTTTGATTGGATACTACAATAACCAACCAATGAGGCGAAATGCGTGTTGTTTTCTCCCTCAAATGAGAGCGTATGTTTCTGCTGCCGTAGTCAGTAGCTACTTGGCCGCGTTCTAGGCACAGGTGCCAAGGTTTTGGCCGCCATTCTGCGACCTTCCTCAGGGCGAAATGCCTATCTTACATACAAGGGGTCACCGACTATTGGCATTTGACTTGCTTCGACATAAAGACTACAAAGCTCCAGAAAACTCGGGCATATGCTAGTAATTTCTTGTCTATTCGTGAGCGGTCCATCTCCGCGCATTTCGCCCTGAGGAAGGTCCCAGAATTTCGGTCGAAACTTACATATCTGTACCTAGGACGCCGCTTCTCCCGGACATCCGGGAACTTAAAAACTTACTAAGTCCGTTACTTGTGATATCAGCCGTGTGTCGTTCAATAGTTTTCATAATACCACCTTACAAGAATAATCATAAATAAGAAAAATCGTTTTTTTATTTACATTTTTGTGTAAATTGTATTCTTGCATTATTTGTATAATTTATTAAATATTTTTTGTATTGAAGTAATTTCTTTCCAAGCATTGAAATATCTAACATATTTTTAAAATTTCACATAATTGTTGATAATATTTCCCCAAAGATTGCCAAAGTTCTTTTTGAATTTTTTGCTGTAGGGCAAAGCGGGAGTAACGTAACAAATATTGTTGTGTGTGTATATATATATATATATATACATATATTTTATATACACATACACACACTATGTAGTTAACATACATTTTACTAATACAATAATAATTGAGATATACTATGTCATAATAATAACTAAATGTGTTTTTCTCTATTTGTTTCTCTTGAACATAACCTAAAATCCACACGCTGCGCGTGCTGCATGCGAGCAAATTTTTAAGTTTTATGTCCGAAAACTTTGCAAGCGCATTCTCATGGCTGGCACAAAACCCGCAAGGATATAGTTTGCACACAGTCATTTACGTTATTCGTCCACAAAAAGGGATTGTTTAAGAATACGATCTACAGTAAGGCAACGCCCGGGCGTGTCAACCCTGAAAAGTGCGATTTTTAAAAACTTCATCTCTTATTCCTATTCTATTCAAATATTTATACCAATATTCATTACATATACATGGATACTATATTGAAATTAATACTAAATAATGTGTTTCTCTCTGTTCTTACTCCTGAACATACCTAGAAATCTGCACGCTGCAGATCCGGCATGTGAGCAGATTATAATAATCCATCAAATCCAGTAGGTCGGTACCGACCCAAGTTAGAGAAATCTTGATTTTACAGATCCGTTTTCAGTGCGCATTGGCCAGATAATTCTTATTCGCTCCTTTCGTCATTCTCGTATCCCTTTAAAATATCACAGACGACGTAAGTCGGCACCGAACCCATTGAAAACATTGACACGCGTTTGGGTAGGTACCGACCCCGTTGGGAAACATCTTTATTACACAGATGGATGTCAGTACACATTCCGCTGATGATATCCATTTGAACACTTGCAGATTGAAATTCCATCCAGCTCAATGGGTCGTTATCAACATTGTTGGAAACATTCTGATTACATAGATCAGATTTCCGTGCCAATTCCTCTGTTGATTCCAAACCGACCCCTCAAATCAATCGAATCTTTCATAAACTTCAGTCAAAAATTCTGTACAACACAAATGTGTCGATACTAACCTCGTAGAAAAACATCTTGCGAACACGATCGGTTGCTGCATTTTCGGCTTATCCCATAAATATCTCCGACTTGCTTTCAATCGACCCAGTGGGACGGTTGTTGGGCATGTTGAAGTCAATGGTATTTTAAAAGAAGTGAACGATGATCGAGTAGTCGATTTGGAATCGACAGCCAAAAATCACCGAAAACTGTAATGTGTAATCATCCCATCTGGGTCGGTACCAAACCACAGGGATAGATGGAATTGAAAGGACTTTAATGAAAACTAAGGGATAGAAAGGGGATTGATACGCTTCTAAAAACCGAGAATTGATCAGTGCAATGGTGATGTATACAAACGGGCCGTTACCGGCCCATATGGGTTGGTTGAATTAAAAAGCCCACTGATAATTTATCTGTGTAATCATGATGTTCCCCAATAGGGTCGGTACCGACCCAAATGCGTCCCAATGATGTCAAGAAGTTCGGTACCAACCTATCAGATATATGGACATTTACAGGGAGACGAGAATGACCAAGGGGGCGAATGGGGATTATCTGGATAATACGCAACGTAAAGGGATCTGCATAATCAAGATTTCTCCAAATTGGGTGGGGACCGACCCACTAGGTTCGATGGAATATTAAAAAGAGTCAATTATGATCGGATCGAATGAAAATTGAAAGCATCTGAGATTTGAGTTATGATTTTATTCTATTTATTCCTATAATACGTTTGTTTGTTCTCTTTTTTAATTTGGCTTTGATAAACATTTTCGCCAAGGGGCAGGAAGATACTTATATGGTGAATCAGCTCCTTCTTTTAGATTTGTGTTATGCTTTATTAAACTATGCAGTATTTTTGTACAAAGCAAAAATGTGAAATTCGTTAACAAATATCTGTTAGTTAACAATTCACTCTTACTAGGTGACATTTCTTGTAATATGCCAGAATTTTGGTTTCCTATATCTCCTAACCTGAACGTAGAAACTTAATCGAATTATTGCATTCTTAAGTAAATCCGATTACTAAACCAAAATACTTTAGATTTAAATGGATAAATTATTTGCTTAGTAAGGGAAATGAACATTTATATATATATATATATATATATATATATATATATATATATATATATATATATATATGAATTGTGTAAGAAATTGCTCTGAGGTGCCGGTTCATCACCGATATATATGTGTGTGTATATATATATATATATATATATATATATATATATATATATATATTTTCCCCTACACCAGAAGTCAATCAATTGGAAGGTCATCAACTTGCTTCTCCAGAAGAATTTTTCATGAGCCAGTTATCGGGTGATGAACCGGCACCTCAGAGCAATTTGTACAACCCTTAGTTTTAAATCTCGTACTAGCAGCTCTAAACGCAGTGCTAACGAACTCTAAGTACGCTAACAAACTTCCCAGCGACCTTCAAATGTCTGCGCAGTAACAATGATTTGACATAAATATAACAAAAGTTGAGTTGACTGTTCACGCTAGAAGATTATTTCGAAACATCACAGAATGGTAAAATATTTTGCTCTCCTGAAAAAAATATTTTTCACATATATTTTCACGTTTCAATTTATTCACGAATTTCAAAATCATATAATGCAGAATTAATATTTAGTAAGAAATAATCTTGTTCTGGTAGAGAAAACACTTTTCATCAGTCAGTTCCAATTGTTTTCAATGAAATGTTCTATTTATTATGAATTAATACATGTTCAAAATAAAATACAACGTTAATTTTAAAGAATTGATCCGTCTTCAAATTAGTTCACGCTTTTGAATTTTATTTCTTATGAGTATTTTCTTCACAATTGTAAAAGAAGAAATGATTAGAAACTACATAGCCACAAGAAAAAGCGTTACGTTCAGAAATAAAAGTCCCTAATTGATGAAATACAAAGTTCTGAAGGAAATTTCCACAAGCAGCGGAGGACCGCGCCACAAACCCACCGACTGAAGTATGTACTGCAAAATTCATCAAACATAAACGTTCCCACCAAAACGAGACGGACCAAATTTGAAATTTGGTTGGTATACGGCTTATCTCTGCGTCTCTCTTGGCGGGGATTACGCGGCGGTGCGTCAACAACTCGCCGAATCACAACTCCAGCTTCCGCCCGCGGGGGCGTTTCGCGAGTCGGGCGACTCGCAGCGCCCGAAGCAACTCTACCGAAGTGGGGCCATTGAGATGCGAGTGCTTTTTAATTTGAGCAGAAGTTGCCATGTGCGCCTAAACTGCCGCGGGCGCAGGACTTTCGTTTGATGCGCGCAGAGGCCCACGGTTGGGAACAGAGCGAGGAAAAACGAGCCTTCAGAATCGACCTTGCTAGAAACCCGCGCTCGCTGTGTTCCGCGGCGTGCGTTGTGTCGGCGCCAGGGCACCGTCGAGTAATTGCGTTTGTTATTTGTTTCAGAAATTTGCGTAATTTACGATTTTCGAGGACTTCCCTACCGTGTGTCCCGTATGGAAGCTACATTCAGCAACAATTCAGCCGCATTATATTGCGTGTTTGCTTCAGAAACGAATGTATTTCTTTACAATAAGATTCATATGAACATTATGTGACAGTCAGTTACAACAGAACAGTTAATGTTGAAGTTGAAGTTATTTTGCTATTTGACAAAAGAGTCCCACGTTTATCACAAATAGCAATGTTGATGGAACTAGCATATAAGTTAATTTAACTAAAACATCAATTTTTGTATAATTAGACGTCACAATAATCTTCCTTAAGTTTTATTTTTAAAATAAAAAAAATATCTGTAAGGTTTTTTATGAATTGCCGAAAAAAATTAAACGTAATAAAAATAAACAGTATTGTATTTAACAATGCTAAATTGTAAGTCACTTGTAAATTACGAAGAGGGAGAAATGCAAATTAGAAAGAAAATTGGAGCAGCATTTGGATTTGACATTACAGTAAGAACGTCCGGGATTCTTCAGATGAAATCCAATGCGGCGGCATGTGCTTACGACAAGAGCAAACCAGATCGAAAGCAATATTCACGAAGGAACAAGGCTCCCTTTAGCATCAAAATGAGGCTATTTTGGGAGGCATCTCCAATTTGCTGTTCTTTGCGAGCGGGGAGAGGAAAAATCCCGAGCGCGGGTCGAGTGGGAGTGAGGGGAGAGGGAAATTGAAAAATAAAGTTAGATTCGATCGGGATTTGCCGCAGGCTTCCGAGAAATTTATGCGTTTGTTCCTGTGATGAATACGAAAGTAATTAGAACCAGGAGGAATGGCAGGCAGCCGTTGAGGAAGGAGTGACAGTGCACTGGGGCAGGGGAAGGTGGATGTCTGGGAAGAAGTAGGACAGGGGGCAAGTTGACGCACCATGAGAAAAAGGAAATGGAAAAGATGAGAAAAATAAAGAACAAAAAACATTTTGGGGGAAAATGTATAAGAAATCGTAAAGATGTGTCGTTCCAATCGCAATGCATTACGTTATATTTCAGGCTGACGAAAAAGTAGAATAAATATATCTAAGAAGGTTTTGATTGTAATTATAATCCTATAAAGAGCCCCAAAATGTAAGACTGTTACAATACAAAATGTTTTTAATACATTTCATTATCAAACTACATTTGAGATCAACGTATAGATGTAAATTTAATTAACGTTTATTTATTACAGAGCAATGGGCGGCTTCAAGTATTTATATATAGAGCGAGAATTATCTGTTAAACTCACATCAAAACAAACATATCTTCTCAACATATTTTTGACTTTATCAGATGTACCTTGTGTTTAACGTGCCAAAAAGCAATTAAAATAAATTGGGAAAATCAGAAAACTAATTAAAAACGATTACAGGAGGTATGAAATTATTATATCCCAAATCCTAAATATACCTTAGAGATATTAATTCACATGGGGGAAAAGTAAATATTATAAGTATAATACAGAAAGACAGGTGCGAAGAATGCAATATTAGCAGTTCAAAATATTTCTTGTTATAAAGGAATGCAACGGAAACCTGTAAATTACAAGTCAGAAATAATACTAACTATTGATTAATGAGTTTTTGTTTTCTCTTAACACTTTTTTTGGTAAGGTTGACGCTGTCCAATATTATGGACACAAAGCTCGTTGTCCTTGGTTTCTCACATCACTAGAAGTCTTTAATTGCCCTTTTGGAGTTCCATTAAATTTTAATTATTTTCACTCAACTGAAATCACAAGAAATATACTTACATTACTTATTTCCAATAAGCAGAGTAATTCAAAAACAAACTATGCTGCCTACGACCATTTGAGAGGTGACTATGTTTCTTTAGATACCTAGGATCTCGGGAAAAATACAAAAACCATGAAAAGCTTTGCACTTATTCATATGTTTTATTTCTCCTTTTCTAAATCATTCCTTACCTACTTAATTATTGCACTCAATGCGTCGTCACTTACGAAATTGCTGACGTCATGTGACAAGATACCAAAGAAGAGGCCGAACGCCATTAAATAATAATTTGGTATTTTAGGTGGAACAGTAAATTTTTGATATTCTTGGTACGTAGAGAACTGTTTTAGTATTCCATACTACATTACTGCAAGATTCAATAAGACTTTTTGTAAAAATATTTTATTTATTGCAGGATTAAGCGAGAGGACTTCAATTGGTTCTTCTTGAACGTTCTACATTTTGGGAAACAATTTTGTGAGGTTGTGCTCAACACTATTTTTGCTGTTGCAGACCGCTAGTTCATAAAAAATTGAGTATATTCACATTTCATTGTTATTGTTGAGGTTAATTTCTGCAAACATAATTTAACCCAGTGTACTTAGAATTGAAATTATAAATACGCATTCTTTAGTTAGAACATAATAAATTACTTTGATATAGGTTATTATTAAGAAATATCAACCAAGATTGTAATATTGTTTGTTACGGTTATGCTATGGCGACTCAAGTAACTTGGTGGCTACATTTCCGTGCTCCAAAGATGGGATGAGATTTCCTCCATCATCGAGAAATGAGCCAAATCGCTCGACGTAAGGTCGAATGTTGGTGGGCCAAATAGAGGAAGGAAGGATCGCATGGGGATCGGTAATTCCCACGCATGAAGTACTATTCCTGATGCTTGAGGTATTATTCCCATGTCATCGTGGAAATGATAAGATGATACAATATAAGGAAGGAAATCACGCAGGAAATTTTTCCGTCAAAGCAACTCCTAAGCCTATGCAAGGGCGATGATTCAAGATCTCATACGAGGGATACAGTTGCGGAAGGAAGGCGAGATATGAAAAGGGGAAGTCGAGATTTCCAATTATTTACAGTTCTTTCATTAGACTGCGTAGATTTGAGAGGAAATACCTTGAATAACTATTGCACCGTTTTACTGTTTTCTGACCGTTGAGAGAAGGTTCAAAGGTGCGTCAGGATATAAGTCGCTCCGTCCCAAAGTTGAAAATGAAGAGCGTGGAAAGAAGGATCGCATGGGCATCAGCCCTTTTTATTTTTATTTTATTTTATTTTACGTCAAAAAAACAGTTAAAAACTGCGTATGACGTGCTATGGGGAAAAGTGAATTGTGTGCACATTTTCAAAATTCTGTGATCCCTACACTAAGTCATATACTACTTAAATTTTGAATTTTGAAAGGGAGAAAAAAACAAAAACTCCCATGTAATAAAATCTATTTTCAAGGATAAATAAGCAATAAATTTTGAATTTCGAAAGGGAGAAAAAACAACAACAAAAAAACTCCCATCTAATAAGATCTATTTTCAAGGATAAAAAAGCAATACATTTTGGCTCTTATCCATGTTGTCCTTCAAGATAATACTTCCTGCCGCGACAACATGGAAACGATAATTTGAATAATTGTATTTCCCACTGAATTCTAGAAGACGTGCACAGAAAATCAAGTTACATTTATGTCCAGAAGCAAAACAAGGGACCATCTCAGCATTTGCTCAATGGATCAGGGAAACTGGACGAAAAACCTGATCGAGTTGGGGGAGAGAGATAACTTAATTACTGCTCGACATTCACTGGTCATTGTTCCGCTCAGAACTGATAAGACAGATGAAGCCTGTGCAAGACCGATCAGAGCAAGCAGACTAGAATCCTCATCGTGGTCGTTTTCCACATCGCTCTTTAGTTGAGTCAACAATCAGTCCATCAGGACTAAAGCATACACCTTTCAGGATTTTCAAAACCTTCACTATCTGTCAAAAATCTTCTTGGCATTCAGTCAATACTCTAGAAACGGAATTGCATCTTGTAGCGTTCTCCCACGCATTAACACGTGACGATTTGGACACTTTTTGTAATAAATAACATAACATAACTTACAGTAATGCATATTTAAATCAAATGCATTACAAGGTGGAATGATATATCAAGTTCACTAAATGCTGTTCACAGAACAACTGTAGAACGAACTTATTGCTGAAAATAAATAGTGATGATGTTGTTACAATATTTTTGAAAATAGATATTGATATATTTCTGGTCAATAGGCATATGATTTGAAATGTTTTCCTTAGTATGCTAGTGTAAAGGAGATAAAAGTAATGGAATCATCTTAACAACACGATTTCAAATTCCTGATTGTAAAATCTGTGTTTCAGCTTTAACTTCGTTAACATCAGAATCAATATCTATTAGTTCTTTTCCAAAGATGGTTAAGATTGGTGCAGATGGCGAAGAGATACATGTAGTTGTGTACCCAAAATCGGGCCGTGTGACAGTGCGCATATACAAATGTCTGAATGAATGGATGGAATTAAATAGGTTAGTCATAATTCTGTCAAATTGGAAGTTTCTGAGCTGAAACAGTAAATACGACAGGGGTAAGATATAGCGAGATATTTTGCCGTCTTTGATATCATTAAGATATTTTAGTTTTTACATGAAGATAATTTACTTGAATCTTCTATGACATTTTCAAAATTGTCTGAAAAGTGGCTGTAATTTTTGTTTTTAATGTTTTTTGCTCGAGTAAAGGAAAGTACATTTAGCGTGGAGATTTTGCGTGAACAATCAATAGTCACTGCGTGCCTATTGATAGAAAGCAGGAAAATATTTTCAGTGAGGAAGGAAAACGTGCTGAAAAGCTCACCTTCCTCACCTCAGGAAACTAAGTAATTCCTCAGAACAGATAAGAGAGATGATTCAATAACTGTTAATCGAGATAGATAGAAAGTAAAGGATGTCAGAAAAATACCTAAGTATAAAATATGCAAATCTGTCGGTATTGAAATTATTCAACAAGGAAGAGGAGCCAAGATATGAAAAATGGGATTTTCAAAGACTTGCGGGAGTACTACTGTAGAGGTATTTAGGGGAAAATAACAGATATGACTATTATCATTGAATCACATTTGCTAAGAATAATTTTTGTCCGTCACGCCACGCCCGCCACGCTACACCGCGCAACGTCACGACACGCCCGCCACTTCACGCATCGCCACGTCCCGCCACGCTACACCGCGCAACGTCACGACACGCCCGCCACTTCACGCATCGCCACGGCCCGCCACGCTACACCGCGCAACGTCACGACACGCCCGCCACTTCACGCATCGCCACGTCCCGCCACGCTACACCGCGCAACGTCACGACTCGCCCGCCACTTCACGCATCGCCACGTCCCGCCACGCTACACCGCGCATCGTCACGACACGCCCGCCACTTCACGCATCGCCACGTCCCGCCACGCCCCGGGGAGGACTCATGGCCAGCCGTGGGAGCGGGGTGTGGGTGCGGGGATGGGCGCGGGGGCGGGCACGGAGGGGGGCGGGCCAGGGGGCGGGGTAGGGGGCGCGGCGCGCGGGTGGGGCCGGGCGCGAGGGCAGAAGAGAGGTCCGAGGTGGACGCGGTGGGGGCGCGGGAGCAGGCGCGGGGCGGGGCGCAGGGCGAGGCGTGAGGGTGAGGGCGGGTGTGGGGGGCGGGGGCGGGGCGGGCCACGCATGAGGCGCACGATCGCCCCATTCATCTGCGCTGGGGGCGCGCGGGCGATCCGGTGCCGATATTGCCTCATGCTTGATGAATGTCAGACGAATGGGCCGGCCGTGACTAACGCGCCCACGCACCCATCCCCCCCCCTGCGCCCCACCCCACACTTCGCCCCGGAAGGGCTTTGCTTTCTTTTCTCGACTTCAGTGGCTCTTCGCTTCTACATACTACTACTCAGCCACATTATAACACACATTGTCCCTTTGCCCGTGCTATTGTGTCATTTACTTGTTCAATTTGTTTTAATATTATTAAATATACGATGTAATTAAACGTGTATTAATATGTGAATCACATCCTTTGGTATTGAATTGAATTGAATTGAAATTGCCTTATTTTACGTGGCGAGACTCAGGCCATGAGGCCTGCTCTTCCGTCTGACCACGCAAATTTCGTTACACTCCTTTCACCAATCATGGGAGAAAGAAGGTATTACTTGGGCGATGAAACTGGCGATTTGAATTTATCTCAGAGGCATTATTTAGGCTTGAGGATCTTTTACATGCAGTAAATGTACTAACATGGGGCAGACGGCTTTACTTCCCCTCCGAAGGAAGGCGTACGAAGGATTTTTTCGCCCTTAAAAATCCACGGCTTCGATCGGGTTTGAACCTGGTACATGCTCGTAATAATGGTTTTATTGACACGGCGAGACTTGGACGGTCAGGCCTGCTCTTCCGCCTAACCACATGGCAAATATACACAATTTAGTCGAAAAAATTAATATAGTCTAAAAATGTATAATGCGGAATGGTATACAATATCATTTAAAAAGCTTATAAGAACATAATATCAGAAGTTTAACAGATGACAAATATTACATAAATTGATTGAAATCATTTTAAATACAAAACGGAATTTGAAAATAAAATTTGAAACGAGTAACAGAACTAGTTGCTCCTTGTGGCCTCTACGCGGCTGCCTGGTATTCACCTTGAGCGACTGTTATCTAATAGGTACAAAACTCACTTATTCACCCATCGCTCGACCCTGGAAGAAATCCCGCTAGTCGAGGAAAACCCACCAACCTAGCAGGATCCGTCTCAATCCAATGGTAAGTTAAGCTATACTGAAGTATGAGGTCTTCCGAAGGTTTGCATTGTTCATGCTATCTTCTTGCTTGAATATGTTTGCACATATGGACGAATACAGTTCTGGCATTAAATCTTCTTTAATGATGAGCAGTTTTTAATGTTGAAAGACAATTTATTCCACTCTCGGGGTACAATAATTGGAACGTTTTGTTGTAATATATGGTTTTGCTTCTTGAAACACAGAGTAACTCGGATTTCTGAAATTAAGAGGATTTAAAATGTACAAAATAATGTCTCAAATACAAGGGGGACCTCATTGTTATGATCTTAAAGAACAGACAAAGGCTGTGATGCAAACATCGATCCTTTAGTGTTAATATTTTGTGCTCTACACAGCAGTCCAAAAAGTGATCGAATTTTTTGGTATAAATGAGTTCTTAGAGGCGTTTGAGCAAGTAAACTTTACTTTTGCATAAACGTACGTATATATGGAGTAATATATGTAGTATAGAGGAAGTAATGTAAAGCTGCGGAAAATCGATTTCTAGATTTCAACGGAAACAGACGTTTTGCGGTCCCCTGGTACCGAAAATGTGTTTGTTTTTTCAAAACGTCTTTCTGTCCGTCCGTCTGTCCGTCTACCATCTGTCCGTCCGTCTATCCATCAGTCCGTCCGTCGGTCCGTCTCTACGCATGTCCGTCTATCTGTGAACATCACTAGCGCCTAAACCATGCGTACGAGATTTTTTTAATTGAAGAAACCCCTTTCCATCAGGCTCGAATCGAAGCGTGTAGATTTTGAAAAACATTCATTAAAATTTGGGAGTACTTTACATGAAGCCCCTGGAACACTTTTTGTTCTTTAAATTTCTTGAAAGAATAAAGTAAAATAAGTAAAATACACTTACAAAGCTGGCAAAGGTACGATCTTCAGGGTTAACTCTGAACTTTTAAATATTTCAAAAGTTCAATTTTTTTCCGCGACTTTTTACAACTGTAACCTAGAAGATATATATTTTTCGTTAAAGTACATTTTTTCACCATATATAGTTCTTTCATGAAAGCCAAGAACATTGTTTAAACCTGTAGTAATTTTTGCGCAACATGGCGTGCAATATTAAATAATTTATCAAAAACCGCTACGACGTTTTTTAAACGTTTGCTATGGATAGTGCTAAGTATACTCTGTAACATGATATATAATCCATATTAGTGTATTTGATTGTTGTTGTTTTTTCATAAAGTGCACACCAAACTAAAACATCGTCGCCACAGTCCTGGTCAAACTAGGTCAAAGACACTCACTCTGAAGAGAAAAAAACGTCTGATACGTTCCTTGTGGCAACTGAGATCTCGAGTTTCATTACAGCAGTGGAAGGTGAAACGGAACATTAAAGAGCTTTGCCTCAAAATAAAGGGCTTCTCTTCATTTATGACACTGAAGGTGCGGTAGTTTCCCCATAAAGCAGACTTAGTGTTATGCGAGTGCCTTCGCCCGAATGTAATATAACGTGGGATCCAGAGTAAGCCGCCTATTCCGCGGTAATAAATTGGAAATTCGGTGCCGGCGCCCGGGAGATGACACGCCGCCTCCCTCGCAGACAGGCGAGGCCGACGGGGCGCACGGAGAGTCGCTGGCGGAAATCCCGGATTCAATTGCACGAGGCCTAGCCCTTTGGATGTGTAATGTGGAAAGGTTCAATTTGAAATGTTGAACGGGATATTGAATCTTAAAACCGGGAAAGGTGGCTCAGAGCTATTTCCAATAATGCGAGAAAGTATGTCTTGTTGTTGCACCTGTAGTTTCACATTTTATCAATTTGAGTCCCCTATTGATAGAACTGAATAATACAGAATAATAATAATAATAATAATAATAATAATAATAATAATAATAATAATCATAACAACAACAACTTAATGATAATTGATAATAAAGAAGGGTAAAATCTGGCTCCATATGGAAGTTTTCATTGAAAAATATATAACTGTTTTCGAGAAAATATCGTTTAAGCAGTTCTGTAAATGCGAAATTTGAAGCTTATTTTCACAAAAAGATTTTTTGTTTTCGAGAAACATCGTTGGAAATCGTTTAAATCATTTGAACCACTTCCACTCACAATTAGAAAATTGCACAAATTAAAATAGTGTATACAAATTTCTGATAATGCAAAAATTAACGGCCGGAGAGATATTTCAAAAAATTACATTTGTAACTTTTGAAGAAAACAAAAAAATACATCAAAGATGTATGTCACGTAATTCAGTATGTAAGCTCGTATGTCACGTAATTCAGTGTATTTAGTACTATCCTGACCAAACGTTTTAAGACAAATTTATCGGGAGCGGTGGCTCAGGGCAACTGATGTCACTGCAGTGTCTCTGACCGAGAGGTAATAAGTGCTTGAGTCTCGACGGCGGTGGAAGGACACAGGCTAGATCGAACTCAGCCGCTGTCCACAAGAAAATTCTAGCGGCCGGCTGCTCTGATCGGTTCCAGGGTTTTTCGGAACACCAGGCAAATGACGTTGCAGTACTCCAAATGCAGTACCCCATCAAACGGGCCAAGGACCGCGCCTGATTTTTCTTCCCCTTCCTTGTCCTATTCTCACCCCTCACGTACATTCACATGTACTACCTTACTTGACGGGAGACTAGTCCCCAGCTTCGAGCTTGTCCCGACAGGTGTCGCGCTGGACGGAGATGGGGACATCTCCGTAAGCCGGTGAAGACCGGCGCTGATCTCCCCATTCAGGTCACCGCCACCTCCCGCGATAACATGTACACTACACTTACGGGATAACGACCTTAGCCGTTGACGCGACTGGAATCACTGATAAATGAATCAACCGCAGTCGAGTGGGGTACACGAAGGTTCGCCTGGCGGAAATCCCGGATTCTATTGCACATTGCCTATCTCTATGGTTGTGTAATGTAGAACGTGGAAGCGTTCACTTTGAAATACTGAACGGGAATATCAAAAAAGTCACAAGGGTTTCGAAAACTAATTGAAAAACTAGTATGTATAAATGGTGTAATCTATAGCATTTGTTATCAAATCAGGAGAAGTTTCCGGGAAACGAAATTTCATATTAAAAAGAAATATTACCTTCTAGTGGTCGCGTTGATGTACTGCATAAATTGCAACATTTTGTTAATATCATTTTAAGTATCACGTCTTGATATTTTAGGCATTATTGTATAATATTAAATGATTTTTAAGAAAATAATGAGAATGAAGTGGTGGTTCATGAAAAAATTCACAAGTGTGAGTTTTTACGTTCGCAGACCGGTTGTTCAGTCCGTTCTTTCCTAGAAATAGACATTTTGTGGTTTGGGCGAAAATTTTTTTATGAACAGTGAATTTGTACATGATCATATGATTGATAGTTTATATGATCAGAATGATTGAATTACCGATGACAATTGAGATGTCTGACACACAAATGGTGAGATATTTTTAAAAAAGTTAGTGTTAGGGACCTTAATTACGGTCACACTCTCGATCAAATATTTACATACTTTTTCCTTTTCTTCAACTTAAGACTCAATGTACGATGCATTTTAGGAAGCAAATTACTTGCATTATAATAACTTTATTTAACGACTCGCAAGAAATAAGATAATGAAAACTTTAACACTTTTAGGTTAAAATCACTTTAGGGGATAACTAAGTTTCCACGAGTTCATTTCATGTGCACACGCCAGATTTGATGCAATTCAAACAGATAAGATTCTGATTTATCAAATCAGGACAGTCAAATACACAGCACGCACATGGTGAAATATTTCTGGCAATGCAATTATTCCCTTCCGAGAGTATTCCCCACTTCTCAATATATCCAGGTATCTTCACGTTAATAAAGCGTGCATGAATCTTCCCCCCGAATCCAATAATAGACACATTTAGGAGTATAAAGGATGAGACCTCGCCAACGGCCAGCACTGATTTAATTTCAGCTGACGAGAAAGGAAGCCAGGCAGACGCCCATTACAAATTTACCTTGTGTATTTCGCAGTGCAAGACTTCAACTGTAAGAGGTAAGAGCAACAAAATAAATAATTATTAGTAGTACTTATATTAAAATACTTATGAAAATCAATATGTTCACGTGTTATATTATCACTTTAGGAGTTTAACCAAAGATGAAAGTTTATTGAGCAATTATTTTTCGAATGAATTGAATTGTTGTAAATATAATAATAATACAGCGTAAACATTGTATTCATTCATCGGCATTAATGTAGAAACATTATAAATCTGCACATGAAGTTAATGTTTGCCTGATTGATATTGAGACTGATCGAATGAAGATATTTACTCTTTATTTTTAGGTCCCTAGTTAGTTAAGATAAATTAGTAGTTTCTCTAAAGAGAAACTACTAATTTATATTAACAAACAAGAACTTCAAGGGGCCATTCTAGCCGTAAAGTTTCCCATGGTATTTGGACTATAGGAAGCATTTTGGACAAATGGACTATAGGAAGCATTTTTGTTTATTACTTCATTTACTTTAAAAAATATAAATTGAATAACATTATACATTTTTAATGCAATATATACATTTTAGGTGGCATTAAAAGTCGAGCTATGAATTAATCAATAATAAATCAAAATGAATCATAAATGAAAAAAACACATTAATTGTAAAAAACATACTAGATAAGCACAGTTTTTCAATAGTGGACAATTGACGTCTTATTATTACGCGAGCTAAGGAACACGAAGTACAAAAAGTTATTTCACTTAACCATTTAGATTGTTACTTGTGCAATAGAGTGTTTGAAAGAATTGGTAAACATTTTTATTAAAGCTCTCAAAACGTTTCAATTACACTTTAACTTAATTACACTAATGTACGCGTAGGCTTCCGCGGCTGGAGTCGATGACTTCTTCGCTGTCCGGGTGACGCCGCGTAGTGGGCTAGGAGGCCGACGTTTCGCCTGACATGTCGCAGGCTTCATCAGGGTATTGACTTAATTGATTAATTACACTAAATCATTTTTTTCACACATCAAAATATTTAGAAAGAAAAATTATTAAAAATTTATAAAAGCATTTCGAAGTGAAAGTAACCAGATTTATTTAAACTTTCTATTCAGCAATGACCTCAATATAATGGATTATTTGTATAACGTTTTGACAATCTTTCTGAATATCTATATTCAAATTTTAGATGCGACTACAACTGAATAGATTGTAAGGACTAATGCCCTTAGAACGTATATACTAATAAGATTACAAAAGTACTTTTAAGATATAAATTCGAATGGAATGACAGACACGTTAATATTTTTGGAGGTAGAATACACTATCAAAAATTATGAAATTTTCTTCACACCAATGGAAACACCATTTACTCATCAAAACATGTTCCACGGCTACTTACATTGTTTAAAATTTCTATACATTTGTATTTAAAAACACTGTGAACTCATTTGGAACCTAAAACCCTTCACATGAAGTAATTGAATATGAATTGCAGATACGGGAATAGAAGATGGTCATGAACGCGCCGAGCTTCGCCCTGGCGCTGGCGGCGGCAGCGAGCTGCATGGTGGGGGCGAGCGGCAGCCAGAAGGGCGAGTGGGTGTGTCACGTGTTCCACGAGATGAACTCGTGGGAGATGGACTTGTGCGTCGTCTCCCCGGTGCGGGAGGGCTTCGATCTCCTGACCCACCGCGCCTTGGTCAACTGCAGCGACTCGCAGCCCCCGGCCAGAGGGCGCGGCCGGCGAGGCACCGGGCCCCGCCGCCGCCCCGCCGCCGCCCCGCCGCCGCCCCCGCCGCCCCCAACAGCCTCCTTCGGAAGATGTTCTCGAGCGCTAGCCACGACGGAGTCTCTACGAGGAATTGAGCTACATGGACAACCACTGCCAGCGTCAACCATGGAATTAATTTGGATTGGAAATGTTCGGAAACTAACACATCTTGAACTGATCAAAAATCGAATCAATGAATATATTTTGTAAAAACATAAATTCAAATAAATTTACAATATTGATGTTAATACCCGGCGTTGTCCAGATATTTATTTAACCCAACCAATTACACCAATAATGCAACAAAGTTTATTACTAGTGTAAAAGGGAAGTAAATTTGTTTACACATCCTTCATACCCAGTATGCAGTATCATCTTACTTCCTGAAACATTTCATGTTTTTTGAAATTGGAAAATCACTTACCATTAAGGTTCGACAATTGGGTTGTAAAATATCTAAACTTCAACTATAAATTCTCGGATTAAATTCATGAAAAGAAAAATATTTTAAAATCACTGAGAAAAAAATATTTCAAAAGTATTGTCTTTAAGCTGGAACTCCAAGCACCCAATGCCCAATGATTTCACCTTTTTTGGGAAATGCAGCGATGAGCGAAAGTGTACACGATTTTTTCTTACGAATTAGAGGGGAACATTAGTGAAAATAACACGTAGGAGAGCCTTGAAAAAATCTATCGGGATTTAATTTTGTCCACCACAAAGTCTACGTGGCCGGGAATCGAAACCGGACCCTAAAGAGAGTATGCATTAGCCATCACGTCACGAGCTCTCCCTCTTTCACGCAATGTAATATTGTTATTTATTTTCTCACTTATTACGTACTTTTGTACTAAAGAAATCTATTAAAATGCTGCTGTAAATAGTGGCGACTTTGACTCAGAATAACTGACATCGTTGAGCCTTGACATAAAAAATATAAAATATTACTTCCCATTCCTTGTGTAGCCAGAATCTAAGTTTTAAGGGTCTTTGACATCGTTAAACCTTACGTAGTCTCTAAATATACAATGTTAGTCACAAATTTATTAAGATTTTATACATCTGGCAGATGTAATTAAAATGTATTCTAAGTCCCATCGATCAATATTGCAGCACCTTTTGAATTACATTACATACGTGTGGGAAACATCTCAGCTTGGCCACAAACTGTAACAGTTTATGAGAAGCATCCTTTGCTTTTTCTTTAAGAAGGGTCCATTGATGCAAAGAAGTGGTACATTCGTGAAATGTACAAACGGTTGCGATTTTTAATCATGTTTTCCATTGCTACCCAAAAACAAATGCACCACTTACCGAATAAAACCTAGAAAAAACTTACTACAATAAAACGAATTGAAATTAATATGATTTTTTATATACATACATATAACATAATTATCATCGGTGAAAATAAGTGATTATTGTCTCATCAATAATTTGAAAATTAAATTATAATTCCTTTTGCAGTAGAATCGTTATTTTCCAGGGTAAAGGGGGGGGGGGGTAAAGAGGTATTGAAATCAAGCACCTTCGTTTTTTGTAGCATAATGTCAAATGGGTCACTAAATATGCTAATATTTAGTGGAATCTCCTCTCTGCCTAATCGCTTCAAAAATTCTCTTTGTCATGGATTGAATGATATTATGTATGTCTTCAATTGTGATTGCAGCTCACTCAGTACGAATTGCAATTTTAACACGATCACAGTCTAATTGTTTTCCATTGCAATATATACACTTTGTGAGAGGTCCCCATAGATATTCCATTGGATTGAGTTCAGAAGGTCTAACTCACCAATTCAGAACAGCTATTTCTTCTGCTGAAACCTCTCTCGTGATTTGATGGAGGAATGTTGAGCAATGTCTCGGGTCACCATAAAATCTCACGAATTAAGTGAAAATTTACGACATTACTGCGATAGTAAACAGATAAATTCTGGTGCTGTGACACGTTAGTACAAAATTCTGGGGTGTTGCTTACGATACCTATATAAACAATACTCCTATACTGTGGTTCGGAAAGATGATTGCAAATAATTTTCCTGAATCTGAAGATTTAGAAACGCTGTTCGGTGAGGAAATTGGCGCGTTAACTTCCAGTGGCGACACCTACACAACGTCAGTAAATATGATTACCGGAGTAGAGTTGAATTTGGTGGAATGTGAGGAAATTGAGATTAATTTATATGATATACATTTTTCTAATTATATTATTAATAATATTACAATGGACAATAATTTCCCCCAAAACCATGTGAATTACTTCTGAATTGTTTGAATCTGATTTGTCATCATTTTTTCTTAACGAACATTTGATTCGCGATGAATAGATAGTTGTTTACGTTGCTAAGGATGTTGAAACCTTTGGCTATAGATGTTAAACTTCTTAACATACAGGTAGATACAAGTGCATTTAACAAACGTGTAGGGTTGCAAGTTAACAGATGTTAAAGATGCATGAGACCGATAAACTTCTTTTCATTACTAAAATTCACTCGGTTCCACTCGAATGTCCATAACATAATTTTTTTCTGAAAATGCTGGGCGATTTGTGTTATGACCGTTGCTCAAAGGTGGTCTTCTGAGTCGTTTCTTGAAATCAAGGTTGTGGTCTCCCGCCAGAATTTGTCTAATACGCCTGGTAGAGACAGGTAACTCGAAATCCTCTTTCATTGTAGAATCCCATACGTTGCTGACCCATGCTTCCCGTAGAATTAATCGTTTAGTAATCTCTTACAGCTTGCCTGTCCAATCATATATTCCGTTTCTCCTATATTTTGATCCTAGTTTCACAAAATTTTCAACAACACAACCTGAACACGCCAATATTCTACCAATTTCACAATGAGAGAGTCTCTTATCTTTGTATGCGTCAGTTAGTCTCTTTTCTTTCCTCATTGCATCTTCGAAGTAACAGGGTCACTGTTCTCCCACACAATTCTCTACTGACTACACTCAAGGAAACAGCATCAAGCACGCTCGCAGTCACGCCTTTATACCACTTTCCCTCTGATCGTGTTTTGTTCCTTTTACTACGTAAATCCTGCCACCAACCCAAAACGAAGAATGAGGTAAAATTATATTCCTAATATTTTTACATACATTTATAATGTGAAGAGTAGTATTACAAATTCAAAGTAATAAATCAACCTCCGTTTTGTCGAAAACGTATGCCTTTATACTAATTTCCTCCACAGTACTAAATAATGATAATTTAGTTATTTATGAGCCAAGGGCGTTATGAGGAATCTAATGATCGAGCGGTGACAAAATGCCCGAGATCATTAGAAACAGTTAAGACCTCGGGTGGTTTTATTTTTTACCAAATTTTATTGATATAGATTTACATAGTAGATGTTGAGTCAGTTTGTTTTTCCATATTTTCCTTCAATAATCCCTCTCCCATAAACCCTTTCATAATTCCCTCTACAAGAGAACATGTAGCATCATTCAACTGTTTTCATCTTTCCCTTGTATGCTGAGGAGGCCAAACACTGGAAGGAGAATGCCTGACGCCCGCGCCAAATAAATAGTTTAAAAACAAAACTCGGATAGATTAGCATGTACTCAGCTTCTAACAGTAGGTTTTTCCCACTTCAGGGATTTTTTCTCAGCCGTACCTTATGGTCTCTTTTCCGCGGCATTGATGCGATGAAAAGACCATTTGGGGTGAATACCAGAATACGAAAGGTTAGAACGTGGTAGTAGGTATTGTAATGGCTTAAAGACCTTCGGCCTAGCCACCTAGCATCACGTTCTCTAATTTATATGTAATAATTACCTATTAAATAAAAATAATACTTCCCTTCTAACCACGATCCTGTTAAGTTATGTGGCGCATATCGAGCTCTGCATCCAATGCAATAGCAAGCTAAAACGTAGAAGGATAATAATAAAATGTATTGTATTAATTTGTATTGTAGTCAAACATACTGGAAGGTGTTGTTTACAAAGCAAAATGCTTTAAATATGTTTTAATTAAATAATTAAAAATTGGGTTATGACGTACTCAAGATTTCATATTAACATTCAAATTAAAATGCAATTACAATAAATAAATAAATTATTAATTTAATAGTCACATACATAATAAATTACAAATACAGTTAGTGAATTATAAAAAAATTATTTTCTATCACAATAATAATAGATTTTAATAAATATACTGACAGGATGGTCAGCATTAAGCATAAATAAGATCATTAGAAATCGTCAGTGACTTTTTGTGACAAGCTGCAGAGAACATTTATTTAAAACCTTTCAATATTATGAACAGTTATTAAGACTCAGACTCTGAAATAAATAATTCACAGACCAAAATAACTTATATCGCTAATATGAAAATTATATTGAATTATCAGTTAAATAACAGACCTAGATATTTTCGTTACACGGAGAAAATCAAACGTTGGCTCAGATAATAATATAAAGATTGCAGTCATTTCCATGTTCCAAAAATTGTTTACCAACAACCATATTTCGACAATCATATTCACAAAGTTTGTTAGATAAATACTGTTTGCAAAGTTATTTAAAATTTGAAGTTGTAAAAGTGTATTTTTTAAACCGGTCTAAATTACCACTGTAAATGAAAGTGTACTTTTCTATCAAGTAACGAAATTCGCATTTCTGATAAAATTACTTCTTCCGTCTTTAAACTCGCATTCCATTTGATGTCGTGATTCCTTAAGTCTAGTTCAGATTGCAGGCGTGGTGAATCTCGTGGCGGTGCTGCGTTGATCCTGGCTCAGTGCTGGGGGCGGGCGCGGGGTCGGAGGCGCGGGCGGGGGCGGGCGCGGGGGCGGGCGCGGGGGCGGGCGCGGGGGCGTGGTCGGCCGTGGTGGTGCCTGCGGGCGCCCGAGACGGCCCGCTTGGCGCAGTCCAGCAACCCCGCCCCCTCGCCCACCAGCCGGCAGTCGGAGTAGAGGAACTGGTGGGAGAGCTCCCCTGGCAGCCGGCGCTTGCAGATCAGCCTTTCCTCCGCCGCGGAGCCCCTCGGCACCAGCGCCAACAGCACCACCAGCACCATCAACACGCACCAACCCCGCTGCACGCTGACGCCTGCAACCGAAACGAGCCCACCCATTCACAACGAAATTTCAGGTCAAAGCTTCACTCGGTTGTGCAGGCTGAGATCGATCATATTCGCTAATAACCTTTACTGGGAATGTTCATGTTACTCTTAAAGTTTTCGATAACGAGCGTTTAGTGTTGCACAATAAACATTAACATCGCTGAACATCATTATCTCTAAAATCTATATCCTTCACATGTCCAAAAAAATTTCTCTTTTAATTATGGTGTTCCCAAACTACACTCGGCAGAGCTCTCGTAGGACGAAGGATGATTTCACGAAACTGAGGTAATAAGCTACAGGGGGCAATTACTGTAAAAGAAATTGAGTGTTCTCACAATGCACACAAAACGTTGTCTCCAACAGGGTCTCAACTAAACAGCTTACGGTTAGGAAAAGCAAAGACACGCATGACTTCTAAAAAATAACGCATGAAATGTATGTAAGCATAGAACAAATATCATAAACGGAGAGGTTGTAAGTATGTGCTAATTTCAACCGGTTGACTAATAATTTTTATAATGCGGGTACCTTGTCGACATGACAAATTTTTACTGGGAGATTGCAATTTATGTTTAACGAAAATAACGTATAATGTAAAAAAATGAAGTATTGGTACGTATTTGCAGGAATTTTTGTTCGAATTTTCGTACATTTCTTTATTTTTGAACATATTTTTAATAATTATTCAATTGAGCAAGAACCTAAAATGGACTGCCGCATGTGAAATGAGAACAAGGAGAGAGTTATTGTGCAGAAAATGGAAACTTCGTCGTAATATACTCAATAATTTTGGCAATATCGTTTTAAATCAAAAATCATTTTATCGTACAGAAAATTTTAAAAATCAATAATTAATATGAAATTTTCGATTAATTTGGAATGCACTGTATTCTCTTTCGCAGACGAATCCTTGATTTCTGTAATTATATTGTTACTATATTCTTGCTTCTTTGCTTCTGGTGACCGTTATCTGTTTAGTTGAGACTCTGTTGGAGAGAACCTTTTCTGTGCATTGTAATAAGACTATACTTCTTTGTGCAGTATTTGCACATATAGCTAATTATTTCAATTTTGTGAAATCATTTTTGTATCTACAAGAGCTCCGTCAACCGATCATCGTCAATCAACCGAACTCCGTCAATCTACAAGAGCTCCGGAACAACATAATTAAAAGAGAAGAAACATATAATCCGCATATCCTTTTCTTTTCAAAACACAAATGTTTTTTCATTAAATATCACAATTGGAAAAATTCTTGTGCTTACCTTCTAGAGAGAGCATTTTCGACACCAATCACAATCGTTGTACGTCCTTACAGGTTTTCAACACTGATGTGTCTGCGAGTTCATTCATGTGTCTGTCCCCATTTATATAAGCCATAGTTTCCTTCCTGAGGAATCACTGACGTGATTTGGGCGTGTTCTGATATGACGTCAATAACACGAGTTCAAAATCAGAGTATGCCATTGTACAGGATGTGAGGTGAATTTGGCATTGCAGTGATTTAAATTGGCCAGAAGCACAAATAAGATAAGCCGAGCAAAAATATACTTGTAAATTCCCTTCTTTGGCTGTTTGGTGTAAAGGGAAAACGAGTGTTTGTGGTATATTGTTTGGCTGCTCTTGCCATTGCATTAGGACGCTTTTGCGCTCTCGTCTATTTAACGGCACTTCTGCCTCGGAATGGCTAGCACAGACGCAACCACTCACTACATTACACTCATCTCCCATTCCATTATCAGCTACTAAGTTACCGTAGACGCACAGGCACTCATTCATCTGTACCGGCATTAATGTCGTACTATCTATCAATCCAGCACTTGTTGTTGCTGTTGATAGAGGATATCTAAAAAAAATAATTTACGAAATTTGGCGATCTTAGTGAAAATAGAACCTGTCACAATTTTATGAGCGTATTTAATACAAAAAGTTAAATAAAACAACTATTTAATTTTAATCATTTTTTAGAAAAATATTTCAAGTGTTTAAGAAAATTTAGACGCCGCCGCGTTGTTTGAGATCCTAGTACAGTCGATCGACGTTTACAGAAGGGAAATTGTGCTGGCTTCTGAGTTACACATGGAGCTACCGCTGTACGGCATTTGTTTAGCGGTAGGAAATTATATATTTATCATGCTTATTATAGAAATATTTTAGAAAAAGAGTAAATGAAAGGTGAATTGTTCGTGAACATAAATTAATACATGTCTACTTGCTCAATTAAACAAGGTCGCATGAAATTATATCTTGCCAATTTTAGACAATCCTTGGTCCGGATATAACATTATTCTTCAAAAGAAATCACATGATGATATAGTCACTATGCAGAGAAACTGGAAAGATGTGACATCATTAAATCAGAGAATTTTATTTTGGCAATCAGAGAATTCAATGATCGACAAATTCCTGATTATTACTCCTACTTGCCTATTCTTTTAACTTACGTAATATTACAAACATTCTTATCATGTGTATTACAAAATAAGATTGATTCAATTATTAAGCCATCTACTAATCAAACTAATTTTATATTCAAATTTGATAGAATTATATATATATATATATATATATATATATATATATATATATATATTCACTAGGGGCCTGAAGCTCCATTAGCCCCCATTGGGTTCCCCACTATTTATGTCTGATCAAATTTGAATATAAAATTAGTTTGATAAGTAGATGGCTTAATAATTGAATCAATCTTGTTTTGTGTGTGTGTGTGTGTGTGTGTGTGTGTGTGTGTGTGTGTGTGTGTGTATCACTTCCCTTACTCCGACTATGTACGGTTTCGGGTTGGATATGACTCAAACAAACGAATAGTTTCGTTTGAAATGCGGCATCCGGACGTATAAAGGATATCACAAACATTACCACAGTTAAAGTGATATTATTCTATAATACAAGATCTGGGTCGACTTTCGAATTGTACACAAGGAAAAATTAACTACGTTTTAAATTTTAATATCGAAAGCGTATTTTCTTTTTAAGAAATGCAAAATCTAAGTAAATGGCAGTAAATGATTTTCCTCAATTTCATCAATTAAAGAAACCTTTGACACAATCAATAAAACTCAACAATCACATTAAAAAAAGCGTAATCTGAAAGAAATGCTCGTGCACAAAACAGTTTCTATATACACTTGAATACAAAAATCATTGCTGTCAGCAAAATAATTCAGTGAGTGTGTCATCAAATAATTTCTGCACTATTGACATCTAAACTTATGTAAGGTAAAGTGAAGTCTCTCAACTTATTTAAACTAAGTTTCAATCTTTTAATCTGGTTGAGTATATATATTTAAGTTGATTAATTTTCTTAGCTAACCTTTTGAAAGCTTTGCACAGTCAATACAAGTGAACTGTTAATTTAAATACATAGTTTCAAAAAAGAAAGCATCGTAATTAATTGACGTTTACTTTGCCCTCAAACTGTTCGTTAATTCAAAAAAATGTACAAAATTGAAGTTACAAGAAATTCGGAATGTGCAATTGTATGGTTTTAGTTACGGCAGTCCAATAAGTTAGCAATAAGTTCATTAATTATGTGTAAGTGCTGAACGTAATTTACGGTAGTTTTGAAACAAATCATAGCTGAGTTTATGCAAACTACTAAACAGAGAAGTTGACAAGTGCAGTTTGCTGTGAAAACGTTTTGACTTACGGGACCATCCAACGACGAAATCAGCACGAAGCTTTTTCAGTTGCCGGCGTCAGCAGCCATGGTCGAACGTTCGACGGTTCTTTCCGTGTCACTCTTACAACGCTGTCGGAGAATTCGCTCATTGCCTCGTCTCGTTGCTTTGCATAGAATAGAGCCGTGTTGTAATTCTCGTTCATCAATTCCAGAATAAAACCAGAGAGATGCAAGTCCATATTCTACCAGACGTTAAGCCGGGTCGGAAGATACAAAGTAAAATCCACGTATTAAATGAAGAGAAGTAGAAAAAACGTATACAAAAAAGCTGAATGGAAAAATGTCCCTCATTAGACTGATATATAATAACGTATTTAAGTACATGCTTAAATGTACTGGATTTCTTTACGTAAAAGTACGTGATTTTCAGGTGGTTCTTAAATTCATGTTTGTAAAATGTTTTTTTCATTTCATTTGAATAAAAGTATTGCAATTCAGTATATCATAAGATTGTTACCCCTTTCGAGCTTGTCTATGTCGTCTGCGTCACGTTCTATTCGCTGCTGGCAATTTTTCCGGAGCACGTTCTTCAAGCTGGTCATACGCAAAAATGTTTGAAGACACTCATTTATTTTCGTTAATTTGTGAATTTTCGCAGAAGAAATTCCTGATTGAACGGTGCAATGAAGTGGATAACTTCCAAAATAGAGATTTGTGGCAGTGCCTTCTATTGGTCTTTGTAGGTACTTGATTAACTTTACAGTGCTCCTCACTGAGAAGTTGAAGTTTTTTGAAAGCTTCATCACGTAAACACGAAATAGCTGTTACAATATTTAACAATATTTACAATGTGTATATATATATATATATATATATATATATATATGTGTGTGTGTGTGTGTGTGTGTGTGCGTGTGTGTGTGTGTGTGTGTGTATCACTATATAGACCACGTCAAAAAAAGATGTTCTAAACTGTGTTTACAATAACAGACAGCCGCGTGAATGTCTCTATTGGTACAAGGAGCAATATGTAATCAGTTGTCTGACAGCCGTCGTGCCAAATGAATGTAACCCGTTTCAAGCAACGCTCAAGCACAAAAATAGCCATTCTCAGTTATATAAATGCCCGTGAATGTAACAGGGAATTGGTGGAATCTTTGGAAGTAATGCCCTGCCAATCGCGACCTGGGCAGGAGAGTTTGCGTAAGGAATCAAAGCAATGAGTGATCTGCAACTCACGTGCAGGCCATCGCCTGCAAGTGTTGGAACGGATGTGGCACTTTCGGTAATCAGCATCTGCTTCATGGCGTCTTATGAGCGGATAAGAAGTGCGTTTGGAATAGTGTGAACTCATTTATGCTAAAACACGTTGGAACATAAAGGCAGTACTGTCATTTAAAATACCTTAATAAATATGAGAAACATATTTTTGACGTATCGTTAATGTAGGCACTAAAAAGGTCGAAAATAGGTAGGCAAATAGGTAATTAAAAACTTAAAAATAATCAGGGAAGTAGGCAATATAGTTGACAATAGGGAGGCACATGGAATAAAAATCTTAAAAATAGGCAGTAAATTGGGCATTATGGTTGAATAACATGTAAATTTATACGTAATATGTACTAAATAAAGAATAAACACAATTCTCTAAAAACAAATAGAATTTCTTCGATTGTCAAAACATATGGCGGAGTTAGATAATATTTCCTAAGAGTTGACCCGTGTGGATTTTTATATTTTGTTGGTTAAATGATGCATTTTCCAGTTTTGAAAATGAAATGTTTGCGGCATGGCACAAGCCAATGTTAAAATTATTTCTTATCTTCATCTTTAGATAACACTTAAAGAAGAAGGTTTGAATAGTGTTTTTGACTTTTTTGCACTTTTTCCATGATTTGCAGTGCTTTTATATTGTAAAAAATTTTGTTTGCACAGTTTACCACCTTTTCAGAACACGGACAGAAAACTACATTTCCGGTTCGCCTTGAATCTGGAATCGCAATATGTTTCGCCTCAGAGAAGTGTACAATGTAGAACCATGTTTTATTTTGAGGGTAACGTAACGGATATATTATGCACTAAAAACGAATGCTCTGAGTTTCTGCTATTTGTCATCTGCAAGTGGGTTAGCTTTCTTCCTGAAACAAGGAAAAGCTTGTGATTTTATTTTTTTAAACACAAGAGAATTACATGTAGGATGATCTGAAGAAATGTTCTTCAAATTCAATAATAATAAATACATACAGAATATGTTTGATACTATTTTTACATCAATGCTAACGGGTTGAATTAAAATTTAGAATACGAGACTAAACTACTAATAGGGATGGTCAACGATACGCAAATTGCTCAATTTTAGAGTTAGCGCGCAAAAAAGTCTACCCTCGGTTACATCACAGAAGAAAGACTTCTACACTGTATGCAGACACAAAGACGGACTTTCTCGATTATTGTCAGGCAGCCTCAGCTAAAAAAGTACGTTTTCAATTCGGGTCAGAAACTACACAAGAATATCAATGGAAGAAATTACAAACGCACGCCGAAAACATTTCTGGTCATGAGTTTATGGATCTCTAGATTGCATTGATCTCTTTTCGTGTATCTTGCTCTCAGTTTAGTGACGTTTGAGTGTATAGATATCTTCTGGGAACTCGTAACAATAGTTGCTGGCATTCGCGTTTGCATGCACGCAATGTTCCGGCACAACAATGCAAAAACTCTCTAACTTGGATTCTCTTTTGATTCTTAATTATGCCATTTCAGTATATTATGTGAACGTGCAGGGTACCATTAAATATAGTCCAGTTTATCTGGAGATGCCATTGACGATGACGGTTGATAACACAAAAATAACTAGACATTGGATGTTTAGGTACTAAAATATATTTTTAGCGTTAAAGTGAACAGAGACGGTGAGAGATAGTAACACTATCTTTTCAGCCTTTCTTTTTTTAATGGACGAAATGTAGTTTCTTTTCCAGAGATGATTGAATTTACACTGTAATTTAAAGTTCTTCATAAAATAAAATCAGCAACAGTGCCGAAGTAAAAGACTAACACAAGTTTGCTAAAAGGGAACTTTTTGAAATTATTATTTTCTCCAATGAAAGAGTTTGCAAAAACATTATTTGAGACAAAATTTATTTTAATGTTCGAAATTTTTCCTTAAAATATGGAAAGAATGGAAAATATGGAATAAAAGATGGAAAATTCAATGTGTAAAACATTAATCAAGTGTTTATAGAAAAATACATATTTATTTTAGCACAAATATTTACAAATATTCAAGACAATAAATTAAAAAAAAAAAATTGAAAAAAATTAAAACACAAGTAGATTTATTTCCAAACATTGAAAAATTTGAATTTGAATCGAGTAAATTACTCAAACTTAATCTTAATGTCTCTTAAGTTTTTAATATTTCGGCAAGAACATTAAGTAGATCAACCTGGAAATTTACATTTTAAAAACATCTTTAAACATATACCTCCTTTCTCATAAAGTTTTTGTACTCAGTGAAGTTAAAGAAAATGTTTGGCAATTAAAAGGAATTTTTTTAAACCTCAGCAGGTAATAGCTTCATTTTCCCACTTCATTTCATAAGAGGTTATAGTTTTCCAGAAATAATGAAGTAATCTACTCGTATTTATGTGTGACACCAAATGCAAGATTATTCTTTGAAAATTATTATCTACACACGTCTCGTTGCCTCTTCTTGGCGCTAGTTCAGATTGCAGGCGTGGAGAATCTCGTGGCGGTGCGTGGGGTGGGGGTGGGGGGGCGAGCCTGGGTCAGTGCTGGGCGCGGGGGCGGGGGCGTGGTCGGCCGTGGTGGTGCCTGCGGGCGCCCGAGACGGACCGCTTGGCGCAGTCCAGCAACCCCGCCCCCTCGCCCACCAGCCGGCAGTCGGAGTAGAGGAACTGGTGGGCGAGCTCCCCTGGCAGCCGGCGCTTGCAGATCAGCCTTTCCTCCGCCGCGGAGCCCCTCGGCACCAGCGCCGCCAGCACCACCAGCACCATCAACACGCACCAACCCCGCTGCACGCTGACGCCTGCAACCGAAACGAGCCCATCCATTCATAACGAAATTTCAGGTCAAAGCTTCACTCGGTTGTGCAGGCTGAGATCGATCATATTCGCTAATAACCTTTACTGGGAATGTTCATGTTACTCTTAAAGTTTTTAGGAACGAGCACTTAGTGTTGCATAATAAACATTAACATCGCTGAACATCATTATCATTAAATCTATATCCACTACATGTCCAAAAAGAAATGCTCATCACCATGCAATGCTGCATGTTGTAACGAATGAAACGGGTAACGAAATTGCAGGTCATAGCTTTTGTTCTTTATAGAGGCAGAGAGCGATTCTGAACATTCGCTATTAATGCATGCATCAAAACCTTTACTGGGATTTTTCATGTTACTCTTACGATTTTATATGTAATATCGGTAACGAACAAAGTTGAGTTACGAGAAAGAAGTCCTCATATTTTTGTAAAGAAATTTTTATGTAAAGAAAACATCATTAAACGCAAATTTAAATGCATTTTACAGACATTCTACTAGTTGTATTTTTTTTATTTTCATGCAATAATACCAAAAAATGACTGCTAATATGAGTATGCATTTCAATTGTCAGACGGGTGAATTTGAATATCGTATAACTATCTCGGTTAATACCTCTCGGCTCTTGTGAATCTTACCTTTCAACAGATCCATTTCCTTGATGTTAAATGAGGTTGATATAGGCGAGGAGATGTGTGTTGCTTCAGATTGATTCAACTGTGTTCTGTCCATTGAAAGTCCGTGCCCCTATTTATACGGGCCAGAAATCTCAGTTTGGGAGCACGTGGCGTGATTTGAACGTGATCGGAGATTACATCGATAAGGGCATGTTCGAAATCAGAGGTGTACTTTCCCACCAATTGATAGGGATTTGTAATTGTACAAACTTCACTTGGCATTTAGTTCTCCACGTGTAGGAAGAAATATGACGACATGGAAATAATGAAATGTATTATTAAGATTATTGGAAAGAAACCTAATAAGTTTTAGTCATTTTGTTCTTGCTAATACTAATATTGGGAGTTTATCATCGTTACTACTTTTCAGTTTGAAATTACTGTATATACTAAGAAAACTGTCATAAAGATAATTATACATCGCTTTTATAAGTATTAAACTAGTGGTGTCACAACAGCACGTATTTTCTCGCACTTCGTTATTGTTTCGTAATATTATACCGCAATTTCTCTCCATTTTCACACATCTCAGTCATGACCTGTAAAACTAGTTACCAATGGTAGAACATTAGATGCGAAAACTAATAATTAGGAAGATAAGATATCAACTCAAATTCCACAATTAAAATGCGTTTTTTATGCAGCTAAAATATTTTGCAACAATACACATGTTCAGAATTTCCCAAAATGGAAAGCAAATCTCTTCGCGACGTGATGACTTGTGCAATACACTTCATCGGAAACTAGCAAACGGAGCCTGGACAATTCCAATTTGCAAATTCGAACATTTTCAAATTATGCTAAGTACTCATAATTATAAAAATGTAGATTTCCGTTTTTAATGAACTGATTTTTAGATCAGTTAAATTTTACAAAAAAGCTCTTGAACTACTAATATTTTTTATAAAAAAATTAAACATGAATTTATTTGAAGATCTGGTTTTGATGAACAGATTTCATTAAGGAAAACAATCTATCTTTAGGGAAGGAAGATGCCGAAAAAAGTGTAAACGTTTGCAAATTTATATTACCATTTCAACTTTTATCTACAACTACTGTGCTACAGAATGGCAGTCTTTCTCCTACTGGTTGATTTCTAATTTCTTGTGCCTGGGCTTGCTTTTCAGTTTTGCCCCACCCTCTCCCCAGCCGCCATCTATCGTAACACAAACTAGATTTTATAACATTTACTCAGTTTTTGGTTTCCCTATGAGTAGAACCTGACTTCAAGAATATTATAGATAAATAAATCCTTGTCCTATACGAAAATTGTTGTTGAAGCATTTGTAGCTGTTTGTGAGAAAATGTCATTCAATGTTTCTGTAAATGCTACATTTGAGCTTTGAATTTGAATTCATTTTAATATTCAATAGGTACATTTCAAAAATTATAACCAGAAGGAACTTTCTTCTTACATTAAACTTTCTACCGAAATTTTCAAAAATTTAATGTTATTAGAAACCAACTTAATAAATATCCCTCGTCTATTTTTACAAATTATGTTGTGATGAATGTGAAAAATGTGACAAACATTCTGCCACTGAAATAATATATACTCATAATAAAATATTTGGAAAACAAAATAAAATGTCAATGTACAAACTTGAAGAGATCGACATACATTTAAATATATCATGCTCCTATTTCAACCTAACTGTACTGAGAAAAAATCTAAAATAACTTATCTCTGAAGAGGGAGAATGTTTTTCGTATTTTTGGTAGTTAATTCTCCTACTTTTTCTTGTTCACGCAGTGTGTCCATAATATTTACACGAAAACACGTGAATATCATTGAGTTACGGATCTAAATTTAAGAACCAAAATGCAAAATGGTTTGCAAATCTTATCAGCTCTTCCGTAAATAGCTTCCCACAACACCAACACACCACACGTAACCCAGTGCTACTTGAACCTCCAAGCCACTTGAGCATGCTATCATGATTCCGTTCCATTCATTTGTGGTTGTGATAACACAAGTACATGCGGATGCCGAAGGCGTGCAAACTCGTTAGTGGGAACTTTATTCGAGGAAGAAGAAATATGTAACACAAACTCAATTTCCACCTATAAATCCCAATGTCATTATCACGAGATAAAATGCATTACCCACGAAAACATCCCAATAATAAACTAGTGATACTGCAACCAATATTCTTACATGTAATACTTGTAACGGTAACAAAATTATTAATTATTTTAAATTTTTATGTGTCTGTACGTCTATATTAGTATGTTAAGTTTGGTCCTTTTTTTTAACAGAACTTGAGCAGCTAATGGAGATGGATTATTACACACACGAATTATAGCCATATAAAGTTGTAGAAATGAGATTGCCCAGATTCGGGCCAGCACTCGCTTGTGTTCTTGCTGCCCGCTGAGTCCAAAAGGGACAGTGACCACGACGATGTTGGCGGCTGTGTGGTGGGGACTGCAGAACGTGGTTCGTTACAGTACTTTGAAACTACATCAAGAACGTCAACGTGAAGTATTTGTGCACGTCTCATATGCTGCTATAGGTCGTCTAATTTACATAATGCTCAAGCCTGAAGATGAGGAAAAAATTATCCTCAAAAACTGTCGCAAGAGAATAATTATGAAAAAAATTGTAATAATTCATCTCCATTAGCTGTTCAAGGTCTGTTAAAAAACCAAAGGACCAAGCATAATGTAACAAAAATATTACTATATTAAAACTTCTACCGGTAGCGGTAGCTCAGTGCATCAACTGATGTCACTGCAGCGCCTTTGACCGGGAGGACCTAGTTTCGAATCCTGACGGCAGCAGGATTTTCTACACTAGCTTTTCAGCTAGGTCGCATTCAGTCGCTGTCTGGAGGAAAATATTAGCGGCCGGCTGCTCTGATCGGTAGTTTTCCGTGGTTTCTCCGATCAACACCAGGCGAATGCCGGAGCAGTGCCCTACCAAACGGGCCACGGACCGCGCGCGATCTGTCCTTCCTTTTCCTTGTCCGATCCTCATCCCCTTACACACACACACTTACATTAACATGCACTACACTACCACGCATTCCAGGAGACCGGTCGGGAGCTTAGAGCTTGTCCTGACTGGGGCGGTGCCCCGCAGGTGGGAGAGTCCTGGTTAGGGGGAAACCCCACTAGCCGACAGTAGCTCGGCGCCGGATCTTGCCATCCAGCGGGAAAATACACTGCCATCTCCCGAGAAAAAAACATGCACTACACTAACGGAACTAATGACCGAAGCAGTTGACGCGCCCGGAAACACGAAAAAATCAATCAATTAAAACTTCTATTTTATTAAGGCTTAACCCAACAGCTGAAAAATTTTTATTATAATGAAGAGCAAGAAATACGTTTTTATACATTCGTTCACTGTATTTTGTCATATTCCTATAAAACTGTCCATTTTTCGCTCTGTCCGAGTGTCTGTAAAATACAAGGGTCTAAACCGTAGACCCTACAGGGTTTTCTCTAAAAAATGTACGAGGGGAATTCAATAATAAACGAGGCAAAATGTTTGGTCGAAATAAACGTTTATTTTTACAAAACAGGACTATCCTACTTTTTAATATAACCCACATCAACATTTCTGCACTTGTCCCAACAGGTTACCAGCTTTTTTATACCAGCTGCAACGAACTCTTTATCTTCGTGTTTCAAGCAATTTTCTACACATTTTTGACATCTTCGTTATTCTATAACTTTTTCCCACGTAATGCCTCTTTCTGAAGACCAAAAAAATGGAAATCAGATGGTGCTAAATTGGGGATGTAAGGGGGGATGTGGCAATACCTCTCAATCCCTTTTGTTGATGGTTTCACAGCTTTGTTGAACAGTGTGAGAACGTGCGTTGTCTTGCTGGAGAATCACACCTCTCCTCTGGAACCCACGACGTTTCTCTTCTATGGCTGGCTCCTCCATGAGCAAAAGCATATCTGAGTAGCTTTTGCTATTTATTGTACGCTGTTCATAGAGATAATCACAAACAAAAGCACCTGCAGCGTCTTCAAACACCGCCAACATGACTTTTCTTGCTGATGCCGCCAGAATGGTGTTTGTCAGTCACTGAGTCTGGGCCACTTTTGAATCGTTCTACCCACTTGTAAAAATTCTCGCAGTTCATACAACTTTCATCATACACTTCAGTCATTCTGGAGTATATATTAGCTGTTTTTTCACATTCAGTTTGTAAAAAACGAATCACAGATTGTTGTTCAACCAATGTGGAATTTTCATGTCGACTCGCTATCGTTCAATTTTTTTTTTTGATTAATGAACACAACAATGCTGATCATCGAGATAGTCAGGGCTCATTTCAGTGATGCCAACTTAAAGTCCTAAAATTAGCAAACTTGTCCTACCAACTATTTTTTCTCCAGACCAATTTGTCTCTTTAATTATAGAATGACCTACGTACCTTTACGTATTGATCTGGTTCTACTTAAGCTCTACCAGAGTATTTAAAGCAAATCTTTGGAAAATTGATGATACCGTAGTTTTACGAAGTTTAAAAGACCTTTTCTAAATTTTCTCAATATCGGTCTTAAATTGGATTACTCAAGTTCTTAAAAAATTAAACAACTATGCTAATAAATATATTGTGAATGCAAATTTCCTTTAAAATATAAATCCTAAATAAGTAACGGATGTATTTTCATAAACATTTATTTATTTTAGTCTCAGCGAATGTTGACTGTTCATTGTATTGTGATGAATGAAAACGTCTTCAGTTCTGCAACGCCCTGCAATAATGAGAGGGTATTGTTCATGAATGGAATAATTCGATCGTGCAAGGTTTGAATTAAATAATAGTTTTACAATTTTTAAATTTTCTTTCGTAGTGTCATAATTCACGTTATCTCTGTGAGGAGTCAGAGGCAGCATTTATCGACACCGGAAACCGATTCAACTTTGTTTTTCAGGAGGAAAGTCGCATGCACTCGCAGTACCAGAGAATATACTGTTATCATTTCACAAATAACTGATATCATAATAGCTCGCCTGGAAGACTGGAAATCGCAAGGGTCACTTTCATTATATGTGATTTCAACCAACTATTGTCAGAGTAGACATTAATCTCACGAGCTCTTTATTTATTTTTTATTTTTATATACATTATATATTGTATTATATATTATTTATAAATTTATTATTATATAATTTATTTATTATATCATCTCATAAAACCAGTCAAAGAGAAAGAGAATATTTATTACTTCAGCATATGATGATAGTTCAGACACTCTTTAAAGTTTTTAAAAATATTTTTATATTTGATTTTTAAATGCTTTTTAATTAGTTTTGAAATTTACACGAACTGGCTATTCTACCAATCTTCCTTCCTTCTATCCAACCTTACATTTTCATGTTTTCTCATCCGGCTTTGGCATGAACCATCAAAACCATAATTGCAATTTAGGCAATAAAAGGAGCACATTACACAGCAGACAAATATTTTTTTAAATAGGAATTTACACTGATTGTATTTTAATGTTCGACTTTAGCCCAACACGTGTTTATTTTTTGTTTCAATGCATTTACTCCTAGATTGTTGAAGCGCTTCTAGAATTTCGGAGAACCATTTATATAAATATGTTAGTACTAATTTTCACAACACCCTTGTCTTTGCTTGAAATTGTTACATTTTCATTTAAATTAACAAACCGTACGTAAAACCCCGTTAGGATATTTAGGACTGTTAATCAACATTCACAAGTAATTCACTAGATAAAACTATTATGATATTTATTATACATGTATCGTATGAAATACATTTACCATTGTTATAAAATTAACGTATCACATCTCGTAAATATTCAGTGCTCCTAAAAGATCTTCATGTAAAATATCTGTTTTCAAAATTTGCTTTAGTTTAATGTTTTCGAACTTGTCTTGCACGTAGATTTATTAGTAAGGTTAAAGTTATTTATTATTGGACTTCTTCAAAATTGAACCTTCGTATGTGCAGTGAAGGTTTTTTGAAATATTAGTGCTCTTGGTATACTTATTTTATTTTATCTAGTCAATTTTCCCGAAATGTCTGAATAATATTTTAAGCAAAATCAACATTACTTTCTTTCAACTTTTAATGTGAATGGAAAGCAACAATACTTATTTAGAAGGGAGTGGACATGCAGAATTTTGTGTGCTGTATCTTAGGTTTCAAGCGGTTCGATTAAAAGAGGTTTGCACACGAGAGTTAGAATTAGCCATATAATTATTATAATTTTACGTAATCGTTACAAATTATAAAAGCAAAGCTCCGCCATGATATTGCACTCTAATTACTTTCACATATACGGAGTATCTAGTAGTATAGACAGTTATGCAATGCAAACAAACAATGTAGAGGGATTTGTACAATCTGTCTCTAGAGAAACCTCGGCGTCATGTTTTGAGAGAACTAGGATATTTTCACAAAATTTTTCCCCAGAATGCGGTAGTGACTCCGGAGAGGGGATGTGCAGGCAGGTCAGTAGCAACCGATAAAGGATGTGGCAAAAGTAAAAAGGCAACACTGACTTTAAAGAAGGTGAACTCTTGTGACAAAGTATGTATCATTTTGTAGCGTCACTCATTTTTATTTAATTTCGGAGGAAGGGAAACTGCAAAAATACTCGCTGTTTTTTGTTCTCACAAATCAGATTAGCGGAATTTTCCCTCTCACTTAAAGAAAATTAATGAAACAAGACAGTAAATTACTTAAAACTGAAGATATAGTGGGAAGAATAAAACTATGTGTGTCCATCAAAATTCAGAAATGCTAACTTGTAATTTGCTTCTAAAGCAAAACTAGCTTTTAGACAAAATGCATTACTAGAATTCTGTCGTTTCAAGAGAAATTTCAGGGAATTTCCTTTGGAAAGCAGAGTTATAGAGTTTCCAGACTGACCAATCTATTTGTGCAATTGCTACCAGATGGCATAATTCAATAAAATTATTGTAATAAATAAAAACATTGATAAAATATAAAGAGAACATTATGGATATTTTAAATGATTAATAACCATGTATGAGATCGCCCTTGTCTTCCTTTTTTGGAGGTAAATACCATGGAACGGCATCTATCATAAAAGGCAAACTAAATACACCTACCTCTATCAGTGAACGAAGCGTAAATAAATATTTTTATTAGTTATTATGAAAAAACTCGAAGTGAATCTCCAGCAAACTGGACTATTTCAATAAATACGGAATAAGAATAAATTTTTTAAATACAATCCAGATTATGTATTGGAGAAGGATATCGCGTATGTTAATTTGCATGCTCCTATCGCCACACGCGTTCATGTCGTGCGATGCTACTGTGATGCGCGGCCGCGTGTCCTCATGTCAACGAGCCTTTCCGGAATGTCGATACACTGCTCAAGTTTGCTCTGATAAGTGTACCAACCGCATCCATATCGTTGTCGATAGGCAAGATCGTTTTAACTTGTCTATATTTGGGAGCAGAGATTAGCTTTTAATGATTATCTCCGTATTTGAGTCCCAAAATCGAACTGAATTTCATGCGATGTCCATGCACTGTCGCATGAACATCACGACCAGGGTTGCCAACTGCCCTTCCTTTGGGAGGACAGTCCTTCGTTGATGTCAGTTGTAATCTCGCCAACCTTTGTATTTTAAAGGTTCTCCTTTTAGTAAATTCTTAACATATTTTGTCATTTAATTTATCACATGACTAACATCTGATAAGTTGTATCCTTTATTGTTTAATTTAGAATAGAAAACATGAATATTCTTTTCTGAACGTTGACACACGCGCGCATGATAATCTGTCTAGCGATTAAAATAAAAAAGAGACGCTAAGACCATCTTCATCTGCATTTTATCAACGATTTGTTTTATTTTAATCCCAAATGGAGAGATGAAAGAAATAGAGCTGATTATATCTAAATTTAATATAACAAAAAGTGTTGTAGCCCTTTTTTGTTGCTTATCAAATGTTCTCCCTTTTATATGAACATTGTTGGCAATCCTAATCATGACACATAGAAGTGATTGTATTTTCAGAACAATCTATATATTTAAAAAATAAGGTATTCTGCCATGGCTTCGTTTAGAGTTTCTACTGAACCGATTGTAGTATTTTTTCCTTTAAATGAAAGAATGTGATCCCTAGATGTGTTATCAGATATTGTTTGTGTTGATGCACCAACATTTACGGTGTAAATTAATTAATTAAATCATTTTTAAATAGTACGCCTATCAATAGTCAATTTCTCCCAAAGAGTGGCTGTTTTAAAATTTATATACATGAGTCGATAGATGTGTCCCCGCCGCTTCATGGTGGCGCTGCTTGATGTTTTGTTTTGATTGTTGAGATTTGTTCACGATTCGTCAAGGTTTTGTTTCAGTGTAATAATTGCATTGTGGTGGTGACAGTTTTCATATATTTCCTTTCGTAGTGTATTTTATAGAGAACATTCAGGCAGTGGGGTTTGTTCGTTTGTACTGAAGTAGTGAAGTTGTTCACAGGTTATGTCGGATTCCGAATCGTTGCCCACGTGCCCCAGAAGACGCAAACGTAGTACATTGGGAGCAGGGAAAGAAAAAGTCAGCGGATGTGTCGTGATAGTGAGGTCATTTCGTTTTCTGTTGGGTCATTGTATATGAAATGTCAGTTTTGTTCTACTTTGTACTTCCGTGTGAGAGCAATTCTGTAAACGAGTTTACTCTGTGTTGCTAAAATGGGAAAATAAGTTTAGCTTCGAGCAATATGCCAGAAGAAATCAGTTGTTTATAGGAGATTATGACACATCAAAAACTTTAAAAATAATATCCGTCAGTATAATAGTGCTCTTTGGTAGATCGGGAGAATAGCTACCCCCCTGCTCCAAAGCCCCCTGTACGTATAAATCTCCGTAGCAGCGTACTCTCATTAAGTGAACTGATTATTCGTATTTTTCACGCTACAAATTTAATTTTATAACCTACACAATTCTTTAACCAACGCATTTTTTTCACCAAGTGGTCCGCGACGTGCTACCGCACGTCGCTACCCGACGGATCCAACGTGCTACGTTCGCGAGGGCCTTCCGGCCCTCGCTCTCGAGACCTGGTTCGCGCCTCCGCTGTCGCTTCGGCGCTCACGCTGTATTATATACCTCCCTCACGTTAAGAGAATTTATTTTAAAGGGAACACTCACTTTTAAGAAAATTTCGTTTAGAGGGAATAGTAAATAAATAGACATTAAAAAATGTCATTTCCTACCAAGAAAATGTAAAAAAATATAAAAGTAAAAAATATTGTACTCACGTCTAGTCTTTTTGTGACGTTTCGTAAATTGACACTATAGATGTTAAGAATTTCCACATAATGTCACTACTACTTTTTTTAAAATGTTTTTTTTCTCCACATATATTCAAAAAGATGAAGTCACATATATTCAAAAGTCTGAAATTGGCCTTCATGAAATGCAATTACAGAATAATTTCAAACTTACCTTTATCAATATATGTGGAGAAGAATGCATAAAGCAAATGACTTTCATTAAATCAAACAAACGAATGGAAAAAACAATTGCTTAGAAACG
This sequence comes from Teleogryllus oceanicus, assembly GCA_964035755.1. NCBI lineage: Eukaryota > Metazoa > Arthropoda > Insecta > Orthoptera > Gryllidae > Teleogryllus > Teleogryllus oceanicus. The sequence goes on along the minus strand of CAXIVR010000014.1, from coordinate 26,746,962 downwards.
TATGTGACTTAATGTAGCCTTGACATAGGGGGGTAGCTATTCTCCCGATCAGCCTGCTCTTTCTTTTGTGTAATTTGGTGCCGATATTGCATTGCCACCTGGACATGGGCCATGCGTGTTCAAAATTTTGGGAACTCATCAGAGAATATTTTCGTTATACCCTGAAGATTCAAACAATGCAACATATTGTAAACATTAATCTGGGCACAGTATATTACATTTATCTCAGATCACACCGTCAAATTTTGACTGGTTCTCACTAGTTATACTTAAGCTCAGGGCTGATATTCTGTTTGTAACTTGAATGAATCGTATAACAAGCTCTCCTAAGTGGTGTAGAGTTGGTCATTTAATTAAAAATCATTGCACATGTGTGATTATATTTAAACTCACTCTGAACATAAAACTGTAACATTTTATTGTTTACTACTGTGGAGTTAGTGTGGGCAGTTCTAAAGTCAAAGTCCACATTAACCACCGCTCTTCATTTTCATGATTTTGTGTCACTATCAGTTTATTCTCAAATGAAAAATCCATATACTGTGAGAAGAAGGCACCTGAACCATCAAGTTTTCTTATAAAGTACATTTAAAATTACTGTTTTAATATTAAAATTCTGTACTTAGTTTGTAAATGCAATAGCAACGTTTTCGGTTTTATAACAACACAGCCTTTCTACCATTACACAACAACCACTGAAGATGTACTGACCAAATTTGGGTAGTTTAAGGGAGGCTGTAAGGCCAACATCTAGGAAATCATTTCGCTAGATAATTTCGTTATTGTTTGCAAATTTGTGTTACAATATTCTTAGTTTTGAGGTATGGCAAAGTCATAATTTTCTACACCTGCGGTCTTTTCTGGGTGTGCGGCAGATGGCGATATCCTTTGTTTGATATCCTAGTTTAATATTCTCTATGTTGATCCGATTGCGCAACTGTTAACTATATCGATAGATACTAAGATAAAACAGCAACTGTCTTAATGAAAAGACCTGGCGCTGGAAGAGAACGCTGAATTTTCTACGAAGCAAATATGCATGACGTCGGACTTGAATTGTTTTTGTAAACATTCGAATACTTAGAGTTAGGAAAGGTTTTAATAATAAATTCACTAAGCGTTTAAAGAGTAACTAACTTAAAGATAGAGGAGAAATACCAAGATGGGGTTCGTCGTGGAAATCCCCTGTAAAGGAGACGTCATGAAGTTACATCATCCTATGTGGTATGTTAATACAGATGCTCAACGTAGTTTAAACAATTTCTGATAGGAAACAAAACATGTAAGTATTAATACCACATTACCTTTTGAAATTATTAATACATTTCCTTTTGAAATATATATATTATAACACGCCCACCTACTACCTTCCATCCGGTGGCGATGAAGCGTGAAACTATGAATGCTCGTGAAGCGAGCTTTGAATTCTCAGGAAGCAGGATCTTTCGGGTATGAGAAAGGTCTGAACCCTTGACACAATGAATTATGTAAAAGTCTGGTAAAATGAGCATATATTCAGTAAAACAAATTACACAGTGGCACAAATATACAATAAAGTATGCACTTTTCGTAGATGGTCACTACAAAGAAACAGAAACAAAAGAACAGAAAGAACACAACCACAAAATAATGTATAGGCGTCACCTTGACTGCCTGAATACTTCAATAAGCACTATTCACAATGCTTTTGCTTCTACCTTTTTCTCAATTATTTCGTGTACCTCATTTAGCTTTTGTTAATCTTAAGTTTTCTCCGTGCACGGCCCTTTAAGTGATTCTCTACAATTATTCTATCATAGACTTCACAGAGGTCAGCCTTGAGCTGCGCATTTATTACAATGCTGTAAACTCTAACACAAGAATAAACTTGACACTATTACTAATTCGTACCCTTTACAAAATTATAGCAACTGATTATCCCTGATATCATACAATGGAAACAATGATTTTCAAATAAGATTACTTTTACATTACATGAAAAATTATAATTTACTTTAGAAAAGTTGTACAAGGAATGGCATTCAAACGAATTTACTGGTGCGTACAGCGAATGAAATCTAAACTGCTGCTCATACGTTCGAAATATTTCTCCCAGTAATTACTTGGAACTTTCACCTATTTTAGGACGCTTCGCCTGGTGTTTAAAGCTGCACGGTTTCTCAACAAATTGCCGCATAGAAGTTGCCAGTTCTTTACCTCGACATTTCCTTCCCTCTCACCGTCAATTAACCTTGGGGTGTTCGGTCGCTCGCAGTCCTCGCCACGTCACTTGACTGGTTCGATGTCCCGCGGTTACACCACTTCTTTCGCTCGGTCTCAGGATGCCGCCACACGTCCAAATTCCAAACCTTTCTCTCGATCTCGGGCTCGTACCATCCACGTATGTGGTCCAAGTCCTTCTCGCCTACGCTTGAGTCTTCACTGGAGTCGTCCTTCTGCCGCCTGCCGCGTACCCGTTGCTCGCGCTACCAGTTTTAAATAACTAACGTACTTGAATTGAATATTTCTAGCATTCGGCCGACATACCACACTTTGAGCGTGCGTGGTCGTGGCGTACAAAATTAAATACTGGATTTTGTTTAGAGTCCTTCTGCGCAAATTTATTGCAATTATGAAACTATTTCAGGTTCAAGCAATCACATCGCTTGCTTACTCGCGTAATGATAGTGCTAACACTGTACATGCACTTCACTTCTGAATTCTATCGCTTATTACCGCGTTTCTTGAATCAGCTTTAACTAAGCAAGTAAAGTTATACTCCTGCACTAACCAATGATTATCGCCGAAGAATTAAGTTGAGTCGCCGTGGCTGTCGAAGTTGTAAGAGAGCTCTTCCGAAGTGCGTCGCGGTATTTATGCGTCTCCGACTGGGGAAATTTCTGGAGGGGTGAATTTTCTCCCCCTTCGCGCCCTCTCAAGAAAATATTATCCGCTAACTTCGGACATCGGAGTGCGAAAACCTCCTGGTAGATGTCGCTTTCTCGGACCATCGCTCCGCCGCGTACCCTATTCCTCGGTGTTCTGGTCTTTCCTTGTGGCTTATGGTGGCGTTACGGGTTCGTATAATCCCGAGACGTCACAATATATATATATATATATAATATATATTGTTGAAAAATATATTTTAATTATAAAGAGTTTATTTCTTTGAAGTCTTAATTTTTGTGCTTAATGTTGTTTTTTGGTGCACCAAAATTCTCTCCCCAGGAAAAAATGTAGTTATTTTACAAATTTTTAGTGTATGGTTTCTTTAAAAGACCTGTTTTCAGCAGGAAACGTATATTTCTTTTTAATCCATATTGACAATTATTTTATTTATGTGGAACACATGAACTTGGAATGGAATTTGAAATGTGGAACATAAAATTTCACTGTTGATATTAAATGTATATTTAAATTAAGTATTATATTAAAATTATACTCTATAATATACGTTTTTATTAAAATATTTAAAATATCAATGACCTAAACGCTTACGGGAGCGAATTGAAGAAATAAGACCTCATAGGCACCTTCGTTCCCCACATTAGGTCTTACAAGTCTGCACAGTATTTTATTATCCTAAATAAGAATATGGTAAAAATACTGCACACATGTTGATATCACGAGAGAATCATGATTTCGTTGGTTATTCATGTTTGCGTTTCGTGTATGGCCATAAATATCAAAAAATCGGGCAAATTCAGAAGATAAAGTGAGTTACATGCACCTCCCACGTGCCAAATGGATAAACACCGTCGAGTGGATTACGAGAACGGTGGAATACGTGTTATCGTATACTAGGTAATGGTCTGCATCTTCACTATTTTAGAATCACTGTACACCAGAATAGAAATAACATTATATGCGTAATTTGTGAGATGTTAATTAAACATGATATGTTAACGAACAAAGTACTTGATGTACATTTTGTTCGATGAAGAAGAATGCGGCATGCATAAATAAATATGTTTTCTTTGACAACGAATATTTCTTAACAACATTTCCAAGTTAATTATACACATTCTCAGTTACGTCGGTTGGTTTACATGTTGTTGATGTTACTATTTCGGTAATTAATCTTAAAAATCTAGAAAATAGCCCTGCCAGATCTTAGTCGTGTAATGTATACCGGGTTTAAGCTCAATATTTCCAAGTCACGATTGACAGGGTTATCCATTTATCCACAACAGTTTTTATAACCAGGTTAATCCATCAGCAGGGCACCGCTACAGACAAGATATAATGAATAGTATAATGAATTAGTTTACATTTGCATTGTATAATTTTAAAAAAAGATTCAATATGCCTGTAACAAGTAATGTACTTCAGCTTCCGGGTCAATGACCCCCATCTCGATCCGATCGGGGTTTTGTCATTTCCCTGATCCATTGAACAAATGCTGAGTTGACCCCTGGATTTTCTTCTGGACGTAAATGTAGCTTCACTATGCGTACGTTTTGTTGAGCTTTCCTTTTGCTTGTAGTGGTAGTAGAGCTTAGGGGGAGTTTCTATTTTGTTAAAAATACAGAAAAATCAAATCTGTTTGGTGCTTTAACGGTTAAAAATACGTTTTCTATAATTCGGCAACGAAAATATCTAGTTTTGGAATGTTAATCTCTCGCGTTTTTAAATTTATTATTATTATTATTATTATTATTATTATTATTATTATTATTCAACTATTATTTTATTTCATTTATTTTATTTTATTTTATTTCAACTATTTTTCATCTTTCATTTATTAAATTGTTGGGAAGGGATTCTGAAACTCAAGAAAGCGTGCGCAGATGATTTTCTCCTCCATACGTCACATACAGTTTTTGTCTGTTTTTGACTAAATAAATTAATACAATAAATAAGATAAGCTCTAAGCACCCGATCGGTCTCCCGGCATTTGTGGTACTGTAGTGCACGTTAGTGTAAGTGTGTGTGTAAGGGGAGAGGATAGGACAAGGAAGAGGAAGGACAGATCGGGCGCGGTCTGTGGCCCGTTTTGTAGGGTACTGCTTCGGCAATCGCCTGGTGTTGATCGGAGAAACCACGGAAAACTACCGATCAGTGCAGTCGGCCGCTAGAATTCTCCTCCAGACAGCGACTGAATTCGACTTAGCTGACAAACTAGTGTATAAAATCCAACCACCGTTGGGAATCGAACCTAGGACCTACAGAACAGAGGGAGTGCAGTGACATCAGTTGATGCCCTGAGCCATCTCTCCCAGTACTGAACTTTGGAATTCATATAAAATACACTGATCTGACGAACTTTAATGTAATGTTTGAATTTATCATTGTACTATTTGTGATTGCAGATTAAATGAACGGCACTAAAGCATTTATGTATTACTTTGGGTTTCCTCACACTTTACGCTTTACCACCTTCGCTTCCTCTCTACCGCTTACTTCTAGTTGTGGATTTTACTTAGGATCGATTCTGATTTGTTCTTTAGTTTTTAACGGTGGGACAGGGTAGTATCTAAATGCGCTTTACACCTCCCACGGTGTTTGTCCAAAGGACATGAATGACTTGTGGGTCATAACTTCCATAACTATGCAATTTTGGCTGGACATATTCCTACGCAACATATCAGCATCAATTAAGAACTCCAATCTCCTTTCACCTCGTATCTCATTTCTCCACCGGATACACGTCATTCTGTAACAACACAAACATAATTATTCTGCTACATTCCACTAACGTTCGCAAACGAAGGCCACAATTTACAAGAGTTCTAAATTCGCACAATATTGGAGCACAATATGAATGATTAAATGCACACTAGATAACTAAAATTATTTCACATCCCCAATTCGGGTCCAGTTATTTTTGCATTTACAAATTCCCATGAACGAAAATACTCAATAGTTCAAAATTATCCTTTTTCCGCTTACAGAAGAGTCTCAGGATATATCAGTTAATGTAAACAAATGGGTATCATATTCATTCATTCATGTTAGCTTATCGTCGTGCTTTTATCACACATTACTCACGTCAGAAACATGTGACGCTAACGAAATCTTTTGGGGACGACGTGTGTTTTGACGTCATTTTTTCGTTTCTCACTCCTCTCACATATTTAATTTTTAATATGTTGCTACAAAAATTATTAAATACGTCTAGGAAACCGATCGCACGGAGGAATAGACTTCAAAAACTTGAATATTGAACTATGGAATATCTAATGCTGCGAAATGTCGTTGAGAGTGTACACAGCTAGAAACACAGACTTTGGGCGTCTCTAATATAAATTATAAATGTTGTTTTTCCAAATATTCGACTGCGAACAACACTCTCAACTAAATTATTCATACAATGTTCACCAACTCTTCACAATACACAGTACACGTAGCAAATCCCCTAATCAAATTAAAAAGCCCCTAATTCATAAATATCAAATATCAAGAACCTTGATGTTCATTGGGCCTCAAATAAATAATCTATTACCATTAGATCTGAAAAATAGTACGTCCTTAAAAATTTTCAAACACAAGATAAATATTTGGATTTTAAACATATCTATAGTGTAAAGAAATATACCTATCGCAATTCTGTAAATTTTCACTTATTGTATGATTTAAAACTATGTTTTTTTTTATTTTCAATGTTCACAAAAACTTAGATTGTAAATGTTAAAAAATAAGAATATTGTTAAAAACACGCCACACTTAAAAAAATACTATGTAGAAGTAGATAGACAATAAATTACAAACTCAGTATTGCTAACCATCACAACTGGTTATCGATAAGTAATTCCAAGAAACAACAACGTCTGTTAAACAAATTGGGAATAAATCTTCTTCTTCTTCTTCTTCTTCTTCTTATTATTATTATTATTATTATATGAATAATCTCTGAATGATTTGGGCATCGAACCACTGAAAGGCCTACATATGTGAAATTAATCCTTTTATTTTGAGGATTTTACAAAACGTCTCTGAGACATTTTCAAATACATTTCAAAAATGGCTTAACATTTTTCTTTAAAATGGATGCTAGAATAGAGCACGCTTATTAAAATGACGTATTTTCGACTTTCATTCAAACCTAGGAATTTTCGAAAATTTAACAATTGAAAAATTTTTGGGACCAACTATACAACAGAATTATTGAAGACACTTAGAAGTATTTTCGTAATAAAATATGTTATTGAAAATTATAAATTTAAAGTAGTTTTAGAGTAAGTTTGAGCGAAATTGTAACAAATAAAACATGTTTACGAGCTATGCACAATTATAAAGAGTATGCCAGTAATCTGCTTTGTATGTCAAAAACAGGAAACTTAATTTTTCGTCTAAACCCTATAAAAGTAGAACTGGAGTGTGATTATCAATCCACCAGTAACCGGCTTAAATGGTTTTGTGCCAATAGTTTCTTATAAAGTGCCATCTTTCTTCAGCGTATGATAAGTTATAAAATGAATTTTAAGAAATTTAAAATATGAAAATTTGTAACTAAATTCCAGCGTCAAAAACTGACTGGGAATTACAACAACGAATAAAAATGTACAATAAACACTAAAATAAATTTACATAACAGTTTCAGTCATTTTAAAAATATATTTAAAGCAAAAGTGGTTTTAAAGACAGAAAAAAGAATTTTAAAAAGGTTTTATTTTATTAACTACACTCCAGCATTTGAAAGAATATGAAAAACGTCCATCTATCGGTGTTTTTTTGAAAGGAAGTTTAGTGTTTTTTTTACTTTCTCGCTAATGCTTACGCAGTAGCTTATGCAGAGAACGTTAAGAAATGCTTCGAAAAAAAACCGGCAAATTTTCGACACAAAAACTCTAATGGCCGGGCCTCGGTATTGAAAATGGGGATAAATTCAGTTACTAAATATAGAAAAAAAAGTTCTAACACGTGGTGTAGAAAGAATCCGTATTTTGTGGGACGTTGATGGCGAAACATTGATTGACAGCTCGCTCTCTCTGTCCGTCTGTGAACAACGCTAGCGGCTAAATCGTTCATCCGATTTTCTTCATAATTGAAATTTCTCAATCGATTAGGCTGATACCGTGACCTTCTGAATTTGAAACCAACATTTTAATGTTGGGAGATATTTTACATGAAGCACCTTGGACGTTTTCAAAATTTTCAAAAAAAATGGCACCAAATTCTTAGATTGAATTTTGTTGTTGAATAGCGTAATACACGGTTATCACAATGGTGCAGGCTTGTTGCATTGGTTTGTTACTGAACAGTTATGTTACAAGTCAGAAATACAGCTCGGGACAGACCTACTTGGAAGTATTACCTCGAATCGCGGAGGGCCCATATCACTACTGCCAGCGAGCCGTAGGTTTGAAGACATGATCCAGAAAGGCAACAACCAACAAAGGGATACCTTCAAGTAAGAACTTAGTAACGGCGGTCAAGAGAAGCATGAAAGAAGTATGGAAAGAACCTACACGTAAAACTGTAGTCTTGTAAGACTGTAGTAAAAGTGCAAAGAGAGACTAAATCAAAACGATAAGAACGAACTAAGAGGTACAGAGTGATAAAAATCTTCGAGAACTAATATTAAGAAAAAGACAACTCATTCCAAGTGAGATTATCGTCAGTGTTAGCAAATTGTAAGGAAATGTTAAAAGTGAGTTAGGAAGAGTAAGAAACGAAAAGTGATAGGAAGTACACTGTGTTTAGAAAGTTTAGAAAAGAAAGAATAACTCAATGTGACTAGCGAATAATATACACTAAACTACATTAATTATAAGAATTAGTAAGAAACCAACCTCTGGGGGGTTTTCCTTAATGGAATTAAATCAGGCTAATAATAATTAATAATAATAATAATAATAATAATAATAATAATAATTTTACAATGACACTATTCTCATCGTACATTCAACTATATTTATATCTGGAAGAATATAAACAGAATATTGTGATAAGTCAAGAACCCTGGGTTTAGATTTAAACGATAAAATCAACATACAGCGTTGAAATAATGGCATTATTTTCAGACTCGGAGGTCAAAGAATACGCGATGATAGGACAACAGATCAACAAAGTTTGATATTCCATGCTTAATGTCGTAACGCTGAGCAGATGGACTCGGCCCCGAACACATTTTGTGCAGAATGTGTGAAGAGGGCGTTGAATGGAATTTTTGCATAATGTGAACACTTCGTTATGACATCGTAGGTTCGTACTGTACACGCATTCAAAACACGATGTATTGGATATCTCCCATTTCTGGATGTTCACATACATGGGAAATTATTTATTGTTTATATAATGGAATATTGGAACAGTTTAAATATTGAAACAGTTGAATAGAATACACATATTTGCTACCTAGGAATACATAGAAATATTTCAGGTGTTAGCGTTTTCTAAATACTTACAACAAGTACCTAAAACAATCAAACATGCATTATAGTATTTACATATTACTTAATATAATTTTATAAAATGAATTTATTAACCTTATCGTGCTAAAGCTGGCCTACAAATATAAATTAACAACAACAATAATAATAATAACAATAATAATAATAATAATAATAATAATATAAAATAATAATAATAATAATTTCAATGTTAACATATTCTAAAACATACAATTTATTTAATTAGTACTTTCCTGTTTATTGTAATCACTGCAGATATACGCCGCACGTACTTCTTTTTAATTTGTTTGGCATTTAATGAATGACGACAGAAATTGCTATATTGTAATACACATAACCGTTCCTAATAATTCAAGGAAGCATTCACTGTTATAGCAACTTCAGTTTATGCCTGTTTCCGTATTCTAAAACACAGTAATACTTTTTTTGTTTTTCTGCAAAATATTTATTATCATTTGAATTTCGAGTCGAGAAAATATCAAAATTTGTTTAAGAATTTTGTATTTTTTGTAATTTTTCATATTTTTTAATTAGAAAAATTAAGGTTAACTTGATGAATATTACATGAAAAACATTTTTGGTTGTGGAGTGTTGCGAGTGGTAAGAGGACCTTGATAAACCTCTAAAAGTTCTTATTTTCCTATTATAGTCATTAGAATGGTTGAATTAAAAGGATCCATCTTTCTACTATATTATAGTCATTGTTTAACTAATGCCATTTTATTGTAGGAATTTTTACCATATTTTTCAGGGGTATCCTTTTGAAAATGTTACAGTTGTAGTTCGTTTCCAAGCAGTTTTTGAGAATATCTTATGTACTTTTTTAACTTAAATATTTCAACTTTTCAATCAAACTCACGAGAAAATTATTAAATTTCAACAGAATGTACATGATAATATTAAAAGAATCTAAGTTTGAAGAGATGATTTCAATAAGAAATAAAATTTCCGTTTTGTGGCGCACGATTACATGATTTATTATTCTTGGAAAGTATTCGCCTCACAAAATATTCATAAGGCGAGAAAACAAAAACTTTTAACGTAGTTAGTGACAGTACAAGTTGGTTGTAGTAAGTGGTCAGAAAATTCTAACTTTTGCAATTTCTGAAAATTCAGAGGCTTTGATGAAAATTGCACTTGCACTATTTTCATAAACGTATTTTTTCTATTCGAAAAAAAAGAGAAGTAATTTTTGGAGCCTTTTTTCTCGTTAAAATCGAAAATAGCTTCGAGCTTCATGTAAAGAACACTTAAAAATTGAAACAACCCTTTGAAGGTCCAGCGGCCGCAACATCAGTCATATCCGGTTAGAATACAAACTAAGGGTAAAAGTGCCCTCGCGATTTAGCTCATTGGTCCACTTGCTCGCTTTCCACGACGCAACCCCGTGTTCGATTGGGCAAGGTAAAAGAACGACACGGCAACTAAACCCCATTCTGTGGAACGATAAAATAACAAAAAGAACAAAGCATATTATTCACTTCTCAGTGGTTGAAAGTATCACTACCCCTAAACGCGCCTGCTTAATTCAAATAAATTTTAATATTTTTAGTTAACATGCACATCGAACTTCCTTTCTTACAACTTTATTAACAATATGTGTTATGTATATCAATAATGTGTTTAGTAACTAATTGTATTTGAATACTTCCCTCATGTTTCGTGTGAGGTTGGCTCCAAAAATGTATGGAAATCGTAAATAAATGGCGTAAATTTGATGCAATGAATGAGGCAGGCATTTTCGGTTTCATAAAAAGGGACGTACCTCTGGAGCAGGAAAATCTCGGAAAAAACGTGTAATCTATAAAATATAAATGAAGAGACAAGAAACCATAATTCACAACTGTTAATTCATTGAAGTTAGTTCTTATCACATTATATATTACGTTTGCACTTGAAATCGATTGCTACCAGATATGCAAACGGGTATATAAAGTCACGTATTCCGCTAATCATCACAATTCCCTGCCGGTTGGTTAAGCAGTGCAAGAGTGAACATTCCATTCTTTTTTCTCACTACAAGAATGATGAACTCAACAAGACGGCTGCTGTTATTGTGCTGCATTATTTCCATTCTGCTTGCAGCTGGACCGTGCGCTGGTGCCAAACATAAAATGGTGAAGTGTCAACAGATTCGTTCGTCAAGGGAACTACGAAACTCTCACTACAAGAACTGCGAGATTGATAGAAAGGAGACCGAATTGCAACGGACGGTAGTGATAATCAAATGTATCGACAATTCGGCTGCAAACGGTATAGCACACAGTAGAATTCGACGTTCTGTGTTGAGTGATATCCTATGGCATCAACAAAACATGTCGAGAAACGGACGATTACTGACTGCCTCAATATAAATGCTCTGTGTGAAATGTGCTTGTACAATTTGTAAAGTAAAATTAAGTGTTTCACTTTGTTTTTAGTGTTTTAAACTTCTTTTCGTATGCAAACATTTTTTTGTTAACTATTTAACTAAGTATTAACTTTATTACGTGTGTATCAGTAATATGTAATAAGTGTATGTGAATGTATGTATAAGTAATATAATATGTAATAAGTGTATGCTGAAGAATACAGGCATGGATTAGAGCTGAAATTCGATTATTTTATTGCAAAATAAAAATCTGTAAATTATTCTTTCACAATCCTTTCTATTTATAATACATTTTGCCTTTGTGAATGAACCAAAACGTTCCTTACCCATTTGTTCTGAAATTCATTAATCCTTCAGTATATTTACAGTGCATTTAAAAAACAACGCAGTAATGGTATGATTATAACAAACACCAACGAAAAATTCAAAATTATGAGATTCGACTTATCTGGGTTCTTAAATTCTTGAGAATTTTAGGCATCATTTGCCGAGGAATCTACCATACTACAGCCGTCATGTTTAGAAAAGTTTTATTAACAAAATAGAAAAACGAACACGTAAAGGTAATTTCTAACTTTCCATCTTTCATATTCAGGAGTATAAAAATAACTTACTGACTTTTAGGGCATGTAGAGAGATTGAAAAGAATACCTTTGTGTAAAATTGCATGTAATGAAGTTTTATGCATTTAAACTTATAATATTTGCTTCTGACTGTTATATCTAACGTCGTTAAGGATATTTCATGTGCCTACAGAAAATATGCACATAAACATTTGCTTATAAACAAGGGAAATTGTTGCAAGTGTAACTCCATAAGCAATTTCTCATATGCTGAACGTTCTTTGCAAATGAGGATCCTTTTCTGACTTCTAGATGCTCTACATGTTTGTAACATTTATCTGTGATATTCTGTAGAGACATCTCGTAAGGGGAAAATACAGTGTTGTTTGGAAAGGTTAGAAATGTGCTAGAGAAACAATTTCATATTTACTCTTAAATGCTGTTAACACAGATCACTTACAATCTAGTTTAGAATCTAGGCACTTAGAACAAATCTAAATATACTTGGTCTTTTCTACTTATTCTATGTCTAACTTATTCTAACTGTTGACATTTCCTAATCTAACACGGACACTATTTACATAATTTATTCTTCGCGATTTAAGCTTCAAGATAGTTCGATTATTTGAGGTGCTTCTGCTTATCTTGCTTTCCACTTTATATTTTTTAAAACTAATAAACACTTAAACACTTTGAAACACTAAAAACCCACTTTGATAAGCATGCGGAAACTGAAAACATCTTGAGAACATGAGAAGGAACATGCACACGAACATTGGGAAATATGCACAGGAATAAGCGGAGAAACTCGCGGGACTATTTCCAATTCGATATTTTAATTTTAGAAGTCTGTTTAGAGGTACTAAATCGAAAGTTTTAGAAGTCTACAACGATTTCATCAATGCTTTCTCCTTGGCCGAGTGAATCGGCAACCTCTTCAACCGTAGCTTTGTGACTTTCGCAAGAATAGTCTAGTCTAAATCCGCGGTGGTACTTAACCACAAAGTTTTTCCCTTCCGTATATATCGCATATAGTCGGCAATTTGAAGTTCTGATAGTTTACATACTAGCGTTGTTAAGTCAATCGGTCTGTAGTTGGGCATCAATGACTGATCTCCCTCTTTGTAAGTACGGACAATTGTAGCTTCTTTCCTGTCATTAGGGGCGTCACAATGACTAAGTAAAGAATTCTCGCAAGGTACGAAATCATAACTTCTCTACCCAATCGTAGGTTTACCCCGGCAATACCATCATGTCTCAAGGAGATTTCCGAAGAAGTAAACGGGTTCCTCTTTAAACTTCCCGTACGACTTAATCGCACGCGCTTCCATTAATAATTATCCGATCGTGTATTCAGGGTATACTTTTTTTTGCGTAGTACGTTTTCGATTCCCGATAACTGTTTTCACATACAACCGCAGTTATTTGATTACGTTTCCTACAATTGACAATTTTAATATAAATTTATAATATTCAAATCTAAAATGTAAATACATACAGGAGGTATTTTAGATTCAGTTTACATAACATTACTAAGTGTATATTTTCTATACCTCATGATTATTACCAATGCCTAATTTTGCACATTTTTCTAATTCTCATAAAAAGTGTTATCTCACAAATTATGAATCCATCATATTCTGATATTGAAACAACATGGAGATGAGACAATGATGGGAATGCGTTTAACAATTAATCACCACATACTACTCGAAAACTTCATTATTGCTACGTTTGTACAATTTTATACAATGACTTCTATAAATAATTTGCGGATGACTGTATAATATATCGAGTTATTCAATCAAATGTAGACGAGGATATTTTGCAGGGTGATCTAGACAGATTGCATTTTTGGGCGAAAGAAAATGACATGATAATAAATAGTTCGAAAAGCAAAACCATCACGTTTGGTAGGGGCCGCAAATATAATGAAACTTAATACCGTTTAGGCAACGAAAACATTCCAAGAGTCATGTCTTGTAAGTACCTGGAGATAATTTTTGATAGCAAATTGAGTTGGGAAAATCAGGTTAATTGTGTCGTAGGGAAAGCCTGGAGGTCCTTGCATTTTACTATGCGAATACTAAAAAAGAGTACTGCGAAAGCGAGAGAATTAGCTTATTTATCTCTAGTTCGTCCATTAATGGAATACGGGGCTGTTTGTTGGAACCCGTATAGAAATTCCCAAAAGGAATATTTGAATAGAGTACAGAGAAGAGCGTATAAATTTACTTTCCGAGGGACTAGGAAGAATGTAGAATGGGAGTGTCTGGAAATTAGGAGAGTTAAGGCAAGACTCTGTGCCCTGTACAAAGCGTATGCCGGTTATCCAGCTTGGAAAGATATCTACATCCGATTGGGTAGACCTTCGTACTTTAGTAGGGGGGATCACAAACACAAAATTCACTTTAGACCACAGAGAACAGATATCGGAAAATTTTCATTTACAAATAGAACAATAACGGACTGGAATAAGTTACCTGCGACAGCCTTGGAACCCTTTCCTCTAGGTGTTCAAAGATTTAAAAATAAATTAACTAATGGTATTTGTAAACTTTATTAATTTAGTAAGTTGTATTATTATATCAGTTATTATTTGATTATTATTGATAGTTTTATTGCTATTATTGTTGTGTTAATTACTATTAAATGCGTTCCTGTTCTAAATATATAATTATATTCAAAGTGGTATTGTATTGAAGTGTTGTGACGTGTTGTGCAGTGTAGTGCAATATAGAAGTAGAAAGAGAAGTGAATTTCAAATGTTGTGAAGTGAAGTGAAGTGAAGTGTAATTAAAAAGTCGTGTAATCTTGTATTTAATAGTTTAAAATAACTGTGCAGGTCAACCATAAAATGTAGTTAATGCAATTATTGTTAGAATATTATTATTATTATTATTATTATGTCTTTAAAGAATTTAATGTTAATAATAATCAAAGACAGCGTTCCACATACCACTTCCCGGAGACCAGAGAGCATAGACAACCCTGTACATTGTCAAGATTTTGGAGCAACCAGCTCCTTCCAGTTACGACGCGACGAAATCACATTGTTGGAAAATCAGAGTAGCCGAGCAGTCTCATGGCAGATCGTCTTTTTTACACGAGCGATACGGGTGTACTGCACTGCAAGTTGAATTACTTACGTTAAGTAGGTGTAACAATTTTGAGGCGCTGTATTCTCCGTGAAACAGACCTAGCTGAAAAGCTAGTGTCCAAAATCCTGCCGCTGTCAGAACTTGAACCTAGGACCTCCCGGTCAGAGGTGCTGCAGTGACATCAGTTGATGCACTGAGCTACCTCTCCCATTCGCCCAGAAAAGAAATGATATGCTTAGGGGCAAGTAGTACAGATAAAGCGAAGGGAATATGTTTTAATAGAGTGTTTTTGCACGCCATAGATGACAGCACTATCTATCTTCTGCGCATGCGCAGATGAACAAAGGAGATGCGAAACTTGAACTCCGCATGCGCAGAACATCGATAGTGTTTTAGCGTTCGATTGATTGATTGATTGGTTCTTTCGTGTTTCCGCGCGCAATGACTGCTTTGGTCATTAGTCCCGTTAGTGTAGTGCATGTTTTTTTTCGCGGGAGCTGGCGGTGATCTTCCCCCGCTGGATGGCGAGATCCGGCATCGACCTGCCGTCGGCTAGGGGGGTTTCCACTAACCAGGACTCTCCCAACAACTCGGCACCGCCCCAGCTGGGGCAAACTCTAAGCTCCAGACCGGTCTCCCGGAATATGTGATAGTGTAGTGCGTGTTAGTGTAAGTGTGTATGTGTAAGGGGAGAGGATAGGACAAGGAAGAGGAAGGAAAGATAGCGCACGGTCCGTGGCCCGTTTGTTAGGGTACTGCTCCGGCATTCGCCTGGTGCTGATCGGAGAAACCACGGAAAACTACCGATCAGAGTAGCCGGCCGCTAGAAGTCTCCTCCACACAGCAATTGAATTCGACCTAGCTGAAAAGCTAGTGTCGAAAATCCTGCCGCCGTGGGGAGTGGGAACCTAGGACCTCCCGGACAGAGGCGCTGCAGTGCCATCAGTTGATGCACTGAGCTACCGCTCCGGGTTTTTAGCGTTGGAGGATGCACAAACTCTCTGATGTCTTCATTTGTGGTGACGTTGACGGATACGTTCTCCTTCCTTCCACGCGGGCCGATCTGACTCAGGAAACATTATCAGCAATTGCGCAACGGGCGGCAGATAGCGTAGTCAAGTGGTACTCATGAGAATCCCCACCAGGAAAAGAATCCACAAGGTTTTTCACACCGGTACTACACGTATTTTGGAGTGTTGAGTTGAATCGGTTATTTTTAAAACCCCGTAAGTAACTTTCTTTTGCATTTTCGCGTTTTGTGAGAAAATGGAAGCTGCAAAGTAGGTCCATCGTTTGAAATCTCGTAAATCAGATGAATAGAGTGGCCCTGACGACATTACTATGTTTTGTTTCGGTTTTGTCAGTCTGTGACTCATTGACTTCCATGGTATGTACGACTGTGTCTGTCAGAATTAAAAACAGAAGTTCTCATTGTACTTAAATAAACAATTATTGTTTTCCCACAACTTTACAGTTCTTGACTTTTTTTAATGAATGATTTAATTCGAATTTTAGTTTTGCCATCTCGGAAAAAGCTTCATTCAAGGAAAAGGTTTTTATAAATTTGCTTTAGTAATTTATTTTTCCAATTAATGTCTATAGTTGTTTCCAATGGGCAGGAGGATAACCTCTTCGTAAATTTCATTTGTTACTTGAAAAAAGGCATATTTTCCCCAATTCACTTACATACCCATTACACTGGTCAACACACATTTTGATGCCTCCGATGTTAAACTTTTCCTGTGTATTTTGATGTCACTGATTCCAAAAAATGCATTAATTTTCCCCTATCAGCTCTAGTTTTGTAAATACAGAATTATCGTTTTATACCCCATTTCTACATATTAGCATTTGGGAGCATCAGTGGCATGTGGACATCAAATATTTACTTCACTAGTGTTAGTTTGTTGTATAATAACATAAATTTGCTTTTATAAATAAAATACATTAAGTAGATAACTGTGAATCACATAATTTCTTATTAAAATGTTTTAAAAATTCACAAAACCAACCTATAATTCAACATATAAAAAGTTTTTTAAATACATTTTTTGGAGTGAGAAATACTCTAGCTCATGTTCTAACAGCACTCTGCCATTATGTATGTATCCCATTTTCCTTGGTATTTCTCTTCCATTGGTGAACATCTTGGTAAAATCTTTCACCCTACTCTTTACATAGATCACCTAGTGAAGGAAAGCAATCCAACTGGCTATGTAGGTAATGGACCTTAATACTCATTGCAGCCAAGCACATGGAAATTGGAAAACATTGTTTCTCCGAATGGTGAAAAGTTTTCTGCTTTATGCATTCCTAGAAAGTTTTCACAACTACAACAAAAGAAGACCAGGCACTCGATTCAATTTAGTTCATGGATTCGAAGAAATTTGAATGGAGCTATTTTATTTGAGAACCATCAAAAATCCCTACTTTCAGTTTCTATTTGGTGACTCCCGGAATATACACTGGAAGCGCAAACCACGCCATTCCCAACGACTGTACAAATGGCTTCAACAAGCCTTGCTCGATTTGCAAAGAAGGGAGAATAATTTTTTCTCTAGCAAGTAAAGGTAAATTGATCACATTATTGATATTTTGTGCAGCTACTTTGACCAAGAAGAAAATTCACCATTTTCAGATCAACACAACAAACTGATCTACATAATTCGTAATCTTTTTTTAAACAAAAGAAATTGTCTTGTTTCATGCATAATGAGTAACCAATTGGAACAGATTCTCATTTGTGGCCGTTGTGTTAGGGTACACACTTCAAAATTCTCTTTGAGATGTCACTGAAAAGTCGCCATTCATGTGACTTATATTTTGTAAACCCGACTTTTTATGAAGATAATTTACATCGTTGCATACTACTAGAGTTTCTTCTTTCGTAAAGATAGGCAGCATATCCTTTTCTGAACTATTCAAACAATGATTTTTTGAGGAAGTCTAACATATATAGAATTAATAAATAAGCAAATTGTAGGTTACTTCACACGTATCTGTGAGAACACCTTAGATGGAAATCAGCGGGCATTAGGTATAACCGCATTCACTTCAGATATAATAAATTAACTCAAAAACGAATAGCTGATTAGTTTAGCTCGTTGTTTCCTTGTTGATAGAAAAATAGGCTGGTATGGAGAAAAATGACAAAATTTTAGGCCGGTATGAAGACATTGCAAAAAGTATTGTGATTAAGAAACGCGAAGTTTTATTTCTAAATACATGACTTGAGCACTAAAAAGATATGGAAAAACAGAGTACATTACTAAAAGGCGTAGGAGATTTCAATTTATTGGTATATAATGAAATAAAATACATATTAATTCAAAATAACTTGATCTGAAAGTGACAAAATCGTTATTTTCACTGTATCTTCAAAACTAGAGCTGATGCACCAAGTACTTAACATTTTTGGAATCAGCGGTTCTCAAATACCTATAATAAGCTGTTAAATTGCAGGCACCAAAGACAAATCTTTTATTGCCTAATGTTATCATTAAATACTCTTAATAACTATATAAGATTTGCAACTTGCTCTTCTCGTCTCTTTACCATCACAATGGTATCATCTAAATTTATGCATCTATTCATTTGTTCCGCACTCTTCCGGCATTGTCTGGTGTTGATAAGAGAATCTGCGGAAAACTACCGATCACAGCACCGGCCTCTACAATTCTCCTCCAGACAGTCACTGAATTCGACCTTGCTAAAAAGTTAGTGTCGAAAATCCTGCCGCCGTCAGGACTCTTAACTTAGGACCTCCCGGTCAGAGGCTCTGCGGAGACAGTTGATGCACTGAACTACCGCTCCCGGTGCGAAATTGGGTTTTAATGGCCTACGGCAGAAGAAGACCGACTTGAGTGCCTTTGCTAACAGCATGGGCGTCTCTTAGGATCATGTATAATATTGTGAAAATATGATTTCTTGTGTGATTTTGCGTGAAAAAGTGGCAATTTTAATTTTTTATAAAACCCTTTCTATTCTCGAAACGACTCCAATTTTTTCTTTAAATGTTCTCCTCGTATTTCTCAAAGAACAATAAGGAAATCTCATTTTCAGCAAGATCTTTTCGAAAATTGCAAAAATGTACCATTCCAAAACTAGAAATGTGAACTTCGAGATTTTTGTTACACAAAATGTTTATAAAAACAGATCTTTAAAATAAGTCATGTTCATATTTTTTGAAAAAAATAGTGGTTTAGGTACAATTTCTGCTTGAAATTAATATAAATTACATATTGAAATATTTTCTAAAAACACCTTCGCAAATATTTTTGGAATTACTTTTTAGCCGGTAGAACAGAAATTCTTAAAGAATGGGGCAGATCTGATTGTCGTTGAGTCCTGAATTTTTTAGTCTTGCAAACTTAGAAATAAAACGAAAAGGTATGTGCTTTTGTAGCCCCGCTAGTTGCTTTAACAACGCCGCACTGTCAACAACAGGCAGCGACAATCGCTACCGCGGAATTGTGCAATTGACTTATAAGGTTTTACTTTTTCGCATACTGCTTACGGAGCATATTTTAACTCTAAACTACACATTGGATATATTTGTGAATGCACTGAATTTAATGGATTGATTGATTGATTTTTTCGTGTTTCCGGGCGCGTCAACTGCGTTGGTCATTAGTCTTGTAAATGTAGTGCATGTTTTTTTTGCCGGAAGATGGCGGTGGACTTCCCCCGCTGGATGGCGAGATCCGGCGCCGACCTACCGTCGGCTAGTGGGGTTTCCCCCTAACCAGGACTCTCCCACCAGCAGGGTACCGCCCCAACCGGGACAAGCTCTAAGCTCCCGACCGATATCCCGGAATATGTGGTAGTGTAGTGCATGTTAGTGTAAGTGTGTGTGTAAGAGGAGAGGATAGGACAAGGAAGAGGAAGGAAACATCTTAATAACTATTTAAGATTTGCAACTTGCTCTTCCCGACTCTTTACCATCACAATGGTATCATAAATATTTATGCATCTATTCATTTGTTCCGCAATATTTCGGCATTCGCCTGGTGTTTATCGGAGAAACCATGAAAAACTACTGATCAGAGCAACCGGCCGCTAGAATTCTCCTCCAGACAGTGACTGAATTCGACCTGGCTGATAAGCTAATGTCGAAAATCCTGCCGCAGTCAGAACTCGAACCTAGGACCTCCTGGTCAGAGGCGCTGCAGTGACATCACTTAATACACTGAGCTACCGCTCCCGGTGAATTCTATGGAACAAATACATTTTCATTTAAACGTTTGAATTAGATAAATATAATTTTTCACCGCTCGCTTATTTACGAGATCAAGTAATATTAGGAATGTTATATACGTAGAAGAATATAAAGACATCTTGAAATACAGTCATGTTAACCATGTTTCTAAAATATGAGATTTTCCTTCATTTTGCGTGAAACACAAGCAATTTTAAACAATAATTTCTCTAAAAACTGCTCTGCAATTTTCGTTCATTTTTTCTCTCGGATAAAGCTTTAGATGTTTTTAAAAAGGCTGCAATCTCATTTTCGGGAAACACTCTGTATTTTGGAAAGATCCAAAAGTTAGATATAATGCGACAAAGTGTGTCCTATTCTAGAACTACTTGTTTCAATGCACTAAGTGGCTCAGTTATGTGAAAATTAAATCTTTTTTACTTAAAAATTCTGCCCTTTAAAAAGTCATGTACAAATTTTGCAAAAGCGAATGGATTTCGCGCAATTTTTGTCTAAAATGTATGAAATTTCTGAGAATGTTTCTTCTCAAAACCCTGCAATTTTTCCTTTAAATTTTCTCATCTGTAACGACGAACGGTAAAATGCATTGTACTAGTTTCAATTTCGGCCAACTCCTTCTTTTTGAAAATCGCGAAAATTGCACGTTGGAAACATTTTGGGTTGAGAGAATCACATGTTTAATCATCGGATTAAATTCGATTGGTACGGTGCATCTGTGGTGTAATAGAACCGCTGACAGCTAGTTGACTCGGAGAGATTAAGCGCGAGATTCTGTGCTGAAAATAATATTTGGTTATTGAAAAAAAAAATTAATGTTTATGTAGAAGTATAATATAGAGTAATATAACGCGAGAAATTATGTTCTATTGAAGAACCACTATTTTATATTCTTCATTTTTCTAAAGTAACTAATGAACCATATATAACTAATGATCGTTTTATAAATTGATATTAATTTATTTTTTTGTATATTTTTATTCAGACTAATTGATCACAATTTTGGAATATATGTAATTCTGATAAAACACATTAAATTTTGTATAGGGACGTTTGGTCTGTTTTCACATTGTACACTAAAAAGAATATCATCCCAGATGTTCCTATGTGAATCGATTTTGGACATTCGGAGTACCAAATAATTAAAATGGCATGCAACAAGAGAATGTTGATATTTATACATTAGACAGGAAAAAAAACTCGCGTGAACAGACACATCTGGTAATGGTATCCATTGACAGCCTCGCTTATCTCATGGCATATCTGGGACTGGGAGTGAGATCGTTGTCACAACAGATAGGCTTACGAGTATAAATACAGGAAAGGACTCCCCGTTTCATCACAATACACATTCCGTAGTGAAGACACACTCTACCTGCACATTGTCACTTCGTATTTAATATCTTTCTACAGAGCAAGACTCGTTCTCTCCGGTCTCCACTCATTGGCATCAACAAGGCTGCATCATCTTTTGAGATGAACTCGCAGAAGATTCTGTTTTTGCTGGGATGCGTCATTGGTCTTTTGCTGGCAGTTTCCACGTGTACGGGTGCCCATCACGAGAGAGTGAGCTGCCATTCGTTTCATCACGATTCGCAGTTGAATTGGGACTTTCGCAACTGCACACTCATCTTCGAGGGCTCGCATTCCAGAGGTACTTTCCACTGCAAATTCACCAAACCAGTCAGCAGCAGGCGGCGGCGGTCTCTCCTGGTTGCTGCACTAAGACCTGCACGAAGGAGTCCTCAAGCGAACATTCGAGCCAACGCTTTCATGTGAATTGCGTTTCATTGGACTCAGACTTTTATTTATTGAAGACAGTGGTGAGTGTAAAACGTTGTTTCTGGCTACATATTTGTACTTTAAATAGTCAAATAGTAGACATCTTGTGCAAGAAAAGTTGCGAATGATGAGCGGTATCTAATAGACATGGTTACAAGTTGTGTATGGATGGTTTTTAAAGATTGCTCTGCATATTACAACTGGAGTATATGTTAAATCATCGCGCCGTTAATTTTGTATATCTGTTACTCTCTGCCTATCAAAACTAAACATTTACTATGAATATTCAATACTTTAATAATTATAAGAAAAGTATTGTTAGAAATATATTTTGTACTTTTGTTACAATAAATGTAAAAAATCCAACTTTTGAGTATTATTTCCTAGAAAATATTTCTGTTCTGCTGCTCATAATATCCTCATCCTATTGTACGCTTTAAAATAGAAGTGTTTAATTTAAAATTGTTGTAGTTTGATGAATGATACCATAATGTCACCTACCAGTCAAATTGTCGTACTATTTGTTTATTTAATATCAACAAACATCCACATGTCAAAGTAAGGTTTTTTCCTCAATCAAATAATTCAATAATTCATAACATTTTTATTGAATTTTCGAAAGAATGCCAATAAAAGTATAATTAAATTTGCGTGATTAAAATTTTGAATTAATTCTTGGTTCAGTAAATTTAATATTCTCGCGAATTTCATGTAAAAGTATTAATTTCATTACAATTGCGCATGAAAAACCCAAAAAAAAAAATTAAATTTGCGTGATTAAAATTTTATAACACATAATTAATAATCACTTCTTCTACTTATAGATATTTATACTGAAAATATAAGTTTTTTCCTCCAACATATTATTTAATTTCAAATATATATGTTTTATATTTATTAGTTATTCAACTATAGGTAAAAATGTCATACCTAGTGGGTAAATTGCTGCCATCTTGCCAAAAAAGCTATGTAATATATCTTCTTTGGTCACAAGCCAGTACAAGTTTCACACAAGCGATGAAACAAAATATGTAGCGTGAATGAATTAAATATATAAATGTCAAATATATTTGGTGTGAACAAATTACAAATGACAATCTAGATGTGCACATGCCAATCGGGCTTAACGTTTCGTGTTGTTATTGATAATACAGAATACGATTGGGACATCTTCTGGTGGAATGAAGCTCGGCAAGGGTTTGGTACAGATTTGTGACTAGCGGCGTTTCCACAGTTCTTTTGTATTCTAAAAAGTGTTTGTAATTGTAAGTTGCGGAACTCATTAAACTGTTTATTGTTGATACCAGAGTCTCTATCTCATTTCATACATTTTGTATTGAACATGTCCTGATTTGAAAGATTTGAAAGAAAAATTTGAAGATCACAATTGTAGTTGCAGGAAGACGTCGAAAACATTTTGAATTTGAGAATTTAAAAAAAATCAGAGATATCAAAGAAAACACTATTTTTTAAGCGTTCTTTACGCTATCTAGGTCAAAAGTTAATAAAAAATGTGGTGACGTTTTGAGAGAAAAATATAGTTTCAAAAAATTAAAATCGTCTATATTTCACGTAAAATTACTTACAAAATACAAACACTTGGGAAAAACTGTACATGACTTAAATTCAAAATTTAAAGAACAGATCTGATTACGAAAAAATATTTATTTTCAATATTTTATTAATAATGAGACACCGCAAAAAATGGAACTTTTGCAATTTTCCAATTATAAGGAATTTCAAAGAAAATGAGACAGGCACCATTCACTTAAACCACTTTCACACTATCCAGCGACAAAATTCAATGAAAAATTTGGTACCATTTCTTTAAATATTGAAAATGTACCAGGAGCTTCATGTAAACTGTCCCCAAAATTAAAAGATGTTCCGAATTGAAGGGGCCGCGAGAGTAGGTTTAAATAATAATTAATTTTTTAAATGACATTACAAATTTAGGATATGACGGTAAACAAATATTGTTTTAAAATTAAACATTGAGTTGTAAGTATTTCGACATCGTGCCAAGAGACATTCAGAGCTATGCTCGTCCATTGTCTTCCTCAGCTATCCTCGTCCCAACGTCTAATTCCTCAAGTTATTCGTGCGAAAGCCACTTTATTTGTAAAGTCACTGAACTTCATAAGCCCGTGTGAAGAAAGGAGAAATGCGAAAAGCCAATCTTTCACAGTTTTTATAATGCGTACTTTGTATTCAATGGTTCTAAGCGTTTACTGCTGTTCAGTTCGACGAGTTGCAGACATTGTTAAACAGTGTTTGTGGTGAGAAAATTTGACTATTTTGAGAACACGCGCTAAGCAACACTTCTGTTCAGGTTTTGATAAATGAATTAAATTTCGGGCAAACTCAAGTTTATGATACTTCAAAAACAAAGACAAAACCAAGAAAGAGTGGTTAAAATAAACATTTATCGGTGGTTACCACAATATTTACGAGGACCTAGGCAAATAATCGAAGTCTAAATAACCGTCAGATGAATTCATCTGTTGTTACAAATAACGAAGAAAATAATACTTCTTTTATTTTTTATGGAGATCTTTGTTTCATTACACTTCGTGTTGCGTTTTTATGTCATTTTCTTTGTCTCTCCAGGGATATCTTCGTTTCTTTGAAATTCGTTTTCAGGTGAGGCAAAATACTTAGACAATCTATTCCATCTTTAGACGATTGCGTTTTCTGAATTGGTAGAATATATTGGAATACGGAATAAGTAAGAAACATGTACAAGGCAGAAGAACATGTTAGACTCAAAAGATTCCAACTTAAATGTTACTGTATTGTATTTTCTGTGATATTTGTTTTTACTTCTATTAGTAAATTACGTTGGCACTATTTATTCACCTTTATCTAATATTGGATCCAGAATATAATACATGGAATATCATACATTTTAGTTTATCGGCTAAGATACAACGGTCATCGTAAGTCCTTAATGCGAGGTTCACTAAAATGAATATTGTTTAAAACGCCCTCCGCTTGCAGAGCGCATATGACGTCAACTAATGTATGTATCGAATAGTTAGAATAATCTGGTATTTCTCAAAAAGAAAATTATTCATAAACGGAAGAGAAATAAACATTGGACCTACACGTTGATGAAGAGGGACAATAGCCCCCGTCGTAAAATGCAAACGCTCTCTTACCGTCGCTCTTTTCCTCGAACATATCACTAATGCAATTATAGCCATCTTTCCACTATTTATTACAAATTCTATAATGTAATTACATAAACTATTATGCCCGTTGTTCAAAGACGGACAGACGGACGTTTTTCCATCATTCGATTTTTAGGTATCAAGGACCCACAATACATGAATTCTGGCTACACTATGTGATAGAAGAATTTTTCTAAATTTAGCAAGTGAATATCCAATTTTTTTGTTATTAGGACCCTGTAATAAGAGTTTCTTTCTGACGAAAATTCGTGCTTTTTTGGCTCAGCATTACTAAACTTTCTCGCTACTCAGTAGCAAGAAAGTAATGTATCAATCATCACACCTCTCATTCAAAATATTTTACAAGCAATTACTTTGTGTATTAACTCCACAAATAAGACAAAATAATTCAAATCATACAATATTTCTACTAAATATGAACGCATGTGGGATTTGTAATAACATGAAAATCTAAAATTCTTCGTTCAAGCAATGTTCACGTTACATGCATTACAGAATTACATTGAAAACCTCCAGGTACATTTAAATCAAATTACAATGCAGTAATAATGGATAATGCCCGCTTCTCTAGTGGCGGCATTATATTAACCAAAATCACTCTCTCCCACTATGTACAAAATTGAACACTCATTGCTGGTATTAAAAAAAAGTAGTTTAACTTTCAAATGCCAGTCCAAAATTAACTATCATTACTTCCCAACACAAAACCAAATTCTGCACTTTTAAACAATTTACTATCACTCTTAGTATCTTGTATACTTTTAATAAATCTAAAATATAAACATGTCAACTAGGTGTGCAGAATCACCAACGCAGCAGGTGAAACTACTAAATTATATTGGAACGAACCAAACTAAATTTATAGTTCCCCAAGAACTCGCCTATTTCCTCATTGACCCAAACAAGCTACCCGATACTCGGCATCGGCATAAAAACTATTATTGTCAATATTGTCTTAAATTCGCACTTAGACGTAAGCAAAGTTCACTTCTCACCATTAATTTCTGTTTCTGCTCTCAATTAAAGCCCTATGCGTTCCATGTGCCTATCTTAATTTTCAGGTTTTGTAGGCTTCAACATACTGTATCTTCATCTTATTACTAATTTACAGTGGTTCGGTGATATTAAATGGATAGAGTTATCTACTTTTTAACAAAAAACTTCAATTACCAGAATTTCTTTTTTTAGGGTTACCTCTTCCTAGACAGACTGTCTTCTTCTCTTCTGTAGAATCCTTTTCACTCTAGCTCCAGAAAAAGTAATGATAAACAACTAGTATTTAAGGTAAAGCAAAGGGAATATGACTGAATGACCTTAGAGGTCGTTGAAAAATATTTTTTCCTACTCCTATCGTCTTATGCTGTCACTGCAATCTGTTGCATAATGACACTCATTACGATGCAGACTTCATCATGCTACATTTTCTTAACCAATCACAGAGAATAATACAAACCAAGTATTGGCAATTAATCATTGAGAATCGTTCTAGTAAATATTCCTTTAGATTTTGTACATAAAAATTGCATTAGATATTACATTATGTTTGTCAGTTTTAATTTCTTTTATTATTTGTATTTTTTCGTGGACTATTATTTGAAATAAATTGGATCGTAATTTCACTTTGATCCTATTTGTCTAGCGCAGTACTCCCTCGCAGACAGACTGGTAACCAGTCACCTTGCGGCAGCATGGGAGGAGATGTTTAGGGAACTGTCCGCTAGGTGGCCTTGGCTGAGTCCTGAAAGTCTACTACCACGAAAAGATTCAAAGTAAAAGTTTAACTTATAAAAGCCGTAGAAAAAGTACCGTATGAAACTTGATGTAATGGGGATTAATACACTCGCGTGAAATATACAATACTCGCTTGTATGGTAATTTCACACTCTTGTATTCATACCCATCATTTCATAATGTACTAGTTTCTTCCTGCTTTTCCTGGTTCAATTCTACTAGTTACACTACCTCTATATTACTAATTTCTAATACACGCATAAATTGACGGAAAATTATGCAAATTCCGGCCATATGAGCGAGATCTGTGGTTTTGTTATTTATCTAGAAATACTTGCAAAATATAGAAACAAACAATTTCGTTTTTGATTGTATATTAACAACATATCTGTTTATGCTCTTTCGTAATTTCTCATATCTCTTGTTACGACTATACTCGCATACGTCACTGCTCTCGATACAGGTAACATCACGCAACGAGGAAAAAAGAAACTTCTGTATTATTTGTGCAATGTCACAATAGTTTTTGCCGATTTTTCCACACATTTGACAGCATATTTGTTTCTCCTGTATGCTGCTAGTGAGTCTGGTTTTATTGGAACACAATAAATGCTGTTAACGGAGATTATTGTTGCTGCTATGCCAGAATTAATGTTCCTCCCGAAATATTACGTATCTGTTGAAAAGAAAAGCTGCAAATAGTATTAGCACGCCAGGCAATTTCAGTAGAATACTTGACGACAATATAGTACTGAGGCGGCTATAGATGGCCTCCTGGAAGTTGAAGGGAAAAAATTGAAAATACTCCATGACTCAAAACAAACTCAAACAAAGTCAGTGCCATCTTTTGAACCAATAATGTACTTACTTTTTATTAAAACTCTTTGATATTCTTTTTTTCATCGTTTTCTAGTTGCTGACTTGAATAATTTTTTGTGAACACTTATCCCTAATGTGTTATTAGCTGAAAAGTATAAGACAAGTGTGACATGATTTTACCAGTTCAGTGTAAAATGGTGAAAGAGAATTTGATGGATAACTAACGCATTTTGACATGTCAAAATAAATCACAACTTCGAAATAAGAATATTTAACGTGGACGTTTCTGGGGATCCCTAATCACAGTGTCTGGCATGCACCGATAATCTTTTCCATGTTTCTAACACATAAGCTTAGCATCACACATATTTGTCTTGGCTGTGAAGAACAAATGCATTCAGTAAGGTATTAAAAATTAATTATCATAGATTTATATATAACTCTTACACTTTCTTACTCGGTTTTTCAGACAAACATTTATAATTATACGTTTTACGTTATTTTATAGGTACGTATTCCCCCATTTTCTAATTATTTTTGCATTAAATAACAAAAACATGACAGCAAAAATTATTACATTTAATATAATTTTGTCTCTTTTTCCCAAAAAAATAATCCATGTATTATATTTAACATGGTTTCTGATATTTTTGTACACACACAATCGTAATAGTGTACACGCCATGGGAATGAAACAAAAAAAGAAAAAAGATAAAAATATATAGATGTATGTATGAGTGATTCCCAGGTGGTTACGCGCCAGTATTGACAGTTGATATCTTTTTGCGTATCTGGGTTCACACGTGGGATAACGGCATGTTTTCAATTACATCAAGTGCAGGTCAAGTGCAGTTTCAAGTGCACGGCTCGACGTGGAAGTGTATGGTAGATAAAACCACGTGAATGTAATGTCTGGATGTCCAGTAGGACACTTGGGTATAGAAGAAATCACATACAATATTCTTAAAACTCGTAAACCATATCTGAAAACATAAAGTCGGTTACATTTCAAGAGGGAACAATTTCACATGGATAAGCTTAAAACCAATGCAGACGCATGGATTCATTTGATAAAATTTTTGCTCCACAGAAAATTAATGAGCAAAAAGACAATGACGGTATTTAATTGTGTCATACATAAACAACACACGTAAACTGTCACTCTGGTTGTGCTCTTCCATTAACAGTCATCGCTTATCTCGTTGCATATCTGAGGATCAACGTGAGATCGGTATCAAAATAGACAGATGAGTATAAATACAGGAAAGGACTTCTGGTCTCGTATTCCAATACATATTCCGTCGGCCCGGTGGCCGAGATCGCTAAGGCAGTAGTGTTGTAGTGATCTGGAACCGAAGGGTCGCGGATTTTATTCCCGCCTCGGGCTTGGTTGTATTTGTGTTCGTCCTTTCACCCCTTATGATCACCATATCGTTTCATTTTCATAGTTACCTTACCGTTAACAGCAATTGTGGTCGCTAATGACCTAGTTGATGCGACCTTAAATAACCAATTAAAAAAATTCATTTTCTGCTTCGAAGGCACACTTCACTCACGTATCCTCACTATACACTTCGCGACTACTTGTAATATCTTTTTACGTTGTACCCCACACTTATCTACTGTCATATTATGTCTGCAAGGAAGTGAAGGTTGCAATTATTATATTATAATCAGTCTCCACATACTGACATTGCTAAGGCTGCACCCTTTAAGATGAACTCCCCAAAAACAGATTTTTTTGGAATCCATAATTGTTGTTTTACTATCATTTTTCATGTGTGCACGAGCCATTCACGAAAAATTAAGATGCCATCCTTTCCAAAAATCTAATAAAAATTGGGACTGTTACGACTGCAAAATGTTATTCAAGGAACACACATTGAAAATGCACTATCTTTGGCAAATATTTTAAATCAGGCAACAGAAGGAGGGAGCGATCTCTGCTGGTTGCAGTACCAAGACCTTCATAGAGAATTCTTCACACAAAGGTCTGAGTTAATTCTGATTTATGTGACTTATATTTAAATGCGTTTCTTCATTTTAAAGTGTAAAGTGATTATTCTGGCTGCCTGTTTGTATTGGAAATAGTCAAGAGTTATATGATGACAGGGACGTTACGATTGATAAAATGCATCTGATACAGATGGCCACGTGCTGTTATGGATGCGTTTTAACAATTGTGTTACTATCTCTATGGACATTCATTACACTGTTAACACTATGTAACACTATGTCTCTGGCTTTAAACAATATTTACAAAAAATATCGTAAAAGGAGACAAAGTTATTGTCACTGTTTATTATTTTTGTCCTTGAAGTGTATCTTAAAATGAGTAGTCACACTGTCGGAAGCAATTTTTATTGTCTGTTTGGCAGAATAACAGAATTTCACATATTTCACCAAAATAATTTCAGACCCATATGTGACAATATTCTCTACGATAGCCTCATATAATCTTCTTTTAACATTTTTGCTCAGAGTTTGATTTCGTATTAAAGTATGCAATTGTCTTATAGCTCTTTGATATTCTACTCTGAATATCTTGTGTATTACCCCCATTTGCTACTATTTGAGTACCTAGATAGGTAACACTCTGGCAGGATTTCAATTCTGGTCCGCTGGTTATATGTAGTCTTGGCTTCCATTTCCACAACCAGATACTCTGTTCCATTAAAATTTATTTTCAGCAAACAGTTTAAGTACTCTTCGTGAAGTTTTCGCAACATATACAAAACATCATCTTCCTCCTCAGCAAAGATTATTTGGTCGTCTGCATAATTATGATAATAGAGCATGGAATCGTCAATTTTTACACCCAGATTGCAACATTTTCTCCTCCAGTTTTTTAAAGCTTCGTTTAAATATAATTTAAAGGGATTAGAATCTATGCAACACCCTTGCCGTAAGCTTTTACTTATATAAAATGATACAGAAAGGTTTCTTCCAATTTTGATTTGACTTACATGACTGCTGTATAAGTTTTTAACAGCTGTCAATATATACATATTAACATCTTGTTTCTGCATTGCCCCTTAGAGTTTATTTAAGGGAGATGAGTCGTAGGATTTTCTTAAATTAATGAATAACAGGTGGGTTTCTAAATTAGGGGTAAGTTGTTTGTTGGTCACTAGTCTGATATTAAAAATATCAGTACATGAGCGTCCAGCTCTAAAGCCGCTCTTCTCTTCCACATCTAAAATCTCCCTTTCAAGTTGAAAGTTTAGTATTTTTTCACACAGTCACCCAATATTACACAGCACAGTTATGCCTTTATATTTACCACATTGTTTTCTGTCACAGTTTTTGTATGTTAGAAATGTAACCTTTTCTAAAGTCTTCTGGCAGCGTCTCCCCTTCATACATCTAGTCCACAGTTGGCAGAAAAGTTCGTGAAGTATTCTAGGACCATTTTTTAACAGTGTACATGGGTACACTGCACCTGGGCCTAGAGACTTTCCATTTTTAAATGTTTTAAGGGCCTTTCCAATCTTAATTACTGTTATGTCTTCCATATCATTATCTCTATCTCCCATATTAATATAGTACACATTGATGATTTTTTTCTATCTTCTTTCATCAACCCTTGATGATATTCCTTCCATTTTTGTAGGCTTATAAGTTGTAAGGCTGAACACTGTTTCTCTTTCTTTCTTAGATTTTCCAAGTATCCTCATAAGTTTCCAAGGCTCTCTTGCTTTGGTACTATCAAAGCTTTGGTCAATTTCTTCACATTTATTTTCCGAAACAGCATTCTCAGCATTTATAATTTCTTTTTTTGATTCCCTATTTATTTGACTATACATCTTTTCATAAATTTTCATTTTCTTTCTTTCTTACTTTCTTTTCTAAAGAAGTATTCCACTACATATAACTTATTTTCCCTTCATCACTTTCTGTTTCTCCAAGGCTCTCATAAGCAGCTTGATGGATAGAGCTTACTATTCAATTGTAGAGAGATTGGGTACTTGTGTAATCTATATTTGATAGCATTCCACCAAGTATGAGTTTATATAGAAAATTTATTGATGGGACAGTTAGAAAATGAAGTTTATATTCCGAGATTTGTCTGTTGAAAGGTGTGTCTGGAACATCATTTTGTTGGGATTTATTTAGAAATGGAAGATACAATTTTGACCTCAGCAAAAAGTGATCCGAGTTGCCTTTAGCACCTGTATATGATGGCACCCCCTCTGATGTATTCCATCATGACTTCGTTGTTGTGTTTGGCAAATACGTAATCTAGCATTCCTCTAATCCATGTAAAGTTGTGAATAATCTTATGTTCAAAAAAACCATTTCAGATTTTTAAGCCATATTGCATACACACTACTATCAGCTTTTTATCTTCGTCAGTCCAAGTTTCCTCGCCGTACCTTCCGACCTCATCATTTTGGACTTGCCTTCCTACTCTACCATTAAAAGCTGCAAGTATAAATACATTTTCTAAAAGCGATTCCATCTCAAATACTCGTCAATTAATTAAAAAATACAATCTTCTCTGATCCAGGAGCATCGTCATTTGCCGCATCTATGCCTACAAAAACAGCTATATTCATTTTATTTCAACATCGAATGTTAAATTATATGCATTGACACATGTCCAGCTCTTAATTCTATTTTTTGGTTTGGCGATGGAGACCCCTCTCTTTGCTGTACTTTTTTTTTAATTGGTTTATTTAAGGTCGCTTCAACATCTAAGGTCATTAGCGACCACTATTGCTGTTAACGGTATGGTAACTATGTGGATGAAACGATATGGTGATTGATGAGAAGGGGTGAAAGGACGAACACAAATACAATCATGCCCGGGCGGGACTCGAACCCGCGACCCTTCGGTCCGAGATCACTACGACACTACTGCCTTAGCGATCTCGGCTACCGGGCCGGCTTTGCTCTACTTTCTTTGTTCACCCCACTAAATATATTAATGTAGTCTTTAACTTTCTCTTCCCTTCACCCTTTTTTCGTTTCTGACAAGACAGCGATTTCCACATCCCATTAGTTGGTTTCTCAAGGACTTCTACACTTTTAGTTTAAGACCACATACATTCCATGTTCCTATATTCATAAACCGTTTCCGTTTTCATTGTCGTTTCCTGGAAATTTCAGTTTTATTTTTTCTGGAACATTAGCAATTTAGCATTTTTTGACAGGGGCAGGGGTGCTCGCCCTAAGCAACCTGTAGGACCAGAGATTTCTTCTTCGTGGTGGCCTCTCCCTAGATGGGCTGGCTTCCCTCCCGCATACAGAGACCTGCCCATCCTTGCCCCAAGGGAAGAAAGGAATAAATAAAGAGCAAGAGGGAAAGGTAAAGGAATGGAAATATGCCTGAATGGCCTCATAGGCCGTTGAAGGATACCTTCGTCTGATTCCTTCACCAGAGCCAATCCGGCTAGGGAGACTCTACCTGTAGCTATGCTACCGCCGGCATAGCCCCCGATTTTTTAATAGCACGCAAGCCTCCCCGCCCACATGGACAGTGCAACTACAAATTATATTATTATCTGTAATAGTTTATGATTTACTATGTTTTACTTGCATGAATGTGCAGAAAATTCTCAATTCGGCAAAATGCATCTGAAATTCATTCACAAAGAGCTTGATGGTTGACACTCGCTTTGAAAATAACATTTTCTCAAAATCTAAGAAATGTAGCAAGAAACAGTTCGAAGCATTTTAAAGATAATAAAACAGAGCATATGACCCAATAAAAATTGAAAAACAGAAAATTTCAGGATTGATCATCGTTCTCAGGTAGACTGCTACCTTAATATCGCTCATATTTAAATTGAAATTGCTGGAAAACTATTAAGATTTTCAAAAAATGTACATAATAACGAAACAACTAATTATTGAGAACAAATTTATTTCAGAAAAAATATTCAATATTTTATTTCCAAAATTTCAGACTTAACTGTGAAAATCAGATCTACGTTATTTTTATAAGTATATTTCTCTCTATTCTTACAAAAGAAATAAAGCAAATAAAATTGTAGTCATGTCAAAATGTTGAAAATCTTCCAGGGCTTTCATGTAAATTACTCCAAAAATGAATAAAAATGTATGCATCACAGAATTTCGGTTAGAGCAAAATGGAGTACGGAATATTCCTTTCCAAAATATCCTTCGAGTACTTGGGCAGTCATCGACGGGCGAACGTTCTGAAGAAAAAACACACTTGTTGTGTATCAAGGAACCCACAATTAGTAAAATTTGACTACATAACATGTTAAAAGAAGTAATTTACTACATATTAGAACAGAATTTATAACCTTTTTCTGTATTAAAGCCCCTGCAATACGACTTTTTTCTGTCGAAAAATCGCCGTTTTTTGCCACATATCTTTCTCGATACTACTTACTTGTAAATTATTCCTGATATACTTATGTATGCGAGACAGTAAATACTGCCTATATTTCACTCACTATTATGCCAAAATATTCAAGTTTGGAAAACTTTTACATGACCATATTTCAAAATCCATAGTTTCAAAACAGATTTTACTCAGAAAAATACACGTCGAAAAAAACCTACACGATTTTCAAAAAATCGGGGGGGGGGGGTTGACGAAAATCAAACCTGCACCATTCTCTTCAACGTCGTCTATACTATCTGGGCACAAAGTTTACTCAAGAAATTTGGGGCCATATTTGAGAAAATTTTGAAAGTGTTATTGAAGCTTCATGTAAAGTACCTCCACGCAAATTATCTGTTTCACATTCAGTGGGTCTTATTTAAATTGAATGGGGAAAATCAGTTTTGGAGAAAATTGATTGAATAGTTTATGTGCTAGCGTGACCACAGACGAACAGACAGGCGGAGGGACGAACGAACAGACGGACAAACAGACGTTTGGCCTTCAATAGATTTTTCGGCAGAAAGGGCACACAAAACTTGTATTCTGACAAAACAACGTTTTAGAGGACGTTATTTTACATAAATGAGAAGAAGATATATTCACATTTTTTTCATGAGGACCTGACAATAAGAGTTTTGCTGTCGAAAATTTGCCATTTTACGGCGTACAATTACGAAGAAAGAAAGAGAAAAGTTCAAATAAGTTTTATGTTAAAAATTACGAAACTGTGGAATGAACATATTATAAATATAAGAATTGTCGATACTGCTCGACTCTGATAAGTAATAAATTGTTGGATCCAGATATGATTCTAGAAATTGCAGTTACATTTTTTTATATCTGATTGAAAAAGTAGAAAATTGTAATGAAGTGCAGATTTTTAATTTTGCCCTTTACAAGCGGATGTTCAAGAGCAAGATCCCTCTTACATGGAATGTAGTGGGGTCCCGCACATGCGTATTCTGTGAACGAATACTTATCTATCACCTTATCGAATCGGGTGACGCTCCTTGCCCGCTGCCAACGCTGCCAATAAAAGTCGACTCATCCGGCCAGGTCCTTCAGAAGACGGTTTGACTACGGAAGCTGTGGAAGAAGTTGAAGCGCAAGTTTGCGTCCTCTTTCATCCATCGATCTCCTTTTGGTAAGTCTATGCTGATTAACGGCAGCCAACCTACATCGTCTCAATTACTTGGATGTACATTGTGTTAGATTATTCCTCTTCAGTTTTTTACTCTAATTTCCTCTAACACTGTGAAGTCAGAACCCAAGTTTAGTGGGTTCACAAAACAAGGTATGCTTAAAAAATAATGGTACAAGTCACATTTTCGTTGAACTCTCAGAATTTTATAAAATTGCCAATTTAGAAAAAATGGAAGAAAGTATGTGCTGGTTAGCACTAATAATTTTTGTACAATCACCTCGTTAGAAAATATTATACAAAATTTTAGATTTAAAGGATATAGAGAATCTCTCACAATCTCTATTGGTTCTCTATCAGCACATACGTCCTCGCACTTTTGTAACGTTTAGAATTTTTAAAAAATCGTATATATCGTCAAACATAAAAACCAGACTTGTGCTGTTCTTTTATGCATTCTATGTTATTTAGCTCGTGGAAAAAATGAAATAATGTATTTGGCGTGGTTTATGAGAAAATGTTTTTTAACTATTAAGTTTTTTAAACTTTATTTTTGGATTAATTTCAAGCAGAAATTAGGTGATCCGTTTTTCATAATATTGTACGTGGCCACATTTAATGAGGTGAAATTTTTAGGACATATTTTATTTAAGACAATAATATCTAACTTCAAATTTTTGTGATGTTACCTTTCAGAAGTTTTCAAAAAGTCAGAGAATGCGTCAAGAAATAGAATTAGCAACTGTTATTTTAATGTCCCTTTGACATACGAGGAGAAAAATTAAAGACAAATTGGAGCTGATTTTGAGAAAATAATTGTTTGAAAAATGTCTAATTACCTGAAAACTACAAATATTATGGAACACTTCTACACAATCTTATTTCAAACTGTCTTTAAAGAAACAATTTCATTACGGAAAAAATCTCTATGATGAATACAGTAGTGCTAGAAAGACGTTGAAAAAATTTCAACTTTTGTAATTTTCAACCAGAACCTGTGTATTTCTCTTAAGAGTTTTTGACGCTATTTGGAAACAAAATTTAATTCAGTATTTTAAAGCTTTTTTTGAGAAAATTTTGAAAGTGTAATTGGGGCTTTATGCAAAGTACTAAAGAAATAAGATATATGTTTCAAATTCGCAGGGTTCGGCGTTGCTTTAAATCCATTCATGAATACAGATTTTGGAGAGAAGTGGCTCAACGGTTTAGGTTCCAGCATTAGCCACACTCAGACGGTCGGACGTTTTGCAGTCAATCGTTTTTCTGTATCATTGATACACAAAACGTGAATTCGGACTACATACGTTAGAAGAAGTAATTTACTTCGTGTACAGAAACAAAAGTTATTTACGTTTTCCTCACTAGAAGCCGCAAAATGATTTTTCATATGGAAAAATTTTTGTTTTCCGGAACACGATTGCAATACTTTCTCTTCTTACTAAATAAGATGAGAAAGTAAAATAATCTGTTATACTATACATTCAAATTATTTTTAATTTATTAAATAACATAACTATCACAAGTCATGAGTGCATGAGAACTGAATATCTCCAAATTATCTGGGGTCTTGGGTGCTGTTTGATTTTCGCGTATTTTTTCGATCTAACTATCAAACACGTTTATGACGTTACACAATATAGTAACTGAGACCTATAAAGTCAAAACTAATTCTTCATCATAAGATTCTTAGATCACAATAATTTACAGAAAGTTTTTTGTTTAATATTTGTTAATATTTTCGCTTTTTCGTTACCCTATACTACTTTTATGATCAAATAAACCAATTATTCTGAGTTCAATGCACAATGATATAATAGAATTTTCTTTGAAAGTGCTATTTTCATTGGAGAAGTGAAAACCAAGGAAGACAAAAATTAGGAAGTGTATTTATTTCTATAAATTTCAAATACAAAATTTATAACACTTCGACGTTCTTATTTTGAGATACAATTTTTTTCTGTATTGTTAACAGGTGTCAAGAAGAAACATGAATATACTCGCAGTTTTGGTTTCTTGCGTTCTTTTGAGCCAAGCATTTTCGATGCCGGATCGCATATGGTGTACTTCCATTCGCCCTGAGAATGAAATAAATTATGACTTACGTTGCACAAGACAAGGAGAATCTCGATCTAATAGATACCTCTGTCCTGACGTTGCGGTAAGGGGAAAGAGGTCCATCTTGCTCCCAAAACTCCTGGTGCCAGGTCTTTCTGAAGACGTGACTGAGCGAACAGCAGCCGTCTACCGGGCGGCGGCCTTTGGAGCTTAACTGATCTTTGCGTCAAACTGGAAATCTCTATGATATATGTGTGTACTGTTGACTTTTCTTTTAAACATTTAACATGTTGACTTCACAGCAGAAGAGTTTATTTATAATATTTTTTTACGCACTATTTCATTTAAAATGTGATAAATTTCCACAGTGATAAAAAATTCTAGAATATTAAAAGATAATTGATCAAAAATAATTTTGTTTTCGATATCTTTTAAAACTTTTACTTGTAGTTGGCTCAATGGAGGATTTAATTTAAAATTTAAATATTACAAAACAATTTGTCCATAATTTGAACTAATTGTACCGAACGATTATTTGAATCACTAAAACATGAGATTTGAATAAAAACTAATTTTGAGCTGAAATTTTGAATTTTATATTGATGTAATTAGAATCATATCTCATGAAATGAGTTGCTATCATGTGAATCAATTCAATTTTCAATCTTATGTCAAATAATGTGCTATATTTTGTGGAATAAGACTGATGATTCTGTTTATATTTTTGCTTAAAGAATGTATACATATTTACTTATTTATTAATTTATTTATTTATTTATTTATTTTCCTATTTATTTGGTCATTATTTATAAAGTTATTGAAGTATTCGTATGTTTTAAATATTGAATGTTCGTATTTAAATTTTTTTTATGAATTTTTTTTTTTTTTTATATGCTCAAGATCAAAATCATCATTATTTCACTAAAACATCTAAAGGAAAATTGCCCTCATTCTTGACTGAAGTATTATGATTTTTCGTCAAATATTTTTTACAGAGAAAATCAACAATATCTTAATTCAAATTATACTGTTAATGCCAGAGTATTCAACTCTAGTTAAAAAATAAAAAAAATCATTATGAAATTTTAAATGAAGTGAGAAATTTTTTTTATTATATTACGGTAACATTTTTTGTTTTAAACAATAACGTTTTAAATAATTATTAAAATACATTAAACACGGGTCATTAATTATAGAAGTAGAAGTTTGCAGTCAAAAACCTTACAATTTGTTGCACGTTTCGTGAATTAACCTCTTCATATCTACAGGTTTCATAGACATTTGGAAAGATTCAAAAATTCATTTACCACCGGAGCGTTTCCAATATGATGGAAATTCCACGTTGTACAAAGAGATCAGCCAAGGTTTCTCGAGAAGGTGATGTCGATTGAGTTATGGTATTTGCGGGTACGATACTAACTTAAATATTTAGAAAGAGGATACACCAAGACCAAGACCATACTTTAAATAAGATTCATATCTCTAACATCCTTCATTTACACCCATAATATTTACAATGTGAATAGATAAAAATATAAGGAAGAAAGGAAGGATGCGTACAACGAAAAAAAAAAACATCCAGGGAAAATCAAACAAAGTCCATTGACGAAGGACGTATACGCTGCAAACAAGACAGAAAGGTCACATATCACGTGATCAAAGCATATTTAAAAGCGTTAATTCCAGGGCAAATCGATCAGTATGTTTTGCGATATTTGCCCGTGCAGTCTTGTCCGGTTCTACTGCCCCAGCTGCACCGCCAGAAGCCAGTGTTGGATACCAGAAAACTGTACATCCTACGTACAAAGTGAACTTACTTAAGAAAGTACGAGGTAAGTCATGTCAACTCCCTGAGAATGGATAGGACAAACGAACAATTCGGACACCTTCCACGCAATTGTGTCGCTAAATCTCAACCGCTCATTTCCCCTAGTATCTCGCCATATGCATTGTCACTTTCTACTTTTTTGACAACGGGGGAATTTCCGAACGAGGAAGAGAGCCTAGATATATGTAATAGCCTAGTATATGTAATGTTTGGCGCAAAAGTATGTCCAGCTCTCCTTCACAATGAATCAAAACATTCAAATATTAATAACTCACGAAACGACCATGGTCTGCTTTTTAGAAACGATCTATCGAGTCATTTAGTTCCTCACAATATGCCCCACAATTTCAGAGCCATACAATCTGTTGTTTCATCAGAAGCAAGTAAAGGGCACATCCATCTTTGACATCAATGTCAGCAATAATCCACAAACGTTGAGAGATTGCTTCAGGATAAGGGCTTCGCAAATAAATATATCGGCTCTTCTTAACACCGTCTCTGTCACTTTCTTTTCGCACCTGCTTATCCCTTTGCGTGTAAACTTACCAATTTTAAGAGAGAAACGTATATACATCTCAAAATAGAGGTTCACACATTTTTCTAATTTCGTAACGGTTTTAAAATATTTTAGAGGTTCATCAAATGGTCTTTTATAAACAATGTGATTTGTTGTAATGTTCTTGGTATTAAATTTCAAAAAAAGGCCTTTCAATGTCGTGCAAATGATATGTGATTGCCATGCCAAATCCGAGTTCTTTGAGAAATGCATATAATTTTCTTTACTTTACTTTCTGGTCCTTACATTGCAAGGAGAGAAAATATTTTAACTGTGCATCGAAAATTCGCAAATTTTTGTCCTGTCCCACTGCCTGCCTGTCCGTCTGCCTCCCTGCCTGTCTGTCTGCCTGCCTGTGCGTCCGTCCGTCTGCCTGCCAGCCTGTCCGTCCGACTGCCTGTCCCACTGCCTGCCTGTCCGTCTGCCTGCCTGCCTGTCCGTCTGCCTGCCTGTCCGTCCGTCCGTCCGTCTGCCTGCCAGCCTGTCCGTCCGTCTGTCTGTCCCACTGCCTGCCTGTCCGTCTGCCTGCCTGTCCGTCCGTCCGTCTGCCTGCCGGCCTGTCCGTCCGTCTGCCTGTCCCACTGCCTGCCTGTCCGTCTGCCTGCCAGCCTGTCCGTCTGCCAGCCTGTCCGTCTGCCTGCCTGTCCGTCTACCTGCCTGTCCGTCCGCCCGTCTGCCTGCCAGCCTGTCCGTCCGTCTGTCTGTCCCACTGCCTGCCTGTCCGTCTGCCTGCCAGCCTGTCCGTCCGTCTGCCTGTCCCACTGCCTGCCTGTCCGTCTGCCTGCCTGTCCATCCGTCCGTCGGCCTGACAACCTGTCCGTCCGTCTGCCTGCCTGTCCCCCTGCTGCCTGTCCGTCTGTCTGCCTGTCCGCTGCCTGCCTGTCCGTCTGCCTGCCTGTCCGTCCGTCCGTCTGCCTGCCTGTCCGTCGTCCGTCTGCCTGCCAGCCTGTCCGTCCGTCTGCCTGTCCGCCTGCCTGCCTGTCCGTCTCGCCTGCCTGTCCGTCTGCCTGCCTGTCCGTCCGCCCGTCTGCCTGCCAGCCTGTCCGTCCGTCTGTCTGCCTCACTGCCTGCCTGTCCGTCTGCCTGCCTGCCTGTCCGTCCGTCCGCCTGTCCGTCCGTCCGTCTGCCTGCCGCCTGTCCGTCCGTCTGCCTGTCCGCCTGTCTGCCTGTCCGTCTGCCTGCCTTCCTGTCCGTCTGTCTGCCTGTCCGTCCGTCCGTCTGCCTGCCTGCCTGCCTGCCTGCCTGCCTGCCTGCCTGTCCGTCCGTCCGTCCGTCTGCCTGCCAGCCTGTCCGTCCGTCTGCCTGTCCAACTGCCTGCCTGTCCAACTGCCTGCCTGTCCGTCTGCCTGCCTGTTCGTCCGTTCGTCCGTCTGCCTGCCTGTCCGTCCGCCTGTCCGTCTGCCTGTTCGTCTGCCTGTCCATCTGCCTGTCCACCCGTCCACTTGTCTGTTTGTCTCTCTCTGTCCATATGCGGCCAGAGCTATCGCTTAAACGTTCATCTGGTTTTGCTCCGTTTCGGTGGTTAAGCTAGTTAAGGATGCTAAAAAGAATTGTGAAGGTGTAACGATTGTTGAAATTCCTGAAAGTTACAACAGTTCATTTTTATGCGTGTTTCTATAACAAAACGTTGACGATACAGGTTTTGTCTTGGACAATTTTTCGGTGTTATGAATCCCTGAAAAGCGGTTTCTGTCAGGCAATGTGTAGAACATGTAATGTACTTCATCTTTGAACATGGATGATTTTTTTCTGTGGCAATGTCTAAAAAGGAGATTGTAAAAAATTCATCGAAAATTTCTGCTGCATCATTGAAATTATTTTTCTATGTTACCAAAGTAGTGTACTAGAAAATAATAATGAAATGATAAATAATCGAAAATTGTTGTGAATATTTCAGTCTTTTTAATATCAATAAAATCATTTTGGATAAACTTGGTCATGAATTTGGGCAAACCATTTAAACAATTTTAAAAAATATTGAATTATTAACACCTTTTAATTATACAATTACTTCTTGTTTCGCAAAAACTATTAGACTTAATCCGCTACAGAAATTAGCGTTTATTTTCATTGAAGGAAATTTAAATGTATAATAGTACCGGCACGATATTAGTCCTTTAATATCATTATTTAAATCTTAATTTAAGTCATTATTTAAGTATTAATATCATTATTTAAGAATATTATGGATTACAAAATATATAATCAGACAACCTAAACCAGTTTTCAACAAAC
The DNA here is from genome assembly GCA_964035755.1 of Teleogryllus oceanicus. Lineage (NCBI taxonomy): Eukaryota > Metazoa > Arthropoda > Insecta > Orthoptera > Gryllidae > Teleogryllus > Teleogryllus oceanicus. The sequence continues at coordinate 26,704,675 of CAXIVR010000014.1, read as the reverse complement.
CTATCTTTCGTAAAGTCGTGTGATAAAATAAGCAAGCATGGCAAACTGGATATTGCATGCAGGAAACCGGACTGCGAAACATAGATAATTTATCGTGCGGATTGCAGTTATTACTGGTTCTTACTTCTCATACAAGGAACTTTCTCTGATAATAATTATCATAAATAAACTTTCCTCTTTTAGTCTTCTTAGGGAGTCTCCTTATACAAAAAGGTGCTTTCATCTAGGGACTTATTGCTTTTTATTCTCATGCTCATGTCTAAAGAGAGTATTGCAATGCTGCAGAAAAAGTGCCAACTTTTCCGCAGTAAGACAGGTTTCATAAATTCTTGATACAAAGAAGATAATTTTGCAGCGACCAAATTCTGAATGTTCTGATATTCCAGGTGTTGTACGATTTATATTCACTCTAAAATTGCATTATTTTTGCATAACCTTTAAAATATTGAAAAGTAAACCTTGTATATAGATTACATTTGGAAAGAACTATCGATAAAAACTGATTATATACAGAAATATTCTGAGACCTTTTATGGCACTGGGAAATTTAATATTAAGTATGGATTCAGTCTAAATGGGCAATATATACAGAATTGTCATCTGTCCTCCTTTTGGAGGACATGCCCACCTCTTTTAACATTGTCCTCCCTTCTTTTTTAAAATTACGTGGAATGTCCTCCTTTTGGTACTATCGAATTGAAAATAATACTGGAATAATTTTAAAGTAATTATATTAATTAAGTTTAAATTGTGTTTTGAATGTTTAAATTTTTACTCAAATAATTGGTCTTTATGATAGATCATTAGGCTTATTGTGATATAAAACTTGTTTATGTTTATTGTTTGGTGGATAACGAAGGTGAGTGCAGGGGTGAAGTTATCCAATTGGGAGGTTTCATTTTTAATGACGCAAAGTCTAATGTGATTTTTAAAGGGTATTAATTGTTTGAATTTTTTTGAGTATATTGTGCATAGATCGTGGAGGTATAAATATGTAAAATGCCCTCCTTTTCATCAATGTCCTCCTTTTCATCAATCTCCTGCTTTCTTTGGTAAAATGTTCTCAGCTGGGAATAAAATTTCTGGTAACTCTGATATTCATTTTCTTTTAATTGATGTGAATGTGTTGTTCACATGAAGATGAAAAATATCAAAATATTGTTATTATAAGCAGTAATAAAAGTTTCAGTTCTGCAGTATGTGGCCAATGTTCTTTGGAAAGCCTTTGGTCGTCCACATTTCTTAATCCGGTTTCAACAAATGGAAATTTGTGTAATCCAAAAGCTACTCATTTGCAGATTAGGATTCGCAGAACAAAAAAAAGGACTAAGCTTTAGTAAATCTATATTAACAAAACATATATTTCAACAAATGTGAGCATTACAATCTCGAATATTTTTATTGGGTACTTGTCTGACATAGTTTGGGCGGTTAAATCTCTGGAGTTTCCAAATGGTCCCAATGGTGTTGGTCATTTATTAATGTGCAGCGACGTATTCTTTGAGCTACTCGAGTTGAAAGCAATAGATTCTTGACAACACCAAGGGTTTTACTGTGTAGTGTAAACTTTACTAGAAGATCGTTAAAAGCTGTATTTTCAAAGAGTAAATCGATGTCACTTGGTTAATGTGATGAATTTCCAGTGAAAGTAACGCTCATGTTTGTAATTTAATAAAACAAATCAGTGGCACAAACTGGCTTGAGATAGTAGCTAGCTAGAAAGTCGGAACTGATAATCGGTAACTGAACGTAAATAACCAGAAAATACCAGATGTAATTCCACCTTAAGTCAATATGTAATGATAAAGTAGAAATAACAGTTCCACTTATGGGTCAATCGAAGACGGTATCAATTTAATTTGGATGCAAACAGGAAACTAGAAAACAAGTCACGTTGTGGTCGGTAGAGATAAGGAAATATTACTAAGAACAATTATCAAAATCAAAAAGGCAATTACTACAATTGAGGCGTGCACCTGTCGCTATACACAGTAGACAAAATCATTTTCCCTAACTGCACGGTGATGTATACTTGTGAGCTCTAGAGGCCAATTCGACAAGAAGCACGCGTACTTGTTCGTTCTGCTTGAGATTGTGTGCGTTTCTGTGACATATTACTTTGTGAAAACAGGGAAGAACTCCATCGTAGACTGCGATAAAAATGTTGAGACGTTTTCATCTCTTCCACCTTTTATTTAAGTACAGACATTTTCTCTTGCAAACGTTCCGTTTGTTAAGATTTCTTAGAGCAGACACAGCATTTGATGCAATTGAGAATGATGAAATATTTCCAACACTCTGCTTCTACTCATTGGATCAGTTTGCTTCGGCAATATGAAATTGCTCAAATTTGACAGGTAAATTTTTGGGCCAAATGAAACATAGAAGATTGTAATGGATTCCTCTCTCTAATGATTGAAAATATCGAAAGAATTTTGAATGTTTTCTGTCGCCTAGATCCTCACTGCTTAATAATTGTCGCAAAAGGCGATCTTATGCCACGGACATATTGCGAAGTGGTTCACGTTCTATCACGTTATTGTCATCGCAATAAGATTTATAATATCCTCAATATCCTGTGCACAAAATGCTTTCATATTCGCTCTAACTTTGTAGTATTTACAGGAGTCGACTCTTAATAAAATGCCAGTGTATGCCAAATAATTTTAAAATAAAATACCAGTGCAATATGAGAACATGAAACTGAAACCATTCCTACGTCTTTCCTAGGATTCTTCATACGCCTTTCTTCGGATGGGAAGTGAATCCGACTGTACCATGTAAAATATCCCAAACATTTTCAGGTCCTCTGAGATAAATTTAAATCACCTCTTTCGTCTCACGATTGATACTAATTTATCCGCTAGATGGTGAAAAGAGCGTAGCGTTTGCGTTGTCAGACTGAAAACCGGGCCTGATGACTTGAGATTTGCCACGTAATATAAGGCACAAACTCCATATGAGAAAAATGTCTGGCGACAACTTTGAATTTTGTACCTTGTCATTTACTCAGCGATTGTGCGTAGTTGAATGTAGGTAACAACAATTACACATTCACAAGATATTTTAAAACTAATAAAGTTCAGGCATAAATTACTTCTAGGGATTTGTTATCTCATCCCAATACATTCTGTACGAAATACTGTGGCACGAGAAAACTAACGGACCAATATAATCTGATAAACCATTAAGGAAATAAACATTTCCCTCTAAATTGACTCTTGCCCAAACATGCAACGTGACGGAGAAAAAAAGATATATAATTGAACTGATTACGGAGGTGCGTTTGCAAAGATCTCGCAATAACGATGAAGAAAGTTAGTTTGAAGCCTTGCTCATTTAAATGCTATGTGCACGATAAAATAGATGTAAACATTAATGTACTAACACATAAATTTGCACGTATCAGTATTGCAAGTTAATGCACTAGTACTTCGTGTACATGTGTCAAACAGAATTTTAACTTAGTGTTGATAGAAGAAACCACGGAAAACTACCGATCAGAGCAGTTAGCCTCTCGAATTCTCCTCCAGACAGCGACTGAACTCAACCGAGCTGACAAGCTAGTGTTGAAAATCTTGCCACAGTCGGAACTCGAACCCAGGACTTCCCGGTCAGAGGTACTCCAGTGACATCAGTTGATGCACGGAGCCGCCTCTCACGCCAAATCCAATAGCAATAGGATAGGGCTACCATGCCTGACACTTCGCAACACCGCTCTTCAATCTTCTCTGTTGACGAATACGTCGGATACAGGCACCGGCAAATGTAGATCAGGGTATGAACTGATGTTTGTAGTGACTCTGACCGGCCTAGGTTTGAGTTCTGACGGGTTTTCGACACTAGCATTTTAGCTCAAACGAGATCCGTCGTTGACTCGAGGGGAATTAATACGGCTGGCTTCTCTGATCGGTAGTTTCCCGGGATTTCTCTGACCAATACTAGACGAATGCCGGAGCAATACCTTAGTAAACGTGCCACGGACCGCGCGCTCTTTCGTTCTCCGTGTCCTATCCCAACGCTTAAATTACACAGTCGCTTACTTACACACACTTACCTTTATATGCACTGGACTTCCACACACGCCGGAAGACCGGTGGGGAGAAGCGGTGCAACATTGGTAGGAGATACCTGGTTGTTTGTTTGTTTATTACTGATTCCGTGCGTGTCAACAGCTTAGGTCATTAGCCCCGTAAGTGTAATTCATGTTTTTTCCTCGAGAGATGGCGGTGATCTTTCCCCGTTGGATGTCGAGATCCGGCGCCGACCTACCGTCGGATAGTGGGGTTTCCCCCTAACCAGGACTCTCCCACAAGCGGGGCACCGCCCCAGCAGGGACAACCTCTAAGCTGCAGATCGGTCTCCCGGAATATGTGGTAGTGTAGTGCAGGTTAGTGTAAGTGTGTGTGTAAGGGGAGAGGGTAGGACAAGGAAGAGAGACGAAAGATCGCGCGCGGTCCATGGTCCGACTGTTAGGGTACTCCTCCGGCATTCGCCTGGTGTTAATAGGAGAAACCACGGAAAACTATCGATCAGGGCAGCCGGCCATTAGAATTCTCCTCCAGACAGCGACTGAATTCGACCTAGCTCACAAGCTAGTGCCGAAACGAGCTGTCACCGTCAGGTCTCGAACTTAGGACATTCTGGTGAGAGGCGCTACAGTGACATCAATTGCTGAACTGAGCCACCGCTCCCGATACCTGGTTGGGGAAACCCCGCCAGTCGACAGGTCGGTCGGCGCCGGTTCTCACTATCTAGTAGGGGAAGATCACCGCCTCATTCCAAGGAAAAAAATAGGCCTTAGTTTTACGGAACTAATGACTTTAGAATTTGATTCGTGTGGAAAATCTAATCAATCAATCGGCAGTAGAGCCGTGGAGACTGGTAGTGAGACACGACCAGTTCATTCGCCTGACAGGCAGATATGGTATCTCTTGTTCGCCCTGAGGGCGCTCTAAGTACACCGAGCGTCTTCACCCTTCTCAAGTGCTTCAATATGCTTATTACCTTTAAGGGGAGAGAGAGTCATTTCAGCTGTGGCTTGCGACAATTTCGAGCAAATGTTTTTTTAAATTAGCAATACCAACTGATTTTGATGCAGATGTTCCTATAAATGGATTTTTAACATGTTTCCAAAGCACATGTTGTTTCTAAAATACATTAAATTATATTTACACTAAATATTCTTTTACAAAAAATATTATTTTACACTAAATGTTATTTAACATACACTAAATATGTACACGCTACTTGCCCAAAAATCAAATATTGTTCGTGATGCATAATTATTTACAGTCGGAGAAAACTTCTCTTCCAATACCTGCAACTTTTGTCTTTCTTTGTTTTTTTTTTTACATTGTAATTTCTATATTTTTATTTATCTGTTCTGTACATTGCACAGAAATATGTTTATGTCAAGTGTTGTATTGATTTTTATAAACTACCTAAAAGATGTTGACTTTGGTTACCTTGGAGAAGAGAATGGAGTAATACCAAAAATCTAGCTGGAAAGAAAGTAAGAAACTGATTTATTTATACGAGAAAATATTTTCCTTCTTTTGCCATGATAAGTCTAATAATTCTTTTATTAAAAGATCTACTAATGAGGTTCCTACATATAAAAGTGAATTTGATAAATATACAGTAAGAATATTTATTTGATTATTGTGGCTACCTGTATTTCAGCCCCACCTTTTCATATTAAAAATTTTCAGATGTAAAAACGTCTCTCCAACTGAAGCTGAAACCAGTTATCAGAGTCGCTATTTCAAGTTTAACTCCGCCCTAAAATGGCAGAGAGAAGAAAAATCTTTCGTAGGGGGAGGTGGAGACTGAAGAGGAAATTGGACCTTAGACTGTGATAAGAGCCACCACCCCGAGCGTGCAGCGTAGGTCAAGCCGTCACTCGAGCGAAAAGGGTTGTCCAAGCTGGGAAAATGTTGAACTTAGTAGCAAGTGATATCGTCGATTTTATGTTTAGGAGAGGGTGATTTGCAGGAACTCACGTTATTTGGTAACGAATGAGAACTAAATTATATTTAATGTACGTTCTCGGTAAATATTTTGAATTTCACATCGACGTCATCAGTTACTAAGACGTTCTAAAGGTTATTCTCACTTTATGAGCAATATATATGACGATATATTCGTATATTAAGAGCTTCTAGTATCAGTCAAGTCTCAAGATAATTTCTACGCTAAATTACGGAAAAGGTATCTCTGCTCTTCTAGATTAATGACGTTTCTTTCCTACGTTATCACTATTACATGTTGTGGTTACAATGTGATAACGTGTCCTCCACTTCAATGACTGCAGTAAACTCGACGTTCTTCAAATAGATGGCGCCACTTATCGGCTGCCGAGCCGAACACCGGAAAAATGTGGAGTCACTTCAGCGTCATAATTGATAACGCCTGAATATAGGCAACCAACCTGACGAATCGTATAAAGAAAAATCTTGGAGTCTGCCGAGGAAACTTAATAATATTTTATTGAGTATAAATATTCATGTTAATTTATTTGTCAATAGAATACAAGTTCTAAGAGTAATTAAAATCTATAATTTCGCACTAGGCTGTGTCGTACTATTTTGTTGATTAGTTACTGGATTTTGTTTTGCCTTCATATATGTCAGTCTTGAGTTGTATTGACAGCATTTTATGTGAAATAAAATAAGTTGTAACTGACTTTGAAGATTTTGATCCACTCTGACATATTTTAATACTTTGACTTAGCTTCTGGTATTCAATGCACTCCACGGAACTGGGAGACAACCATTTCCAAACTATGAAAGTTGAAATTAATATGAAATTAATTTCGTAGACAAAATTTAGCTAATATGCGTACCTTAATTTCTGTGTTGTTAAAATAAAGAATTAAAGAAATTAAACACGTTTTTAACCGATAAGAATAATTATGAAGGTCTTTATTTTTTAATATTGAGAATGAATATAATTGTCACCTTAGCTATAACTTTGATGTATGCACTTACGATCGGAGAATATGTTCCGCAGACATACAGCTATCCAAATTGTGACCATGTTACTAAGTAACAATGAATTTTAATGATTAAATTAGTTCAAATAATTGATCGCCCCGACCGGATTTGTCGTATCCCGGTCGGGCCGACATATTCGATGAACTAATTTAATTATTGAGGATGAATGTAAAATAATTTTGTACGAATCGTGTTCGTATTATTTCCCAACAAAGAAACTAGAAAATGTAAGGGTCAACATTAATTTACTAATGAGAATCTGTAAAATTTTTAGTTATAACTTACGGAAAATACAACCATTCATGTATAGTTTAAGAATGTAATTTCACTTCTGAAAATTAATACTATTTGAAAATATCCAATATAATTAAGAAAACTTAATGAACATTATTTAAAAAATTTTTTTAAAAATTAAAGGTTTTAATTGTCTACCAAGATTTGCAGTGTGTTCAAGACAAGTAGAAACACAGTAATTGAAATTTAGAACGCTATGAGCCATCACCCAGATGTTTCACAAAAAGGGAGTTAATAACTTGCAACGAGTCATTGACAGAAAATTTACCTACTCATATAATAGTCTTATATTATAATACTTCATCATCATTATAATACTTTTATCATTAGATAAAAGCCACTCAAACGTCTGCAGAGCTAAAATAAATATTTTCATTACGATACCAATTGCCATTTCTTCCATTTTGACTTCAATCTAGACGTTATGTTTATGCAATATTGGCAGAGAAATAACTTCGGCGTTAAATGTCTATTGTGCTTATCCGGCTACTTTACGCTTAGAAAACACAACAAAATAAAAACTGGAGAAGAGTCCTGCTGTCTCTTGGGATCCAAAAAACCTCCAGAGTACTGGAGTTCAATTTCCGGAACTTGCCTCTTCCCATCTCATGCCGAAGTCCCCGATCTCATCGTTTCAACAAATGACTTCCGCGCCGCAACCCGTGTGAGTTCCTCGCCTGCACTTCCCGGGGGATCCGAGCTCTCAATTTCCCGGTTCCTTCTGCGCACTTCGGAGAATCGTCTTGCAAAAGTAGTAATTGGCAGCAACAATTTCTTCCACAAAAGCTGATTATTTTGAGGAAGTAGTTTCTAGAACACAGCTGAATCACGTTATTATGGTCAAACATGAGTTATAATAATTAGATAATGATTTTTAATTACTCGTATATACTAGTTGGACCTGAGTGAGAATTCCTCTCATGGTAGTTACTGTTTAACTTGTATGCAATTATATCACGTAACTTTTTCCTTTATTTGTAACTTTTGTAATTTTTGAAAATCCCAAAATATACTGAAATGGATCTATATACCAATTTTATAAATGTACCTCACATCATATGTGAAAAATAATTAATAAACAATTTGGAGCCGTTTCGAGAAAATCTTGTTTTTACATTCTCTTACACTACTTACAGACTACTTAGAAAGACAAAGTATTGTGAAGTAAAATATTTTTTTTTACAGAAAAAAATGTGTATTGGGGCGCCAACACACCGGCAAAGTAAATAAATCATGTTCTAAAACATAATAAATTACTTCCTCGAGTACTTTAGAATCCATGTTTTATGCATCCGTAATACCCAATTTTTTTAGGTAAAGCGTCTGTCCAACTGTTAACAACCGTGTCTCCTAAACAGTGAGCATAGGCAGAATCATCAATTTTCACCAAACTTGATGTTCTCTAATCGATCTGACTTGTTGCGTTACCTTCAATTTGAAACGAAATTTTAATGCGTACACATTGAAGGTATTTCACCAGCGACATCAATACAGACAATTCGAACTGAAGTGGCAGGGCAGGTAAGAGCGGTGTGGTACTTGTGAGGGATAACTGAGTTAGGGCGGTGCGGGGAGGGCGGGGTTGAGCGAGTGCAAAGGAGAGTTAGACCAGGTGGGTGGGTGGCATGTGGGGGATGAACGAGGAGGGGCGGCGTGGAGAGGACGGGGCTGGGCGATGGGAGGGTAGGGTTAGGCCCGTTGGGTGGCTGGAGGCAAGGGCGGAGGGTTTGGCATTGGCCAGTAGGGCAGGTGGGAGGGGACCAGCGCCTGTGGTGATGGATGGTGAGGGGAGGTGCGGGGAGGGCGGGGATGAGCGAGTGCAAAGGAGAGTTAGACCAGGTGGGAGGGTGGCATGTGGGGGATGAACGAGGAGGGGCGGCGTGGAGAGGACGGGGCTGGGCGATGTGAGGGTAGGGTTAGGCCCGTTGGGTGGCTGGAGGCAAGGGCGGGGGTTTGGCACTGACCAGTAGGGCAGGTGGGAGGGGACCAGCGCCTGTGGTGCGGGGAGGGCGGGGTTGAGCGAGTGCAAAGGAGAGTTAGACCAGGTGGGAGGGTGGCATGTGGGGGATGAACGAGGAGGGGCGGCGTGGAGAGGACGGGGCTGGGCGATGTGAGGGTAGGGTTAGGCCCGTTGGGTGGCTGGAGGCAAGGGCGGTGGGTTTGGCACTGACCAGTAGGGCAGGTGGGAGGGGACCAGCGTCTGTAGTGATGGATGGTGAGGGGAGGTGCGGGGAGGGCGGGGTTGAGCGAGTGCAAAGGAGAGTTAGACCAGGTGGGTGGGTGGCATGTGGGGGATGAACGAGGAGGGGCGGCGTGAAGGGACGGGGCTGGGCGGGAGGGTAGGGTTAGGCCAGTTGGGTCGCTGGAGGCAAGGGCGGTGGGTTTGGCACTGACCAGTAGGGCAGGTGGGAGGGGACCAGCGCCTGTGGTGATGGATGGTGAGAGGAGGTACGGGGTTGGGCAGGGCTGCTCCTCGTGGGCTGCTGCCGAATCCCCAGCGCCCGCATCAGGAGCATCAATCATCACTGGGGCGACAGCGAAATTTATGCAGCGGCGCAGCAAATGGAAGTGTTAATACGCCGCTTGGCTGCGCCACAGGCGGACGGGAGGCGCGCGGGAGGCGACGAGCCACCGAGAGGGCGAAGGCACCGCGAGCGAGTGGACGACTCCAACATCGCAAAGAGGACACGAGTGAATGAGTGGGTAGTGTGCAAGATGAAAGAGTCTGCTACTACGACAGGGACGTTCGGAAAACAGCACAAAAAATAGATAAATAATATAATAATACCGTTGACTAGTATAATAAAAACATATTTATTGATGATTTTAATATAAAACGAGTATTTATTTATTTCCTTATTAATTTTTATTCATTTTTCATTGGCATCTAGACGTGCGATTTATTTATTTAGTAATTTTCTTATTTATTTCCTTATTTATTTCTTTGCTTATTTACTTACTAATTTACTTATTTATTTTTTCCCTTGTTTGTTTACTTATTTACATATTTATTTATCATAAAATGTAGTGTCTTTTCTAAGAAGCTGAACGGTATTACACAAAAGTCACGATGTATCTGTGATTCGAACCCTTCGTTCTTATAAGTGCAAAGTTAGAGCTCACTATTTTAGGGTTCCCTTGGCAAGAAACATAATGAGTGAGAAACACGTATCTCCTGCTCTTAAAAAAGTGGGTAAATTTTGGCGAGAATAATAAATTCACAGAATCGATAAATTTCGCAATACTTAAGCAAAAATACTTATTGAAAAGTGCAATAAACATTTGCACAATAAAAAACTGTGTATAATTTGTATAATAAAAAACTTAAAATTAATTGAACATTGAATAATTGACTAAATGAACTAAGAGGCGTCTCTTTAAGGAAAGCACCCTGGATAGAATCTAGAGGTTCTTCTGGAAAAAACAGGAAAAAACATCTGTCAGTGCTGAAAGGTGTATTTTTTTTCATTCTTCTCTGGAGCCGCACGGTGTTGAAGTGAACGCTTTCGCAATTTCAAAATATACGCCTACACGCTGGATTCGATTAGACATCGATGTTGAACACTGGAAGTTATTGGTAACACAATTAAAATTAAACAGTCATATTAACGTACCCGACTATGCAAACAAAGAGCATTATTTTTCGCTGTGGATTTTGTACAAATTATTTCTAAATTACTTGATCGTTTATAATAGGATGAAGACCAAATACTATTTATTATCATGAGTGTGAACCAGACTAGGCGGAATTCCTCGTAATTTCCAAAGTATTTTAATTGCAAGCAAAGTATGTAGGTTTAGATTACTCAAATTGTATCAACATGTTTGGCGAATCTTTCTACATGCGCAGTTTACCTCCAATTTTACCATTATATCAATGAATATATACTATCAGAAAATTGACAATTATATCACTACCCGCGACTGAACGAGATTTCAGGTTATTTATTAGAGAGAGTATTTAAGAATGCTCGTACGTGATATATTCTTTCTGAATTTTCTCCCAATTGAAATTTGAAGATACATTCAGGGGTAAACGCGATATGCGGAGGTCCACAGAATGTAAGTGCTAGGTAGATTGAGACGTGGGAGAAAAAACAATGTATGTAAAGTTGACAAGAACAAATATGCAATTGAATAATGACGCAATAGATGTGAGGAGTGGATTATATGCGTGAGTTGTCTAGGTACACGTACCTAACATATACTCTGCGTCCTAGGCACATATACTTGCCATCCTGCTGCTACCTCCTTTACCGCCGACCTCATTTCGTTCTAATATAGGTCGCAAAGAGACAGCTGAATATCTGGCATCTGCACTTAGGACGAGACGTCCCTCGCACAGTCAAGAACATATCGAAAAGAGTGTGTCTACAGAAAAAAACTAAAATTCTTGCAAAACAAAAATCAAATATAGTCGACCCGGTGGCCGAGATTGCTACGACAGCAATGTCGTAGTGATCTCGGACCGAAGGGTCGCGGTTTCGCGTCCCGCCTCGAGCATGGTTGTATTTGTGTTCGTCCTTTTGCCCATATCATCACCATTACGTTTCATTTTAATAGTTTTCATAACGTTAACTCCAATAGGGTCACCAATGATCTAGATGTTGATGAGAACTTAAATAACCAATAAAAAATTCAAATATCGTTTTTAACTATGTGTTACCCATTTGGATTTAGGAACCGATGTCTCCCCTGACACGTAATCAAATTGCCTTCATTATGCCGCTAGTCTCACTAGTAAACTTGACATTACTGACATACGGTTCTCGCTGCCCTTGTTTTTTGAGGACGAGCAAAGTGGCACTGATTGATTGTGAGAGCCTCAACGTTTGCAATCTTGTAAATGTATTGGTGTTCCTACAACACGGAATCTCCCTGAGATGCGACAGGGATCTTCCCACCGGCTTGCAGGCTTTTTGGCCTCCAGGCGGAGGGAACGTCGTCAACACGGACAAGCTCTAAGATCCTGATTGACGTCTTGATGTGCGTGAAAGAGTGAATGTGTGAGAGGATGGATAAGGGAACTAGGATGAGGAAGGAAATAACGCGCGCGGTACCTACTGCTCTCTAATTCGCCTGATGTTCATAGGAGAGTACATGGTAATTGGCGCAGCCGGCCGAAACAATTCTTCTCGAGAGAGTGGTCCAACTCGACCCAGCTAGTAGCTAGTGTGGAATATCTTCCATTGTATGAGCTCGAACCCCAAAATCAACTATACTGAATATGCAATGATAATGAGTAGGGAACGGATTTTCATGTAAATACATATTTTTACGAGGACTAGATACCTACATTCACAAATATTTTTTAGGACTTCTGAACAAATTGAAACAATTTTTATTTTACATATTTTTACATATTTTGGTATAATTACATATTTTTACATATTATATCTATTGCTACATATTTCCTTACATTTTAATATATTTATAAGCTAAAAATGAACATTTCACTTGCGAAAACTAACTTTCATCAAGGAGGAGCGGAATGAGACGCAGAAGGAACTTCAACCACATGCTTACTTGTATTTCAAAGACATAATATAATAATAATAATAATAATAATAATAATAATAATGTCTTTATTAATGGCGAGGCTCAGGCCATAGGGCCTGCTCTTCCGCCTAACCACTGAGTTTACATTTATACAGAGTAGTAACATATAAGAGGGGAGGGAAATCTGTACATTTACGTCTGGGAGTGCAAAACTAGACCTCATACGTAACTCGACAAAAAAAATCAGATCATTGTCTCATCGCTTTTCTGGAGTCGGGGAGGGGAAGAGGGTCGTATGCTCCCTTTACCCCCTCTCTCTCTATCACAGGGTACACGGTACTATTCACTTGAGCTCCGTCTCCCCGTAAACAACATTCTATATGCTACGAAAGTATTATACATTTCGGATGAAACTAGTGAATAATTGCTTCTGTAGATGTAGAACTTTCTTTCAGCCTCTCTGAATCCATGTTAGAACTGATCGACAACGTAGTGTGCTCGGAAAACGCTTGAATAATGGAATTTTAAACATAACGAATTTTTATTTCATACATTTTATATTTTTTCCTACATATTTGGGAAAACATAAGTACATATGTATGTACATAGTTTGCTTTTTTTATTACAATAAATTCCGTTCCCTAATAATGACACTTAGCTACAGACTCCGGTACGAGCATTCTTGATTTCTTCCAATTGTCACACTATTATTTTCATCCGAACGTATCATTGCACGCCCACCCATGCGGCTATACCATTCACCGTTCAATTACTTCATTGAAGTTTAGAGACGCGTCAACTGCCATGGTTAATAGTTCTCTTTATGTAATGAATGTCTTATCTCGGAAGGCAGTGGGGTTCCTCCCTTGTTAGATGGTGAAATTTCGTGCTGCTATGCGTCGACTCGCAGAATTTCCCAACCCAGGTATCTCCCACCAGCGAGGTACCACTCCATTCGGGACACGTTCAACATTTTTGACCGGTCTCCCGGGATGTGCGCGAGTGCAGTGTATGTAAATGTAGGTGCACGTAAGTAATGAACGAGAATAGGACAAGGAAGAGGGAGGAATGATCTTGCGCGGACCGTGGCTCATTTGTTAGAACATTTCTCCTGCGTTCGTGTGGTGTTGATTGGAGAAACTATTGAAAACTACCGACCAGAGCAGTCGGCCGCTAGATTGGTTTGGTTTTTTCGTGTTTCCGGGCGCGTCAACTGCTGTGGTCATTAGTCTCGTTAGTGTAGTGCATGTTTTTTCTCGCGAGATGGCGGTGATCTTCCCCCGCTGGATGACGAGATCCGGCGCCAACCTACCGTCGGCTACTGGGGTTTCCCTCTAACAAGGACTCTCCCACCAGTGGGGCACCGCTCCAGCCGGGACAAACTCCCGACCGGTCTCCCGGAATATGTGGTATTGTAGTGCATGTTAGTGTAAGGGGTGAGGATAGGACCAGGAATAGGAAGGAAAGATCGCGCGCGATCCGTGGCCCGTTTTGTAGGGTACTGCTCCGGCATTCGCCAGGTGTTGATCGGAGAAACCACGGGAAACTACCGATCACAGCAGCCGACCGCTAGAATTCTCGTCCAGGCAGCGACTGAATTCGACCTAGCTGAAAAGGTACGGTCGAAACCGGCCGCTAGAAGTCTATTGCAGGCAGCGGCTCAACTCGACCTAGCTGCCTGGAATGTGCGGCTCATCCCTCACCGTCGAAGCCTAGGTCATGGCGGCAGCGCTGGCTCCGCGTGGGTGGGCGTTGGCCTCCTGAGGAGGGCGGTGGCCCGCGCGAGGGCCATAATGGGGCCATAACTCATTTTCATCGCGGTCATCGCGCGAGTGAGGCTGCGGCGCGCAAACGGCCGCCGCCAATGACAGGGGGATTAGTATCAATTGCGCCACCTGGGCGGCAGCCGGCCCGGCGCTCGCCGCCCCCGTCACCCACGGGCGAGGGCTGACGGGGCGCAACTGAAGGGCGGAGCGGAATCGAATATTCTAGTTTAGAAACTCCTCAAACACTCATTTTTTTTAAAACGAAATAGCGGCGGAATAATTTTTCATGAGGAAACACACAACGAGTAAGAATCAGCTCTGTAAAACCTTCGCAATATAGTTTGAAATACTAAAAATTAATTAGAAAAAAAAAACACGCCAAGCAAGTGAGTAGCGTTTTTTAAAAACTCGATAAATGAAAAAGAAATTCAATATAGCAATCATTTGACCGGTTTCATCATCACTATAATCGGTTTTTATGAAATCTCGACAAATTCTATAGTAAAATTTACATTAGGGCATTTGAATGAAATGACATTAGCAATACCGATATAAGTAAATTCCCAACTTTCGATTTACGAAAAACTAGTTTTTATATTTTTTGAGTTTTGAGAAAACAGTCTTCAATTGCGATCTAACCCCTAAAAATGACAAATGAGTAAATGGTATCATTTGTTATCAAAAAAGATAAACTAACTTTGTGCATCGTTGATATTATCATTTTTCCTCTATAAAGATAAGAATGAAGCCACAATTTTTATCTTCTCTTTTTACCCACTATTATGCAGCTATGAAGCAGTTGTCGAAACTCCTGCCACCATCGGAATTTGAAACCTGGAATCTCGCAAGGATAGACATCATTTGAAGCTCTTACCCACCTATGCAACTTCCGCCCAGTAAATAAGAGGTATTTTCGATCTACAATACAAATAAATATCTAGAAAGAATGTAAGTTTCAGCACAATGAATACAAAGATAACTCGCAAATGTAGTCCGTAGAACCTGTTGTGGGTGCGTGTGGATCGGAGTGCTTTATTAAACTGTCGCGACGCGACGCGGCGAGCAGCGCGTCGTCCAGATGGCAGCGCCGAGCGGACAAACGTAGCTCTGGCATGTGCGGCATCTGGTTATTAATTCGGCGTGCGGCGCGCCTGCAGCGGACCTGCAGTGACCCTGCCCTGCGCCACGCCCGCAGCGCCGCCGCACGCAGCGGAGAAGGCGGTGGTTGGTGGGTGAGTCAGCTGCTCAGGTCATTCGTCCCGTAAGTGTAGCGCATGTTCTTTTCCTTGGCAGATGGCGGTGATCTTTCCCCGCTGGATGGTGAGATCCGGCGCCAACCCACCGTCGTCAACTACTGTGGTTTTCCCCAAACAGGTTCTTCCACCAGTGGGGCACCGCCCCAGCCGGGACAAGCTCTAAGCTCCCGACCGGTCTCCCGGAATATGGGTAGTGATGCATGTTAGTGTAAGTAAGGGGCGGGAAGGACAAGGAAGAGGAAGGAAAGATCGCGCGCTGTTCGTGGCCCGTTTGGTAGGGTACTGCTCCGGCATTCGCCTGGTGTTGATCGGGGAAACCATGGAAAACTACCGTTCAGAGCAGCTGGCCGCTAGAATTCTCCTCCAGACAGCCACTGAATTCGACCTAGCTGAAAAGCTAGTGTCGAAAACCTTGCCACCGTGGGGAGAGTAACCAAGGACCTCTCAGTTTGAGGCCCCGCAGTGACATCAGTTGATGCCCTGAGCCATCGCTCTCGGTATATCTGGTTGGAGAAAACCCAGCAATCCGACATCCATGTTAGAGCTGAATCTCGCTATTCAGCTGATGAAAGTCACCGCCTCATCCAGCGATAAAAATCATTCACTACAATTATCGAACCAATTACCTTAACAATTGACGCACTTTGAAACATCAATCGAAGTTGATGACTTTTATAAAGTAGATGGTGGGACCATGCCCTACTTCAAGTAATTTCAAGACCAGAAGTAACAGTTGTAATTCACTCTTAGGTTATGATGGCAAGTACATTTCTTGCAAAACTATTAATTATTTCTTAATTACTTAAATTATGTCATCCTTTCATAATGTTAACAACATCTCATCAAGATTCCCACAAATTATTTTTAGTACATTTTTGTCACTCAGTATATATGAGACTGATTGCCTAGTAAATTAGACTCTTGCCTTACAAATCAACATTAATTAAATATTCAATGCAAATCATTAGGAAGCAGATTGCTATGATTTGGCGTATTTTTTTGTCCGTTTCTTCAGTATACTGCGAGCCACAGTACCGTCCGGTACAAGCCGTAAGGCCAGCACCCGACCTGAGACGTCTTGGGGGGGGTGGCGAACACAATTCACCAGATGGTCGACTAGCTCAGTATAGACGTCCAGTGTGGACACAATAAATAAAAAAATAGGGGCAGGGTCGTGAAGATCGTTTATGGATTGATGCAAAATTACAAATAACTCGGGTGAGAATCACTTTTCACTAAATTCAGAATATATTCTAAAAATATTTGCTGCTATGACAAATACATACAATGGCACACAGAAAAAAAATCAAATACAGAATACTCTTGACTGAAAAAAAACACACTAATAACACAATACACAATTTCCTACTTTCATCTACAACCCAATTGTTTAACAAACACACTTTCAGAAATCTGAAAGAATCGTTAAAATATTACTTTACAAAAATGTGAAAGAAACACACATTGAAAATCAAAATTAATACTTTTCACTTAACATTACTTTTACAACAAAAAGGAAACTCTTTCTCTCTCTAAAATCCAGAGAATGACTATTATTATAATTATACTCTTACACAAACTCTTAATCACTATATTACAATATTAGATCTTGAAATCCTTTTGAAAGAAAAGATTGATTCTGTTCTCACGTATTAGAAGTCGGAAACAAATGTACTTTTACTTTTCTTATCTTTTAAGCATGGTAAATCTGTTACCTCCCTTTCTTTCTACGTGACAGATACAGAATGAGCTTTCTGATTAAACTGAATCACTCCTATCCCTACAAAACAGTTTATTTGGAACGACCTTACTTTGTTCTCGGTCGCGTAGAAGTCCGCTGCGCTTCCTTCTCCCCCTTTTCACCGAGCTGCTTGGCCTTAAGCGTCGTGGCCTCGTTGAGAACGCAGTTGCCCCCCAGAAATCGCCTTCTTCTTCTCGTTAAAGTTTTATATTCTTGAATACTCTCATATGAATTTTACTTTATTTTCAATTCGGTTAATGACCAACTGGATATTCAGAGTGAAAATGAATCCAGAGATCACCCTTTTATACGAGCACCAACTTCAAGAGGGGTATTTAAATATAAGAAAAGCATGTGAGAAAAAAAACTGGAAAGAGAAATGAATCAAGCTATTAATTACTGCCATCTATTCAAAACTCATTTCCTAATTTTTCCCATTATAAATTCATAACGTTTCTTATCTTTCTTCTAAGATTATGTTTAAATCAATTTATAATAGAATAATTACCTTCGGGTCTTCTAGAAGAGTTTTCCTCGAAAAAGTTGCAAATCTGAAATCCGCTGCAATGTCACTTCTGGGTCCCGTTTTCCATACGTCCGCCCAGTTCAGCTGCTACCTTCAGAAAGAACTTTCTTTCACCCGACCTCCGGTCTCGCCCTTGGTCTATGGTGGCGGTCTCTCTTGTTCTAAATTCAAATTAGCATTCCAAATATCCACCCGCGTTGGCGCGTTCAAAATATTCCTTTCCCTCGTTTCTTAGGGCGGTATGTGACACTTTTTCGAATCTAAGAAAACGGACGGTCACAAAACCCCCTTCTTTCGGAAAAAGATTTTATGGGATTTGATTCCATATGCCGTAAAATCTTTTCACTAAAATTTATGCTCTTCTATTTTTCTTCATTCTAGAACGTCAGCAATCTTTTCTTTTCCCCTCTTGTACTTTACTCCTTTTCTTCTTCCTCATCTTCCTTATTCTTTTCCTCCTTCTTTCCCCTCTTGTTTTTCTTTTTCATGATTCTTGTCGTTACTTTATCTGTTTGTTTGTTTCATCATTTTGCCACTTATTTCATTCTTTAAATGGTCAAACTGAAATTGTTTTTTCGATTGTATTCCCACTTTCATCTTTCAACACGGCTACATTGGGATGTTGAAATTGACTAATTTGAGTCCTCAAACAATCTGAAAAATTTATGATACTGTTTGCTAAATCCGAATTTTTTGGGAACCCTCAATAATACTTTCTGCCCTTCTTCAATTCATAAGGTTTTTCCTGGAGCTTGTAATTTTCTTTGGTCTGCCGCTTTCCTTAACTTTCAAGTATCTCTTCATTATTTTGATTTTGTTGTTCTATCTCTGGTTTCATAATGGTTTGCAAGGGATGCTCTGCTTTAGTTTTGAAATGGGCTTCAAAGGGGGTCATTCCAATCAATCATGGTAGATTGATTCAACCATTTGTTAATGTGGGAATTAGCAGTGACCACTCGTTATGGTGCCTCGACATGGACTCTGAATAGCCTAGACAATTCTTTCATAACTCTCTCTGAAGGATTAGACTGTGGATGTCTAATGCTAGAACATATATGCTTGACATTCATATGTTGCATGGCCTGTAACCAGAGTTCACTCGTGAATTGGGCACCGTGATCTGTCAGCACCTTTGCTTTGGACCGGCAAATTGAAAGAACTTATTAAGTTAATACAGGCGTTTTCGTATTGCTTTATTAACAGGGTATACTTGCGTTAGCTTGGAAAACACATCAATGCATACCAAAATATGTTTATACCATATTTGGCCTCGGTAAAGGACCATACAAATCTATACAACTAGCTCGTTTTCTTTTGAAGGGATTATAGCGCATGGCGCCCAAAGTAATGTCGATTAGGTACTTAGTTTTCTGACACACTACACATTGGCAATCTCGTCGTCAACCTGTTTCTTCCTCCTTCCAATGACAAACTTCCTTAATTGCTTGGTTTACTTTGTCGGCCGCAAAATGAGCTAAAGATGTATGCACTAGCCAAATGATGCCGGTTGTTAACGCTTGCGGTATCCAAACTCGATAAAGTAATGGATGTTGTTGCACTCTTATGAGCAAAACTTGATCTACCAATTTCCATTTCAACGGGTCGGCCGTCCACCGTCTTACATCTGGATCAGTAGGTCCGAGTTCTCCTCTAACAAATCTTGTTAACTTTTCCATCGTGGCATCAGATTCTTGAAATCTTGCGATGTTTTCCCAAGTTAGACCTGGCATACTCATTACATTCAAATGAATTGGGACGGAAACAAAATGTTGGGCATTGGATTGTACTTTGTAGTGACATTTCTCCCAAGTAAATCGAGCAACAATACATCTGCCTGGGCAGTACTCCCCCTTTAAAAAGAGAATTGTTGTAACCAAATTATCACCTTAGTAGACGATCGTTATTCGGGTGACATTTTTTTAGAAAAACTAAAGCTTTATGATCTGTTCTAATAATGAATGATCTTCCCAAAAAGGTATTCTCTTAATCGGTGTATTGACTAAACAATAGCATTAACCTCCTTTTCTGTCGCCGGGAAACGAGTTTCGGTTCTTTCAAAATACGACTCACAATTGCTATAATTTTCTTGGTTATCAATTTTTGAAATAGAATGGCACCACTCCAAGATTGCTACTGTCGGTCTGCAATATGAATGGCTTAGTGAAATCTGGATGTTTATCATACACGACTCATGGAACTTTGCTTTTAAATTGTTGAAAGCTATTTCATGTTGTTCTGTCCACTTCCATCTAGTGTGCTTTCGCAGCAACGGAAGAAATATTGCAGTGTGCATGGCGAAATTAGGGAATAAATCTGGCGTAATAATTGACGCAAACTAACAAACTTTTAAGTTGTTTCGTGTTTTTTGCGGTAATTTTATCTATCTTCGCATCTTTTCCATATTCATTTTGACCCCGTTAACTGTCACATCATAACCCAGGAACTTAACTTGTTTAGTGCAGAAATTACTTTTCCCCAAATTCAGTTGTAAATTATTTTCAATCAGACGTTTCAACAAAATATCAAAGCTTAGTCATGTGTTCTTCAAATGTCTTAGAATCCCAAGCACGTCATCAATATAGAAAAAAACATCGCTGGACATCTCTCTGCCAATGATATTGTCTAGACATTGTACAAGAGCAGATGCACTGTTCTTGAGCCCAAATGGCATTCTTTTTGAAGACATACGAAATTCCCGTGAATAAATCCTGTATATTGTCTACATTCAGGTGCTATCGCATTTGCCAATACGATGCAGTGAAGTCGGTTGAACTCAACCACTTGATGCCGGATAATTGATTAGTTAAATCCTCTACACGCAAACGGTCTGTCTCTGTACGGTAAGGTAACCTGATTCAATCGCCTTGCATCTAAACACAACCTTATCTTCCCATTACTCTTTCTACGAGCACTATCGGGTTTAGATAAGAGGTTTTGGACTTCATGATGATATTACTTTGACCATGGTAGCAATGAGCTTATCCACCTCTTCCTTATTTTTTTCTGGAATGACATATTGGTAACCCGTGAATGGTGTTTTATCTGTTAATTCTATTTCGAATTGAAAATCTTTTACTGGATTCTTGTTTTTGCAAAACACCTTTTGTTTCCCTAAGTAATACTTCAGTTAACTGTTTTCTGATATGCATTGAGATTATCGTTTCTCTGCACCTCGAACGAATTTGTAGGTTCACATCTTCTTCCTCCAAACAATTAGCCCCCCAAAAATTTCCCAAGTGAATGAATCGAATTCAAGATCCTGCTGATTATTCGGTTTAAAAGTTAAAGTATTGTTCTCTAAGTTGATAACAACTCCGTGTTGTTTCATGAAATCGACTCAGTATGAGTGGATATAAAAGTTCTGACGCTTACAAGACACAACTTGTACTTATTTTTGCCTATCTCTATTTCCAAATAAACTTGTCTTGTTATTGGTTTTGATTTTCCGATTCCTTCTATCAGAAAAGATTTCACGAGCGGCAATGTAGGTACTTCCACTCCTTTGTTCTTTAATTCATGCAACAAACTTTCAGCTATGACGGAAGTTGCACAACCTGTGTCTACTAATACCGAAGTATCAACACCCTCACATTTAACTTTAATTCTCGGACACTGCCTCCGGGACCCGATCTGCATTTGTTCTTCTTCGTTCCACGGTTCATCATCAAATGAGATTAATTCGATTGATAATATCGCCACCTCTTCTTCACTAGATTGTTCTATTTGGTTTGCGGCGGGATGGCGTGTCGAAACAAACCTTTCTAATTTTCCGACTCATTTCCGGATGTACTTGGTCCTGTATTTCTGGGTTGGAAAACTCCTCTATCAATAAATTTTTTTCATTTCTATCCTTAGACAGGGTCCTGTCTTGTCTAGCATAAGTTTGTTTTCTTGGTAATGTTTCGGTTTGTAAGTTTCCTGTTTCTGGTTTGCTTACATTATGTTGTTGCTTGTCCTATCTTGACCATTTCCCGGACCATTAGCATTTTCTCTTTCTGTAACCTTTCATTATACACAAAAGTGGCATCTACAATCCTAGCTGCGTTATTAATTTTTCAGTGGACATTGGTAAGAGATTTTTAACAAATTTTGCGTCGAGGAAGGGAAAAATGACGTTTTAAATAAACAACAATTTCTTCATCCGGTATCGTCGGATACATAATTTGAAACAAGCTAATTTCTCCGTTGCATATTCCTGCATGGACATCGTACCCTTCTTCCACGTACCATACATTACGTTAACTTTAAAATTGATTTGAGTTTCGTTATTCCAATATCTCGAATAAAATTTTTCTTTGAGTTCGGCCATAGTTTGGGAAACTTCCTAAACTATCTGCCCAGATTCGTGCATTACCCCGCAACATCTGATAAACGATTCGAGTTTTTACTGTCCGGAACACAATTTAAAGAAAAGAAATTATCACTCTTTCATAAATAAAATGGATTTTCATCTCCCGCTGCACTGAAATTAGGAGTACACGTAGAAACATACGTGGCTGAAACCTTTCCCCCACTCGGTGGGAAATTTTTCTAATTGATTTTTCAGTTCTCTACTATTTCTTATATGCATTAATTTGATGTTGTAGAACGCCATCCTGTTCAGAAAAAGCTTTATTCCACTATCTAATTTATTAGCGAACCTGAACTTGTTCAGTAACTAATTTCTGGAACTTTTCTCTCCCTTGTTCTACCTCAATCTGCCTGTCGGATACGGCGGTTATAAGATCCGATTGTGTTTCGATCCTAGTTTCCAAATTCTTTCGTTATGATCAACCTTTCTTCTAATTCAAATCCCAGCTCCGTGAATTTTTTTTTCAAGTTCTCGTGTTCCTGTGCTAATTCTTGTGAACCTCGCTCTTAAATTCGACCTTCCACTGCTCCGCTAATTCAGTAAACTGTGCTTTTAAATTTTCTTCTAACTTCCTATTATTTTCTTCTAATTTCGTGTCCGAATTCCGTGAATTTTGTTTCCAATGCATTTATTGCCGAGTTATTTTCCTCTAATTTGGTTCCAAAGTTGCCTTGTTCTCCCTTTTAGTTTAGTTTCAATGCATTTATTTGAGTTATTTTCCCCTAATTTGGTTTCCAAAGTAGCTTGTTTCCCTAGTTTAGTTTCCAAAGTAACCTTTTCCTCTGGTTTAGTTTCCAAAGAACCTTGTTCTCCACTAGTTTAGTTTCCAAAATAACCCCTAATTTTTTATGGTTTCCTCTGTTTTTCATCCCGCATGACCCCCCCTCACATCTAATTGTTGCATAAATTGACCTATTAACCGTTGCATCATTGAATTAGCCCCCTGAGGTTTCGTTCTTCCTCATCCCCGATTTGTGTTGGCGTTGGCTGGATTCTGTCGCGACGTCTCACTAGTTTCTCCTGCCGTTCCCAGTTCTACTCCTTCGTTTCCTCCACGATCGTACCTGGTGCTTGTCCCCAGTTTCCCTATCGCTATCTGATTCTCAGTTCCTTCCACGTAGGTAAATTCCTAGCCACGTTATACTTATCTGCCATTTTGAATCTATTAACTGCCTAGAATCAATCAATTCTTTTCCCAGACACCATACACCTCTCCAAATATTTTACACAGAAATACCAGACACAATTTTAAACTGATAAAACTCTCAAAAATAAATATCCTTTTCGAAAAAAAAACACCTGAAATAACACTTTTACTCAAACACTTGTACTCTGCAACCTGGTCAGAAATTTTAGTGAACTGTGATTCAATTGTACAAGTAATTTTAGTTACACCAAATTTTGGTCTAGTTATTCCAAATCGAGTTTGTCGTAAATGCATCCAATAATCGAGCCCGCTTATGGCGCCATTGCGTCCAAGTACCGTCCGGTACAAGCCGTAAAGCCAGCACCCGACCTGAGACGTCTTGGGGGTGGGGAACACAATTCACCAGATGGTCGACTAGCTCAGTATAGACGTCCCCGTGGACACAATAAATAAAAAAATAGGGGCAGGGTCGGAAGATCGTTTGGGGTTGGGTGCAAAATTACAAATAAATCAATGAGAATCACTTTTCACTAAATTCAGAATATATTCTAAAATATTTGCTGCATGACAAATACATACAATGCACACAGAAAAAAACAAATACAGAATACTCTTGACTGAAAAAAAAACACTAATAACACAATACACAATTTCCTACTTTCATCTACAACCCAATTGTTTAACAAACAAATTTCAGAAATTGAAAATCTTAAAATATTACTTTACAAAAATGTGAAAAACACACATTAAAATCAAAATTAATACTTTTCATTAACATTACTTTTACAACAAAGAAACTCTTTTCTCTCTAAAATCCAGAGAATGACTATTATTATAATTATACTCTTACACAAACTCTTAATCACTATATTACAATATTAGATCTTAAAATCCTTTTGAAAGAAAAAAATTGATTCTGTTCTCACGTATTAAAATCGGGAAAAAAATGTACTTTTACTTTTCTTATCTTTTAAGCATGGTAAATCTGTTACCCCCTTTCTTCTACGTAAGATACAGAATGAGCTTCTGATTAAACTGAATCACTCCTATCCCTACAAAACAGTTTATTTGGAACGACCTTACTTTGTTCTTCGGCCGTAGAGCAGTCCGCTGCGCTTCCTTCTACCCCTTTTCACCGAGCTGCTTCGGCCTTGAAGCGTCGTGGCCTCGGTTGAGAACGCAGTTGCTCCCAGAAATCGCCTTCTTCTTCTCGTTCAGTTTATATTCTTGAATACTCATATGAATTTTTCTTTATTTTCAATTTTAATGACCAACTGGGTATTCGAGTGAAAATGAATCCAGAATCACCCCATACGAGCACCAACTTCAGAGAGTATTTAAATATAAGAAAAACATGGAGAAAAAACTGGAAAAAAAATGAATGCAAGCTATTAATTACTGCCATCTATTCAAACTCCACTCCTAATTCTTCCCTTATAAATTCATAACTTTCTTATCTTTCTTCAAGATTATGTTTAAATCAATTTATAATAGAATAACTTCTTCTGTCTTCTAGAAGAGTTTTCCTCGAAAAATTGCAAATCTGAAATCCGCTGCAATGTCACTTCCTGGGTACGTTTTCCATACGTCCGCCAGTTCAGGGTACCCAGAAAGAACTTTCTTTTATCCGACCTCGGTCTCCCTTGGTCTATGGTGGCGGCCCTCTTGTTCTAAATTCTAATTAGCATTCCAAATATTCCCTCCGGTTTGGGGGTTCAAAATATTCCTTTCCCTCGCTTCTTAGGGGTATGTGACATTTTTCGGAATCTAAGAAACGGACGGTCAATACAAATTGCCACACGAATGTTTTGCTGTCTATAGATGACAAAGTGCAAATGTAGGATACTTCTTGATAACATATTTTTTAAATAAGTCAGAAGAAATACAAAAAGACATACAACGTACTTTACTAAGGTAAATATTTACTCCAATTATTTCTCTCGCAAAGTACGGTAGATTACACTATGTTTACACAAAAATATCTCTTTTCATTCCAAGCATGTGTGTCCATTCATTGCTAGCATTTTATAAAGAAAGTTTGATAGATGAAATGAAAATATTGTCAAATTTAATTCCATATTAAAAGCATATTTCAGAATCTTTTTCGGGATAAAATCCTCTCCTACTAATCAGCTAAAAATATTTTCTCCAGCTGTATAAACCATCTTTGAACATTACTCAATATTTAATTTTACTCTAATTGTAAAACTCTGCCCTACCAACACCTGCGCACGGCCTTGAAAGGTGCCCGTCCACTCTGTGCTCACTTGTTTGTTTATTTGTACTAATATTTTTTAATATTTGTATGTACTATTTCTTTTAATTTTATCTTTGTATTTTTTTCTGCTTAGTTGCCTCCAAGTTTGGGCATTTAATGGGAGTATTAAATGATTTAATTAATATAATAATATTATATAATTATATAATAATTGATGGGAAGTTAGGGAGCTTTGGGTTTTAAGTAAAACGAACTACCATCTGGTTTTTTTGGCGACGTTTCGGAAAATTTATTTCATCCTCAGTGCTTTCAACCACAACATGAAAACATAATTAATATATGTGATGCATATACCCCTTTTCACAACCAATCTTTTATATGAGATATCTAAAGAAATAGAATTTCTGGAGACGTGATATTGCACTTTGACTTAACAATATGAAGGATTTCTTCTCCTCACATCGACTCTATAAGATGAGATTTTCTTGAGCTTCATTCCATTTTTTCTGTTTTGACGCTTCTCCATTCTACCCACCAGTTCAGAGTCTGTAGAATCTGAAATGTATGTGAAATTAAAGTAATGACTTGATCTTCTACGCATTGAATAACACGTGTACCCTCTTTTCGGTTATAAATTAAATATGAATAATTTGTATTGACAAGGGTATGTTTTATTGTTATCAATTACAAGGGACCCAGAACAAGTGACGGAGGATAAGAAGGTCTTGGAAAAAGATATAATTTGCTTAATATGAAAATGGAAAAAAAGACAAGATGGTGGGGTTTAACATGAGAGTTCTCATGGGTACGCTACTTTAAATATTTCGGCAGGCACGCTTGTGAGTCCAAGGTTCGGCGTTGTTTAGAAAGAGCAGGAGGGTGGAGGTAAGACTGCGTACCATGAAGTGAATATTTTAGCTGTTGATTTTTGTTGGGTTTAGTTGGATCTTCCACTTACCAGTCAGTATATCGATCGCAGATATTAATAATCGTAGATTATCTAAAATGCAGATATTATAGTTCAAGGTCATCAGGTCGTGACGATTGGTAAAAGCAGTGTTATCAGCAAAAGTGCAATCTGGTGTCATGTTCTGAGAATGTCATGTTTGCGGGCACCCTTTCTTGCAGTAGGTTATATATTTATTTCACAGAAAAGGATCTGTGACTTAAAAATATGTAATTACATTAAATAAATAGTTTAGATGATCTGATTTTTTTAATTTGTTATTTTTAAATTAATGGTGCCAAACTCAAATGCTTCAGAGAGGGAAAGTTGCTACTGTATCATGTCCTTGTTGAAATCCTGTGAGTTTATATTCACTTACTCTAAGAAATTGATGAGAAAGAGCGTGATTTGCAGTGAAACCAATTAGGTGGGGTGGAACAAATTTCATATTTATTAGAAATTATTTTAGTCTTTAGGTTGCAGTTACGTGTCAAATGTTACAATGAATGTTCGTTAGAAATATATCGAAGATATCTGCTATCTTCCTGGGGTATAAGGGGAAATACGTGGGTTCAAGGGAGCGATTACTTTAGAAGAATTATTGCCAGAAAACTACACCTGCATTAAAATAACCTGTGATCCCCTCCCACACCCTAATTAAGAAACCTACCTCCTCCCACAATACCCTCCCTTTAACAAAATAACCTCTTTAAATCCTAGACCTAATAAATTAACCCATCTTCTCATGTCCAAAACATCACCCATCCATTCACGCTTCCCATACGCCATTCTCTCCTATCACCAGTTCATCTGGGGGATGGAGAGATAAGATAGACTGTTTTTTGCACCATGTTTAAAATCACACACATGCTGAAGAGTACAATCTCTGTACAGGCAGCACGACCAAACACACACATACGCAATTATTGCCAGGGACATTTAGTAGGTATGACCCACCGTTTGAAATGTTAAAGAGTTACGAAGGTTAAATTCTTGAAATTAATTAAAGCTTCCTGCCTTTTTGATACTTTTTTAAATCATGGAAGAGCCTTTGATTTTTAAGGCAGGCATTCATATTATAACAAATTTTATAAACCCTTCCATGGCCAAGCATTATATTGAATTCCATATAAATAGATAAGGATACCAGTTGATCTGATATTTTGAATTTGAAGTTTGTGAGCCGTAAACATTTACCAACACAACCAACAACTATTAGCAACGCTAGCTGTGCACATCAGAGATCGAAAACTCTTATAATGCCAGAGAGGGTGCATATATGCAGATGCAAAATATAGCAACGTTAGGACGGGAAATGGTTTTTTAAACAATTAATGGAAGATGATGAAATAATACGGAACATGTCAAGTACATTATTATAACATCGACTATTTAAGACAATAGCTGTGAGTAATATGGCGATGTCCAGTTCTTTCTTTAAAATCAAATGTGTTCACAAATATTAAGCGATATTTATTATTTATTGTGGAAATAAGGAATCGATATTCTGGTGTGGTGTATTAGATTCGTTGTTAAATTTAGATAACTAAAATTTAATTCTGTAAAAGTAAGTAGAATATTATTAGTAATTACTAAATTAGGTTTGTAATAATTTCGAACTCCTAGTTTAGGGTAGCACGGTTCCTTGGAATCCCTAACTCAGTGCATTGGAGAGGAATTGACTTCATCAACTTAATCCTCCTTTAAACGTACTAGTCGCGTCTAGTAAAGTTCACAATGTTAACGTAACAAATATTATTATATACACATTTCATAAAATATGCTTTTTAAATTTCTATTATTGGGAGGCTAGCGCACCTCCCCCCAATTTTAAAAATAAAAACCGGCTGAGACACTAAAGTTCACAATGTAAACCTTATAAATATTATTTAAAATTAATTATAATCACAAACACATGCTACTTAATCTTTTGCTGAGGGACCTTCGCCCCACAAACCTCCATTTTAATACCAAAACAATCAAATCGTCTATTATTTAAATAAATACTACGTAATATGTTAAAAAGAATTTTAAAAGAAAAAATCAACTCACCTTTACGTTGAAATCATATTTTTTTAAAAGGATTTGTAGAAAATGTTTTTTTGCTTTTCCTTTCTCCACTTTATATGACACATGAACTTCAAAGAGGTAGCTATCAAAATTGTTTTCAACTTTGTGGCGTGGAATTGCTCGGTTAATTCCACTCCATGTCCCTTCAGTAGAATTTGCATGGGCTAAACTCTCAGGGTTTTTTAAATGTAACAATGATTAACACCCAAATGCGAAAATACCTTTGTCATAAGCTCATCCACTAATACAAAATTACAGTAGATTTTGACTTGATGTAATTCATTTATTTTTAATTATTTATTTTATTTTACGTAAAAAACAGTTAAAACTGCGTATAACGTGCTATGGCGAAAAATGAATTGTGTGCACATTTTCAAAATTCTGTGATCCCTACACTAAGTCATACTACTTAAATTTTGAAGAAGAAAAAAAGCTCCCATGTAACAAAATCTATTTTCAAGAATAAAAAGGCAATAAAGTTTGGCTCTTACCCATGTTGTCCTTCGGAATAATACTTCGTGCGGCGACAACATGGAAACGATAATTTGAATAATTGTATTTCCCACTGAATTCTAGAAGACGTGCACAGAAAATGCAGTTACATTTATGACCAGAAGCAAAACAAGGGGCCATCTCAGCATTTGCTCAATGGATCAGGGAAACTGGACGAAAAACCTGATCGAGATGGGGTGGTCAATGACCCAGAGGCTGCAATACAATACTTGTTACATGTTATTTATACAGTTCAAATGGTAAATAATGCATTATGTATCGTTGTTAAAATTAATGTTACTTTTCTTGTGATGCTCAGTATAGTCTCTAATTGTATAGAAACAGTTATGCAGCAGAAACGATTTCACTTGGGATTTAAACTTCGCTATCGAATTTAATCGTTTGATGTCATCTGGCAAAGTGTTGTAAAATAATGTACATGTATTATATGTGTACCTGTAATAATGCACATGTATTGTAATGTACATGTAATCCTTAATGATATCGAAGAGTACCTCTATGCTAATACATTCAACGACCTTGAAAACGATCGTGTGGACTCTAATCACATTCGAATTTCTCCATCGGTGCAGGTTATACGTAAATTCAGCATTGGAAACACCCATCACAATAAGCAATACAAGCGTATTAAAAGAACTAAGAATGAAAAAAAGAACAGGTAACTCCACACCCCAAATATCGAGTAATCATGTTTGCCATTAACGATATTCAATTTTCCAACAACAAAAAATGTATAGCTTTATATGACTTTGACCCGCATTCATATTGTGTACGTCTATTCTTTGAGCTAAAAAATTAATCAATGCCATCAAAGAACACTCAATCAGTAATTCAAGTGAACCGCGCCAATAAAAATTTAGAAATCACAAGAAATAATGAATCATAAAATGAACCAAAAGAACCATGCCATCTAAACTAAAGATCAATCTTTAATTTTGTTAACGTAGGTTATTAATTAGAAAATTAGGGTCGTAGAAATGTGTTGTAGTAGTTAGTATTGTGATGGTTCAATTATTTTATGATATGATAAATGATTGTTTTTTTCAATTTTCATGTGTTTTTTTCTTTAAGAAAGTTTCTCCATGTTTTCTGGAGTACTACTAACTATTAGCGTATGCTGTAAACACAGACCTTCCTCTTTTCATATAACTGGCAAGAAATAAGAAATTTGCCGGTACAATTCACAGTTTGTCAATGACAGTACTTACGAATCGTGTTGATTGTTGAATCTTTTGGATGAGGCGCCGAGCTCTTCCTCACTGGTTCCCTTTTTCTTGTGGTTCCTTTGGTCAGAGTAGAGTTGAGAGTTGTTTTAACGTCGAACGTCCTCCATTGCGACTTTGTCGAGGCCGTGGCTTACCGGAATGACCTCACCGGTGACTCCTGTGGTTGAACGGTCCATGTTTCCCAATATTGTGATGGAAGAATAAATTATTATTCGCCTATTAACTTGGATTGTCGAAACAAAATACATTTATTACTAGTTTCCCAGACACGTACACTGGTCGAACAGTGCACAGGTAGAAGACCGCGCCGGGACTGAAGTAGCCTCTTTGTCGCGGAGCGATATCCACTGGGGTAAGCTGCGCGAACTACATTGCACAGTGGTCAAGGACAGAAAGTCAAATTATTTCAATAAAACGATGTTTTCAGTCAAATTAAAATATATATTAGTTTGCACACGTTTCTACCTACAAGAGTCCTCTTGAGTGTCTGAAAAATCAGTTATCAACCAATAAGTTCCAATAATCTATTAGAGAATACATTACAGAATATAATTATTACTTATTATATTTTATAATTTAATTTTATAACTATTAATACTCTTGTAATATATTATGTAATAGATTATTGTAACTGATTTTTCAGACACTCAAGTGGACTCTTGTAGGTAGAAACGTCTGCAAACTAAGACTGAAATCATCGTTATATTGAAATAACTTGACTTTCTGTCCTTGACGTCGTTTCATTGTGATGTTTGGTTTATCCAGTGAATCCTGATTTATTAAATTATTTCGTACAGAGAAGAAACTTGTTTAATATGCTGCCGCAACCTCTTTCTTCCACAGTAATTCTGTTAACTTGGTAACACCTTCTGTTAACATATTAATACTTGGAATCCAATGTGGACATTTGATTTTTTAAAATTATAATGCGAATTTTTTACCTTGACACTGACATGCTTCTTGGGTGATTGACGAATCTTCTAAAAGCAACTGATTCTAGCCTTTGTGCTATGTTCTATTCATTGCAATTTCATTTATTATTAATGTATCTCTTGCGTCGAAGAATATTCGTATTTAACGTGACCATTTATAGTATTTTTTATGATTATTATTTCTAAAAATATGTTTGTAATGCCCACGGCCAGAGAGAATGTGAAATAGTCATAAAATATTTCGATATGAAAACAAACAACATACTTACTAAGGTATTTGCACTAGGTCCACTAATTTTTTTCAAGTCGTAAATATTTTCACACATTAGAAAAAAAATTCATAGTTTCGTGTTTCGCTATTGTGCATGTGTTGTGTGCTTCGTATCTATGATACTTGAAATTGATAACAAGTAGTGCTACAACTACACATGTCTTCTCGCATTATTTCTGGATTTGCAATTTTAGAAAATTCAGAGTTCACATTAAATGAGATAACGGATTGTTTAGAGCAGATATAAAACAAACGTCTCTATCTTCAATATTGTACTTTTACAATGTTAATTGCAATTTTCGGAAGATCTGGCTTTTTCAATTTTTGAAAATACAGAGATCGGCGTAAATGGAACCACCACCAAATTTTATACCGTCCTTTGATAATACGAGGATAAAATTTAAAGAAAACATTAGGAAATGTTTTTGAGAAAATAATTCTTTAAAAATTGCCTCGTTTCACGCGAAATCTATTCATGTTTTCGAAAAACTTTACATGACTTTTTATCAAAATGTCTTTAAAAAACAGATTACATTAAGGTAAAAATCTCTATTTTACTTAGTGGTGTTGTAGGAAGATGCCGAAAAATTTTAACTTTTGCCATTTTCAAAACTAGGAATTTTTCCGTGAATCAAACTTTTGAGAATGTTTTTAAAGATAGTTTTTGTATTATCAAAGATATTATTGTAATTTAGAATATTTTTTTAGAACATTGTTCAATATTGACCATATTCTCACTCGTAGTTAACCTTTTCTCCTCAGATAAATGTTCGGATAAAATACGAAGAAATATTCTATTGAAGTTCGATGAGACTTATATATATACACACACCTAATAATTGCGAACGTTGGAAAACCTTCAAGAAAACGCAAAACCCTTTAACTATAGAAGTTCTTAATGATAGTATAATTTATCAAATGGAGAAAACCCAAACAATCTACGTTATTTTATTTTAGATAAAAAAATTGTTGGGTATAAGGGTGACTCAAAATCCTACATGCAAAGAATGGAATAAATAAAAGAACCATATTACTTTATCACTTTATTGTCATGGAAACATTGCATTTATCAAGTACAAACAGTGCACGTTTCATTGGTCAAGTACAAGTGCTGGAAAGCAATATATATTATTTACAATAGTAATTTGAAGAAAAAATAGAAAGAAAGAAGTAATAACATACCTACAATATAGTAAATTTAAAGTATACAACAGAAAAATAGAAATATATTCCTAAATTTTTGGTATCAAAACACATGATTACCCTAGAAACCTGTTTCAGTGATCAACAAATGTCTACAAATTTTTAAAATGTTTCAAGTAAATCGGAAACACTTTCGAAAGAAATGAAGTCACTTGAACCATAAATAGATTTCTGTATGTTAATACTATCTTTACAATGTAGGTACATCATCATTATACTAGTAAGTTACATAATATTGAATTATTTTATTATTACACCAGTCAGTTCTTGCTTGCAACTGAGCAAACCGTTCAGACGGTACATCTCAAAAACCGGGTAAAATAGTGATCTGCCGTATAAAAATGCATTTTCATATTTGAAATTGACACTTGAAAGCTATATACAGTTATGTAATTACGCAAACAGATTACGCAAAATGCTTCATCACTCAAAAATAACCATATTCCCCCTTTACAGAAGTAAATGTATGTCAAATGTAATTGATACTTATTTCGAAAATGACTTCATTATCTTTACAAACAATTCCAAATTTTTGAAACACGTAAGGCCACGCATAGAAATTTATATTAAAGAATTCAAATTAATTTACTAATATTTTAGTGTAGACAAGTAATCCCTATAACATTTTTAGAAATAGCTTTACTCTTTTCGGCAAGTTTTTCATTTACCACACAAAGTATCAAATGGACACGATTATGTAAATAATACAAAAAGATGAATTGTTAGGAATCTCACTCTTCTACCTAAACATTAGGTGCTGAATTAAAAAATCATGAAACGAGTAAACCAACCCACACTACTTTTATCACAAGAGATTTTTTTGGATATGGAATAGACAAGGAAATGGATTACATTGTCAAAAGCATCCGAAGCTAACACCTCTACAGAAAATCATAATATTACGAAATACCCTCGAAAATGACAAATGTACACAAACTTACGAAGCACAGCAACGCGCAGACACACCTTGCTTGCTTCTCTCCCTAAGCTCACTCAGTCATTGGCCGCCAGCACCGCTAGAGTTCCTTGGGTTTGAGGGATGGGTCTAGGAAATTAGGGATGGGGCTAGGCTTACAATAGCATTCCAGGCTCAGTGTTACAATCTGCAAGGCTCCGGAACTATGTTGTCTTAAAAACAGCTTTGTGGTCAGAAAATGTAACTAACTGCTTCTGTATTGAAGCATAGGTAAGTGATACTGATAAGTGTGAAAGAGATTTCATATAACAACACTCCTGATGTCAGAGTTTTGCTCTGACGGGTTTAAAAAAAAAACAAGAAAATTAAAGAGAGAGAGAGGAGGATTTTGCCGAAATCATTACGAGTCGGTGCACCAATTCCAACGACAAAATTTCGAAAGCAGAATACTATTACAAAGCGAAAAAGTGATTCAGATAGACTGCTTTCTTTACTGTTTGTATCATTATTTCAGAAATACATTTTATTAGTATTTCATAATAGTTTTATAGTTTGTCTTTAATGCTTTCGAGATGTTAGGACTGCAAAATTATTTTTCACTGCTTTAATTATTCGGATTTAATTTGCAGTAATATCATTAGTAGTGATGTTCCAGTGAAGAGCTAGTTCTATTACATTCATTTCTCATTAAAGATGTCTGACGAAAACATGTCAAATCTTTCACTTGATTATTTATCATCTGGTATATTTATATTATATTGGGATAATTATTAATTTATCCATTAATGGTCAATGTAATGAAATTCAAACATAAATATAATATGGGTTTACGATCCAATAATTGACTTCTCTAACAAATGCTATCCAAACATCTTGTACCTACAAACTGGTACATCTGACTCAAAATACTCCCGGCTCAGCTCTACCACCTATTAAACAAGCGGAATCATAGTACTTGTTGAATGAGTCCCAATCCTATGGGTAAAAAGGGATGTTGGAAAATATGTATAATTTCATTATTTTATGTTGTGAACAGAATACAGAATCATTTACCATTTTCCATGTAAATCTAGAGATCATAAAATCTTAAATTAATTCACAGAACCAGAAATTCTTCACATTAATATGAAAATTCAAACTGTTTGATTCATTGCTGGTATTAAATAAACGTTTAGAGAGTTGTTTGAGGAAATAAATTGATATAATAACGATTTTAGTCCGCAATTAAAGAATACAAAAATGTTCTTTTTCGTACTTTTCAAACAATTATGGAATCATAAACGCAAGGATATTCTCGCATTGCATCACAATTATATCGTAAAAACGTTAACTTGTGATTCACAAATCATCTGAATTTTCTCACGTACATTTTTATTAGGGTAGGCCAACTTTCTTTATGAATCAATTTTTGAGCAATCTCTGACAGCCCACCTCTGTTTCTTGTAGGACAAAAATACTATTTTTTTAGTGAATCCCATATATTTTGAAAAGAAGGAATAAGTACAGCGGAACATGAAAGAACATTATATACACTTCGGAATAAGTATGCTAATCACAATAACTTGTACTGATAAATAGGATTATCTCTATCCATTTTAATCACAAATAGCAAAAATTGGAGACCCACAGGAAAGTGTTATTTCCCTTTTTCTTGAATATCGATGGCGTTAAAGAATTTTCATTGTTTCACAACAATTAATGAGAAACCTTTGACACCATGGATTGAAAGCACGCCAATCGCGTCCGTGAAGCGCATGCTTTGTTGAAGGATATGTTTTGGCCTCTATCTTGTTTTTGAGAAGTTAAATATAAAATTAGTAAGTCAGTCATCTCAACGATATACAAATTATTTTGATTTGCAACTAAGAAATAACGAGGAATATTTGTTTTATATTTAATGTTTGGTGAACATCAATTTACGTTGTTCAGAGAGAAATTTGTGAAGGTTTGTCGTCATTCCCACTTTACAAATTCGATCCTGGTATCAGTTTTACCAATGTCATAAATACGATTTCTCTTTAACAGTAGGAGATTTGCATGAGCGTAGCAAGGTACAATGGCTGGGAGTAAATGGCTTTCACTAGCTGTTGTAACTGCAACAGCTGACCGCCCATAATCATCTACGCCATATCTTTTTCCTTATACGCGCACAAATTACACGAAATGAAACAATAAGAATTATGAGTCAGCTTCGATATTTTTCTTTGAGAATAACTCTCGTGTTCAATTACGGTAATTTCCAGATGTGAATTAAATACAATGTACCATTGTACTCAAACAATAATGCAATTACAAAAGTGTCATATTAGTCTTATAATAAAATTGGTGATACTAAGAAGTGACGACTGCAGAAAATACGAGATGTGGCAAATCCAATGATTCATAATCCAGCCCTAATGACAAACTTTGAACTGCAGTACATGAAATAGAAGTGTATTCACTCCAATTCGCCCAATTCGGAAGTTTCAAGACAATGGCAATGATGATTCTCCCTTGGCTACACTCATGGCACTAGGGAAATGTTGACACGTGAATTAGAGCAGCTGAAATACAGAGCACATCAGAAGACCACATTCTCATAACAATGTAAACCTAATGTAATATTAACGAGCATACTTGTCCTTCCATTCACAATGATTCAATTGATATTAACGTTTACAGTTCACAATTAAGACTTCGGTTCATTGAAGTTAAAACTGATTAAAAATTGCACAATAATGTGCGCAGAAATTAAACTCAGAATGAGTTGGCCCAGTTATTTCGTTTAAATCAACATTTGGCTTCAAACGGATTCTGTATTGATGAGGATTAGTATAATCATAATGACGAGTTGCCCTAACAAGGGACCAGTTTGACAGGTTGAGAAACAAATGAGCGTCGTGTAGGGCGATGGCATTGGAAGAGATGGTGGGTTAACTGTAAACGAACTAACTGACGAATTGAATGCATGGGCATAACCCGTAGCGGAGTGACAGCAGTGACCGCGCTGGAGCTATCAAACTGGTCCCTTCTTACAAAACTATCCCCACAAAAACCTGTAATATACCTAGAGTTTCAGTAGACGAAGAGTAATGCATTCGTAGGCTTCTGCGGTCGGAGTCATTGATTTCTTGGCTCTTCGGGATGAGTCGCGTCTCTGTCGTGGTAGCTGACGTTTCGGCCATCACGTTGTGGCCTTCTTCAGAGCTATACTGCTGATATTTGATGCATTATACCTCTGAAGAAGGCCACAACATGATGGCTGAAACGTCAGCCACCACGACAGAGACCTGGCTCATCACAGACAGCCAAGAATACGATGTGAAATGCAAAATTTTTGTGTCAACGTAAACGTTCATGATCGTTGTGAATGAAGAGGGCAATACGCGTTAAACTCGTGGCATTCTTCATGTTGCTGATTCCACTGCGAACTGCTTTTCTCCGTTGAGCCGTGCGCCGCTGTCTGTCTCGCCCCGCCCCGCCCCGCCCCGTCCCAGCCCGGCCCTCGAGTCTGGCAGGCGGCCACACCCCCCTCAGTCTCCGAAACCTTCAGCCCCCGCCCCCTGTCAAGGGGCGGCTCCCAGCAGTCCCCGCGCTCACACGCGCGCCCCGCCCCCCAGGCGGCGGTGGGGGCGGCGCCGGCTGCAGCGCGGTCATCCGGTGACGAAGTCGGGGGCGAAGTCGCCTTCGGAAGCGGAAGCGGCGTCGCCCGCGCCGCCCGCCGCGCCGCCCCGCCGCCGCCGCCGCCGCCGCCGCCGCCGAGGCGTCCGGGAAGGCGCCCGCCAGGCACAGCATGTCCTGGTCGCCGATGGCCAGCGGCAGATGCAGCGCCGCGGGCGACCCCACCGCCGCCGACGACGTGGCTTGCTGCTGCTGGCGCTGCTGTTGCTCCGACCAGTACGAGTCCCGGTAGCCCTGCGCACCAACACACACACACACACACTCACTACACACGCCTTACACACATTTTTGTTATTATTGTTAAATGCACTGGAGTATCAGATACACATTGTAATCATTTTAAATGCACTTTTTGGATTGAAGTGTAGAGACGTGTTGTGAAATACAAACGAAGAAGAAAGAGAAATGATGTGAAAGTGTCATGAAGGGGAGTTCCGAGGAGTGAAGGAGTAAAAAGCCATGAATGTATTAGTTTAAAATATCTTCGTGAGGAAAACACACTTCTTACACACATTTTTGTTATTACTATTAAATGCACTGGAGTATCAGATACACATTGTAATCAATTTAAATGCACTTTTTGAATTGAAGTGTAGAGACGTGTTGTGAAATACAAACGAGGAAGAAGAAAGAGAAATGATGTGGAAGTGTCATGAAGGGGAGTGCAGAGGAGTGAAGGAGTAAAAAACCATGAATGTATTAGTTTAAAATATATTCGTGAGGAAAACACACTCCTTACACACATTTTTGTTATTACTATTAAATGCACTGGAGTATCAGATACACATTGTAATCAATTTAAATCCACCTTTTGAATTGAAGTGTAAAGACGTGTTGTGAAATACAAACGAGGAAGAAGAAAGAGAAATGATGTGGAAGTGTCATGAAGGGGAATGCAGAGGAGTGAAGGAGTAAAAAGCCATGAACTTATTAGTTTAAAATATCTTCATGAGGAAAACACACTCCTTACACACATTTTTGTTATTACTATTAAATGCACTGGAGTATCAGATACACATTATAATCATTTTAAATGCACTTTTTTAATTGAAGTGTAGAGACGTGTTGTGAAATACAAACGAGGAAGAAGAAAGAGAAATGATGTGGAAGTGTCATGAAGGGGAGTGCAGAGGAGTGAAGGAGTAAAAAGCCATGAACTTATTAGTTTAAAATATCTTCGTGAGGAAAACACACTCCTTACACACATTTTTGTTATTACTATTAAATGCACTGGAGTATCAGATACACATTATAATAATTTTAAATGCACTTTTTGAATTGAAGTGTAGAGACGTGTTGTGAAATACAAACGAGGAAGAAGAAAGAGAAATGATGTGGAAGTGTCATGAAGGGAGTTCCGAGGGGTGAAGGAGAAAAAGCCATGAACTTATTAGTTTAAAATATCTTCGTGAGGAAAACACACTCCTTACACACATTTTTGTTATTACTATTAAATGCACTGGAGTATCAGATACACATTATAATCACTTTAAATGCACTTTTTAAATTGAAGTGTAGAGACGTGTTGTGAAATACAAACGAAGAAGAAGAAAGAGAAATGATGTGGAAGTGTCATGAAGGGGAGTTCCGAGGAGTGAAGGAGTAAAAAGCCATGAACGTATTAGTTTAAAATATATTCGCGAGGAAAACACTGCTTTAGTGGTCGCATCCTAACCCCTCCCACAGCCTGTGGCTGCTCGTCCTCCAGGTGTGACCTCCATGCAGGACTTCTTTTCCACCACCCCAAGCAGCCAGTGGGCGCTTATACTTAGAACGTCCCTTGCGATATCCTTCACGCGTAGTCCTTGAGTTCCTACAATATTCATTGGCAGAGGCTTATGACCTCAAGTAGGTAGTGCCAGTAATGGGCTCACCCTTTCTGTTCGTAATCTGGCGACACACGGTTACTAATGAGCACTAGGAAATGTAGGTACCAAGGTGTAAGAGGGATATGTCTCAAATATCACGCTCCTAAACCATCCGGAGAAGTCATAAAAGACGAAATGCGTCTGAAACACACATTACATTGAAGGTGAGAGTGCCCATCTTGTTGCAATACAAGGTTAAACATTCAAGAGCAAGGAGATTCGATCCTGCAGATTTTTTCCTTCAAACCACGGCAACGCCCTGTCGTCTAAATCATCTCGGCCGTTGGTTATCGCTATTGAAATTGTTACTATCATAAATGACTCACTTAAGTAGTGACGAAGAAGAGCAAATCAGTGGAAGTCAATTTAAGTGCTTTATGAAAATATCATTCTTAATTAAATTCTTTAAGACATGAAAGATAGTTTTCTTTTTTGGGTTGGACAACACAATATACAAAAATTTCAAAAATAAGAACGTAAGAAATTAAATTACAGAAGAATTGAAGAGAAAATATTCTCACGGACAAGTAAATTTCATTTACATAAAAAAATTCACACCATAAGAAGAACTGAATAACAAAAGGGAAAAAAAAATAGAACTATCTAATAAGAAACTTTATGACTTCATATCCGAGTACAATTACAGTACGTAAATTTTTTCTCATACTTCACAAAAATTTCATTATTCCGGAAAACAAATGTAATTACGTAAGGAATTCTAAAGTAGCATTTGTATGTTATGGTAGGCGGGAAACTGCAGAAAAGTAGCCAAAAGCTCATTCGAGCACTCCAATGTCGTGCGCGTGTGTTGCCGTGGGAATTCTTGTAGCGGGGTGTTAAGACACACACCCTTCGCTGCGGGAGTTAAAAGCCCGTCGCGTAAACAACCTACAGCTGCGCTTATCGATCAGCAGACGGCGGAGCAGCGCACTACGCGGGGCGAAAGCGGAAGAATAAGAAGAAGGAGAAAAGAAGCGGAGGAGGAGGCGGAGCGGAGAAGGTCGCGCGTGGAATTACCCTCTCCAGAGCAACGTTTGAGACCCGCGTTATCTTTCGCCGACAACAGCGATGTATGGGGCAGTTTCCACTTGGAAACACCCGTTCTTGGGCAAGCGTCTCTTTACTGCCACGCCCTGAATTTTCCAGCGCCCTTATTTCCAATTCCTTCGCATGTGCGTCGCGAAGCGCCAGCCCCTCCCCCATCCAAGGCCCCCTGCGCGTCCCGGAGGACCCGGCGTCTCTGTATAATGGAACAACGACGCCCCGGGCTGTTTTAAACGCAGCGGCCAAGGTACAGCGGCCGTGGCACTACGCGGAAGACGGCAGAAGCAGCGGTGGCGGAGGGTTCAGAAGATAAAAAAGAAAATTTGTTTAATTTTGGTTGGTTGGTGATTCCGTGGCGCGTCAAAAGCTTAGGCCGTTATTCCCGTAAGTGTAGTGCGTGTTTTTCCTGGAGAGATGGCGGTGATCTTCCCCCGATAGATGGAGACATCCGGCGCCGATCTACCGTCGGCTAGTGGGGTTTCCCTCTAACCAGGACTCTCCCACCAGCGAGGCACCGCCCCAGCCCAGACAAGCTCTAAGCTCCCGACCGGTCTCCTGGAATATGTGGTAGTGTAGTGCATGTTAGTGTAAGTGTGTGTGTGTGTGTGTGTAGGGGAGAGGATAGAACAAGGAAGAGGAAGGAAAGATCGCGCGCGGTCCTTGGCCCGTTTGTTAGGCTACAACTCCGGCATTCGCCTGGTGTTTATTGGAGAAACCACGGAAAACTACCGATCAGAGCAGCCCACCGCTAGAATTCTCCTCCAAATAGCGACTGAATGCGACCTAGCTGAAAAGCTAGTGTCGAAAATCCTGCCGCAGCTAGTACTCGAACCTCTCCGTCAGAGGCGCTGCAGTGACATCAGTTGATGCACTGAGCTACCGCTCCCAGTGAAGGTTTGTTCAAGAATGAGCTTTCCATATCAGTTTCTGCTCGCAGTTTCTATTGAGGCAACTCTTCTGAAATGACGAGGAATTCATCATCTAAATTTTGTTAGTAATGAAATAATTGAGAAACGGATTTCCAAGTACAAATGACCAAGACAATCCGGGAAAAGGGAAATGGTAATTTGATTGAAACCCTTTAGTAAGATGAGTTTGCACGAAAATGAATGTACCTTAGAGCCCTGCTACAAGATCCTGGTGAGTCATCGGCATAGGTCATTCCAGTATGCCGTATTTAACTAATATTCACTTCTTCTGCTTGAGAGATAAAAACAGTAGTCTAAGAGTTGGTTGTGTTTTAAACATTATTTATTTTTATTTTTCGACATACAAATGTTATTTAAGGACGTGTGCAATTACATTATTTTCACAATTCAGTAAACTAGAAAAATAACATTGAATTGTAATTCTTAAGTTTACCCAGAAAGGGGTTCTACATAATAACTAATTTACAATTAATTTAGTATTTTTCTTTTAGTTTCAATTCCATACTCT
This sequence comes from Teleogryllus oceanicus, assembly GCA_964035755.1. Lineage (NCBI taxonomy): Eukaryota > Metazoa > Arthropoda > Insecta > Orthoptera > Gryllidae > Teleogryllus > Teleogryllus oceanicus. The sequence continues at coordinate 26,662,793 of CAXIVR010000014.1, read as the reverse complement.
AAATAAGGAACTAATAAGAGATCTTTTGAACATCTAGTCTTCATGAGGTAAAAATTATTACAGGTTTTGCCTAATTTAAATGCATTAGATTTTGAACAAGATGGAAGAGAAGAATAAAAACGATTTAATAATCTTAAAATAGAAGTATTTATTTATCTATAGCTAGTTATTTTAAAATTTGGACATTAGGAATAAATAAAGAAGCTACGACGAATCAGCAATGACGTTAAAGCTCATTTTGAATAACTTCCGAGTTGCCATTATGTGTTTTTGCAGAGCCAATTCATACATGACAAGCAAATGTTATTGTTGGACGAATGATAGATTCCTAAATTAAGGTACCTGAATCAGTTGAGATTTGATTTTGTATTAATGAACGTGTATAATTTAAGGATTTAGATATGTGATTAGATTTTGTTGAAATGTATTGTCTCCATGTTAATTTTGTGTCTATTTGTAAACTTAAATATTTAATTGGGGTAGAATTGGGGAGCCAATTAATAGTTTTATGATTAAGTTTCGGTGGATATGTTGAATGGATTTTTGGGGGGGTTTTTGAGTGTTGATTTTAATGTTCCAATGATGATCCATATACATTGTTAATTTAAATATTTTTGTAAGTTTTCTCGACTATGTATGAGATCCGAGTGTGCAGTAAATATTGCAGTAATCGATTATCTTATTTCATTTCAATGAACATTGGATTCCTTCGTCAAATATTTGGTTTGGCGTTTGTCATTGCTACTTTGTTTTGTTGCGTCTCTGTGAATGCGAAAACTGCTGTCAGTGATTTTCATTGTATATTGTAATTTTTATTTTGAAATTTGATATTTTTGATTTGAAAAATAAATTCCGGTTCATTGAAGTTTTCAACGAATTGGAAGTAGGCTCGATCATAAATATCTCGGACAATAAAAACTCTAAAAAATTCATTTTTGATTGATGTAATAATAAAAGGAAAGATACTTTTGAACCTAAAAGTCTCATTCAAAACTGTTCATCTCCCTTAGGTACTAAAGAGAAATCTCTTGTATGTGTAAGAAGTACTGGACAGTATGACATGGAGCAAAGTATGAGTCATCGACCAATTGTATAATTGTGCTATTTCTGTTTGATGATAAAACAATTATACCTGAACTTATAAATACACTTTATTAAATAAAGAATTATTGTGCAGAGCTGATATATTTTCAAAATATTTCAAATAACAAACAAATATGTTAGAAAATTCTAAAGACATTTCAACCAGACACTATTTTTAAAGATGTTTACTTCCGGAAGAAGTGAAGTTCTGAAATATTAGAACTGTAGAATGAGTGAAAAGAAGGTGAATTTTATCCTTCGTTTAACATAAAAATGTACTTCTATATTACTAATTTTTAATATACTCAGGAACTGAAGAAAACCTTGCAGCCGCAGGTAAGAGAAAGATGTTTTTATTTTGTTTTATAGGTCGCTTTCTAACGACTTGATCATAAAGCGACCGCTGTGATTGTTTTAACTATAAGAGGATCTGTAGGAACATAACGCAAGGACAACACGAACACACACAAACATCCATGCCCAAGGTGGGATTCGAACCCGCTACCCTTCGAGCTGAGCCTGCTACCGTCCTTCGATCTCGGCTCTCCAGGTCGGCAAAAGGTGTTTATGACTTCATTAGATACCCAGAAAAAACACTGAATGTGTTTCGATTTTATGTGAAAAATGTAAATATCCGATTGTGTCAAACCGCGTTCCGACTGAATTATTTTACTCAGTGCGTCACTGCCTGCGGCACAGGTAACGTTATCCGACAGCAAGGCTCCCCGAAAGAAGTCGCCCATCAATACATATTTACTATTCACATGTTTTGCTATAGGCAGGAACACTTTCAACATTATTTTCTTTTAAGGAACTGTTGTAGTATATGTAATATTCTATATTAACGCTATATTCGTAAAGTCTGTTTTTGTTAAAATAATTAATCGTAGAGTTATGCCAGAGTATTTTATATGTTGTTCTTGAGCAGTGTAGGTGCTTGATTTAGAAAAACCTTTCAGTGATATTTTGTTTAGATTCATTTTTGCGCTTCATGCCACTCGTTTTACTTTTTACAAACGCTGTACTCATGATTCGAAAAGCAAGCTACAGAGGCATAAGAACAGAATTCCACTGTCCAACCCAAGTATCCCGAGCGCGTAGGATGAGCAGTCATGCGAGTGGAATGGTGTTGCTCGCCCAGCGCCAGACAAAAGCGCCACGTGGATGAAGGGGGGTGAGGAATGAGGACGAGGGTGGGGGGTGGGGGCGCGGACATTCCGAGCGACAAGTTTCTAGTTGTACATTTATGAGACTCCGTCACGTGCATTTGATCTTCATTTTAAGGGCCACTAGCACTCAGGCGCCAGCCTCGTAAAGGGGCGGGACGCAATCGGTGGTGGGGTCGAGGGGGGTGGAAGCCGAGGGGGAAGTCGCTGGGAGTGGGGGCGCTGTGGAAGGGTGAGCGGGGGGAGGAGGGGGGTGTAGTGGGGGTAGTGAGGGGTGTAGTGAGGGACGTTTAGTGATGGGCATGTAGTGATGGGCATGTAGTGAGGGGCATGTAGTGAGGGGCATGTAGTGAGGAGTGTGAGTGAGGGGCGCGTAGTGAGAGGCATCTAGTGAGGGGCGTGTAGAGAGGCGGTAATGAGAGGGCGCGTAGTGAGAGGGCGTGTAGTGGGGGTAATGAGGGGGTGTAGTGAGGGACGTTTAGTGAGGGGCATGTAGTGATGGGCTTGTAGTGAGGGGCATGTAGTGAGAGGCATCTAGTGAGGGGGCGTGTAGAGAGAGGCGTGTAATGAGAGGGCGCGTAGTGAGAGGGCGTGTAGTGGGGGTAATGAGGGTGTGGTGAGGGACGTTTAGTGAGGGCATGTAGTGATGGGCTTGTAGTGAGGGGCGCGTAGTGAGAGGCATCTAGTGAGGGGGCGTGTAGAGAGAGGCGTGTAATGAGAGGGCGCGTAGTGAGAGGGCGTGTAGTGGGGGTAATGAGGGGGTGTAGTGACGGACGTTTAGTGAGGGGCATGTAGTGATGGGCTTGTAGTGAGGGGGTAATGAGGGGGTGTAGTGACGGACGTTTAGTGAGGGGCATGTAGTGATGGGCTTGTAGTGAGAGGCGTGAGTGAGGGGCGTCTAGTGAGGGCCGTCTAGTGAGAGGCGTGTAATGAGAGCGTGTAGTGAGGGCGTGTAGGGGGGCATATAGTGGGGGCATGTATTGAGAGGCGTGTAGTTGGAGTAGTGACGGGGTGTAGCGAGAGACGCTTAGTGAGCGGCGTCTAAGGGCAGCAAGTATGGGGGGCGCGTACTTAGGGGCGTGACGAAGGGGACTTGGGGCGTGTAGCGGAGGGCGTGATGTGAGGGACGTGTAGTGTAGTAGTGAGGGAGGTGGAGCGCGTGTTTTGTGAGCGGCGTCCGTAAGCCTACGAAAGGGACCCATGAATGTTGGAGAGCGTTGGAATGCACTGCGAGGGATGGAGCCGTCGCCTGCAATTCTTTCGCGCCGCCTGGAAGCTGCCTGACAGCAATGGTCTCTATGCGTCACGGCCAGAAGACGATGCCACCATCTCATTACTCCGTCGGCCAGCGAAATACTTTACACGTAACCCAGCTTTGTGCTTTCAACGAAATGGCAACTGGAGAATTATTTTTTTAGTATGCAAAGTAACGACGGACTCGTGAAATCCCTTTAGGATATTCACTACGCATATTTTATAACCTATCGTGTTAACTGAAAGATAATTTTTGAATATTATTGCTTAAATGAAGTTCATTTCTATTGTATTATTACGTTTACTACAAATTAGTTGAATTGGGCGTCGCGGGTGCTTTAAACTGTTTTATAAACATTTTCATATGTTAAAAATTTCTACTGCACAAGTTTTAAATAAAAGGAAACTCTAAACATACAGTTTGCTTCTTTTATTTTCGAGCGCGATTTACATTAAGTTCAATTTTGTAATTCAAATGATACTACAAAAAGGGGATTATCCCATAAAAAATATCGCATTTACTACGCATAAAACTATCCTAACACATGATAATTATCCTACAGGGAAGCAACTCTGACGATAGACCTGTTTCTTGAGAGTGACCCAAGCCCTGCACTGCAAAATGTGGTTTCTGGGCGATAAATGTTTGAGCGACCCATCATTCATCGCCTGGGTGCCGTAGGCCTCACTGGCGTCACATTTAGTTGTCATCTCATACGCAGCTTTTAACTGCGTAAGCACGTCATACGCAGTTTTTAACTGTTTTTTTACGTAAAATAAATAATAAATAAAATAATAATAATCTCAGCTGCTAGTAGCGTGGATCACGACAATGGTGCTGGGGCGTAGTTCCCGCAGCCACCGCTAGATCGCAACGCTAAAAATGCAAAAACCCATTTAGTAAACTTTCTTAGAATCTCTTGAATGGATCCGAAAATCAAACAGGACGCTGAGACGTTTCGAATAACGACTCAGTTGTTTCAATTGGTGGACGGGAAGTCGTCTAACCTTTAATGGCGGACACACGGACAGACGCAGATTATTCGAATATGTGGAATATATGGACGGATGTATAGAAATCATACTTTCATACGTGATGCTTTTTAAATACACTTCCTTCGCGTATTTTTACATTTGTGATAATTTACTTAGATCGGCAAAAGTTAAACATTTTCTCGAAGAGTAATGATAGCAACATTAGACACGAGATTCATGACATTGGAAATTTTGTTTACAATAAATTGTGAAAATATTTTAGTTATAAACGTCACTTAGATGTCTAGTAGGAGAGGCCGTGGTCCATTGGAAAACATATTTCCAGACTTTCGTCCGCAACTACGGCAGACATCCTCAGTGGCGATGTGGTCTCGGACGAAGAATCCTCCTTGAAGGTTCCCCGGTGACTGTCACCGGGGAAAATCTGCCTAGTGCAGTGTCATTCAGCATTCAGCAAGTTGCTGCCGTAGTTGCAGACGAAAGTCTGGAAATATGTTTTCCAATGGACCACGGCCCTTCAGCCCGGAAGAAATCTTTGACTACAACTCCGGCCGTGAAAGCCTACATTGTTTTATTTTATTGATTGTTCTCAATTTTTATACGTTTTATTTTCTTCACCGTTTTTATTTATTTAATTGTGTGTAAACTGTTCTCAAAATAAATATATTCCGGTTTTTATTACAACAAGTTTTGAACGTATAGTTATTTTACAAATATATTACTAATAAATTGTTCCTTTACTTGAAATTCAACAACTGGCATATTGCGAAAACACTACTGTGATTAAATTTCAAAACTCAAAAAATACCTGTTTTCGAATTAAATAGACTTAAATAAATTTTAAGTAAATCATTTGTGCAAATCGTAAAAAAATATTGTTCTCTTTTATTTGTAAGCCGTAGGTAATGAATTTTACTAGAAGTACTCGAAGGCACTCTCAATCAACAAGGTCAAATTCATTTAAGAGTCCCGATCTCCAGGAGATTCCTTTTCCTCCGGTTCGCGCAGTACGTCGTAAAATGGACAAACTCCAAATGAAATACTTGATCTAGTGGAAAGAAGAAAAATACTTGGATTTCGAGTAGATTGGAAGACAAGTTAAAAACTCGTAAGATATATCAAAGGGTAAATAGAATAATAAAACTGAATGAGTAAGAAAATTACTGTAGGTCTACATGTATTGTACCAAAAACGAACAAAAAAATTGAACTTAAAAAAGTGTTTAAATATTCAATCAAAACTTAAAATTCCTATACAATTGGAGAAGGTTGTATTCAAATGTTTCCGTATTTAACAATATAAAAAATTAACAATCCTCTCGAGTGACACACGGACAGTGTGTACTATTTTTTCCTAGTGTTAATCTGGAGTCGATTCCGGGTCTGGGTAAAGGTGGTCGACATGCAGGTGCCTTTCCAATAAAATATTAGAGTCTCTCGCCAGTCGCAGAGCCGAGCGGGCGTGTTTTACTAAGCGCTCTACCTGCTGCAGGATGGTGTCGACGGAGCAGTGGCGCGCGGCTATCGGCCGCTGGGTGAGGGGCTACCTGCCGCGCGGTGGCGGTGCCCGGGGGACAGCGCAGGGGCTGGGGCTCCTTGCGAGCGTGTTGGGCGCGGCGGTGATGGCGGTGCTATTGGCGATCGGTGGGGTGGAGCTGAATCCCGGCCCCCCTACTAACGTCGATATCATCGAGACTATCAATAGGAACCATAAGGAACTTATTGATAGAATCGATGTGTTGCAGGCTAGGGTTACGTCGGCAGAGGCTTCAGTGCAGTCGCTGCAGACAGCCAACGAGCGGCTGGTTCGCAAGGTGGATTACCTTGAGAACCAGTCGCGACGTAACAATATCATTGTTACTGGCATCCCAGAGAAGCGGAACGAGTCTTGGGCGGACTCGGAGAGGTGTATCCTGGATCTTGCGGAGCAGCTGGGGGTCAGGTTGGAGCTCCAGGATATCGAGCGCGCGCACCGGACCGGGCGGCGGCGCGAGGGACAGCCACGTATGATTGTGGCCAAGCTGGCCTCTTTCAGGAAGCGGGAGGAGCTGCTGCGTGCAGCCCGGGAGTATCTCTCCGGAATGGCAGGGTGCGCGTCCGTGAGGACTTCAGCTGGGCAGTGCGGCAAACGCGAAAGGCGTTAATTCCGCATTTGCAGGAGGCGAAAGCGAGCGGAAAGCGGCGTCGATTCGTTTCGACAAGCGTCGTGGCAGGGCGCAGCTACGTGTTGGCTGAGCTGGCGCCCGTCCGCGGGCGTGGGGGGGGCGGGGCGACGGGTCCCGTGAACTCGGCGAGGGCAGAACCCCAGTAGGGCGGAAACCCCTTCCGGCAAGCGAGCGCCTCTTCGCGGCCGCCCCGCCCGCGCCTTCGGCCGTGGCCGCGGCCGCGCCTGCGGCTGCGCCTCGTGCTGGGGCGCCCCGGACGACCCTGACCCCGCGGCATCGCGGCGGAGGCGGTCTCGTTCGCGTTCGCGTCGGCGGTCGCGTTCACGTTCCGCCGGAGCCCCGGCACTCGGCGAGTCCCGGACGCTTTGGGGCCCTGACCCCGGGAGGAGGACCTCTTACGGGGCGATGGCTGCGGCAAACGTGCAGCAGCAGGAAGCTCGCGGTGAGTCGGACAGCAGTCGCCAAATGGCAGGAATAGGCTTTAAGAATAGGATGTTGGAACATCAAAGGTCTGGCTCTAAGCTCAAATCAAGACTTCCATGGGTACATAAACACATTTGATATTGTCGGTCTCGTTGAAACTTGTGGAAGGGGGGTGAGACTTTAAATGTGTCTGGTTTCAGCCATATGCAAACTAAAAACGTAGAGGGAAAGGGGTAGATACCGGGAGGTGTTTGCGTGCATATTTCAGGATAGGTTAGTGCAATTATTTATGAAATTACAACAAACTCCGAAAATTTTTCTTTGTATTAGACTAGTAATGCAAAATACAGCCCCTCGCATGTATTTATATACCGTCACCCACAGGGCTCGCTTTATTATTCTCCAGAAGCTTTTGGTGAAATCAATAATTTCTTAGACTCGTTGAAGCAAAGGTATCCGAATACTGATTTACTAGTCTTAGGTGACATGAATGCTAGAACTGGCATGAGCAGGAAGTATTTTCGGAGTTCGATCGGAAAGAAGCGAGAGCTAATTCTAGAAAAAGCAAAGACTCAGTCATCAATAATGAGGGTCAGGAATTTTTAGAATTATGCAGAGATTTAATCTGAAATCTTAAATGGAAACTATGGACAGGATACTGAAGGGAACTAATTTTTATTAGTGGGAATGGAGGTAGTGTAATAGATTATGCTCTGTTGTCTCATGAAAGAATAAACAATTTATTAGATTTTGGAATCGAATTCGGGCAGAATCCGACCATTTGCCTGTGTGCGTTCATTTGCAGTAAATGCTCTGAACTGCCCAGGCAGTGGCACAGGCGGGAACAACAGACCACAATAGCAAGACGACGGTTTATATGGAAAGAGGAAAGCGACAGGAATTTGCGGGAAGCTATTCTTAACTCGTAGAGGTGGGCGCGAGAGGAGGTCACCGGAAACAAGCAAAGAATTTAGGAGACTCTTTCGCGCAGGGAGGGGCATGCGAATGTGGGGAGAGGAGGAAGGGTACTGACCCAAGGATGGTTTAGCGAGGTGTCAGGTGAGCAGGCGTGAAGCAATAGTAGCCAAAGAATTTTCCCAGAAACATGGAACTGCGGAAGCGAGAAAAGTTACTTGTTACTACAAAGCAATACGAGGCCACAATTAAGAAATCGAAGAAATCTTGGCAGGAGAGTGAGACAGCAAGAATAGAGAAATTTTTAAGAAACAATCATAATAAATCAATTTGGGACGTTATAAGATCACTGCGTAATAAAAGAAATGTAAGTAATGCAATTTCACCAGACGCGTGGGAAGTACTTTCACGGGCGCTCGAAATAGCGAATATTGAAACAGGGATTTATTATCACGGACCGGGATGTCCTGAATTAAAACGAACCGATAACCTGGAATGAAGTGAATAGGGCTATGCTAGCCATGAATAATAAGAAGGCAGGCGGCGCGGACGGCTTTCCCGACACAATTTATTTCGGAATTGTGGCACATAGACCCAGAAGTATTCTAAATTTATTTAATGCAATAGTTGATTCTGGTCGTATCAGAAACGGGGAGAAAGCGATCCTCCAACCAGTTTTTAAAGAAAAAAAGGTAATACGAATTGCCCACAAAATTATCGGAATTAGTCTTTTACCAGCGCTGAGCAAGCTATTTTAAAATACTCAACGGGCGACTGAGTGAATGGGCGGAAAAAGCACAGTAAAATATCAGAATTGCAAGCAGGCTTTAGGAGAGGCTTCGCGACACCGACAATATCTTTGTGTTAGATCCCCTGAAGCAGGCGCTTGCGCGTAAACGACCACTTATTTGCAGTTTTGTAGATTTCGAAATGGCTTTGACTCTATCAATGGAAAGCTTTATGGCAAAACTTAATGAGCTGGCGTCCCCGTAAAGTTTTAAAAGTGTTGCAGAGCATATCAAGACGTAAATTTCTGTTCAGGTGCGGTGATGGAAGTACAACGCGAAAAATAAAATCGACAGTAGGAGTAAGACAGGGCTGTCCTCTCACCTATTGTTTATCTTGTTTATAAACGATTTATTGACGTGGTTTACAGGATGCGGATACATCTGCCCCGGAAATTGAGCTGAACATTCCCGGACTACTATATGCTGATGATTTAGTTTATGTTCGGAGACTATTGACGGCTTACAAAAGTTTAAATATCCTAGAAACGTATAGTGAAACATGGGTTAAAGTAAATATTAAAAAAACCAAGTAGTTGTCTTCAAGAATGGATTTATCTGGGGTAACAAGGAGAGAGGGTTTTTCGCTCAGGAGAGATTGACCGGGAAAAAACATTTACATATCTTGGGGCAAAATTTTCCATGAATGGGGATGGAGTAAGCACATAGTGGCGGCGCACAGTAAAGGAAGAATTGCATCAAAGAAATCGTTTGCGCAGTGCGCAGGGTTCGGAATTGCCTTTAAAGGTGTGCGAGACGATGTTTAAATCCTAGTTCTCGCAGCAATGAATTATTGGGGCAGAAAATTTGGGGAGTGGATACGGATAGATCGGCTAGAAAGCGTCGATACAGATTATTTCATATTAATTCTCGAGCCCTCTAGATTCGCAGCAAATGCCGAGCCCAAGAGGTCTAGTGTAGAATTTGGAAAGATTTAAAAATAAAACCCCATTAAACTTTGGATTAAATTAGCAGGTGACAGGCTGACTCACTTATAAATAGATGTTTTCGGGTGCAGTTACGGAAGCAACCAACGCTACTGGTCGTATAAATTAAGCTGCTACTGGAACGTTCAGGTCTGGAAACGTTTCTCCGGAAATGGTGGGAGATAGGGAACACGTGACATAGAACGGTTAATTTCGGATAGACTTGCGGATATTAAAAGGCAAGAGATCCTGGCAGCAACGGCCGAAAACGTTCGCTAGTTGCGCAAATTCACCATCCGTTATGGGGTTGCGAACGTTACGTAAACACACTGCGAAGGACGCAAGGAGGATACGCTTGGTTCAGGGTCGGGGTGGATGCAACGTAGATTAAAGGACTCGAATGGTAATGGCATCTGTGTGCTTTGCGGTGATAGGGAAGACTGGATCCATATCCTTTTAATTTGCAGATGCGACCGAGCAGAGGAAAATGGATGGGAATGGGAAATTACTACTTCCAACATGGGAACGTAACGCTCGCCCAAAATATTCTGGGGGATAAAGAGCTAACTTCATGAAAGAATTAGGAACATTTCTCAGAAAGGTTCGGACCACTAGAGAAACGGAAATTAAGGAGTGGGAAAACAGCAGTGGTTAGTACAGCAGAGCTAGACTGGAGGAAATATGTAATAAATCAATAAACTAACAATAATTAATTAGTCAGTAAAGTTATGTTAGGTTAGTAAACAGTACAAAAAAAAAAAAAAAAAAAAATAAATAAAAAAAAAAGTTATAAATTGTAGTCAATTTTAAGTATAAGTAGATAAATAAGTCAATAAAATATATATATATATATATATATATATATATATATATATATATATATATTAACTTAAAATAATTAAAATAAGTTAAATAAATTAAAATTAAATTAATTTAAAACAAGTTAAATAAATTAAAATAAGTTATATCAATTAAAATTAAATTAATTAAAATAAGTTAAATAAATTAAAATAAATTAAATTAAAATAAAATAAAGAAACCAGCTAAAAAAAAAGCAATTAGGGGCGAAGGGAATTTGGGAATCGGAAATGTTAGGGCAGGCGTTGGTGCGGACGTTTTTCTGTGGTCTGTTTGTTTTCAGGTGCGGGGGAGGCCAAACACTGGAAGGAGAATGCCTGACGCCCCCGCCAAATAAAAAAATGTCTAAACCGGATGAGTAGCATGTACTCGGCTTCTGACGGCGGTTTTCCCCCTTCAGGAGTTTTCCCCCAGCCGTACCTTATGGTCTCGTTTCGCGGCTTTGAGGCGATGGAGACCATTTGGGGTGAATACCAGAAGGCGAAAGGTTAGAACTCGTAGAATTTGGTATTGTAATGGCTTAAAAGGGCCTTCGGCCTAGCCACATTGGATCAAGTTTCTAATTTGGCTGTAATAATTACCTATTAAATTAAATAAATAATAATAAAATATTATTTTTTTTAGTTGCGTGAAGAAGAAAAGATCAATCAGGCGGAATACGTTAGATGCAGTGAAGGGAGTAAGACATTCCCGACACGTCTCTCTTATCCCCAGGGGTGGAACTTAACTAGTCCCAGGCTTGGAAACACGGTTAGCTAGCCGGCAATGCGTTTTAGCATATTTTCCTTTCAACTTTGTATCGGACTGAATTTGAGGGTGCTGAGATTGTGAACAAAGGGCCGTTTTTTGACGATAACCCCTGCAGGCACGCAGACAGGCCGGAAGCTATAGCCTGCACCGCCGCGTCATAGTCGCGCACGGGGACTGTTGGCGTTGGTGAATCCCATGAAGCCACCCTGAAGGCCCTGCTACACAGCAGAGAAACGCAAAATTTTAGAAGCGATGACCAAGCGACCCTATTCGTCGCCTACGTGATACGCTACCATCAGTGCAGCTATGAGTGGAGACTATTGGCTTGCATCACGTGGTCACTGGTTGCAGAGATGGTTTTGGCAGAAAGTGGAAGAATCACTTCGATTATATATGCACACACAAAGAAAAGTTGTCAGGCGCAACCACTTCACGCATGTTCCTCCATGTATGTCGACGCGCTGAATACGAATGCGAAGCCAAAAATGCGCCATCATTCTTCAGTTTTTTAAACGCAAAAACCTGGAAGGTAGGGGTGCGTATTCGAATTCAGTGCATCACATACATAGAGAAACATGTGCCAAGTCTTGAGTCTGACTTTAAGATTCTGTTAGGTATAATGTTACAAGATACCAAAATCTAGTATTCGCATGTGTTTTTAGCGATTTAAAAGAAATTGTAAAGTGGTGGTGCTATTCTGGCTTCGGATTTGAATTTAGCGTGACATGTGTGACCCCCGTCTCCATCAGGTTTTAGTTCAGTTTCCCTGATTCATTGAGCATATGCTGAAATGACCCCTTGTTTTGCTTCTGGACATAAATGTAGCTTCAGCATGCGCACGTTTTGTTGAGCTCTCCTTTTGCTTGTAGTGGTAGAAGTAGAGTTGAGAGTGAGTTAGTATATCGTTAGCAATGCAGAATAAACAAATCTGCAGTTCGTTTACCGTTGCAAATAGTTTTCTATAACTCGGGAACAAAAATGTCTAGGTTTTCAAATGTTGCTATCGTCGCGCCGTTTGAAATATTATTATTATTATTATTATTATTATTATTATTATGGATCTTGTTTTAACTTTCATTTTCGTTTTAACAATTCATTTTTCAACAATTTATCGTTAAAGTGTAGGGATGGGATTCTGGAACTAAGGAAAACGTGCGCACATAATCTTCTCTCCTATACGTCAAATACAGTTTTTACTGTTTTTTGAGCAAATAAACCAAATTAATCAAACATACATAGCGAAACATATGTCAAGTCTTTGGGTATAACAAAAACCACCGAAAGCAAAAAAATACGATTTAACGGAGGGGGGAGGGGTCGTGATTTAAAAAACTGTTTGTGGTGCAATTATGGTTTCAGATTCGGCATACAGAGAGAAACATGTGTCAACTCTTTGGATCTGAACACTTTTTATTTTGTGTGCCAGTATTATTAGCAGCCTAGGGAGGGGTAGCGTCTAGAATCTGACTTGGTATACGAGCAGGCGAGAGAGACTATCACCTCTTTCGCTGCCTCCGACAATGACAACGATTGCTAACAGCCGACAGAACGGACCCATTTAAAGATTCACTTCATGTACTTGTAGAGAGAAGAGGCAGTTACCTCTTTCGCGGACACAGGCATGCACTCAGTGCGGTAGTAGCTGTGAAAAACCATCGTTTTCTTTTGCGGAACCGCGCCACTTCACAGGATGTGAATAGCCACCGGTCGGTCAGGCACATAACAGTATCGCTGAGAGGTATCTGCTTCGGGGAGAAGCCGACGGCGGACAAGCAACGGGACAGCGAACAGTGGGCGGTCATCGAACGGTGGACTTCGGCTGCTCTGTGCGTCGCTTGAGGGCTAGTTGCGGAAACGAGCCGCCGCCGCGCTGCAGTCGCCTCCGCCGCTGCTGCCGCATGTCGACGAGATGTCAGCCCTCCCGGGAGAAGCTATTGTGTGCCTAGCGCGCGCTACCTGCTGGGTCAATATCACTTTCACCCTTCCACTCTGTTTCTCAAATTCTTACGTAGTCTCTGTCTGGTGTCTTTTTGACCCCAAATGTTTTACTACATGATTCACAAGAATTCGATGCAGGAATGTTATTTGGAATTATTAATTGAGGACACGATGATATTTATTTGATTTATTTACTATATTGTACTAAATAACAAAGCAATGCTATATCCAGAAAAAAAACGTTATAGCATATCCTCATTACTATACATAAGTACCAGCATGAGAATGTTTGAATCACGACTACCAAATCGTAATAGACAAATATATCAAATGATCACTCAGAAACCGTAACATAATATTACAAAATCGAAATGAACACGTTTTTAGAATTTTTTCTTCTGATTTAGATGTCAAATGTGGCATTTTTGTCCCCAACCGCATAAAACCGCATAAAATTTACATTATTTCCGACAAAGAAACAAACTTAAAAAACTGAAAAGATTCCAACATAAATAAAACTAGACGTAAATATCATGAATAAAAGGTTAAGTACAAGTGAATAATTTTCAGAATTCTGCAAAACATTATTTGCCTCTGATACCAAAAAATACTCCAAACCGAGTTTATGGGTTAATAAAAAAGGAGGTTAAGTTAAGACTCAAGGAGACTTTTCTCTAATAAATTCTTGCATTCAAAATCAAGCAACGGTGTTTCACAGAGTTATGCATGGTACGACGTAATAACAGGCTTCGTTCCCCCCTCCTTTCAGAGCAGTAGGGCTACCTGCCAAAATCAACAATATGGGGGATGTCAGATAAGTGGGATCGCCCGAGGAATGACAATGGCACAGAGATTCCACTCCCGCTATCCTAAAGACATTTTCAAGCCTCCTTAAATATCAGGAAATATACTCCTTCTCTCTCTCTCTCTCTCTCTCTCTCTCTCTCTCTCTCTCTCTCTCTCTCTCTCTCTCTCTCTCTCTCCTCCTCCTCCCTCCTCCTCCCCTCCTCCTCCTCTCTCCCTCTCACACACCTGGGGACCACACACACAAATCATAACTTTCCAAGCTCATTTTTCTTATTATTATATTGACATTTAGACCTGAGGATGGTTCATCCTATAGTTACTGAAATCATGTATAAACGCCCTTGAAAGGTAGAAATGCCAAACAAGAAGTAATAAAATTAAAAAAAGGAATGACAATTGGAACCAAAAAACGTAGGGTTGCGATAATGCAATCGCTACTAAGTGACAATGTGTAACCAGAAGTTAAACATTTACCTGATCCCAGTATTGGGAAGGAATTGTTTTATATATTGAAGATATTATTATGCAGTGGGGGATTTTCTTCAACAACTTCTTTCTTGATCTTATGAAGAAGCCTTGCACACAGAGCTGACGTGATTCACAAATTCATAGACATCTAAAAGCGAGAAAGATGAATTGGATAGAGTGAGCATTTTCTTGCATTTCAAATGTGGTAGAAAAATACTTGCTCATATTGTGAAATGAGATTTTCGTAGCTAATATTAGAAGAAAAAGGAATATAGAAATAATTTGAACTACAAAATCTATCAAAAATTTCATCGCTTTTGAAATTTGTTTCCTTCTGTCACTCTATCATACTTTCCATAGAATGAAAAAAAAATTTCCTTCAGTAACAAATTGAATTCATGCCTAATTTTACGTGGCGTCACTCAGACCATGAGGCCTGCTCTTCCGTCTGATCACGCAAATTTCGCTACTCTCCTTTAAAAAACAAGGGCGGAAAGAAGGTATTACTTGATCGACGAAACAGGCAATGTGAATTTGGCTCAGTGGCTTCATTTAGGCTTGAGGATCTTTTACATGCAGTAAGTTTACTAACATTGGACAGCCGGCTTTACTTTTTCTCCGAAGGCAGGCGTACGAAGGATTTTTCCTCCCTTAAAAATCCACGGGTTTGAACCCGCGAACTAGGGAGGGTTCTATAACAATCCGATACCCTAACCGTTACACTATCGCCGCCTCCGTAATGCGATTTCTTTTCAAAACTCCTACTTTTCCATGAATGTGCTCAAAGGCTTGTTCAATATAAATGCTTATTGGTTCTACAATGGCATATTTTCGTTCCTGTTTTTAAATAATGTCTTATGGTCGAAATCTTCTTAGTAGGCGTGTGCAAAGCATTTTCATAGCCATGTTTTTATTTTCAATCTTAGATTTTAGGATGGTTGTTCCCTAGTTTTCCAAACGCTCCACGTTACATTAATTTATTCTCGTTACACCAATACTAATTCAGAATGTACGTGTAAATCATAGAAGGAAGCAGCAAACAAATTATATCAATACGATACTTGAGTTGAAAATAATTTTAAAACTGTACTGAGTCACGAATTGGCATTTGCTATTGAAACTAAAACCAACACGAACACTTCCTTCTGGCCGACCACTTTACAGGTTTTTTAACGATATTTTCAATAATAGAATGCGATATTTTTTAGAATGAAATACAGAAAAATACACCGTTTTAGTACTATCAATGCAAAATACAGCATTAGAATCGTTCTTGGAATTTCTATATGTAGTGTTAATTTTGTGTATTTCTTAGTATTAGTATGTAATTTTCAATAATGAGATCGAATTGATGTCAACACTATTCTACGGGTTTCTGTATTGCGTCAAAATGCATCTAATAACCTCTGCCAGTGATAACTGACTTACGATAAACAATGACTAATATTGAATTAAAGATGACTGATCTAAATGACCATCACTGTAAAACCTATCAGAAAAGAATTGTTACCCGAACGGTTTATTTGCCAAACAGCCTTCATGCTTTTCCTGCCAACCGACACGGTTATTTTCCACATTCTCCTGCAAAATTGTTTCTTATTGAAGTTCTTTAACGCCAAGAACTGCTTCCGCACGCCGGAGGAGATATAAATAATCCTTATCTAAGATCTCAGCGTCCTTTGTGTCGCTCCACTAGCACGGAGCCTGCCCCTCCTTCCGTTTATCTCCGGCTCCGCTTATAAATCCACTTCTTTCCCCGTCCAGCGCGCCGCCTTAATGTGGAAATTTGTGTGCCCGCTCTTGCCCCTGCCTCTTATCCACGTCATATTTCCCCGCGCGAACATTCTCAGCGTCGATGCCCTGGACCCGCACTTCCGAAGCACCCCGCCACACAATGGCCTCCTGCGCTGGCGCGGCTGCATTATAGGGTGTGCTAAGTAAAGATATGAAGCTTCATCAATAGCAGGGCGTCAAAGAGGGTCTTCCCGGAAGATAAGCTACAAAAAGGGGTAACAGCTCCGTGGAAAGACTGTATCTTTTGATTCAGAATCAACGATAGGGCGTTGGAATACTGTTATCTTAAGTCATCATACAAAATAATGCCCTTTGTCATCCTATGGAGTTTCAAAGAAGAAACATATTTAAACTGATAATTTAATCAACTATAGATTACGAAATAAAATTCTCATACTTTAGAATTTTGACTTAGTAGAAAATGAGAACATACTACTAAAGTAGTTGATAATATATATATATATATATATATATATATATATATATATATATATATATATATATGTGTGTGTGTGTGTGTGTGTGAAGAATCAACTTTCAAGCTACTTGATATCTTGATCGAATATTTCCATGAACATCGTTTAAAAACATGTAATATAAATCTGGAATTGATTGTACAGTATCTTATAAAGTGCAAAATATAATAATCTACACAAGTTACCAAAGATTTAAGAAAGTAGAATAGTGCAACTCTTATAGGGGAAAGTTGCCGAATTTGGACCGATATAATAACATTTTTTGATTCCACGATCTCAATGACGATGAAATTAAAACAAAATATGTACCAACACAATCTATTTACTTTCATTACAAAATATAATAGTTTAACTATAGTTTTTAATAAAGATAAACAAATAAAACTATAATTGTGCTATCGGTTCCCACTGAGGAGCGATTGCCTGATTTGGAGTCTAGACCTCCAAAGAAATGCGATAATAAAGAAATTAGAAAAACGAGTCTGTAGACTGAAAAATAAATATGTTTACTAAGTATCTAAAAGACCAAAAAACAAAGTGCTACATCACATACTTTCTCGCATTTGCCTAACCTTTTCAATTTTCTAAAACTAATTTTTTCTTAAATACGACACCAAAATTGTTCTTTAAATTTTCGCCTAAGACCTATCAAAAGACTTTTGAAAAATGGTTATAGTCTCAAATCCGATGAATGCTTTGTAGTTTTGAAAATCGCAAAATTTAACATTTCAAAACTAAAAAAAATGAAACTGGAGATTTTTCTCTCAAACAAAATCTCTTTAAAAAATCAGATTCTTTAAAAATGTCACATGCACGTTTTAAAAAAACTAATAATTTTGTTGTAATTTCTGCTTGAAATTAATGAAATTTATAAAAGCTCTCAAAAATCTGCTCCAAAAGTTTTCTTCGATTCCCCCCCCCCACGAATAGAATAAGCAACGTTTAAGAGAATAATGAAAGTTTCATTTTCGTTCAGCAATCTGAATTTTTAGAAAATTGAAAATTTTCAAATACTAATAGAAAAGATGGGCTGGTATAGCATCACAAGTTTCTTATGCTTTTGAATCTATTCCTATTTTGAATCTATTCCTATTTCGATTGTCCAAGTAGGTGTTTGTACCTTGGACGCTAAAGAAAACCTTATTAAGAATTTTTAAACATTTTTCTGTCATTTTTTTATGTTTACTGATGGAATCATCTGAAAAGGATTTATTACAATTTTTCCAACGTATTGTGACATACCAAGATGAGAGTAATTTTATTAAGTGTTGTTTGTCGTAAATCGGTGGCAATGCTAGGGCAATTAAATAGGAATATGGCGCCTTAGAAACGGTGCCCAAGTCGTTGTCAAGATAAATAAATATTCATCTGGCATTGAAAGTGACGGCGTGGCTAGTAAGATTTAAAAACGATTTCGGGATTGGTTGGAGAGAGCAACGATAGTCTACTATTGCGGAAGTATGTCTGATTTTTTGAGAAGAAAGCAGTAGAAAGGGGGAATCTGAGGTTAGGAAGGCTGAGCAGTAATAAGAAAACGGACATTCTGTCATAGGTCGTGACGCTGTGCGAATCGCTCACCGAAAAATAATTTGTGTAATTGGAACTTTTAATTAATTTTTCATGAGATTAAGGAACGTTGGACTCCGAATAATTTATAGTGTGTTAAACGTATAGCTCACGAACAGTTTGGACTTTAACTACTTTTACAACACGTGGAAATTAGAACTTGTGATAAGTTGTATATGATAGGACTCGGAAATATTCTGGGCGAGTAATTAATTTGTGGAACTTAAAAACATTTCCGCAGTGTAATTGTAAAACTCTGGGTATTATTTTTGCAAGTCAATCGAACTACATCTACGAATATTTGAAGTAGTGCGGATCAGTGGCTCGGCAACGTTCGCGTGGAAGATCAGGAGAGAAGAATGCGGTACTTCGACTCTGGAATTCGCATCACCGGGGAGAAGAGAAGATGGTCCTTCGTGGCGACGTCGATCAAGAGCGCGCGAAGTTTAGTGCAGTATAAAGGTTCGAACAAGGTCATGACCAAAGGACAGTCGTGCTGTTGCAATAAGCAATACATACTAAATTTCTTTTTGAAAGGAAAACAACTATTTTCATTGGTCAATTCAAGCTAATCAGTAGCTAGATAAAATATTTGTTTTCAGATTACTCGCCACTCTGTATGGATGGCTATCAATAGGTAATAGCGATTATTTCAGACGCAAGACGCGATTATTTCAGACGCTCATTTCCAGCTAGAGGGACAATATTTAGTTTTCGTTCAAGCAATAATAGCCAAAAATATTATCGTAACCTTTTTGCTGGCGCCCATGTTAACATAAATTCGGAAACGGGTTACGACGAAACGCCCAATAATTATGAGCAGTTTGTGGGCATGTTTCAGTATCTATACAGAACTAGTTTGTTATCTGCTTCAGATTGTATGAAGTTTCACGTTCCTAGTTACATACAATCCATTGTCTTCTTAATGAACCGGTCGAATCATGACAAAGTTCTGTGGTCCGATTTTGGCAACTCCTTGAAATTTAAGACTCAGATTAAGCTGCACAGCAACAATAAAAGTAAAATTAGTCTTACATTGCATATTCGAAAGCTAATGAAGAATATTAGTAACGCGAAGCATCAAAGTTGCAATTCCTTACACCGTCTGGACATAACGGTTTACTCCGTATAGCATAAAAGTAGTAAGACACTAGAACACTGTGACATTAATAAAGCTCATTAAAATGACTGGTATTCAGTAAACATAAACTCACAATCTCATTAGAGCATTCACAAGCATTGGAGCCAACATGTAGGATCCAAAGGCTCTTTTGAATTGCTGTGCGGTCCAATTACGGCGCTGGCCCCAATTCGACACCTGCCATCTTTCAGTGCTTTAAGTATTTTGAAGTGAATAGAACGTTTTTATTGCATATCTGGTAGAACTTTTAAAAAGTGTAATATGAGTTAAGGCTTGACGACACCAGCTAGTAAATATACTTTTGTTGTATTCACGTCATGGGAATGTTAATTCAGTAATTAAATGAACTTATCTATTTGCTTTACGTATTACATCCTGCTGTAATTCTATTTCATATTTCTAAAAGTATGATTCTATAAATTTATGAATCTTATTGCGTATGCTCATTTGCAATGTGTACAGATTTTTTTGGCTTCCCTAATATATTTAAACTAGTAGTTCTACATCAAAAACGTTTTCGTATTGTTTGTAGTGTACATAACAATATCATTATAATTTTATTATTGTACTACTTAAACACGCAAAATTGTTTCCAATCCGCATAAATGATTGATGAAGCTGGTATTCGAACTCACATACTTACTTTTATTAACCGAGTAACGCAACCACTTCGTAACTAACCACCGAAGTCGACTTAACCTTCTGGCCATTTAAAATTGAACATTTGCAATTATCGAAAATACACAGATTTTAATGAAAATCGGACGGTGTGAGTAAAAATTAAGCAAACTTTTGCTGAATTAAGAAAATCTTGTTTACGTAATTTTTATAAGCTGTTACTAATTAAGCCTCAAAAAGCGGAAAAGTACTCATATTTTCAAAATTCTTTTAATGGTATAATTGAAAGATACGAGCTTGAAGAACAGATTTCATAAAGACAAATCTCTATCCTCAATATTGCAGTTGTACGAAGATGCAAACAAATTGGGCTTTTGCGACTTTCGAAAATTTACATTTCAATGAAAACCATACTTACGCCATTTTTATACGCTTACTTTGCTCTTTTTAGGGAAAAAAATCAAAGAAAAAAATTGAACACTTTTTTGGAAATAAGTTTCAAAATATCATTGAAACCTGGTGTAAAGTACTCCGAAAAATTAAAACCCAATTCAAACTCAAGTGGCCGCGAGAAAAGACCCATCTATTGCGGAATTAAGTATTACGGATAGTTAGGTGTCAACGAACAAAAACAAATGTTTTGCCGGAAACAAATATTTTAGCATTAAGTATCGTCAACACCTAAATTGTGTCTGCACAATAACAGAAGAAAGGACAAGCAAACCTTCTAACCTTTGTATCTCGGAAACATACCGATTCACCATCAACATCTGCTGATTTATTTGCCAAATTCGTTCGCTTTTCTAACAAACATAATCCTGTGTTTTTCATTACCATTTTTCTGATGGTGCTATCTCCTCTGTAGGTTTTATCTGAGATCTTCGTATTAATTATTTCTGTTGTGGCTATTTGTCTTTACATATTGACAATGTAGTTAAAAGGCACCGAAGATGCTTGGTTTGATTAACAGGAGATGCGTGGATTTTCATATTTGTTCTACTTACATCTTTCTTCATAAAACCCTAGTTATACTTATTTTGGAATATGCCTCCGCAATATAGTCATCTCATCTTGTAAAAGACATAGCCCGTTTCCAGTCAGTGTATCATAGATTTCTGAGGCGTCTATCCAACTTACTAAATGAACCGACATCATTTAATAAAAATGAATACGGTCTTTTATTAGAGAAATTAAAATTGAGTACCTTACAGGACAGAAGAATTATTTGTGATGAGATATTGCTTCTCAAAATTATCAATGGCATTCATGAAAATAATCACATTAATGAAATATTTTTTCACAATTCTTGTGTCGATCTCCTATTTTTTACCGAAACGTAATGAAAACATAATGATGATACTGTGCACTAACTCCCAGCATTAGGGAATACATTTGGAAGGCAAATTGGTTATTTTGATACCTCAATCTCATCTTTGAAACACAAGGATTATAGCTGAAATTTATCTGATTAATATAGGAATGGATACTATCATTTCTAACACTTTTGCTGCGAACAAATTGTATTAATTTTGTTTCTTATATATCAGTATTATGTAACGAGTATCTTGTTTCTCGTGTCTTATGTAAATTGTAGATTTATATTTGATGACTCATACTTTGCAATTGTTCTTTTCTATAACGGTAAGCTTTTATGTGTAATTTTTTGCATAATGGTTACTGACCATTTAAAAATAAATAAAAATGGACGAAGAAAAGGTCTGCAAAGTAATCCATATTTTTGGTATGAAAGCACCACAAAACGAAACTATGAAAATTCGCCTTTCTCTAAACTATCATACTTAGTATTACGCGAGAAATAAAAACAGGGATATAAATTAAAAATATGCAGTGTCTTAAATTTCATTTTCGTTCTTTGATAACCCAATATTTTACATTCAAAATTGTTCGCTTACAAAAATGAAACCAATCGTATTACACAAAAGATGGCATGTATGAGTATTTCAAAAATTTTAGACGAATTTACAAATAGCATTTCAGCTACTACTAAATAATAAAATTTGCATGACATTTCACATTCTATTTCACTACAAAGAACAATTCTATACAAGAAAATAATATACAATTTTGATGCATAAAAAGTAGACAAATGAATCATTTTCCACCGACGGGCAAATTGTCGAAACAAAAAGTTCAGGAAATATTCAGATCCATAGCAGCAGCGTCTATATAAAGAGGTGCTCACAAAAAATCATCCAACACGCGCAAACCGCGAGGCAGTTTTTTGTGCACGGGCGTTTGATGCATTTATCCACACACATCGAAATCCGCAGGTGTATTTTACGGATGCCGTCAAACGAGGACGCTTCTAATTACTGGGAACGAAGGCGGACTAAAAAAAGAAGCGGGGTGGAAGCGGAGTGGCAAGGGAAAGAAGGGGAAAAACAGGAATGGAGGAAAGAGGAGAGTTCGGCAGAGGTTACGCCGCTGAAATAAAGAGACAGAGGCGAAACAGCATTGATCCGAGGCTCCGGTGGCAGCTGGGACAAGTTTGCGCGGACGAGCCAGTATCTGCGAGAGAAGCATTGTCGAACAATGTGACAGCAGGGATCCTTTTTGGCTCTATTCGTAGATCAGGTTTGTCATAGAAGAGTTCGTAATGCAGTTTTTGTAGGCGACTTTCAAATTCAAAATAACATGTTTAATTTAAAGAAATATGTTATTCTTTTTTAATAGTAATTTTCAATATAGCCTTGTGATATAACTCAACTGCTTTATAAGAATGCCTATTGCATTCCAGGCGCTTCCCTAAGAGAGAAGAATGAGGCAAAAAAGCTGGAAGAGCAAAATGAGGAAAACAAGTTGGTAGAAGTCAAAGTAAGAAGAAACAAAAGGGCAAACAACTGCCTTTTTTGTTTAAAGAAATAGCTTTTTTTTAAATATTAATTTGATATTTAAGACATATTTTCTTCAGTGATTTAACGATTCAAACACATGACGTAATAATTGCCGATTGAATTCAATGTTCACGAGCGGAATACGTATTTCTGAAGGTACTCGTAAATTAATCAGTTGCGTAATAATCAAATGCACACCTTATGACACGTCATGTTGCATTTATACTTTTCACTCAGTGGTTGGAAACAACATTGTAGTGTCAAATTCGAGTATTTTTTGGTCCAAATACTTAGTATCTGTAATTGGCATAAATTTCCAGATTATATTGAACTGGAAATACGTATGGTTAATGTATTTCATAATAACAATGGGAAGTGGCAAATTTACTGACGTTCAAGCACAAAGGTTACGGAGTTGCTTCCGTTGCAAAGTACTCAATTAGTTCCTCATTTGCAAAGAATGAATGGTCTCATCACACAATGACTGGATGAAAATTCGTTCCTTAAGCTGATTTAAAAATTAAGAGGGGTAATAAGGGATTTCGTTTGCGGTATACGAAATTTACGCATCACCGCTAAAATATAACGGAGTCTTATTAAAATTAATGAGGAAGGCTAAGGTTTCGACCCAAGCTGCACCTGTTAAACACTCCGAGCATAAAGCAACGCTGGCGGAAGACTCTAGAAACTGTGAATTTATCTTCATTCTACACGATTATGCCAACCTGCTCTGAACTCTTTTTTTATACATCACGAAAAAATTGGCCGAGTATGAAGCGTAAATTTTTTCTATAACGCCTTTTCAACAATGGTTAGCTAATTTCACTTCCTACAAGTGATTGATGGCATGTGAAGTAACTGTAATATGATTGAGTATTTTAGTTGTAAATACCACTGAACATTTTTACATGCAACAAGGCCATTTCGCACAAACATGAAATTTCTTCATATTAAAATAAATTATAAATTTTTCCTAATACTTTATAACAAATACATACATTCATACTAGTTTTTATTTAATAACAATATAATGATGTAAAATATGAAAGAAAAGCATTTTTCAAAACAATTGAAACAAGTTAAGAGCACGCGTTCTACATAATGTATGTTATTTTGAAATCTGCTGTTCATTGTACATTCATTTCTGTTAATACAGAAATAATTATTATATCTAACCGATTGAATATTTGAAACATACAATATCTGAAGTGGCTTTATGGGTTAATAAATATTATTAATTTATAGAGTAATTAACTACTTTAATGATCTGTCGTTGATCTCTTAACACTTGATGATTTATTGGGCCTACAACAAGGAGAAACAATCTATTAAAAAACAAATATAAAACATCCTTAAAGATCATTAAAGGGTATAGCCGAATAAGGTGGTGAAAACTGCCCCAAAACAAATCGATAATCGCGATGTTTATAAGAAAGAGAATAATAATGCCGCAGACTCGCAAACAAATCAGCCTCCTAAGGCAATATGTAGCAGAGATACACCGAGAAACGTGTTTTTCAATTTTCCTCACTCTCTATTGCATGTATCAGGGTGAAAAAATGGAGAGACGAGGGAAAATAGTTGAATTTTAAGCTATTTTTTCAACCAATTCTGTCGTCAAATTTATAGAAAATTTTTTAGAGTATTTTATAGAGTATTATCTCAGTTTTTAAACATAGAATGTCTTTTATAACATTCTATAACGTTCTATAAAATGTTACAATTTATATTCAAAAAGACAGAAGACGGCAGCGCCGTGCGCAGACATTTTTCTAAATTAATCGAATGCGCGGAAAAGGTGAAATTCAACATAAACATTCGATAAAGCACAATTTTTTAGAATCTTTAGAAAGAACAATCAGCAAAATCGGACCAGGGTTCACTAGATTTCGAAATAATCGTAAACGTACATTTCACGTTCACAAGCATGGAAGCCATTGTTGCTAGAAGAAAGCTGAGGACGAATATGGTTTTTAATAAATATTACGAAAACGTCTGAAGGAATCGGGCTGGGACTTTATCGAACAACGGGGCGAAATTTATGAACAATTTCAAGACTAATCACGATTTTGGGAACATCTAGAAAGCTAATTAAAATTGAATGTAAAACGTATAATATATATATATATATATATATATATATATATATATATATATATATATATATATATATATATGAAACAAGAGACGCATCGTAGTGACGTCAGTACTGACATCACGGCGAAATATCGAACTAAAAATAATTTAATTTAATGAATTAAGACAATAAAAGAAGAAATAGATAGTGCAGTAATTATCAGAGAAATTATAGACACTATTGAAAACCGATGGCAAGGCGTAAGAACGCTTAAAACATGAAAATAAGAAATATTTTGTAATCTTGTTTGTGGCAACGGGCGTGCGATCGGCGTCTGTTCAATATAAATCTATTCAAGATATCGGACAACAATGCTTAAGCGAAGATGATGAGACGGTGTTGTGCGTTTGGCGAGGACGCTAGCTCCACGTTAGCGTAAATGTAACATTTTAAAAATCATTGTTCGGAAGTGTACTTTGAAAACATTTTAGATATTTTGATGGGGACAAAAAGGTTATAACAATCGGTGTTTACAACACGAAGTTTAGCGTGCTCCGGACAGTAAAAGGAAATACAAACAGAGTATTTTCAGTGTAATTCGCGTAACGAGTGTCTCTTCGCCGCGGGAACTTTAAATATTTTTATTTGCGTTTGTGCACCGAACAGTGTTTCTTCGCCGCGGGAACTTTAAATATTTTATTTTCATTCGTGAATGAACAATGTTTCCTCGCCGGGTAAGTTTAAATGTAGTGAAAACTTTGCGTTTGATTGCAAAACGTTTCGTAGAGGTTTTCTTAACCATGTGAGTTCGTGGTACTGGAAGCTGGTGGAAGCTGAGACAGTACCATCGCCGTACACGGGGAGTGTACGAATCGGCGGACGGTGACGCAGTGTTCATCCGGTATCTGGGAAGTGATGCATGGATATTTTTTTATTTGGCAACTTCAAAGGTACCTGTCGAAGACCAAGTTCTGTTAATTCATTATAGAATAAGAGGGTCAACAAATTGAAACGACAGAATGCGCATTCGGTGTGGATGAATGTATTCCTCTATGTAATTTTCAGTGTGAATGTTTCTATGTTACTTTGTTCTTTTTTGTGATTTAATATTAAGGGTATTGTTTGTTTGCTACGTTTGTTTTGTGTGCCATCAGAGGGTACTATCAGTATATATATATATATATATATATATATATATATATATATATATATATATATATATATATATATATGTCATTTTGAAATATCAGAGGAAAAGAAACAGTCAACAGAACTGAAATAAATTGAGATGAACACATTCGGGTTCATCAGTAAACCATTAAAGAATGTGTTGTGATTCATGTAGTTAGACGCAGACCCGCACGCGCGCGCATAGGTACCTCGTTTGAAGCCCTGTATAGGGCAGTCACATATTCACGCCCAGAAAGAATTAGAAGTTGAATAAAATTAGCTAGAGAACGGGCGAGTGCAAGGGCTAAAGTAGGTTGAAAAGGAAGTGTGTATATTGATGACAAGGCGCCCATTTGTGTTTAGAGATACATGGAAATAATAAGTGATTACCTTCAGCCCAAGTTAGGAGTGTGTGTACGTATTTGTGATATTAGAGGTATAGCCGTGTAGCAAGGCAGAGCAGGTGAATCTACTGCATCGGCAGCCCAACGCGCGGATAAGATAGCAACAGAGGAAAAAATTATTACAATATATTTCTTTGCAATAATCTCCATTTGAAGGATTTCAAAGAAAAAAAGAAAGTGAAACGGCTCAAGCACTAGTAAGTTTTGTGAAATAATTGTGAATAATTTCGGCGCATTAACCGCCAATCACGCCCCCAATGGTTTCGAATCAATAGGAGTCGAAAAATCGCTCAGGCAAAAGAAAAACAGTACAGGCGAGCTAGCATGTCTTTCGCTTTCATATTCGTCAATGCGAACTTCATATTTGTCAAATGAGATCAAAGGCTTGCGCGGCCGAAGTCAGTAAGTACTTGACCGTACGGGGGGCACCGGTTCTAGACAGAGGATAAAATGTTTTGGCAGTCATTCTGTTACTTTTCTCAGGGCAAAATGGGTACTTGTACATAGGTACAAGAGAACACTGATAAAAATGACAATTTTTTGAGCCGCTTTGACAAAAAATAAGGCCTATGAAGTTCGTCAAAAACTTAGACAAACACTACTAATTACTAGTCTGTCCCGGAGACACTGCGTGCAAGGCACAGGTGCCAACGTTTCAGTCATTATTCTGTGATTTTCTTCAGTGAAAACTACATATCCTATATACAAGGAATTACTAACCAAACTGGCGAGATTTTGAGCCGCTTCGACATAAAGACGGCCTACAAATCCCGTGAAAAAATCGAAAAAAACATGTGTCTGTCCGAGAGACGACGCGTCTTAGCGTAACGTTCCACGTTCCGCCGATTTCATATTGCAACGTTCACGTTCCTCCGCTGACACCAATTTTATGATGTAACGTTTCGCTACTAACTCCTATTTTCAACTTAATAACTTTCTGTATAATTTCTATCATTCATGTTTCTCTAAAACAATGTCTGTAGATTCCTTTTCAAAACAATATATTTCGACACTTTCTCTAATTCACAAAATTCTATGTCAGATTATCTTTTTTCTTACATGAACCTCTTCGTTGCTATCGTAACTCTAAAACATAGGAACAGTTGTTCCAAATTTGTTTACAAACAAAATCAATAAGCATATGTGTAATAATAAGTAAACGCATACGTAACGTTACACTAGGCTCAGGTGCCAACTCATTTCGCGGCCTTCCTCAGGGCGAAATTCCATCTCGGTCAGCGCACGTCGTGATACTCACTTGGTAGAAGGTGGGCCCGGCGCCAGCGGGTCGAGACGTCTCCAGCGATCGGAGATGGCCATGCTCCCCCTCCACTCCCTCTTCCTCCCCCTCTTCCTCCTCCCGGAGGGCGTGCGGGGGTGGGGAGGGCTCGCCGGCGGCGCAGCTGCGCTCCGTCCCCGGCCGCCGCTTCCGCCTCGCCGCCGGCCCCGCCCCCTCCGCCAGCTTAGTTCCGGCGCCGCCCGCCGCCGCCGCCACCGTCGAGGGCGCCCCGCCGCCGCCGCCGCCCACTCCGCCGCCGCCCTGCAGTTTTTCAAGAGAGCGAAGAAGGATTAGTGCTTTTGTGCGGGAGATGTGGTGCTGTCAGGACTGGGTATTTCGAGTTTTGGATTTAGTTTGCGTCGCTGTGGAAAAAAGGAATGACGGAAGAAAAAGGAATGAAAACAGTGAGGCGTATTGTTGTGAAATAATGAGAAAAGGTCGTATCAGGCAGATTCTGGGCAGTAAGCAAGCCTCTCAGCGTATGCTCTTACATGCAGTCCGCCAGACCGTATGCATATAAATTTGAAAACACCTTTTGTAAACTTTTAAAAATAATAATTTTTATTATATTTCCTTCTAAATAATTGAACATCCACAGACATATGAGTAAATAAGGGAAAAATGAGAACCAGAAATTTACACAATGGAAAGCAAATTTTATTCATTATTATTTCTTCTGAAATTTTAGATTCTTTTTTATCTTAAGAGGCAATTTTTAGAAACTATTAGTAGCAGATTACGTTAGTGTTATTTATAATATAGCACTTCTCCGCGTGTGGGGTGATGAACGTAAATACGATTTCTCGAACTTAATTCTTCGAAACTAATTTTCTGTAATATTTAGCATAATTTGAAATATGATATTCAAATATACTAAATATGATAAGACAATCGTTTATCTGAACTTGCAACCGTTTCATATTTCTTAAATGTTTTCACTTCATGTCACAGTGTATGTTGATATGACATGAAACGCCTCGTATGTCTGAAATGCTCACCATATATCTGAAGCGCCCTCAAAACACGGGTATTTTTATGAATGTCACAAAAACACTGAGGTGCACTGACTGGGCAGGTAAGGGCTCCCTCAGAGATCTTGGGTGCAGCTCTCGATGATCTCTTAGGGCCTTTAACGGAGGCGGCCAGCGCTGGACATTTCCCTCGAAAGCAACGCACACAAAAGGGCGACGCCGAAGGGCTGGCCTCATGTCCGCTTCCTCTTAGGTTCATGACTGTCATTTTCCTCTCACCGCCCTTCGAGCGATTATCCTCGAATACTGTAATATTACGCCAGAACAACCACCAGCGAAGAGACTCGGTGGTCGGAGCAGGCGATGACGGTGGCAAAGGCAGCTCGTGGAAATCTTCCCCCGCTTGATGGCAAGAACCTACGTCGACTTGCAGGGATTTCGTCAGCCAGGTATCTCCCACCAGCGGAGCATCGCCCTAGCTAGGGCAAGTTCTAAATTTCTGACGTGTGAGGTAGTGTAGAGAATGTGAATGTGTGTGTGTGTGTGTGTGTGTGTAAGGGGGTGAGGATAGGGCAAAAAAGAGGAAGCGAAGATCTCTCGGGGACCATGGCCCTTTTTGTTAGAGTACTGTTCCGGCATTCGCCACGTATTGATTGATAAAATCACGGAAGACTACCGATGAGGGAGGCCAGCCAGCGGCTGTCTAGAACTATCGAGCTAGCTATCTAGCCATTATCAAAAATTTTGCCAACGTCGGGGCTAGAACCCTAGGGCCTACGAGTCAGATGCAATTGAATTTAACATAAAGTTTATGGAAATAAATACAATCACCTGTAATTCCAGTTTGTAGTTATAAGTGTAATTTGTAGAACTGTAAAGGTATGAATGATGAATGAGCGGTTTTTGTGACGAACAACCACTTCACTGAAATGCCACACAAGAGATCTGGTCAGCAAGACAACTGGCGCCGCCTCTTTGCAGCTGCACCTGTTACTCGCGCGGCGGGGCTTCATTGCAACGCCGTCTTATTCAGCGGCCGCCAGGTTGCGCAGGGGCTCGGCCGGGGCTGCGTGTGTTTTCGAACTGATTTACAGCAGTATCGGGGCCGCGCGCATGGGGGCTCTTTTAGCCCAGGGGCCGTAAACGGGTGGGCGTGGCCCCCGACGCACAAAAGCTCTGCCCCCCCACCGCCGCCACCGCCCCGTCCCCCACGGCTTCCGCCCCGCCCCGCCCCGGTCCCACCCCGCACCATCCCACCGTCTCCTCCCCGCCCCCGCCCCCTGCCACCCCACCGCTTCGCCCCCCGCTGTCCCTCGCCCGACCTTGCTCCCCTCCCCGCCCCTCCACGGCTTCCGCCCCGCCCCACCCCGGTCCCACCCCGCACCATCCACCGTCTCCTTCCCGCCCCCACCCCCTGCCCCTCCACCGCTTCCTCCTCACCCCACCCCCGCCACGCCCCACACCAGTCCCACCCCGCTCCCTAAACCGCCCACCCTTTTCCCCCCCTCCCTCTGCTGTCCCTCGCCGACCTTGCTCCCTCCGCCCCTCCACGGCTTCCGCCCCGCCCCACCCCGGTCCCACCCGCACCATCCACCGTCTCCTTCCTGCCCCACCCCTGCCCTCCACCGCTTCCTCCTCACCCCACCCCGCCACGCCCCACACCAGTCCCACCCGCCCCTAAACCGCCCACCCTTATTCCTGCTCCCTCTGCTGTCCCTCGCCCGACCTTGCTCCCCTCCCCGCCCCTCCACGGCTTCCGCCCCGCACCACCCCGGTCCCACCCCGCACCATCCACCGTCTCGTTCCGCCCCCACCCCCTGCCCCTCCACCGCTTCCTCCTCACCCCACCCCCGCCACGCCCCACACCAGTCCCACCCTGCCCCTAAACCGCCCACCCTTATTCCGCTCCTCTGCTGTCCCTCGCCCGACCTTGCTCCCTCCCCTGCCCCTCCACGGCTTCCGCCCGCCCCACCCCGGTCCCACCCGCACCATCCACCGTCTCGTTCCTGCCCCACCCCTGCCCTCCACCGCTTCCTCCTCACCCCACCCCGCCACGCCCCACCCAGTCCCACCCGCTCCCTAAACGCCCACCCTTATTCCGCTCCCTCTGCTGTCCCTCGCCCGACCTTGCTCCCCTCCCCGCCCCTCCACGGCTTCCGCCCCGCCCCACCCCGGTCCCACCCCGCACCATCCACCGTCTCCTTCCCGCCCCACCCCCCTGCCCCTCCACCGCTTCCTCCTCACCCCACCCTATTCCCGCTCCCTCTGCTGTCCCTCGCCCGCCTTGCTCCCCCCCCCGGCCCGACCTTGCTCCCCTCCCCGCCCCCTCCGCGGCTTCCGCCCCACCCCACACCATCCCGGTCCCAGACTGCTTCCTATCGTCCAGAACTCGCATTCCCGGTCTCACTCCTGTTCCTCGCCCTCTCCTCCTCTCCTCCATCTCCACCCAGCCCCCTTCACCGCTTCCCGTCACCCTGTGAAACTGGCCTTCCCAGTTTACGTTGCTGATGGACTCTTCTTTTGGTGACGAAACGGAAGCAAGGTTCATTAATGGTTCTATTTTTTCTGCCAACTGTACCGCATGGAAAATTAAGACTTAAAATTAATCTTTTCATGTATTGATTCATTTGTGATACCGGTCGCGTTAACGGATAAGATCGTTAGCCCCGTAAGTTTAGTGCGTGTTTTTATCATTGAGGGTACCTCTCTGAATGGCGAGATCCAGCGCTGACCTACCCATTGGTCGGCGGGGTTTTTCCCTTACCTGTTAACTCATTATTTCCATGTGTATACTGTACTATTGTAGAATAATGTATCTTATTAAACAAGCGAGTGACACATTGCAAGACCACTTCAAACAAGATACATTGTTATTGCTCTACGATATTTGTGAACCTTAGCGCTTACCGTCCTAGACCTAACACTTTCAGCATGACTTGTTTACACTTTCTTCGAAGAGTTCATGTAAAAGGGGGACAAGATTCTCGCCTTAGGTAACAAACGCCTTTTAGAATTGGATGTAGATCCATAATTTATGCCTGCGTTTCTTTTACACGCCGCAAATGTGCTGTGTGGAAAACCACATTTTGTGTCCTTAGAAAGAACGGTGTTTGAAGGATATTTCACCCTTATCCTTGTGCTAAGTAACCAGATACCCAAAATCTATCGTCATACATTCCGAAATAAATGTGACAAGATATAAAAAGCGGCAAACAGACACTGAAGAACCTAAAGAGAAGACGGATTCGAAATTGATTTGTACACTCTCTACTGTGAGGTTCAGATGCAACTAACAACTTACTGTTAGGAACGTTGATCAAGACAGCCATACATACATTAATTATTATTTCTTTCCATTTATGTCTAAATTATTGATGTCTAATGTGCATTCGAGTGGCTAAACTGTCATCAATATATTTTTTAGAAACTGCTTTCAGCAGTTTAACAACACCTCTTTCGTTTCTAAAATAAATTTATCAACGTTTTTAACACCAAGAATCTTATCGACACGAAAGCAAACCAGATTAGAAAAACGTATCACCCCGATTGATTTAACAGCATCAATATATTCACGACAACCCACAAGAATGCCACAAATTCCAACGGAGACAGAGCGCCTGTATCTTATCACATCACCTCCGCCGCCGCAACACGGCCGCTCTGTCCCCGGCCGCCCGCATCGTTACCATCACAATCCCCGTGACCGCCGGCGCAGCCGTCAGCGCCACAAAGGCGCCCGCGCCTCGCCAGCGCCCGCCCCCGCCGCCGCCGCCCCCGCATCCGCCCCCGCCGCCGCCCCGCAGCCGCCCCCGCAGTCGCCCCCGCAGCCGCCCCGCCTCCGTCCCCGCCGCCACCCTCGCCGTCACCCCCGCAGCCGCCCCGCAGCCGCCCCTCAGACGCCCCGCCCCGTCCCCGCAGCCACCCACGCAGCGGCCCAAGCAGCCGCCCCGTAGCCACCCACGCAGCCGCCCCGCAACCGCCCCGTCGCCGCCCCCGCAGCCACCCACGCAGCCACCCCGCAACCACCCACGCAGCCGCCCCGCAGCCGCCCGCAGCCGCCCCGCAGCCACCCCGCAGCCGCCCCGCAGCCGCCCCTCAGACGCCCCCGCCCCGTCCCCGCAGCCACCCACGCAGCGGCCTGGCAGCCGCCCCGCAACCACCCCGCAGCCGCCCCTGCAGTCGCCCCGCAGCCGCCCCGCAGCCGCCCCGCAGCCGCCCTGCCTCCGTCCCCCCGCCACCTCGCCGTCACCCCGCAGCCGCCCCGCAGCCGCCCCTGCAGCCGCCCCGCAGCCGCCCCGCAGCCGCCCTCAGACGCCCCGCCCCGTCCCGCAGCCGCCCACGCAGCCGCTCCCAGGCGGCCCCGCCGCCACCCCTCGCACCCTGCCACCCGAGCCCCACTCCACTCGCCACCGCCAGCTCCCGCCTCCCGCCTCCACCCTTGCCGCCGTCCCCGCCGTGTCCCCCGCCGCCGGTGCCACTGCCGCCTGCCTCCGCCGCCGCCCCCACCGAAAGCCCTGCCATCCCCTCGCCTCCTCCCCACCCCCTTCTGTGGCCCACTCCATTCCCCTGCTGCCCCCCACTGCCACGGCCCCCCGCCACCGCCCCCGCGCCGTCTTCCTGCCGCCGGTGCTCTCCACCGCTGGCGACCGCCGCCGCCGCCGTGTTTTGTAAATTTGGAAAATATCACAGTGACTTCAGTTTAAGTACCCCCAAAAATTAAAATATCGGTTTCAAATTAAAGAGGCCACCACATCAACTAGATCGATTGGGGAATATCAATTTTTGAGAAAATAAGCTGAACGAGTTTGCGGCTAGCGTTGGTCACACACAGACGAACAGAGACAAACACACAAACAGACGTTATGCCGTCATTCAGTTTTTCGGTATGAAGGACCCACAAAACATGGATATGGGCCCAACCCGTGTAAGAGAATTTTTTCTCTGCATTTATCAACTGGATTTATCAATTTTTTTGTTATCAAGGCCCTGCAATAAAAGTTATTTCTGATGAAAATTATATAACTTTCTCTCAACTCCATTGCGGGAAAATAATGAGCCATCGTTCGTTACGAGAGAGTTACCGAAGGGGAAAAAGTGTTATGAGAAGCTCCAAGGAGTTCATATATTGAGACAGCAGTACATTTATTAAATGTAGTTAAATATTAAAACATGATTAGAGCAAAATTAATACTATGTCAGATATTTCTATAGTCATCAAATCAAACAAACAGTAATAGTAATATATAGAGTAATATTTCTCTAGAAACATCATGTTACAACACTGTACGAACAGTTGGACGAATACCCAGCACAGTTATCTACCATATTCATCACGTCTATCAACCTAGAGAAATCGACATTACAATTTCGAAAGATCTGGAGATTACCTTGTCTTGGAAGGAAACGTAAATGCGTTATCGTGTTTGTAGAACTGTATAAAGACGCGGCTTCCTCACAGAAGGTCTTGGCGTGACATCATTTGACAATCCGTGGAGCGCGACAGGTGTTCTATGGGCGCACAGACAAAACATGGGCGGGCGTCGTCCCCTGAACACATCTCTTAGGCAACCCGCCTTACGTATGAGCTCTGCGGGACACTGTCAGCCAAGGGGATACGTTGCGCAAAATGTTTTACTTCAATTGAATGAAGAATCCGTATACCAGAGAGAAACTGTTTTGCCCTTTCTGTTTTATCCTATCAGCTCCCATCACGAATTTTCCATCTGCCTTTTTTCCTTTTTCGACGATGTAGTCTTCCCTTACAAATTTTGACTTTTGATTTCAAAACTTCCTATTTTGTTACTTTATCATTAAATTTAAAAAAATAAAATTACTTTTAATAGAATATGATACCTTTAAGAGATATAATATTTCAAATCTACCAAACTTAAGAGGAGTACACCATTTAAATTGCTATATTATAATTATTACACTTACACAAATATTAGTTTCAACTTCCCAAATTATTAATATAATATATACGGTCTACATTTGAATTCACACTAACCAGTTAGAAATGTTTTTGGTAGAATGTTATGCACATTTACTTTTCCTCAGAATGCTAAAAAATTAGTATAGACAATGTTTGAATCACCAGAGCAATACGAACGCGAAATACATGTTTAAATTTCCTTTGAGCTGTAGTAACCTACACTGGTGAAGATTGACTCCATTCGCGGTGCCAAAGACACTTAAGAGGAGTTGCACGTAATGCTGGACGAAAGTCTGAATGGATGAACGTACGTGTCACGCAAAGGTCGATCTGATTTGAAGCAAGTCAGCTGAAACAGGGTAAAGACGTCAGGAGTAAAAGCTAGAGATGCCGTTACAGAGACATTAGAATGTTGCAATTTTTTGACGTCCCTTATAACGCTCTTTTAACATTTTTAAAAATTTCTGGATATATGTTTTTCTTTATGAAACTGTAGTATGCAAAGAAACTTCTTGAAATAACGTCATAATTTTTTTTTTAAATATTAGAAGTTTCCCCTAATTTTGCCTGAAAATGAGGCAATTAAAAAATATTTGATAGAGAAAGAAATTTAGGCAATTAAATAAATATTTGTCTTAAATATACCTATACCTCAGATCTTTGAAAAAGATCACGCAAAACTTTTGTATAAACGAATAGGTTTGGTGTAATTTCTTGTTGAAATTAATTGAATATATACAAAATATTCTCAAAAATTGCTCAATTGTTTCTTCCATTTTTCCATACGTAGAGTGAGGTGTACTTAAAAGAATGGAGTATGTCTTATTTTCTGAATTTTAGAAAATTGCAAATGTTAGACAAATACGAGAAAGTATGTGGTGTTGTAGCACTACTGTTTGTTTTATTGTGACTTTTGTAAGATAAAGTGTTATAATTATTAGATAAATGTGTTATGATATTCAATAATAATTATTTGGGGTCAGATATGTAGATTAACAAAATTGTTGTAATTTCTAACAGTGCATAGATGATAAAATGACATACATCACATTGTCATAACGTAAGTCAGAAAAGAACATAAGTCACTTTTGTTTGTTAATATTTAGAAGGTTTAAAAAATGGTAAAATGGTGTAATGAGACAAAAGTCACTGTGTAATTTTTTTGAATCTTACAATTCCACCATGGAATTTTTTTTAAAAAGTGCCTTGTAACATTTTGCCGTCTTAACACAGTTAAATTACCATTTCATAACAAATAATTATTTAAGAATAATTATTGATTGTTGAAGTGTTTAAATTGAAACTTAGGAAATGCCTATATAACAACAATATTTATAAATTCCCACCCACTTCAGGACATGTCTTCAGTAAGAGCATACATGACTAAAAACCCTTAACTTTAAGAGCTACCTCTCTCGCGCAAAAGCAGAGCGGCGGTCGGAGCGGAAGTCCCGTCGGCCGCCAACACAGAGCGGCTCAGGGCAGTCGGATTGAGCCCTCGGCCGCCGAAAACGAAGCAGGATCAGGCCGCGCTGCTCCCGAGATCTGCAACTGCAGATAGCGGGGG
Organism: Teleogryllus oceanicus; assembly: GCA_964035755.1. NCBI lineage: Eukaryota > Metazoa > Arthropoda > Insecta > Orthoptera > Gryllidae > Teleogryllus > Teleogryllus oceanicus. Next base: position 26,626,410 of record CAXIVR010000014.1, on the reverse strand, counting down.
CCTCTGGGCCGCTTACGGGCATCCGACGGCGTCCGCGGAGGGAGAGAGTGCCTTCCGAGAGAAAAGCTTCGCCCGCCCCGCCCACGCACAAGGTAACGCAGAAGACTTCAAGGCACGCCCTCCAGAGGCCCCAGAAACCCACTGCCTACGCGCCAAAGCCGTTTGGGGGAAAGAGATACAGAATTTGGGACTATGTGGCGTGCCCGCAGGCAGATGGTGCCCGGTTAAGCACTATGACGTAGCTCTGCTTCAAAAAGAACGTCTCAGCAGTCTGTATAACAGCCTGGCTTACGCGTGAGGGAGGGGGGGAAAGAAGGATACTTTCTAGGTCGTCGACGGTGTGTACGCACCTTCCGCTTCTCCGTCGGTTCAGTTCAGCCCAAATTGGCCCTCCAGACCTGTTTCCACCTCTAGTCGGTTCAGTTTGGTCCAAACTGGTCCTGTCGACCTCCCTTCATCTCTGGTCGGTTCCAGGTTAAACCCCCCCTTTCACCCCTAGGCGATTCAGTTCGACTGGTCCTGTGGTTTTTTGTTGGTTTAGGCCTTCACTTCCTCCTTCACCTGCTGAACCAGTCCAACTCTTCATCCTCCTTCACCTGCTGGTCCAGTTCAACCTTCATGCTCATCTACCCCGCGGGTAGATGCGATCCGTCCAACCCTTCATGTTCCTCCATTGCCCGGGTCCAGTCCAACCCTTCATGCTCACCGCCATCTCTCCTGACCACCGTGCACTCCGAGTATCGTCGAGCTGATCGATAGCCACCGCAAAGTCGCTCTTCCGGTGGATCGCTCTCGCCAAGCTTGCATTACGTCAGGTGATGACGCTCCTGTAAGAAACACTGCGCGATAAAAACACTGTTTGTCATGACCTGGATCATCCTGTTCTCATTATTGACTCGCATCCTCCTATAGGTATGCTACTCGATAGCCCGTCGCCCGTGTGTACGCACCTACCGCTTCTCCGTCGGTTCACATCAGCTGAAACTGGCCCTTCGGACCTCCTTCCACCTCTAGTCGGTTGAGTGTGGCCCAAACTGGCCCTCCAGATCTCCTTCGCATGGTCGGTTGAGTTCGGCCCAAACTGGTCCTGTAGTACTCTTCTAATCCTTAGTCGGTTCCGATCGGCTCAAAGTACCCCTGAAGACGACCTTTCATTCTTAGTCGGTTTAGTTCGACTCAAACTGGCTCTGCAGACATCCTTCGACACCGTCGTTTCAGATCGACCCAAACTGACTCTGGCGATGCTCCTACACCCCTCTGGTCCAGTCCAACTTTTATGCTCCCCATGAAAATGCCAGCGGCCGGCTGCTCTTATCGGTAGTTTTCTGTGGATTCTCCGATCAACGCCAGGCGAATGTCGGGGCAGTACCCTAACAAACGGGCCATGGACCATGCGCGATTTTTCCTTCCTCTTCTTTGTTCCATCCCCTCCCCTTACAAACACACTTACATTAACATGCACTACACTACCACATATCCCGGGAGACCGGTCGGGAGCTTAGAGCTCATCCCGGCTGGAGCGGTGCCCCGCTGGTTGGAGAGTCCTGGTTAGAGGGAAACCCCACTAGCCGACGGTAGGTCGGCACCGGCTCTGCCATCCAGCGGGTACAGATCATCACCCTCCCTCGATGAGAAAACATGCACTACACCTAAGGGTCTAATGGCCTAAGCTGTGGACGCGCCCGGAATAACTAACACCCAACCACCAGGAGCGGCGGCCAGGGCCATGAGGCCGGGGGGCACTTGGTATGCAGGGGGCCGCCGCGCCGCAAGCGTTCTGGTCCAGTTCATGTTTCGGGTAACGCGACGCGGGCGGAGAATCTGTAATCGGGCGACGCGTCATCACAGATCAGCTTCGCCCAAATTCCGCCTGTGCGAGCCGCCGCCGCCGCCGCCCTGTAATCCAACTTGAGGCACCTGTACACCGGAGTTACGGAGGCGGGACGAGGCGGGGGGGGGGCTTGGAGGGGGCGGCCGACGGAACGGCGTGGTTGTGCGGTGGTGGGCGCTGACCTTGTTGGGAGCGAAAGTGCCACGCCTATTTTGGCACGCGAATGCCCTCAGCCTGGATGATATGCAAACTTTCAGACACAAAATATCATTGTCGATTGATTGATTGATTATGATTCCAGGCGAGTTAACTACTAAGGTCATTAGTCCCGTAAGTGTGGTGCACGTTTTTATCGCGGAAGGTGGCTGTGATTTTCCCCCGCCAGAGGGCGAGGTTCGGCGCTGAACTACACGTCAGCTTGCGGGGTTTTCCACACCCAGGTATCTCCCTACAGCGTAACATCGCTCCAGCCGGAACAAGCTCTTGACACCAGACCGTTCCAGCATGTGGTAGAGTAGTACATGTTAGCGAACTGTAAATAAGTGCCGGTGGGCTATCCCGTGATACAGCTCGCAGATTATTCCGTGTATCCTGACGCGTCAACTTCTGTGGTCAGCAGCCCCGTAAATAATGTGCATTTTTTTATCTAGAGAGGTGATGCTTCCTATCCTGGATGGAGACGCCGGCGTCACTCTACATGTTGGCTTCCGGGGGTTTCTTCGACCAGGTATCTCCCACCAGCAGGGCACTGCCCCAGCCGAGACGAGCTCTTAGCTTCCAACATGTACGGTAGTAGTGTGTTTGTGTCTGTGATTGATTGATTGATTGATTGATTTATTCATGTTTCCGGGCGCGTCAACTGCTCTGTTCATTAGTCCCGTTAGTGTTTTTTCTAGGCAGATGGCGGTGATCTTCCCCCGCTGGATAGCGAGATCCGGCGCCGACTTACAGTCGGCTAGTAGGGTTTCCCCCTAACCAGAACTCTCCCACCAGCGGGGCACCGCCCCAGTCGGGACTAGCTCTAAGCTCCAGACCGGTCTCCCGGAATATGTGGTAGTGTGGTGCATGTTAGTGTAAGTGTGTGTGTTAGAGGAGAGAATAGGACAAGGAATGGGAAGGACAGATCGCGCGCGGTCCGTGGCCCGTTTGATAGGGTACTGCTCCGGCATTCGTCTGGTGTAGATCGGAGAAACCACAGAAAATTACCGATAGGAGCAGCTGGCCGCTAGAATTCTCCTCCAGACAGCGACTGAATTCGACCTAGCTGAAAAGCTAGTGTCGAAAATCCTGCCATCATCGAACCTAGGACCTCCCGGTTAGAGGCGCTGCAGTGACATCAGTTGATGCACTGAGTTACCGCTCCCGGTGTGTGTATGTGTATGTATATATGTATGTGTAGGTAAGGGGTGAAACCAAAACAAAGAAGAGAAAGAAAGGATCTCGCGTGCAGCATGTGGCCTGTTGGTTAGGGTACGCTGACATTGGCCTGTTGTTAACCAGAGCAACCGACCGCGAGAATTCACCTGCAGACAGCGACTGAATTAGACCCAGGCACGTAGATAGTGTCAAAAATCCTGCCACTTTCGGGAGTGGAACCCTAGGACCTCGCACTGTAGTGACATCAATTGTTTAAGCCACCTAAGCAGGTGAAAATACATTTATGGGCGAAAATGTGAAGAGAATACCAAATTTCATACACTGCTATTTCATTTATTATTCTAGCGTTATATTGGAACATAACAGACACATATAAATGCCATTATGGCCCTTGAGGATCACCAATGGGAAGATAGGTTCATCAGGGAACCCCAGAATAACAATGTATTCCTTTGCATTTATTGCAATATCTGAGGGTAGGTCAAAAAGTAATGCCCCGCATTTTTTTCTCCAAAAATATTTATTGAAAGAACCTGAGACGCTAAAGTCTTCGCAAAATGATTAATCATGGAGACGGTTTCGCCCTGTTTTGTAAACATGAAAGAAGAACCTCTCGCTTAGGGTTAGGAAATGTTCTAATAATGAATTTCCAGTGAAACAAGCTGCTTATCTAAATAAAGTGAGAGAAGGAAACTACGCAAGGGGTCCGTCATTGGTATCTCCCTTTGATATACGACTGTTTAAATATAAATGAATATTGAACTTGTATTTCTCTCTCCCCGATAATTCAGGTTTTCTACAGATTTATAAAGAGGAAACTTAGATGGAAAGCACTTGGTTATACCCAGTAAAAACAATATTTTCCTTGTTCATCCAATTAAGTGAGTTTGAAAGATTAATTAACTTCAAAAATTATTATAAAGATTGCAAGTGATGTAATATTTACGACAGTATTATAATTAATAATGATCTCAAACATGAGTTGTTGGGCAAATCTGAGAGAAGATGTGAACAAAGTAATGTACGCATAAAAAGAGCATAATTACTCGCATGTTTAAAATGGGTAGAGACACTTTCTGCACAGAATGTTGAAATGTAAAAATTCTACATAAAAATTACGTTAGTGAGCACGACCTTTGTTCCAAGAAAGGTTACTAACGTTTCTGGTCAAATGTTTTATATTTATTAACATGTAACATATAGATAAATATACACATACATTGTACATATATGTTTAAGTATATGTATATAACAGTACATGGAAGGCGATTGTTCAAAACGCCGAGAAAGTAACTCTTAAAGCAGTCCCTTAGAATATGGAAACATATTTCATTCTCCCCATTTCTATTTAGAGCAGAAAAAAATTCACCTTAAAAAAATAGCCACGTTGAAATGAAGACTGTAAAATGAAATTAGACTCCCTTCGAGTGAGACGGGTAAAAGGACGTTAAGGGCAGTTCGAGACATGAAATGGCGTGATTCACTACACGCGAGACGGTGAGCAAATGGACTAATCCGGCATTCTCCAAGCATTCATCTTGAACGTTGTTATGCGTTCTCCGCGAATTGTGGGTGACGTAAATGCATTATATATGGCGCTATAATTTTGAATACACCTGGATCTCTGATGTCCCTACAAAACGAGCTCACAGTACAAATATCACGTGTTAATGGCACGCCACACGTCCGCGAGGGTCTTGTATAGTGTGTTTATGAGCACATAAATATGTTACGCGTCTTCATGTACACAAATAGTTGATTCATTTGCTGTTCGCCATTTCAAAATATGAACGTAAAAAAACTGAAGATTTTGCAAATCTATTTGTAGAATAGAGTCATAATATTTTTCAAAAAGTTATCTTTACTTTATCCATCGCAGAAGAAATCCGTTGATTCAGTGTATATTACTCCTATTTACTCCTACAATTGCTCATAGTATATATTTAAGAATCAGCCGTGTATTGAAACATCTTTCATTGAATTTCAAATATTTTATCAGTTTACAATATGACTTGTTGCGTCAATACCTCTCATTCCGAATTATTTGGTTATGAGATCGGCCACTGTAATAAAAAACACATCAAGAATTCTTAATCATTCATTTACATGAAACCCGTTTACAAATCCCAACAAAGAATACTAAAGGAGACTCAATGAAAACAATAGTAGACATTTTGCAAATGAATTCTCAAAACTTTGTCTATACAAACTGAACCATTTGCTTAATGTTGAAGCTCAAAAAGAGGGACATCAAATTTAGCAGAGCTTGATGTAGAGACAACTTCCACAAATGAACAATGCACATTGAAGAGACATTCTATTCATCAACGCAATTCGCTCAATAGAAATAGCCGCCAGCAAACCCACCAGATGGACTTCGGTCGACAACCATTAAAAGCACGCACTGAGGCTTCGAAGACTAAGTTAACTCTTACAAGCGCTTCAGAATGTGTTAGCGCGTAAAACAAAATACGAATAGTTTGCGTTGAAATATATTGTGTCAAAGGATTTAGTTAACTTGCGTTGCAAATTGTTTAAATTAATAAGAAGGAAAAATATATCATGAGCAGTAAAAATAGATTATTGGTTAAGATAAGATAATCTATTTAGTTTTATTTCAGAAATTTTGAAATAGGCGTACTTCTATAAATGTGAATGAACGTTACAGTAGTTCAATTTGCAACGTATTGAATTGTCGTAAGTTATTTATTCAATTGAATATAAGAAATACACATACAGCAAAATAAAAATTGTCTTAGATGATAGAATAATCACACTTACGCGAAACAAAGGGCATGTGTATAAATATAATTTATAATTTCAATATAAATTTTGATATCATTTTTTTAAATTCCTTAATTATTGATCTTTTTTTTAAAAAAATTTTTACTTCAATTAGCAATTTAATTACTTTTTTTTTTATTTCAATTTCGATTGCTTAGCCATCATCAGTTTTCTGATACAAGAAAAATATAAACGAAATTATAATTAACAGAGTTACATAATTTAAAAACATCTAAAGAAATGAAAGGGGAAGAATTAAAGAAAGAAAGAAAGAAAGTAGGGAACGGAGAGTTAGATCTTTAAGTAATATAGTAGTTTTTTAAATCTTAACAAGAAATGAACGAAATATACATATAAAAATTGTTGAGAGATAAATTGAATATAATAACTGCTAATTGAAATAAATAGTATTGTTGACAATGACAACACCTTCAATCATTTCTATTACTTTCACAATTTGGAGGTGACAGTGAGGGCTACTGGTATGAAAAGAGATTGGAATGGAAATTGTACGAAGAGGATAATAGGGTCTAGGAATGGTGTACATAGCAGAAGGTTGAGTTTTCAAAGTTTTGGAGAGAGTTTAGCAGGAGATTAATGGAGCGCTACTTGGACGGGAGCCGATGGTTCTGGCCAGGTTTGAAAATCGTCGTAACGCGGGCGGACTTTGGACTGATGAGAAAGTATAACAGTAATGCAGGAGTTAGGACGAAAATGGCGTTTTGGGGACGGTGTTTGAGTTGGGAGTGCATTTGAACTGGGTGCTCTACTGTTGTTAGTAGTTGTCAATACTCTTATTTCTTTATCGTTAATTATCCAAGACTATTGTTGACAGGTTGGTTTTGGGTGGGGTATTTCGTAATTTGAAAATTATTTCACCAGGAATGGGGCTGCTTTTACGGTTAGTTCCATTTCCATGATAAATAATATTAAAATAAATATTTTGAAAAATATTAAGATTAAAGAGTATACCGTTTTTAACATGATATTACTTAGATATATTAAATGATATCCGACTTCTTATGATGTGGAACTACAAGGAACAAAACTTGTGTCCCCATAGTGTCAAAAGTACGTCGTTGAAAATGAAGAATTCCAAGGTAAGGCATACGTAAAAATGTTTCCTATCTCGCCTGAATCACTCTCTTCATATTTATGGTATTTTGAATACTGTTACATACTCTCCACCATCTGCAGTAGCTAAATGCAAGAAGCCATTTACAGAATGAAATAAACCCAACACCCACATTTGAGTCGTTTTCGCTATTATAAGCAACGATACGTTACTTTCATATTAGGAGGTGGCTAAAACATCCTTGGAACATATGAACCACGCCACACGAGCTGCATTTCAATAAAAAATGAAACATGTAAATGTTGGTTGTTTTCTTCCACATCGGGAGCTTCAATTTTTTGGCTGAAATCAAACGCGTGATCCGCGTGCGGCGCATTGAACGTGGCCGCGCTTAACATGGGCGACTGCTCTGTCCCCTCCGCGGACGCGTGGAGCTGTCTGACGTCTCTCCAGATAGAGCGCGCCGCTCGTCCCGTTGTGCGCAATAAGCCCCTCGATTGGCAGGTGGGACGATGTGGGATTACGCGGAAGCCCCGCCGGGGAGAAAGACACGAGCCTGACTGCCCGGACGCACGCATCCAATTATTGTTGGTGTGTTAGAAGAATGCCTCTCAATGGGATGAGGACATTAGTGGATGAATGGTTTATTGGACGTATGTTGTTGGCCTTTGGATGGTATAAATATGAGATTTTGATTTTTGCCATTTATATTCATTAGGTGAGCAGCTTTGACTAAGCCATCTTCTGTTTCGTACAAATTGTTTAAAAACTTTAAGTAGAAAAGATTTTTGTACAAAAACTACGAATATATTACTTTTTAAGAATACGTTAGTTAATTTAAATTTGAAATATAATATTCGCGATAGCTAATTTAAAATTAAATTTTACTAAAAAAATGTGAATGAACATCATGTAACAAAATACTTCAGGCAGTCACTTCTTACGATTCTGAAATTTAAATGAAAAATAAATTTTACTCTCTCTACTAAATTATCGTGACTAACTGTAAGAGAATATGGGAACCTCGTACATCTGTGGACGAAGAAAATAAATTCAAAATACCATTAAATACGATTATTGTAATGATTTTTTAAATACTAATTTATACATTTTCAATATATTCCTTTATAGTATAAATTTTGTAATTTTTTATACACCATGGAATAATATTAAATTTGTTCCCATACAGTCTCGATCTTTAATTTTTTAAATAAATTTTACGAAAAGACCAAAACGCTCATATAATTTCTGGCCAAATCTCTATGCCCATAACATTACAACATTTTGTTACATTTAAAAAAATTTGTTTCTTTACTTGTTTCTCTCCTGTAAAAAGTGATATATCGATGACTTGGTCTGTTTGGGTATGTACTTAACTTATCCATTGTAGATAAATACCTACACATATATACACATATGTGTAAATATACATATTTATGTTCATATATACACCCACATCTATGGAGTAACGCATCGAGATATTTGTTGATCAAATTAGATAGAATGTAAGAATTCTATAATCGCATAAAATTCTTCCACATAAGTTCTATCCGGTTAGGCGGCAGACTTTGACGACACAGGAATACATATCTATGAATGTGTGTGTGTATATATATATATATATATATATATATATATATATATATATATGAATTTGATGTTTTGGGGATGGTCGTCCGACTTCGCCGGCCAGCTACCGGTGTCCCCATGCCACGGCCTACTTAAATTCCATGCTTGGGGTAACAGTGACATGAGACGCATATGACGTATTCTCTTCACTGTAACTAGTAAGATCCGCCTGCTTGAGCTTTTCTTCGTCACACAACTACATAAAATTGGGACGGTTTTGAAGGAAAGCTACACTTTAGTACATTATCGACCGGGAATCGAACCGGAGTCCATGGCACGGGAAACTAGTACGCTGCTCATGATCCATTCCAGAAGTGTGTGTGTGTGTGTGTGTGTGTGTGTATATATATATATATATATATATATATATATATATATATATGTGTTGTATATATATATTGTGTGTGTGTATATATATATATATATATATATATATATATATATATATACACACATAATGCGAACACATAAAACCGCAAATATACATATAAACAAAAACGCAAAATAGTGTTTGAGGTAAAATGTCAAAATTGCATTTCCCTCCCCAATGCCAAAATTCGTTCTCTCTTCTGCTCCGTCGAAATGTATCATTGCTTGAGCAATCACCGCCGGACTCGTGCCTTTTCAATCGGACGCTTATGAAGTCCCCTCCCCCGCGTCTCGCGCGCCGAGAGGGTCCTCAGCAATCGAAATTTGATCAAGACGGACCGCCACCCCCCTAGCGACCGCCCCAGAGCGTATCAGATTTCTGTTAACATCCGCCTTCCAACAAACTAGCCTGCGCACACACGGCCGCCCCGACCGCACGGCCGCCGACGCCCCGTCGCGGCGTTGATGTAGTGGCGTCTGTCAACAGATGCTATCTTGACAAATGGCGGCTAAGAGCGTCAATGTTTGGCGCAAACACTTGCAGGGCGGCCGGCGCCGCGCGCGCGCTCTGCCGCCAAATTCCAAGGTTCACGAGCGCCACGCGCGCAACAATGGGCGGGATTATTTCCCCATTACGCCGCCAGGGTCGCCTCCGTCGCCGCTAGAGCTCGCGCTGATTAGAATCGAGACAGAGCTCTGATCCTCCGTAACTCCCTCGATCTGCACCGATATTGAGCGACGCGCCCGCCCCACGTTGCCGTCGAGCACAAACTAATTACATAATTAGTGAGAGTCCTGCATTAAGGCAAGTTTCATCACAAAGTACCTACTACATTAATTACCAAAACACTGATAATCGCTGCCCTGAAATATTGATCACGGACCGGGCGCTTATCGGGGAACTTTCGTTGCGAGTAGAAGTGGACAGCGACGGAGGTGGGTGCCGGGGCGGGGGGGAGGAAGATGGCGGAGTAGGCAGGAGGGGAGGGGAAGAGGAAGCGGAGGGGAAGGGCAGGGGGAGGGTGTAGCACAGAGCAACCCGTGCAACCGTGCGGTGAATCGAACGTGAATAATTGATCTTGCGTGCTGTATCGAAAGGGAATAAACAAGAAGCTGGCAGCTGGACGCTCTGTGCGTCAACCACATCGATTTGATCCCGGAGGGAGTGTCAATCTGTCCGTGTGCCACGTTTTCTAGAAACAATTTGAATTAATAACTCGGGCCATATTTTTGTGATGGGAAACGTTTCATCACCGAAGTGGGAGGAAAACGGTTTTCAAATTATTTCTATTCAGCAATATCAAAACAAAATTATAAAATGTAGGTTTATAATGAAAATATTATACTAATTTCTGAGCTGAAGAACAAATGATCGTTAATTTATCGCTTCAAGGCACATCTAATAAACACACAAACTGGTGCAAATATACATTTTGCCTTGCAACTGAATTTTCCTCGAATCTTGTAAATTCGAGGAGAAGATTCGAGGAAAACTCAATTTCACAGCAATGTGTATATTTGAACCGGATTGTGTGTTTATTAGATGTGCCTTGTAGGATACTCAGACACAATGTAGAATTCATAGTTTGCAGGAAAATATTACATCTCCTTCGCCTTACTGCCATGCAGCTTCACAGCATTAGAATGGTTCTAAGTGGTTCTAAGTATAATATAAGACTTGCATCTGGCATTTCATGCTAATTTGACGAAATGTGGATCATGTCTATCTAATATTACGAACAACCAGTGTTCTTTTTTATCTCACATTATTTTCCATTATAAATAACATCTTTAAAACGTTTATTGCTCCGTTATAATTTATCTACGAGTAATCTCATCATTTGTGATTATTATTAATTATATCAATCACTACATTTCACACCATGTCATCAGGCTGTTTCCTGCACGGCAGCAATTTCAAATGCATATTTTATGCATTATATTACACCCGGGAAGCAAGGAAGTTAGGAACTGCAATTACAAATTTAAATATACTAGTGATGCCCAGTCGTCGTAACGCAACCGTTATTCAATAATTTTTGTTTTTTGACATTAGTGTGCTTTGTTTCACAAGAGTGTACCTGCATTATTATTGCATATACGTTTTTAAAAAAGTTTGTTCCATTACGTCATCTGCGAACATGTACAAATGCGTCATTAGCGTGTGCTGTTTGCCTTAATCCTTGTTATGTCTATGAATTTTGAAAACCTATCCAAATCTCCCTATGAAAGCAGGGGTATTTCTCACTCCTCCCGCAGTGAAAAACAAAGGATATTGGTCTCGTGACCACAACTGCTAACGCAAAGAAGTTCTTCTAAAGTGAAATATACTGTCTCAAATATCCTTTGTTTATGTGTAATGTTATGTTAAATAAAAAAATAAACATAAAACTGTAGTAAGAACTAATGCATTTCACATGCGAAAATTATTATTATTATTATTATTAATAATAATAATAATAATAATAATAATAATAATAATAATAATAATAATGTGCTTTTAACCTACACGAATGCAAATATACAGTGAATTATGCTTCTCTTAAACGTCAAGCTTGAAATAAAGCATCTAAATTCTAGGTTTGTAGATTATGGCATAGAAAACAAATCTTGTGTCCCCTACAAAACACGAAAATCATATTTTAAGGTTCTAAAACGAATCGTTTCCCTGCCACATGAAATGCACGATTGAAGTATTTTGGAGTGTCATGTGGATAGCATCTGCAGGTGTTATTGATTTATTTCAATACATTTGTAACACTTGTAAATTTTGGCTTTCTGCATTTCTTCTCAATATTAACTTCAACTATGTAAAATATAACACTCTTCGGGTTTACCAATATTGTAATGATTTACACGACATTACAATATCTATCTATCTCAATTAAATTTTTAAAAAATACTATGAAAATTGGCTCGCGGTATGAATTTTTAAGGACCGTTCAAAAAATAAAAATATTTTTTACTAATCATTTATATATTTTTTATACTTCATTAAATTACAAATCTCCGAAAGTTCTTCATTCATCAACTACTGGAAAACCTAAAACACTTTGGAGACTACTGCGAAACTCTCCCAAATCATGTTACCATTTACTTTACTTTGCGATCATGTATGGAAGATAAACTTAATTTTCTTTCTGATTTTTCTAAAGAAAAGTCGCCGTTTCCGTTTCGAAGGCTAAATAAGACGGAAGACGCGCCATCGCTGGGGAGACTGAAACCAGGAAATACAGTCGAAAGGTCTCGTAAAAGAAAGACAAGGAAAGAGCTATTCGAGTTTTTTTTCACCCTAAAGGAATCGTAGGGAAGAATCAAGAGATGTTGTTACGTAGGCGATTTTCGGAATGAAGCAAATTGCGAGGGGGAGAGAAAATGGTGGTGTTTTTATGCTTTCCATCGCAAATGCCGAGAGAAAAAGACGAGGAATCGGGACCGAGAAGGACCGGAAGAGGACATTCGCGAAAGGCGGCGTCGGAGGGCGCTGCGAGAGCTCTGCGTGGCGAGTTCGGAGCTGGGAGGAGGCGCATGACTGACACGTGGAGTTGGCACACAGAGAAGCAGCTGCATCAGCAACGGCGGAGGAGCTGGCAACGCTAGGGAACGAGAGGCGGGGAGTGTCTCGCACAATTTTGAGGAAGCCCTGGAGGCAGTAAAAACCGGTCGCAGCGGATAAGCAAAGAATGGAATGGACAATAGTGAATGTTGAAACAGTTATATCGAGACGGCAGCTACAGACATGGTGAAGTTAAAGCAGATAAAAGGATATTAGGTTTGTAGGTTAAAGCAAAGAAACTATGAAGTAGAAGTCAGAGGACAAAGACAAAACAAAGGCTACGATCTAATACAGGCGATCTGAAGCTTGCGACAAATAGGAATCTATCGCTGGTAACCATGGCAATGACGATGAAAGAGGTATAGAATGTCAATTCTTTTAAAACATTCTGTCTCTTGTTCTGTAGCAACGCTCCTCTCTTAATTCAACTTTTGGCCCAGAACGCTTTCTAGCGTAATCATACGTTATACCTGGTTTCCTTGCCTTTACTTGGGATAATCCTCCGTTATACTTTTGTACGTAGTCCGTAAGCAGTCCATGGGAAGTTTTCAAAAAGACCAGTAGGTAGAGAAGGAATGGAAATAATGCGACTTATTGTATTGAAAGGAGAAAAGTCGTAACACGCTGATTCTATGAAGCATCCTCAGCGTGTGCTCGATCATGCAGTCCCCCATGCCATACGCATATACATTTGAAAATAATGTTACTGCACTATTAAAAAATTAATCCTTTTCCTCTTTTGCATGTATTCGCTTGTAAACAACATTACATCCACAAAATAATTGACTAACGAAAGGAAAAGTGAGAACCAAAAAGTTTCACAATGAATAAAAAAAATATTCTTAATTATTTCTTCAGAAGTTTTGGATATTTTTTATCTTCAGAGAAAATATTTAGAAACTCGTGACAGAATACTTTAGTGTTAGTGGTATTACAGAATGTCATCGCGGGTAGTCCAAACCTAACTGGGATTTTTTATTTAAGGTCGCATTTACCAGGATGTTGTTAGTAACAATATTATTGATTACTGTTAGGGTATCTGTGCTAGAAGACAGTTGTCAAAGAGACCGCCAGGTAGCATATCCGCGTACACACCTCCCATACGCACTACTGCGTTACTACCTAGCGGCCAGAATGCGGAGGCAGAATGTGGCGAAGGCGGAGGCCAGGGCGGAGGCCGGGGCGAAGGCGGAGGCAATGGCGGAGGCGGGGGCGGAGGCGGAGGTGAAGCCCGTGGCGGTGGCGGAGGTGGAGGCGGAGGCCATGGCGGAGGTGGAGGCGGGGGCGGGGGCGTCTGCGAGGGATCGAGAGGGGGTGGAGAAACATAGTTGGCAACTTCGCAAACTCCGCCGCCTGCCGTATTAGCTCTCGCGCGGCCTTGTTGCTTCCCAAGTGCGACGCGAGAAGGGGGGGCGGGTTCCTGGTAGGCAGCACGATTCTGCGTAACGACGGCGGCGACGGCAACCCGGAGCGGGTGGAAGCAGGGACAGCGGCAACGACAACCCGGAGCGGGCGGAAGTAGGGACAGCAGCAACGCCAACCCGGAGCGGGCGGAAGTAGGGACAGCAGAAACGCCGACCCGGAGCGAGTGGAAGCAGGGACGACGGCGACGACAACCCGGAGCGGGCGGATGTAGGGACAGCAGCAACGCCAACCCGGAGCGGGTGGAAGCAGGGACAGCGGCGACGGCAACCCGGAGCGGGCGGAAGCAGGGACGACGGCGACGACAACCCGGAGCGGGCGGAAGTAGGGACAGCAGAAACGCCGACCCGGAGCGAGTGGAAGCAGGGACGACGGCGACGGCAACCCGGAGCGGGCAGATGTAGGGACAGCAGCAACGCCAACCCCGGGGCGGGTGGAAGCAGGGACAGCGGCGACGGCAAGGCCCGGAGCGGGCGGAAGCAGGGACGACGGCGACGACAACCCGGAGCGGGCGGATGTAGGGACAGCAGCAACGCCAACCCGGAGCGGGCGGAAGTAGGGACAGCAGAAACGCCGACCCGGAGCGAGTGGAAGCAGGGACGACGGCGACGACAACCCGGAGCGGGCGGATGTAGGGACAGCAGCAACGCCAACCCGGAGCGGGCGGAAGTAGGGACAGCAGAAACGCCGACCCGGAGCGAGTGGAAGCAGGGACGACGGCGACGACAACCCGGAGCGGGCAGATGTAGGGACAGCAGCAACGCCACCCGGAGCGGGTGGAAGCAGGGACAGCGGCGACGGCAGCCCGGAGCGGGCGGAAGCAGGGACGACGGCGACGACAACCCGGAGCGGGCGGATGTAGGGACAGCAGCAACGCCAACCCGGAGCGGGCGGAAGTAGGGACAGCAGAAACGCCGACCCGGAGCGAGTGGAAGCAGGGACGACGGCGACGACAACCCGGAGCGGGCAGATGTAGGGACAGCAGCAACGCCAACCCGGAGCGGGTGGAAGCAGGGACAGCGGCGACGGCGACCCGGAGCGGGTGGAAGCAGGGACGACGGCGACGACAACCCGGAGCGGGCGGATGTAGGGACAGCAGCAACGCCAACCCGGAGCGGGCGGAAGTAGGGACAGCAGAAACGCCGACCCGGAGCGAGTGGAAGCAGGGACGACGGCGACGACAACCCGGAGCGGGCGGATGTAGGGACAGCAGCAACGCCAACCCGGAGCGGGCGGAAGTAGGGACAGCAGAAACGCCGACCCGGAGCGAGTGGAAGCAGGGACGACGGCGACGACAACCCGGAGCGGGCGGATGTAGGGACAGCAGCAACGCCAACCCGGAGCGGGCCGAACTAGAGATGGCGGCCGCGGCGACAACGGCGGCCGCAGGGTGGGGGTGGCTGGTTGGTTGGTAGGGATGGGTCGCGGGGAATAATCGTGGTGGGTGCAGCGTCGATGACCGGGTTCGTCTCCCGATGGAGGCGGTCGGTTGGTTTGTAGTCAGTGATTCCGGGCACGTCAACTACTGAGGTAATTAGTCCCATAAATGTAGTGCAGTTTTTTTCCACGGAAAGTGGTGGTTTGTGTTGGTGGTGGTCTTCCCCCGCTTGATGGCGACAGTCGGCGCCGACCTACCACCAACTAGCGGGATTTCCCCCTAACCAGGACTCTCTCACCAGCCGAGACAAGCTCTACGCTCCCAACCGGTCTCCCGGAATATATGGTAGTGTAGTGCATCTCAGTGTAAGTGTGGGTGTGGGTGTATGGGGAGAGAATACGACAAGTAAGAGGAAGGACTGATCGCCCGCGGTCCTTGGCCCGTTTGTTAGTGTACTGCTCCGGCATTCGCCTGGTGTTGACGGAAGAAACCACGGAAAACTAGATATCAGGGCAGCTGCCCACTAGAATTCTCCTCCAGACAGCGGCTGAATTCGACCTAACTGGCAAGCTAGTGTCGAACATCTTGCCAGTGTCGGGACTCGAACCTAGGTCGACCTCCCGGTAAGAGGCAAAGCAGTGACATCAGTTGATGCCCTGAGCCACCTCTCCCGGTGAGGCTGAGGCGTCTGTTACGATGGAGGAGACAACTGCAGTAGCGATGGTAGCTTCGTGGAGCGGAGTTTGTGGTCCAGTGAGATTCCAGAGACAGTGAGCTTGTGGGGACATCATGGCAAAAAGACTGGCAGCAGTGGTATAGGCGAATATGATTTTTTTATTCAAGGGTGAATGAGTAACAAAGTTTCTCTCGTCCAAAAAAATAGTATTTTTCGCTGAGAAACCCTGCCTCTATAATTTCTTCTGGCTTCAAAATGGTAAGTGAAATTGCTGAGCAGAACAATTTCAAAGCTCAGAGCAATAACAGAGCTTCCAAATATACAGCAACTTAATGAGTAGGTTCTCTTGAATGTAAACATTTTCTGCGGTGTGTATGGACGGGGATAGGTATTCAGTCAATTGATTTTCTGGTATTCCAGACCCAAAAACGTGGAATATGACTACACAACGTGTTATAGGAAGTAATTTACTACGTATAGGCACAAGATTAATGCAAGTTTTTGTTACGAGAGTCCGATAAGTTTTTCTCTCTAAAACACACGGATTTTCGTCGCACGATTACAATGCATTCTCTCTATTATTTACGCTGTAAGACTTGAAACTAAAAATAGAGATACAAACGAATTTTACACAGGAATAAGAATTGCATTCCTTTCGCGTTTACTTCAGTAACTCGTCTGGGAAGGCGTAGAGACTACGTTACTTTTGCGGGTGACGTCATTACAAATATCGAAAAAAGCCGCAATTTGGGGGTTGGTTGGTCTAAAAGGGAAGTTTCTTTGTTCTAAACACCAATACAGTCTATTTTTTCTAAGGTATTTAATCAGCCAATTGGCTTTGATTAAGGGGATTGCGTTCAGCGTTAAAGGCAACCGATTATTCATCACCGGCTGCCCTTAACTTTCCGATGGGACGCATATTCAACAACACAATAGACACCAACACACTTGCGGCCTCTTCTGATCTGGGGCACCAGAACGCGAGGCCCTCCACGACAGCTCACACATGAGGGACAAGGGACAAACAACCATGCGGAAGGTGGGATTCGAAACCGCGTCACTTGAGACCAAAGCGCTGACTTGGTAAACGCTCGTAGCCACCTCAAACATCCAGGTCAGAATACAGTAAATGGTAAGGAAAATTATTTTAAAATATACTTCTGATATAAAAAGTGGTGAAGTGTCCATTTACCTACTTCACCTGAATATCCGCCATTCAATATAAATAGTTTTCGGTTTATTTCCATTTAAATCCATGACAATTAAAATAAATTCTCAAAATATTTCCCACATTTTTCCTTTATTTTTTTTATGATAGAGCCAATACGTTTATGAAAACGACGCAGGTTTCATTTGCTATGTGCTCAGTATATCTAGCAAATAATGCGAGAAATTTTGTGATATTGTAGCACCACTAGTTTTTACGGGAAGCGCCCTTTGCGCAAAACGCTTGCGGGCGATTGCGAGGTGAGTGAGGAGCCGGAGCACACGTCGGGGAGTTCATTATGCCTCGGCGCAGCGAAGGAAAGAAGCCCCAGCGGGGCGGTGCGGGTTGCACGTGCCACCAAGGAAGGAGGCCCCTTGCGCGTCACCTCGCAGCACGTGGCGCACCCCACTCCTCGCCCGCCTCCGACACCGCTAACATCGCCACCGCTAACATCGCCACCGCTAACATCGCCTCCGCTAACATCGCCACCACTAATACCGCCACCGCTAACATCGCCACCGCTAACATCGCCTCCGCTAACATCGCCACCACTAATACCGCCACCGCTAACATCGCCACCGCTAATACCGCCACCGTTAATACTGCCACCGCTAATACCGCCACCGCTATCATCTCCACCGCTAACATCGCCTCCGCTAACATCGCCACCGCTAACATCGCCACCGCTAACAGCTTCAACGTTAACAGCTTCACCGCTAACATCGCCTCCGCTAACATCGCCTCCGCTAACATCGCCTCCGCTAACATCGCCACCACTAACATCCCCGCTAACACCCAACGCTAACACGCCCACCGCTAACACGCCACCTCTGACAGCGCCATCGCTATCATCACCACCACTAGCACCGCTGACACCTCCACCTGTGTCACCGCCACTGTAGCTCTTGCGCCGGGGCAGCTCGGAGGCGGCGGCGGCGGCATCCAGTTAGAGGATTAGCCGGGACCTTCATAAACAAACTCGAGCGCGTCCTAGAAAGTTTGCGTATTGACAAGGATATAAGATTACGTGAAGAAGACGAACTGGAAGTTGGGAACTCGGAGCGTGCTAAGCCTGCTCCACCGGTTGCTGTGCGGTGGCTGCGGCCTCGTCCTGTCCCGCCCCTCCCCCCCTCCCCCCTCTCCAGACGCCTTCTTCCCCGAACGCCTGTGAAGCACGCGTGTCTCCGATGCCGCTACTTCCACCCTCCTCCACCAAGTAGTATATGACTTAGTGTAGGGATCACAGAATTTTGAAAATGTGCACACAATTCACTTTTCCCCATAGCACGTCATACGCAGTTTTTAACTGTTTTTTGACGTAAAATAAATAAATAAATAAATAAATAAATAAACTGCAGTCCCTCTGACTGGGAGGTCCTAGGTTCGAGTCCTGACGGTGGCAGGATTTTATATATTATGAGGGGTGTTCAGTAACTAAAGAGACAAATTGGTCTGGAGAAATAAAGATTTAGTTTTTCAAAACAGGATTTTTTCTGCTTTTCAAGATAATTTTCATCAATATTTATTTACATGTCCCAGCGGGTTACCAGGTTTTTTTTATACCCGCTACAAAGAACATTTCATCTTTGTGTTTGAACTACTTTCGCACAATTTTTTTCATATTGTCGTAATTTTTGAACTTCTTTCCACGTAATTCTTCCTTCAGTGGACCAAATAAATGAAAATCAGACGAATGCTAAGTCCGGGCTATAAGGGGGATGACGCAGTACCCCCAACCCTTTTGTCGATGGTTTCACGTGCTTTTGTTGAGCACAATGTGGACGTACGTTGTCTTGCAGGGGAATCACACCTCTCCTCTGAGATCCAGGACGTCTCTCTCATGGCTGGCTTCACCTTGTTCAAAAGCATATCTGAATAGTATTGGCTGTTGTAAGCTGTTCTTTGAGTTAATCACAACTGAGCCTCCCGAGGGAAAATGCACTACACTTACGGGACTGATGGCCTGAGAAGTTGACGCGCCCGGAATTACTACCAACCAACCGAACGCCGGCAAATCAATCGTGTCTCCGATGATGCTACTTTCACCCTCCGCCACTCAGTCGGCGCCACCTGCTTTCACTCACGCAGTGACCCCGTGTCACTCCTGTCTTTAACCTCTACAGTGATTCAATGAGAGCAGATGGGACTTCACATTTTTATTCGATTCGAGGAAATATTTTCTTGATGGAGTTTTCGTCTCAAAAGAGAGTCTAGTACCCAGAAACACGGCTTCACTATTAACTTTCAAGATTATTGTAAGAGGGTTCAAGTTCTGACGTAATAGAAGTTTCACGGATAGGATTATATTAACATCACTTGGCTTCGTATTCAGCAACAAGTTATCGCGTAATACAGAACTGTCCAACCGTTAATTATGAAAACATTAGATAACAGTTGAATATGAAATTTATGAAAATGTGTGTTTGTTATAAAAAAACACACAAACAAACATAATAAATTGAAGTGCAATTCTTGAAAAGTCGAAATATGAAAAATGTTTCTTATGTCACTTACGTTTTAAGTAATTTAATATACTTTTTTTAAAAATATGAGTAGTTTTGCATAACTACAGAGTGATATCGAAAAAAATTTCATAAACAGGACTTTTTACAAAAACCGATGTAAATTTTTCTTCATACTTTTCCCTCCAATAAAGCAATTTTTGCGTAATAAAAGGTCATAGGTTTCATCGGAACATTTGATCTATTGATTATTTAGAAAATTCAACTTTCTTTTAGCAGTGTTTACCGCAAGCCCAGTATGGGGTGGTGCTGCATCAATCACCATCAACAGACTCAGTGTTCTCCAAAATATGTATCTGAAAACAACTCTCACGGATCATTTCCAACCATCAAATACGACGGGAATTACACAAACCAGAATTCAAGGAGACATTGAAAAATCTTATCAGCAACTCTTACAACTACCTTGTAAATGTCCCCGCATTGCAATAATCAACCTAGGAAAAAACAACAGCAGAACACAAATTATATCAATTCCCGAAAGATACGGTACTTCCTTGGATATAAACCATTCCATAGATATTGAGCCAATTTGAAAAGGGCCCACAGAGTAAGATGAAGATAAACGTACAAGTAATAATCTGTTCTTAGAATATTTGATGTGAAGACAATCGTGTATTGGTTATTACATAATCAAAGTAAGAAGTTATCCAGATAAGTCTATGGAGGGTCAGGGCAATAAGGGTCTAAGTCACATTTTAAGAAAACGGACAAAAATCATGTTAATGTTGCGGTTAGAAGGCGCTGTGAAGATAAAAAGTATAGAGGCTTCATTATTAACGATTTTAGAAAAAAAAAACGGTCAAAACAACAATGTACAAAGATAGTTTATCTTCTTAGAAAACAAATGGTGTCAATAACTTTTCTTTTCAGTTTTGGGTGGTTAGAACATTGATAAACCCAGCCCTTCAATTGCAATGTGGAAAATAGTTCTTCTGTTTGGCCGATGGATTAGAACCGCGAAACATTGTAGGAAAGGTAACGAATATTTTTACATTAAAAGCTAACGATATTTATCTGACTGGATGGAAGAATATAAAACATGTTCAAAAACAAATCCTGAAGACAGCAGTTTGTATGACATATCACTGTTAAAATGAGTTAATGCTCTTGGTTCGGACCGTCCATATTTTAAGAGCACGTCTCTCTGCTTCATGGCCGCTTCTTTCAATTCATATTCCAGTGAATTTTTTTCCTCTTGGAGGGAAACAAAAGCGCTCTGGCAGGCAGGCAAACGTGTCACCGGCCGATGCAACTTCGTGTTCCGCGCGTGTAGAAGGAAACTGCCAGATTTGCTTGGCACCGCGAGGAATTCCCTTTCTCAGTTTGCCGTGTCTCCCGTGTTTCTGGCGTCGTTTTCATAAGAACGGTTTCATTTATTTTACAGCTCCACTCTCTGCCGCGAACGCAACGGCCGAGCAGAAAATTTGACTTTTTTTACTAGGCCAGTGAAGTATTCGCTCGAAGACAAAACCCCGGTACATTGAAGTAAAAGATTTTTCATTCAAATTTTGCGACACAAAGAAAATAATATCCAAAAATAATAAAATGGTGTACCTCTAAATATTCACTTGAAAAAGACGCGTATTTGTATGGTTAAACAAATGACAACAGACTGACGAATATATATTAGGCACAACCAGTGTACGGTGTATTCAGTCGGGTATTTTGGCTTGACGCAGACCTAACTACATTCCAAGCTCGCGATTCTATGTAAATAACCGGTCCAAAACACAAATCACAGTTGTTCACGTTCTGGTTTACGCAAAATATGAGAAAAGGTATCCAGACCTCAGGGTTGAAGAGTCTATCTCTCTCCCACTCCTTCTCTCACTTCCCCCATCACTCTTGTTCTCTCTTCCATTCATTCCGTCTCTCTTTCTCTGTTTACCTGTCTGTCTGTCTACCTGTCGCTCTCTCTCTCTCTCCCTCCCTCTCCCTCTCTCTCTCTCTCTCTCTCCTTTATCTCTCCTCACAGCGTCTCTCCGAGAGACGATATATATTAACCGGAAATAGTGTACGGTATATTTCGGTCGGGTATATTGGCTTGTCACAGACCCCACTACATCGGAAGCTTGCGATTCTACGTAAATAACCGGTTCAAATCACAAGGAGCAGTTGTTCACGTTCAAGCTCCCGCAAATAATGAAGAAAGGCCTTGAAATGTGTCTCTTTCCCACTCCCTCTCTCACTTCCCCATCACTCTCGTTCTCCCTTCCATTCCTTCCCTCCTGTCTGTCTGTCTGTGTGTCTCTGTTTGCCTTATCTCTGCCCGCAGCGTCTCTGGGCGAGGCGTCGCGAGCAAGCGAGCGAGCGGCGACGAAGGCAGCCCTCGAGAGCGAATAAAGCTGTCACAGCGGCAAAAAGAGCGCTTGCCGCGCGACGGTTTTAACGCCCTCGTTTCGACGCGGCGCCCGCGACAGCCCCTGCGCCGCCGAATTCATTTTCTTCTTCTCCACGCAAAGACACGCGCTGCAGCGGTCTCGTTGAGGTGCCGGACCGAGGGCGCTTGGGCACTGTTTACAGCGGTTTATGCGACATCAAACTGGTATCTCCGAAGGTTCGTGATTGATTTCTTGATTAGCGTCTCCGGACGCGTCAACCCCTATGGTCATTAGAGCTGTAAGGGAATTTTTGTATCGCGGAGCTTTGTAGTAATCTTCCTCCGATGGATGGAGAGATACGGCTCTGATTGGTTTGGTTTGGTTTTTTCGTGTTTCCGGGCGCGTCAACTGCTTTGGTCATTAGTCCCGTTAGTGTAGTGCATGTTTGTTTCTCGGGAGATGGCTGTGATCTTCCTCCGCTGGATGACGAGATGCGGCGCCGACGTACCGTCGGCTACTAAGGTTTCCCCCTAACCAGGACTCTCCTACCAGCGGGGCACCGCCCCAGCCGGGACAAGCTCTAAGCTCCCGACCGGTCTGCCGGAATATGTGGTAGTGTAGTGCATGCTAGTGTAAGAGTGTGTGTAAGGGAAGAGGATAGGACAAGGAAGATGAAAGAAAGATCGCGCGCGGTCCGTGGCCCGTTTGCTAGGGTACTGCTCCGGCATTCGCCTGGTGTTGATCGGGGAAACCACGGAAAACTACCAATCAGAGCAGCCGGCCACTAGAATTCTCCTCCAGACACCCACTGAATTCGACCTAACTGAAAAGCTAGTGTCGAAAATCCTGCCGCAGTCAGGACTCGAACCTAGGACTTCCCGGTCAGAGCCGCTGCAGTCACATCAGTTGATGCACTGAGCTACCGCTCCCGGTGCGGCTCTGACTTACACTTCGGCTGGCGAGGTTTTCCTCAGCCAGGTATTAACCTGCAGCTGGGCACCGTCCTAGTGGAGACAAGCTCTAAGCTCCAGACTGGTCTTTGGACATCATGTGTGCTAGTTTAGGGCATGTAAGCGTATGTATGTGTGTAGGAGTTGAGAACAGGAGAAGGAAGAGGAAGAATATTTCGTGCATTGTCAATATCCCGTTTGTTGGGGCACTTCCCCTTTATTCGTCTGGTGTTGATAAGAAAAAACTCGAAAAACTACCGATGAGAGCAGCCGGTCGCTAGAATTCTTCTGCTGAATCCGACCTAGATATGTAGCTACAGACGTAAATCCTGCCACGTCCATCGGGACACGAACCCTAAGACACGAACCCTAGGATCTCCAGATCATAAGGTTCATGATAATATTGATTGGATGAGAAAAGCCACGGGCAGGATAAAATGGACTACATAGAAAAATAACTCTTAATGAGGTCACTGAAAGCAACAGTAAGGCGATTCAGTAAAGAGGTTAGAAAAAAATAAGGATTCTATATAAATATTGATTTATTAAAAAGAAATATTATTCGTTAAAATGTTAGGAGCAACTACCTTTATCATTGGTGTATTATAATATATAATAAAACTTTACGCCACTACTGTCGGTTTCATGAAAAATATGTTTTTATTGAGATGGTTGAATAATAGACGAAACCCATCTTTTGAAAATAAAATATTTCATAATTATTAGGTGTTCAGTATTTAGGAAAGTGTACATTTTACTTTAATGAACGCATTTAAAATCATGTATTATATGGCGGAAGTATGAAAAAATAGATAGTCGAAGTTTTATTTCGACTATTTTGACGCACGACTTTATTTTCAGGCATATGTACTATCTTTAAATATATTTTAAATAATTCTTCATATCTCCTTCTTCTCATGGTTAACAATGAACGTTTCAATCACTTTCAGCTTTAGCATTCCCAATAGTTGTCTACCGATAACTCGTTCTCTTGAGGTGATTACATATTGGTAAATATTTGTAATACGTCGGATTAAATTCGTCACTTCTTTGAACAGTTAAAAATATAAGCACGAAACGT
The DNA here is from genome assembly GCA_964035755.1 of Teleogryllus oceanicus. Classification (NCBI taxonomy): domain Eukaryota; kingdom Metazoa; phylum Arthropoda; class Insecta; order Orthoptera; family Gryllidae; genus Teleogryllus; species Teleogryllus oceanicus. Next base: position 26,602,229 of record CAXIVR010000014.1, on the reverse strand, counting down.
TAATGTTTAGTACAGTTTCTAGGCGCAATTCAAACAAACCTTGCGTTAGGAGGCAAGGCAATAACCATGATTTCCGCCATTGATGATCTTCACCACAAACTTGAATATTCAGCGGTGCAAAGTGGAAAACATCCCGACGGTTACTTCGGACTAATAGGGAGTTTTAGCGCCAGACGTAAGGAGACATCTTTAAACTCTATTGATCACGTGACTAACGACTTTATACGATCATAATGAACAACGTTCAGAAGAGTTTTAGCAATTGCGACATTGCATTATGGATTATAACAAAAGAAACATTTCAAGCGCGGAACAAAGAAGTTGCATAGTATTTCATAGACTGTAGGCTAGTGGTAAATCACTTAAAGCACGATACGAGTCAAGAGCATAACAAATCTACATCGTTGACGGAATTTTAAATTTTGTTGCCCTCCGCGATGAGTATGCAGTCTGGAATTTTGAATCGACTTTTCTTGAGAATGTAGTAAATATCTTAAAGAAGCGTTCATTACGAGCATAAGCCATAATCCAACCCGAATATATGATTTCAACTTATTTTTCGCGAATTTCTTTCCAGTCACCTCGCCATTTCCCGTTAATTCTTGCCAGTCTTGTAGAGTTGGTAAGAAATAAATGTAACTGCCTCGCATACGAGAATCGATTTATCAGAGTTAAAAAATGCAAACTTTCCTGCTTTAGGCCGCCTTTTTGCTGTTTGTAAAGTGACCGTAGACACTCCTACAGGCATGTACTATTTATGAAGGTCGTATCATAGTCGTATCTTAGAGCCTAGGTAAGACGTTGTGCTTTCAAGGTCCGTCACGTGTAATTAAGTGCACAACACTGCTACCTTACTCGTGCCATAAAGTACTCTCTAATTTGTAAACAAAACGTAAGATCGTAAGTGGTGGCCAGTTCATAGACGTTGTTACCAAAATTCATAATTATCCTCAGAAACGTTCCCAGGCAAGAAAGATGTGAAAGACCCTGCTATTTCAAAGAATTAAAAGTGAGATCATTTTTGCGTTCGTCATCACATTAGAAGAAATTACAGCGAAATGGAGCAAGCTGCAGAGTCAGTGTCAGAGGTTACATGATTTCCGGAACACCTCCGCCCCGATTTCCTCGAGGGTTGAAGCTGAATCACAGAGCATGTCTTGCGAAAACCATTTACAGCGGCCGTTTTTTTTTTTTTTCATTTTATCAACCAAAATTTCGTGTACTCTATTCTTACAATTTTGCTGAACGTGGTCTTCTAAAAAAGAAATTTAAAAAATATTTATGGCAGGGTAGTCGGTGGTCGGTGAAAAGGGATGGTTTCTTAACAAGGGTAAGATTTTTTGATAATAAATGGATTCTAATGCCTGTTCGAAGATAAATTGGTTGTTTAGGGGGGAGGTCGCTGAGCAGTTTTTCATAGAGGTTCCATTCAAACTGTCATTGATTTGTTTGTTTCTACCTGTGTTATATTAACCACTTTTTTGAGAGTACGTAACTTTGTTACAATAAATCTACATATTCTACTAGATTAATCGTTTTTTTTACAGCTCTCCTTGGAGAGACGTCACTCTACTACACTACACGTATGGCACGTGTGGTGTACTCGTACAGCAAGGATCGTATGCAAACAGGTATTTTCATATCCACAAAGGGATTTGTTTCCGACCAGTTGGGAACTGTTACATGAATAGGGGTAGGCAAAGAAATAGGAAATAATCACCCTTGAGCCTTATCGCCGAAACGGGAATCCAGAATATATGCTGTTCACTCACCGATTCATCTAACATAGGACTAAAAAACGTAATATACGTCGAAGATCGTCTTTTAATCAGTGTAATACAAATGATTAATTGATATGAACCGCTAGATAATATCCGCCTGCACTATTTAGAAGCTGCAAATACATAATTGTAACGTTGACTGTTACGTTTTCTTGCAATGATACATTGGTTGGTGATCAAGCCCACTGCCACAAATTAGAGGTTTATCATGTCCAATGATCGCACTTGCGTGAGAAGTGCATTAATATGAATAATTTACACACAGTTCAATACCAGAGAAACGATTCATAATGTGATAAACCAGCGCTTGTGATTTGACGCAAAGTATTGCGTATCTTGTGACAGGTTTGAAGCAGATCACAACAACAACTACTTGTGAGTAAAACGTGGTGTTCCGCAGGGCGAGTTGTACAACCGGAATAGAGCGGGCTCCGATGAGAGGGGGTGGAGCGGAGAGAGTCTGTTTCAAATAATGCGACCACAACGCGGCACACATCCATGTTATTATCTGCTCGCGAGGTCATTTGCGGTCGCCAATTCTCCGTGCACAGCCACCGCCAATGAAGCTACAAATTACCACAGAATTTCCAACGGCCCAGCATAAAAAGCTACCTGCGCCATAACCGCGTTTTATTTCCCGTCCCGCTCCGATTCTCGATATCGGCTCAGTGTCCGCTCTCCCGCCAGCCAGCCCAGTTCGCAAGCTCGCGTACGTACGTGAACATTTTTTTTGTACATTTTTGTTTCCCTCGTTTGTTTTCCGTTTTCATTACGGACGCTCGATTCGCCTGAGGAAAATGCCTGCCAGGCATTTCGCGTTGTGACAGGCCACGTGGACGTGATTTGCCGCTGGGTCAGCAAGCCTCGCGAGTTTAACTTGAATTAGTGCAGACACGCGCTCTCGTACCTTCAGTAGACAGTGCTCTCGTTCTGCTGCAGTCGATGGTATTAACATGAAAGCCCGTGAAAGTGACGTACTTTGGGATATTTTCCTTTCAAACTCCACTAATAGACGTTTATGTTCTCACAAATGATATCCGCGTCTCCCATTGACCAGATTGACATACATCACCAGATTTTTTAACTTGCCCTAAACAAGACACACGGTACTTCTCCATCTTACATGAATAATATTGTTTGAATTATATTTTTAAAAATTCCACAAAAATATGTTGTACGTACTACCGAAAATTTAAGTGAGCTAATATATTAATGAAAATCCAATTTGAAGAGTGATTGGAAAGTTTTGTTTAATTTAAAACTATCGATAAAACTCTTAATATGGAAACTCAAAAGTCCAAATACTTTACTTTCGTTATAAAACGTTTCATTGTATGGTGGAAATGTATTAATGTAGGGGTTAAGAGATCAGCCAGTCAAACCCAAATAATGGCTCACCTTGTAGGAAGTTTTTAATTACATAACTCATACTGTAAATTTAAAATATCAAATAACTGATTTTCGAAAACAATACATTCAGGAATGTAGAATTATAACTTTGAAGGCATTCTCCATTGTCACAAATTTCAGTGATTTACGTGTTTTTTTTATTTTTTTCTGTCGAAAGAAATTGTTGATCAGGGTTTGTAATACACGGATAGTAATTCAGCAAGTTATATCGTCCTAGTACATGCTGCAATTAGTCTTTCAGCTTGCATGAAATGTCAGCAAACAATTGTTTTAAACTTTTCAAAAAGCAAAAATATCTCTGCACAACAATTTGAAATTGGCACACCCAAAATGATTACATTTATGCTTAGCCTCTCTAAATGTAATGACGCAGGCTTAGAAATCATTTATCGCCTGTCATTAGGGTTTAGACGAGCGCTATGACATAAGTATCGTTTTAATTTTTATAAATAAATCAAAATGTTTTACAAATTGATATATTTACATTAAATTTTAATCTAATCAAGTAAGTAATTGAAATTCAAAACGATTTACTTTGATATTTTAAGTTCAACAAATTTTTAAACATTTCACTTTCTTCCTTCCCTAAACATTTTCCGCCCTAGGCAGCTGCCTATGCATAAATAGTCCCTTACAAATAAAACACTGCGCTGACTTTGGTAACACTGTGTCAGCATGAGTGTAAATGCTTATAATAGGGCGTAAACGTAGTTCAGTCCTTTCTGCGAATTCTCTAATCCTTTCCAAACTTTCAACGCATAGACAGCTTATGCCTTACGACCCAAAATACTTTAACCGACGTTGCCTATTAGTCTTACAGTTATTACTCGTTGAATAGAAACATTGTGACACAACAACAGTCCACGCAACACAGAAAAAACTGATGGAGGATAAAATAGTGAGTAGTTGTTGGTTGCTTCAAACCACAGTTACTAGTGTAGGCTTAGCGGACTCAAATAATTCCGGATTATGCCCATATAGCACGCAAATTATATAATATGCATTTTTTCGTTCAATAACTTTTAATATCAACTGTGTCACGGTAGTTTTCATAGTTTTATATTCTATTTAATGTACTGTAGCGTTTAATTTGTATTAATTAGGTGCAGAATAGAAGACGTTCGGTACTTCAGAAGCAAGGAAAATACATTTTGTAATAGTAACTGCAACTAATACACAAGATGGTTTCAGACAGTCAAAAAGCGTTATATTAGAACGTTGGCATTATGCTTCTGCATGTGCAATAGGTTTTTCGAGCTGGACATATTGCTAGAGGAATCAACATTTTTCGCTTCATTTGTTCGGCATTCACATTGCCTACAAATAATTAGTACGCTATGGACTTTGTTCGCTGATATTTCAATAGCGAATAGTTGTAAATATCAGAGAATTTAGTTATCGGCATTGCTGGAAATGAAATTAACATAAACACTCACACTTAAACTCACTTAAACTAGAAAGTAGGGATAGAAAATGAACTAACGTGTGTTACACATTACTCAATACAATTTGGCGCTTCAATTCTATCTGCCAGTGAAAGGTTCCTTTTATTCTAAAATGTAGGAAATTCATTGGAATAATAGTCTTAAATGGTATTTGCGGTGATGGAATTTATTTTTAAAATTTTTATGATTATCCGACTTTTTAACCCAGTGTTTTCTGCAAAGAAACAGCATTAGTTCTCCACTTTGTTGATCCTCGTAGGAATTCTCGTACATCAGAAATAGGATGATAGAATTGTCATAGAGCAAAATGTATGTTCAAAACCGTATCATTTGTCAAGAATGTCCCGTTTTGGGGTTTGTATTCTACTTGAAACGAATAATTCGACTCTGTGATTGTGTTTAAAGAAAAACGTCAACAATTAGGAAAAAGGTGTACAGAAGCAATCAATCAATTCTTATTTTATGAGAACATCTCAGGCCCCTAGGCCCGCTCATCCGTCTGACCAACTGCATTCGGCATCTGGCAGGAAAACGAGGTATCAATCGGGTGAAGAAACAGAGGCTAATTTTAGGCTTGATGATCTTTTACACGCAATAACTCTACAACATGGAACAGCCGGCTTTACTTCATCTCCGAAAGAAGACGTATGAAGGATTTTTTTTGCACTTAAAAATCGACGGCTTCAATTGGATTTGAATCCGCAAACTTTGGTGTCTCTACTCGACACGCCCTGTACGTAACCGTTGTATCACCGAATGTCTGTAGGAATGAAACGAACTGAACCGAGAAGAATATGGACAAAGAAGTGCGTTTGTCCAGCGGAAGATACTCCTTCGCAGAGTCTCTGCCAGGCGAGTAGCGACCATCCCATGGAGCCGGAGCCAGCAAGATACAAGGCAGACGGGCCGAGGCAGGAACCAGGCTGTGCCTGGAATCCACAAGTTATACAATTTGCTTTTCGGACTACGGACGGGCGGGTGGGTGGGGGCGGGGATTGGCGAACGCGGGGTGGGGGTGGGGACGAGCACGGGGCCGGAGAGAGGGAAAACGTGGGCGGGGAAAGACGAGGGAGAGCGGGGAAGAAACGGGGCGGCGGGGGAAAAAAGCGGCAACGCCTTGGCGAGCTGTTTGCGGGCGCGCAGCGGGGCGGGCGGCGACTGCAGCGCGCGTTGCGGGTGCGAGGTGAACGAGCCCAAATAAAGCACGCTCGTAGCCCGCGGCGCCGACGGCGGCGACATCGGGCCAGGGAGAGCACTCTCCAGCTCGCTGAATTGCGAACAAACAAGCAATCCCGTGGGACGCGCAAAACGCCTTTGCTTGCTTGCTTTTTCTGTCGGCGCGTCTCAAATCAGGGAGCCAATGATCGCATTCCAGGCGGTTGGGCGGAACAGACAAGGGTTTACTGCTAGACATTCTTCTTGCTAAACAAAATATTCAAATTTTCGGGAATATTTAAACAGTCAAGTCTATGTCACCAGTATTTACTTCAATGGAAGATGTAGAATTGAAGTTCAAAAATTAGCCCACATATATATATATATATATATATATATATATATATATATATATATATATATAACAAACCAAAAAAACAAATTCATAAAGTATTTCTTGGGTTCTATGAAGTTCCAACGTTACGAACCTAACCTCACTGTGCATTTCTTTTAGTGTATGCCTCCCATCGGGTCGTAAAGGGTACCGATTGTCGGCTGGCAAAACCCCTTAGAGGGAAAAAGATTCCTTACACTCAGAAAATCACTGCACACCTCACATTCTTCTATTCACTCTGACTAATCCCAACATGTGCCTTATGAAGATTGAAATTATCTGTTCATTTTTATTCGAACAGCTTAATCCAAACGATCTTTTTCGTAAGAAAACGTAAGATTATTTCTAATATTAGCCTCATTTTGACCCAAACATCCTTAAGAATAAACATACTTAATTTTAAAAATGTCAACTAAGCTGCATATTTATCTGATACAAAACAAAACTAGTCGAAAACCTGAACAGAAAGGTTTCAGAAGTCGATTTCTTGAATTTGTCCAAATAATATATATACAGAACACTAAACATTTAACACTTTTTCTTCTGGAGTAAAAATATTAATAAATAAAACTTGCAATTTAAAATTCATCAAGAAACTGAAATTAATTAAATTTAATATACCTTGAAAGTATAAATTTAAAAAAGGAAAATTAATTAAATTAAAATGTTTTAACAAAAAAATTGAGTTTTCCAAACGATATCTGAAGTCATTTCTCTCGTCTTACTTTTAATCAAAGTTCGTGTACGAGAGTTTTCTTTTTGGGGGGGGGGTCTGAATATTGAAATACAATATTTGTATTTATCGGGAATGCGCCGAAGAGGAAGACGATATTTGTAACTAATACAGCGTTTTAATTCTACTATATTTGTTCAAAATACAAATATGTTTTGCTCGGGATCAGAAATTGTATTGATGGTACATGCTAGCTATGATTGCCCTAATTGCTATTAGAATGTACAATGAACTAAAATTCTTGAGATTTTTATTCGAAAGATTTTAATCATGTGCCTTTAAAAAAATACTGACCATCAATATTCATTTTAAAATATGTATGCACTGTTGTATATACCAATCCTAGACATTAATATTAGTTATGTATAGAAACGTGAACTTCAGAACAAGTTCATAGCTCCTTTGTAATGTTACATAAGCTATTAAAATATTGTCATAAAATAACGTACATTTAGAAACAACCAAGTATAAACAATGAAGACATTCCCTTAATAAAGACCGATTTTAATCTGAATAGTGGTATAGGTAGGTGTTGGCTTCTTGAAAACAAACAACAGAATATGTAACGGTACCCGCGCAATTTCACATGTTTGCCTGGAATTCAATTTCATCAATGAAAATACGGAACATACGTCTTACATAGTGTTGCCAACAGAACATTGTGCGATGTTATTATTCAGAAATCACAACACCACTGATTATGATCTTGTGACTCATTTGTTTTCTGTAGCGGAAGTTGCTAATCGCACCAATATCTGAGTCTACTGTCAGCTATTGGTGCACTTATTTTAGTTTATATTTCATGCAGGTAATTGAAATTATTCTTTAATTTAGAGAAATTAAACTATCTTGCTAAATTAGGCAATTAAATGAGCTCTATACTCTTATAATTGACTGCACCGGGATAAAAATTAGTCCTCATCCCATTTGTGATTTATACAACGTTCTTGAAAATTAACAGTAAAACCGAATTGTTCCCAATGAGCACACCATTCATATGTCATGTGAAACTTCACTTGTTCATTTATGAAATTTGAGCCCGGCAGTATGAAGATATCATACTGCATCTATTCACAAAATATTAGCGTTTGGTAATGATAGAAGTGTAATTACTCCAAACTGCAAGCTCCGAATTTAATTTCAACTCAAACATTTCGTGTGTATTGGCAAACAAAACGTTGATTCTGACATTACATTTTGTATAGTACCCTTGTCAGATGCATTATATTCTGTTGAAGAATGCCGGCAGACCAGAAAAAAAAAACAGTCGGCGAAATTGATATTAAATATTTACAATTTCATGCATAAAAACAAATACATTTTTAATTGAAAGAGAAATGTTTTTATCAAGAGACAATAACTTATTTCGTGGAAGCAATACGCAATACTACATTTTTGCAATGTATTCTCTGCATAATGATATCTCTCTTAATAGAGGCATTATTAATAAATTTTTAATTCAGTTAATTAGTATATTTGCTATATTTTATTGTCGAGTTTGGTCAAGTTTATAGTAGCATCAGGACCGAAATTTCTCAACGTATAATACCACAGCAGAGGCACCATCGGCACAAAACCCTACAAATGTGCCACTTCAGGGTAAATAATTAGTCCGTTGGTGTGAATCAAACAGACCCCAAGAAAAAAGTAGAATTCTATATTTTATATATATTCTATTCGACTAAGAAATTATCTGGCGTACTTAAAACACGCAATACCCGTTATGCCGTCAAGCGAGATGTCTCACAATGAGAAACACAAACCTCTAGGACACGTAAAGAAGTTAATTATCATTTTCGAAAATGAAGATTTAAAAATTTCATACAACAGAGTTAGGTACAATATGCTTTATGTGCCGATAGCTGTCAGGCATTTCTTTAAGCGTAGAATGTAGGTTGAGCCCTTAATCCTTGGTGATTATATGGATACAGAACTATTTAGTTGATTTGTAGGGTGTAAGAATTAAAGAAAGGAGAAAATGAAGGAGAAAATGTAATAGAAATATGAAATAAATGTTACAATGTGAAATACAGTCGTAAAATTAATTCGAATTGAACATAGTGGCAAAGATTGTTGGCGATTCAATTCATTATTCTAAAAACACGACGTTAAAGGTCAATAGTTAAAAATCGCGAAGGATAGCTTCAAACTCATGACTAATTACAACATTGTGAATATAAGTCTGTGAACCTATGAATGAAAAATAAGAGGGAAAAAAGAGTTATTAACAGAGAGAAGGGAAAAGTAGAATATAATATGATTGCTCGCTGGAATTATTTGTATTAATACCCCCACTTTGTATTATTTTGAATTTACTTGGTATTTTATTTTGTTTGTATTTTTAGACTGATGACGATGGCAAAGCCGTCAAAAGCCGACTCTCTAAATATTAACTTGATTGACATGGCTTCTTTTATTTCTTCATGTAATTACGTCAACACCGCATCAGAATTCCCACAATTCACTCAAGAGGCTCCGACTTTTCTGTGCGCTTCAGGAAACAGTGAGCGGTTCGAAAGAAATTGCGGCAACCCGAATTGTCCACGGAGGAAGAAATAGTGAAACCTATCTGGGATTCTTCTGCGAAAAACAACTCCGTGAAATCTGGTGAGAATTACCCGTAAGTGTTCCATGCGCTTCTGAATTTCATTGGTATGTTTAACACTTCAAAATCATTCAGTTTTAAACAGATGAAAATTCTTTATTTCATTCTTAGCTAATCTAAATTTTGAATGTATTATTGTGAGTATTTTCATCAAATTACGTAAGCAATGTATTAATTAACAATTAGTAAAACAAAAATTCCATGGATACTTTCAAATGAAGCTAGTTAGGGAAAGTAAAACAGTAACATTCAATTTTACAAACTTATGGATAGCTATAAATCGTTGTTTTCTTTCTTGAAATTACACTTGAAAAAACAGTAAACATATTACGCAACTAATAGTGGTATTAACAGTTAGTAGTTCAGTTTTCCGACCGCAGTTGGTTGGCTGGTTGTGAGTGATTTCGGGCACATCAACTACTAATCCAAGAATTTCCGTAAGAGTGATGGGTGTTTTGTCATCGGGAGGTGGTGATGGTGATCTTCCCTCGCTGGATGGCGAGATCCGGCGCTGACCTACCCTCGGCTAGCGGGGTTTTCCTCAACCAGGTATCTCCCACCAGTGGACCCTGATCTGGCTTGCACAAGCTCTAAGCTCCCGACCGGTCTCCCGGCATGTGTAGTAGTATAGTGCATGTTAGAGTAAGTGTGTGTGTGAGAGGATAGGACAAGGAAGAGGAAGGAAAGATCGCGCGCGGTCCGTGACCCGTTTGTTAGGCTTTCCCCTGGTGTTGATCGGAAAAAACACGGAGAACTACCTATCAGAGCAGCTGGCTTGTAGAATTCTCCCCCAGACAGCGACTGAATTCAACCTAGCTGACAAGCTAGTGTCGAAAATTCAGCCACCGTCGGGACTCGAACCTAGAACCTCCCAGTCAGAGAGATGCAGTGACATTACTATTGCAGTGACTATTTATTAGATGCTGACTTTAAAGCCCCTTTGAGGAATCAATTAAACCGAGCCGTCCATCTTGGAAAGAAAGTTCTTTGCCCGAGCGTCAAGAGCTTAAAATCTGCGGCATTATCTCCATCGGAGGAGATTCCCCGTCGAAATGTGGCATTTCGCACGGGGCATGGCGACCGGAGGAACGCTCAGGGACATTCCACTGTGTGAGCAGCCGCCCCCAGACCCACCGTCCCGGCGACCGCTCGCCAATCACTCTACGCGGCCGCAGGAAATAGACGGCTGCTGGAAACAAACTTCCGTAACAGGAAAAAGAAATCAGAAGGAAACGCTGATAGAAAATTTTCGGAGTGGATGTGAGATTTCGGAAATAGAGTAATAATCTGGGAATTTCATCGCCGCTGTTTCGCATCGAACTGGTGAGAGACATGAACGAAGTTGACAGAATGTGTGTAGATACTAGAGTCTTAGATATGTGTGTTTATACGTTCAATGCGTGTACGTGCTTCGAGTTGAAGTCGGGGGATTTCTTCAAAGGTTACTTGTCAATATGAGGAGAGAAAATAAAGCAAAATATACTGTAGTCCTGAATAAACCTTTAAATGACGATGCATTTTTACTGAAACTGAGAGATTTCAACATATATGATGGTACTTTAACTGCTTCTGTTTGTAGAGTACAGTGTCAGAAATGTCATTAAATCTAATGCAGATTAATGTATTAATGTACGTGAAAAGTAGTGTACCTGTACATTAAAAAGTGTTTAATATATTTGAACATTTATAGTACTGCCTACATTAAAATTAGTGTAGATTGAATGCAGAGGTTCTCTCTTTTCCTTTCGTATCATATGTTCATAATCACCAGGCCATCAAAAGCCTTCACTCATTGCTTCCAGATGTGACCACTAAGCTTTCACTACTGCATCCTAATGTACATTAAATTTAATATGAGTTCATGATAATTACTTTAATGTACATTTCAATAAAGTAACGTAGAAATTTCTGTCATTGTAATAAATGGAGAGGCGCGCCCAGAAGTTTTCTCGGGAGAAGAAGGTGCTACAGATATACGATAGTTCAGCCAACTTGACGTTCTCTTATAAAGCTTTTTTATTTTTGCTGAATGTAATACGGATTATTGGTTGACTTTAATTATTTTATTATTTATAACTTTAACAATTGATATATTTAATCACTGTCATTAGTATAGGAAATTCGTAAAAACTATATTACTTTCTCATATACATATTTGGAGAAATATATCAATACTTGTAGTTGATATATTACTGTGAAAACCAACTAATACTACTCTTCTAAATTTCTCTGGGCAATATAGTAAGAATAAAGTTTCCGATGCATGAACTGTGAGTAAAAAATCATAAACGATAATCTTTGGGGTTCAAATTGTTTACAGAGCAAATTTAGAATGTCATTTCTCCGCTTAGAATGTCATTTCTCCGCAGAGAACAGATATTGGAAAATTTTCATTTACAAATAGAACAATAACGGACTGGAATAAGTTACCTGCGACAGCCTTGGAACCCTTTCCTCTAGGTGTTCAAAGATTTAAAAATAAATTAACTAATGGTATTTGTAAACTTCATTAATTTAGTAAGTTGTATTATTATATCAGTTATTATTTGATTATTATTGATGGTTTTATTGCTATTATTATGGTGTTAATTACTATTAAATGCGTTCCTGTTCTAAATATATAATTATATTCAAAGTGGTATTGTATTGAAGTGTTGTGTAGTGTAGTGCAATATAGAAGTAGAAAGAGAAGTGAATTTCAAATGTTGTGAAGTGAAGTGAAGTGAAGTGAAGTGAAAGTGAAAGTGAAGTGTAATTAAAAAGTCGTGTAATCTTGTATTTAATAGTTTAAAATAACTGTGCAGGTCAACCATAAAATGTAGTTAATGCTATTATTGTTAGCATATTATTATTATTATTATTATTATTATTATTATTATTATTATGTCTTTAAAGAATTTAATGTTACGTTGTTAAGTAATTTAAAGTTAATATTAGTAATATGTTAATTGTAGAGTTCTGCCACCAGGTTGTATATACCTATCTGCAGAATAATAAATATCTATCTATCTATCTATCTATCTTATGCATTGACGATAGTGCATATAATTAGAAAATATAAATCCTGTTTCTAGTTAACACTAATAGAATATTTTACAAAAACGTCTTAATATACAATACTAAAAATAATCTACAATTAAGTTTCCAGTCACTTTTAAATGAAACCTATTTTAGACTCTCTCCTTTTCGTTGCCAGTCATCTTTAAAACCCATTATTTATTTTTATAAATGGCTTTAGTTATAATTCACTTTTGCTTCGTTTCATTTTCATTTCAATTTTTACTTACAATCATGTTCTATTACTTTTTCTGCTTTTCTTCTTCCAGCATAAGCACTCTTCAGCCCTCCAGCCTAGCAGTGAGTCCCAGTAACGAACTGTACTCCACTGTTCCGTCGTGTATTTCGATTCTTCATGCTCCTCCTACCGATTCGTGGATTCAAGAAATTTTACACCTCAACCCATAATTCTGCCATACATGTGTAAGTATTTCCTCCACAGAGGATATAACGTAGAGAATATCGTTTTTAAAGTGAATTCAAAATTAAAAATATTCGGCAGTGTAATGTTATATGAAGTAAATTCAAAAGAATACGTTCCTTCCTTCTTGGAAATAAGCAGTGCACATTGAAGCACGTATAGGAATGCAAGCGCATCCCTAGTTCTCAAGATCGCCTCCAGGGGCGCAGAGCCGAAGCGCACGCCCCCGCAGGCGCTCGAGAGGCTGCAACGCGGCGCGGCGGCGGGGCGCGAATCAGGAGTCGACGCGTTTCGTTCTTGGCGGCGCGTTCGCTCGCCTTCCGCCCCAGGGAAGACGTTTCATTACTCGCGCACCGGAGGCTCTTGAGGCGCTCACAAGCACCGCAAACGAGGGCGCAGGTGCCGAGACATTTGAATCACGCGACGCGCGGGCGCGGAGAAAGACTCCCCTGGGGAACGCAGGTATTTCGCTCGACGGCTGCGACAAAGGGAGCGCGCCGCCCCCGCCCGCACGCGCCGGGGCCTTTGCCACCGCCCTCGCCCGCGCCCTTACCCCCGCTCGCCCCCCCCCCCCCCCCCCCCCGCCCTCGCCCTCGCCCTCGCCCTCGCCCTCGCCCTCGCCCTCGCCCATGCCCGCTCCCGCCCTCGCCTCGCCGCGCCCTCGCCCCGCCCGCAGCCTCACCTACGCCCTCACCCATGCCCACGACTTCGCCCTCGACCTCACCCTCACCCACACCATTTTCGCCCTTGGCCACGTGGGTTCCCCGGGGCCCGCGCCCTCCGCGGCCGCCCTCATGCCCTCGCCCGTCCTTATGCCTTCGCCCGCTCCCATGCCCACACCGGTCGCTTCGCGTTGCGTCGCGGCGAGAGCATCCGTTGCCAGCGTCGCCCTCGGCGCCTCCCACGCCCCCGACTCCAGCCCTCGCCGCCAGCCACGCACACTCCGCGACCGCGTCGCCTCCTCCGAACCTCCTCTGGTTCCCCATCGCCGAGTCACGCATTAAAGGTCATACGGGCACTTCACCAACACCTCACACAGAATTCGACTTTCGTTAGTTTCTTTCGTTATTATCAACATCCCTGCATACTGCATACTCTTCCTTCCAATATGCTTTTCACAACCTGCTTCATCGACACAGTTATATTTACCATCAACTTTCCCCATGCTTCGTCCTTTTCAAACACGTACTCTGTTCGAATCACAGGTGTTGATCTTTGTACGAAGGTTGAACACAGGTTGATCTCAGTTTTTCGATAACAGTAACAGTAAAATTTTACTCTAACAGTACATTATGAAACGATGATTAAATGGTGGGTATTAATACACCAGTTTGATATTATGACACAAACGAGTATCGGAAATTAACACAAGTGTATTAATTTTTTTATTCCATTCTTTTAATCCATAATTTTTTAATCCAATTAACCCATTAACACACGACGATACTTTTCCTACGACAACAAAAAGTTAAACTTTTACATCGAGTCGTTTTGTGTCAGTGCACATGCAGGATTCAGCCACGGCCATCTAGCGGACAGATCCCTAACCCTACCCACGCATGCTGCCGCAGGTGGCTGTGGTACCAGTCCACATGCGAGGATGTACTGCGCTAGTCAAATAGGATCACAGTGAAATTACAATCCGCTGTATTTTAAATAATAATTCACGAATAGCATTACAAATAACAAAAGAAATTAAAACAGACACGCATAATATAATATAAAATGAAATATTAATGTACGCAATCGAACGAAACATTTACTAGAACGATTTTCAATGATTAATTGTCAATTCTTGGTTTGTAAACCTGCGATTGGTCAAAAAACTGTATGAAAATGAAATCTGTATCGTTATGAGTATCCTATTATTATATCATTATGACCAGTGACAGCTATCAAATGACAGCCTTATACAATGGAAGAAAAAACTCTATTTTAGAAATACTTTATATCTGGCTGTACAGGTTGAATTCTTTGAGGAATTTTAAAATTCTGTGCTGAGTTCCCTGGATTTCGCTCTACACCTGATGAGTTCCGTTTGTATTTTAGTCTGCTTTTCCAACAAGGCTCTCTCGTTCCGCGAGGACGGGGCGCGCGCGAGACCGGAATGACGTGTGTGTGTGTGTGTGTGTGTATGTGTGTGTGTGTGCGAATACCTAGAGCCGGAGCAGCGTTAAAGCATATCAAATGAGCGCATGCGCCGCTCTCTAGCGAGTCTACGCCTCCGCCGTCGGGCATTCACATGTGCTTCGCTGCAGGCGGAATCACGCCCGCGGCTCACACGAGCGCTGGGCTCGCAATGAAAGCGAGGTGGGCGTGGCGTCTTGCGCCCAAATGACTCCCTTGTGGCGACGCTCTCCCCCCCCCCCACCCTCCTCCCGCGCCGGATGCCTTGCAAGGCGGCCTCGCTGAATCGCTTCGTTGCCTCTGCGCGGCGTGTAACACGGAAGACTGTCAGGCGTTTATTGAAAATGTATTGGGCACTTCGCAGCGCGATTTACTATATATATTATCGTAGCAGCAGCAAGGTAGATTTAATTAGTTCTTTAACCCTTAGTCTCTGTTTGGGGTCTTTTTAGACCTGAGAGAGCAACAATGTTTTTAAGTACCCTGAAAATTATTTCCATGAACTTCTTTTCGACAGGCTATTTATGTCCATTTTTTTCATGTATTGCAAACTTTTCAGATTTTTAAGTTGACTTTTTTATTAAAATGTATTGGTATTAAAATGTATTGGGCATTTTGTAGCTCGGTTTATGGTATATCAGCGTAGTAACAGCAAGGTAAATTTAATTCATTCCTCAACCCTTAGTCTCGGTTTGGGATATTTGTGGCGCTCACACGCAACCAATCTTTATAAACGACGTCTCTAAAAAAAAGGAAATTTCATGGACACGTGATGAATTACACTTTGACCTTAAAACTATGAAGGATTTGTTTAGAAAACACACGCAACTCGCAACACAGGGTCGCATTTATGAATCTATATCGTTAAATAACTCTAAAAGGAAGCGTTTTAGGGCTTTAAAAACTAACATTTTGAAGACAGAGGCTTAAATATGAAAGGTTCTTCGCAGCGTAATCTATAGGATGAGATCTTTTTAAACATTCTGTTACATTTTTGCTGGTTTGATGGTTGTCGATTTTACCCCATCTGTTCAAAGCCCGAAGAATCTGCCACTGTAACTAATTACTTGATATTATACGCCATTGACGCGGGTGTACGTCTTTGCTCGGAAGTAACGTTAAATAAAAGTAGCTTGTGCTGCTAAGAGTGTTTTGTATTGTTATCAATTACAAGGAGACATATAGAACGGATGATCAGGAGTCTTGAAGAAAACGATATATTATAGGTTTAATTTGGAAATGGAAAAATAGGGGTTTAACATGCGAGAGCTCTTGCACGGGTACGCTAGTTTTTTTTATATTCTTGGAATGAAAAAAAAAAAACAGTTATATCGCGTCATGCAAAATGTCGCTGCCGCTATGACATTTTGTTCTCGACAGTACTCTTCGTCTCTGAATAGCTTCTGAAGTGTAGTTCGGTTGGAACTTATTCTACAATTTTTGTTCAAGGCCATCTATTTCCTGCTTTTCCAAATACAGCTCTAAATTTTACAGTCCTAAATTGTGTTTAAGAATTGGATACGCCTGAAAATGTGTTCTAAGTCCAAAATATGTACTTATCTGTATCTGTATATAATATACTACGTTAAAAGTAATAAATACTACGTTATTTGCTTTTGTTAAAATATTTGATTTATCATATATTATATGTGCACGTTATTTATTATCAGTGCATGTCTTCCAGAATTCAGTGGGAAATATAGTTATTCAAATTATCGTTTTCCATGTTGTCGCAGCAGGAAATATTATTCTTTTAAGAAGGGCACGATGAGGGATAAGAATCTAAATTTATTGATTTACCCTTGAAAATATATTTTATTACATCGGAGCGAATACTTTGTTAACAATCCTTGCAAAAACCGCTGATTTTCTTTCGGTATTTAAAATTCAAGTAGCAAATGGCTTAGAGTATGAATCACAGAATTTTGAAAACGTGCACAGAATTCAATTCTCTCCATAGCACGTCACACACAATTTTATCTGCTTTTGATGTAAAATAAATAAACATGAAACAACATGAGACTACTTTGTTGTTCATGAGCAGATTGCTCGATATTTTTGGGAAATGTAGTTTTTGCTGATTCGTTAACCAGTATAGTTGCTACTTGCCTAGCTTTTATGAACAACCTTTTACTATATATGAAGGATGGAAAATGTCATTTTGGAAATAGTACCGAAATCACACCGAATAGTATGTAAACACCTAATATTTCGAAAATTATTTTTTTCCAACATACAGAACAATATAGTATTTTCACAACTGTTGCTTTTGATGCAATTGATTTACGAACTCTTTTTTGACAAACGACAATTTACTGACGTTCGTTTTCATTAATGTTGCGAGTTACGTTGGTTTACAAAACGGAGATGAACAATATTTTGTCGTACAATATAATTACTGTACAGTAACATACAAAAAATTAATAAATATCTAATAATAAAGTTAATGTGAATAATACAGAAAAACTGGATTTGCATTAATACTCGAATTGATTATCAAAAACAGCCGGCTGGGGTCACATAGAACATAAAGTATCACAATCTACGAAACAATACGACAATAAACTATAAGAAATAAATAGTATCTAATAGGAAGGGAACACTTGACCGTTTCCATTGAAAATCTGTGTTAAAAGCCCTCTCATCTTCACACATTCCCATCTAACTTTTTTACGGCGTTCTATGAAAAATAAAAAAAAGTTTACGAAATATACTAAAAATTCTTCTTTCACAAAACACAAATGTAGACACACAGCACCTTCCTCTAGCTTGAAACAAAAAGCCCGAAAGGAAATTTTACAGCCAATCGCAAACTGCATGCGATCGCCCAAACTCTCGCCGCCGTCTTCCCCCTCTCCCGCGCCCATCACCGCCCGAGAGCCCAGCCACGCGCTAGAAGGATTCACCTCGCCGCAGAATAAACACGGATCGTATTTTTAGATAGCGCCGGTAGCGCCGGCGTGGCGGCAGAAACTTGGCTTCGCGAGGCGTTTAGCGAGCGCGCCCGCGAGACGGCGGCGGCGGGAGTCGAACCCGGGCCACGTCGCCCGGGAGATAGCCTCGGGCGCGATAAGAGCCTTAACTTTAATGGAAGGCGCTCCGTCGGGCGCTGGCAGCCGGGCGGCGGTGGCGGCGGGCAAGTGGGGATGGCAGAAGAGCGGCGGCGGCGGCGGCGTTGACGGTCGCGAGAACGGTGGTGTGGTGGTGGTGGTGGTGGTGGTGGTGGTTTTGGTGGTGGTGGTGGTGGTGGTGGTGGTGGTGGTGGTGGTGGTGGTGGCGGTGGCGGTGAGGGCTGCGGCGGGGGTGGTGGCGGTGGTGGCGGCGGTGGCGGTGGCGGTGGCGGTGGCGAAGGCTGTGGCGGTGGCGGTGGCGGTTGTGGTGGTAATGGCGGTGGCGGAGGCGCGTGGCGGCGAAGGCGGCGGAGGCGGCGGAGGCGGCGGAGGCGGCGGAGGCGGCGGAGGCGGCGGAGGCGGCGGAGGCGGCGGAGGCGGCGGAGGCGGCGGAGGCGGCGGAGGCGGCGGAGGCGGCGGAGGCGGCGGAGGCGGCGGGTGCGGCGGGTGCGGGGACAGAGACGGACTGCCGTGGCGGTGGCGGCGGCGACGGCGGTGGCGGCGGAGGCGGTGGTGGCGACAGTGGCTGTGGCGACGTCGGTGGTGGTGATGGCGGCGGACAAGGGAAGCCGGCATTGGACAGGAGGAGGGAGGCGGCTGAGTTTGAAAGAGGCGGAGAAGACGTCGACAGCCGAGGAGATGTAGAGAGCAGTGGATTGTTTAGTGTTTCTGGGAGTGTCAACTGCTACGAACATTAGTCTCGTAAGTGTGGTGCATGTTTTTTATTGTTGAGGTGGTAGATCATCCCCCGCTAAATAGCGAGATGCGGCGCCAATCTCCACTTCGGATTGAGGGGATTTTGCTTCAGCCAGGTATCCTTCAACCAGTGGGGGCGGTTGGGACAAATTCTAACCTCTCGTTCGTCCCCCTACATGTGTAGTAGTACATGTATGTGTGTGTCTAAGTGAGGGGGGAGAATAAGTCAAGGAAGAGGAAAGAGAGATCTCGCGCGGCCCTTGGCCGGTTAGGGTACTTCTGCGGCATTCTACATACATCAATATTTTTCGCCTAGGTAGGAAAAAATAAACTGTCGAATACGCTCACATAAGCAAAGGATATGCTCTACCAACCTTGAACCTTAAATGAAAACACACAAAATTAAAAGGAAAGAATTAAAAACTAAAGAATTACGAAGATTATTTAATATATATTAGTACGAGTATCTCTAATTTACGCAAATACTTCTTGTGTCTCAACATTGTCTCAAAACATTATTGTAAAATGGTAACACCTGAAGAGCAATTATGTTGAAGCGAAGAAATATTGGGATGAAAGAGAGAACAAGCCATTGGAATAAAACTGTGATGGTTATCATGGTAATTCAATGAATCTGACCGCTTCTGTGAAAGCTTCTGCAGCGATATATGTACTAATTCCATACGCTTTAATTATTACCACCACAGCTCGCTTCATTTCTATCACTAGTGGACTGCGAAATATGTCACCATTCATCGTAGTTCACATGGCAATCAATGCCGTGAAGAGTTACCGATTGAAGAGTTACTCTGCGTTACCTTCACCATGCTAAATTAATCTCTTAAATCTTGATCAGAAGAGGGCTTTTTTTCACAAAATGTCAACAAATAAAGAATTTTTATGATTCAGTGTGAATTGTGAGTGTTCTACATTTTGATCTATATTGGTCATTGTAATACCTTCTTAAAATGTGTTACATGATAGTTACGTAATACACGCTGCAAAGATGCAGATTCACCAAGCAACTTTGTAAGACTTCTATATTTTTACACGTACGTGAATGAAACAAATCAAAATGTACTTTTCCTAGCGTCTTTAAAATAAACGTAAACATTTGAGAAGTAACAACGCAAAGAACATCAGAACTAATTAACTGAGAAATTCTTTGTATTGAAAAAGAAAATTCTTAAAATTATTCAACGTCAGTTCATAGACTTTAGAAACAAAACGTTACATGGTGTATAATACATGTAGCATTCTTAGTACTCGTACATTGAAAGCGAGTTTACAAAAAGTACGATTGACTATCAAAAGAAAATATTAGAGTCATGATCAGAGGGTTTCAGAAAGAGGTAGTTCAAAAGAGGACACGTATTGAGAGTCGAGGGCAGCACTTTTTGTCAATTAACCCTGTGTTTACAAGGCCAGGGTTCGGTGGAAGGCCATGAAAACCAACAACAAAACAATGGGTGATTATCATGTGAAGTCAGGGTACCAACACGCACTCGAGTCTTACGGATCGCCACTATTTCAGGGTGGGACGATTAAGGAGGACTTCAGAGCTATAACCATTGCAATTGGCGACTCCAAAGATCTCACATTGTTGGAGAAGAAAGATACAAAGGTCCTGGAAAATGAATAATGATATTAACTTTAAGTTACATTATTTATTTTAATTCAACACTCAATTATTCTAATTAAGAATAATAGTCACGCTGAAATCATAATTCATTTCCAGCCTCTTTGTATTTCCTGAATGCTGTCGAATTAAAAGAGGTTCCGAAGCGAAGAGACTTGTTTAAAGCTAAGGCGCAGTGGAGCTATTGTCTGGCGTCGCTTTCTCTCGCGACTGTCGGAGGGCGTTATCGATTTGCGGGCGGCTGCGGCTGCCCGGAGGTGGCCAAGGAGCGGGGTCAGCAGCAGGAACAGGAACTGTGTCAACAGGAACAGGAACTGGAGGCGGGACGGGGAAACACAAGTGATGAATGCGAAAGATGCGAAGAAAATCAATAACTAAATTTCATTCACAACAAGGGGTGGTGTAGCAAGTATGCTCTAGCAACCGGAAATCGTTAATGAATGGAGTAAGAAAAATTCTTAAATTATTTTACATCATTCTTTCTTTGTTTTATACGCTTCAGTAGGAAATGCCAAGACACGTCAATCTCAAAATTACGTACCATGCATATCCTTCTTTGTAGGAAGTGAATAAAAACATAACATTTTGAGAGGCTAGTGTTAAATTTCCAATTCATACCTTAAATTTGCGTCTGTAGCAATACACAAATTAAAAATTCGAATTTTTGCACCATTTTCTTTAGAATAATTCTTGATATTACATAAACTTTATTCGCATTTTTTTCCTTTTCTTCAAGTCCATTACAGTAGTTTATGCAACTAATTCATAATGTTAAGCTGTATTCGATGTTGTGACTAGTTTCGTTGGAGTTTGCATAAGTACTTATTTTGGAAAAGAGTGATGTTAGAAGAAAGTTTTCAACTTTTTTGCAACAAAGCAACATATAAACAAGTTGCATACGCTAATTTTTTCTATATCATAATATATTTACACGAGAATCAAATTTTATTTTAGAAAACAACTTTATAGAGATGTCATGGGTATTTGACATATGTGCCAAGAAACAGCGGTCGGCTGTTTCGTTTACCGCTACCTCCCCAAAGTTCTCTCGCCGCGATTGGCTGAGTATGTGATGATGCAATTATTTGTGCTATGCACAGCGAATAGGTCATAATTTGTATCGTAGATGTTCTTTTATGAACGATTTCTTGTAACGAAAAAGGCCGTTTATAATACTGGAAACCAAAAAGAAAACTTTCAATATTTAACTTGTGTAGTTACATTACCTGGACATAAATATGTTCTGTAACCCAATTTTACTTCAAAAAGTATTCAATTTACATATTTCCTTCTGATATAGCTTCCAAATTTATAGATAATTGATACGTTCTTAACCTAGAACATTTTGATGATGGAGACTTTCCAAGAATTTAACCTTTTTTTGTAAATGAACAAACTGTAATACGTTATCAACACTTTACCATCCAGCTCACGCAAAAAAATCCTGGATAAATTAATAGATTCCTGTCAGGATTGAAGGCTATCTTTTATTGAGAATAATAAAGTTGCCCCCTCTCGACTACGTCGCAAGAACTCTTTTCATAAGACGTTGCTAAGCGAACAAATGCCATTCAGCACTCGCATTGCCGACATCTTTGTGATATAAACTCGTATTGTTTCGTAATGATTACAGCCCATCCAAAAATATGTGTAATTAGTTACACTGAAAATGGTAATTGGATTATTATCGTGTTTTCAGGCATCCAAAAAGAAATTATTTTCGATGTTTAAATTCTTTGTTTTTCTGTAGTACGCATAAAAAGGATGCATAATAACTTCAGTCATTAATTCACAGCAGTCTCTAGATTACATCTTCAAGTACGAAAGAATAATTGTCTAAAAAATCTTACTGGACAATGAAAACTCGTGCCTCAATTTTGTTTCGTGAGAGAAGAAATCGGCGCGATTGATGAACAGGCAGAAGAAACAGAAGACTACTGCTCGATCACTTTCTTTATCACATCAGCTGATACATTAGGGTGAGCATGCCCGACCAGGACCAACAGTGCACGCTTACGCATCATTTTCACTACCCAACATATTTGCTGCATTAACAAGTATGATCAATTCTCACTTTCCAGAAAAACTTCACTTGGCTCATCACGAGAAAGAATTTGGAAAATTAGCTTTTCCAATAATATAATTTTTTAACGGCTAACAGTCGATTTTCAACTTCTCAAGAATGCTGGTTGTAACATAGGAAACGTACACTTCTGCAATTATAGGTTTTCATATTAAGATAATGAAAATAATAGAATTGATTTTATTGAAGGCTATCTATGGTAAATCTATGGCAGACCTAGAGGTGTCACATATTTATAATTCATTTAATAGTCGTATTTCGTGAGAAGACTTCCATTGGAGACCGTATGTGTGTTCCTGCGATTCATAACATCACATAAGTCTCACGTTTGCTTTATGTTAGGACGTCACTATGAGTCGTGGCATTGGCGCCCCGTAGTTCGACCAGCCAGTCCGGCGGGCGGCGGCCTGCCTAAGTACTCGGTTAATTTTAGGTAAATTAGAATGTAAACCATCAATACATATATAAAGTGTATTATATACTGAACTATGTATGCTCTGTAAAAAACATTTAATAAAAAAAAGTGCTCAGGTGAACAAACTCTTTTGTAAATTATTTTGAGCTGTCCGCTATTTCATTAAAATTAAATTTTTCTCCATTCGTGGTTTAATAGGTAACCCTTTAGGACGTTTCAGAAATAACTGAAATATTGTTTCTGGATCCCTTTAGGAAGGAATAAGTTGAATACAGTTATTCAAATTGTGGGTTGGAGCTCATCTTATAAACCGAATGGTAGGTCTGTATTCTTGTAGTATCAGCTAGAAAGTGGCTTCCGCAATTCTCTTTTATAATATACTTGATACCGCAGCACTGAATATACATCTTGTGGACGTGTGCTGAAAATAAGAGCAGACAAACGTTTTTTGCTGAAGATCTGTCATTAGTAACTCCTCTTTTTCAGAGCCACTGAGCAGCTAAATTTGCTAATTGTAAGAAGAGCCTCGAACTTTGCTCCAGAAAAAGGTGGAGCAGCAACAGCAATTACGTATTCAAGTAGTACACACAACACACTAAAAACAATAAATGTTTTTACAAGTTAAATAAATTAAAATAAGTTATATAAATTAAAATTAAATTAATTAAAATAATTTAAATAAATTAAAATTAAATTAATCAAAATAAGTTAAATAAATTAAAATTAAATTAATTAAAATAAGTTAAATAAATTCAAAATAAATTAAATTACAATAAAATAAAAGGAAACGGTTAAAATAAAGCACATTAGGGGCGAAGGGAAGTGGGAATCGGAAATGTTAGGGCAGAGGCGTTGGTGCGGACGATTTTCTGTGGTGCTGTTTGTTTTCAGGTGCAGTGGAGGCCAAACACTGGAAGGAGAATGCCTGACGCCCGCGCCAAATAAATAAATAGTCTAAAAACCGGATAGAGTAGCATGTACTCGGCTTCTGACGGCAGGTTTTTCCCCCTTCAGGGGTTTTTCCCTCAGCCGTACCTTATGGTCTCGTTTCGCGGCTTTGAGGCGATGGAGAGACCATTTGGGGTGAATACCAGAAGGCGAAAGGTTAGAACGCGGTAGAATGTAGGTATTGTAATGGCTTAAAGGCCTTCGGCCTAGCCACATTGCATCAAGTTTCTAATTTGGCTGTAATAATTACCTCTTAAATAAAAATAAATAAAATAAATGTTTTATTTGAACATTTTTATGATTCAAATCTAGCCAACCGAAGACGTTTCATGCTTAACCACACGATACTAACGATTATAACAAATGATAAGAGGAAACCATTATGCATTTGCGCAACACGACGAATAATCGATTATAGTATAAATTATGTTTGGAAGTACTAAACATAAAATAAAGTTAAAGAGTCTTTCTAATAGTAATATATAACTATTTGATTATATATTTATTGGGGAATTATGACTATGTTCTAATTCTCTTTCTCTCTCTCTCTCTCTCTCTCTCTCTCTCTATATATATATATATATATATATATATATATATATATATATATATATATATATATTGAAACGACCACGTTTCCATCCAAAGAAACGCGATACCTCAAACAAGCACGCGGCAGAACGGTTGCCAGAGGGCACTCGCCAGCCACGAAAAACGGTTACGGGCGGCGAGGTGTCGTCGGTTGGCCGACCGTGGGAACAAGGCGCGAGGAGTCAGTGTCTGGCTGGCCGCCGGCGGAAGGACGTATCTAGGGCTGCTCCGCGATCGAAAAGCAAACTAGTATCGCGAACGAACGGGGGCAGAAAGATTAATTGACGGACAATTTGTGTGTGATAACAATCAATAGTCGATCGGACATATTCCCAAAGTGATAGCTGCTATTTGGAGTAACACAGATCAAAAGACGTCGAGTGGATCGGAGGTGGAAAGGAGACGTACTTCGGAAGCGCAGCGCCTCACCTCGGCTGGTCCTAGCAAAGCGACCCCGGCAAGCAGCGAAGGGCGCGAGGCAACCGAGGGTCCCCAAGCCGCCGACGCTCGTAGTGGGAAGAAGTAAACGGTAAATATTTCTTCGATCGATATCAGATCGAGAGACTAACAGTGATTCTGGGTTATATGAAAGAAAGGGTAGAGACCACCATAGATGTTGTATCATTAGTGATTTGTATAGAATTAATAAATAGTTCAGTTTGTTTTGTTCACGGAACAGTGGTGTTTGATTAATAACCTGAGCCCATTCACGAGAAAGAACACCTGTCCCTTACAAATAAATTTACTGAGAACAACTGGCCTACCCGGTACGTCACAATATATATATATATATATATATATATATATATATATATATATATATATATATTACCACTTACTTTAAAAAAATTAAACTTCTTATAGCATATGCTACAAACATTCTGTATGCCAATGGGATAATTTATTAGAATATTAATACTACATAAAACAAATAACAACAATCATCAAATTGAACATATAAAAGGAAAAAATATAATAGGGGTAAAATAAAAACAAGTGTGTTTTTTGATAAATAGCAATGCCATCAGATTTTCTTATTTCAATTCGGATGATATACAACATAGATCTGCATTGCGCTGAAATAGATTTGTGTAGAACAGAATCACCAAACTTGAAAATCCTCATCTGCTAAATCCACATTTCCTCTATTGCACAACGACGCAACAGGGATACTTCATCTCTCACAAGTTAGTCCTACACATGTTAGGGACAACGTCCACGAAATTCGCTTCATAAACGCCCCGCGCGCACGCTCCACTTGACCGCAGGCGTTTTCCCTTTGCGCCGCGTTTTGTTTCAATAAACGCCCCTTCTGCCGCGCTCTCTTTGTCGGTTGCGACCACGTCCACCGTCCTCGTCCCGTTGCCACGGGCTCTCCCAATCCGCCCTCCTCGCCTCCACCGTGGGCCCTTCCTTCGCCCCTCTTGCACCCTCCTCACCACCCTGCCCCCTCCCTCACCCCCATGTGGGCCCTCCTTCGCCCTCCTTCTACCCCTCCCACTCCTGTCCCATCCTCCTCACCCCACACCTTAGGCTTTCACCTTCGCCTTACACGCTCCACCTTCCTGACCCCTCTCCCTTGTCATTCAATCCTTCCCCCCACCGCGCCTCCCACTCGTGAGTGTACCCTTTCGCCCTCATGCCCGCCCTCACCCTTCGCCCTCTTACAGTCCTTCCACTGCCGCCCCCAAGCCCTTCTAGGCCCACCCTTTCGTCTTCCTACACACCTCCACCTCGTTTCCTCCTCCCCCCACCCGCGCCTCCTACTATGATGTCACCCCTTTTCCTCCCACACCTCCACTTCCCTCTCTGCCCTCCTATAATCCTCCCCGCACCCGCGTCTCCTACTATGATGTCACCCCTTTCCTTCCTACACCCCCCACTTCTCCCCCTCTGCACTCCTATAATCCTCCCCACCTGCGCCTTTCGGCTCGCGACGTCCACACCTTCGCCATCCTACACACCTCCTCCGCCCTCCGTCACCCGCTTGCCATGGCCCGTCCCCTTTGCCCTCACACCCGCCTGTCTACATCCGCCCCACAGTCTGCTCCCTCCCCTACACTCCCTCCCCTGCGCCTCTCGGGTCGTGACGCCCGCGCCGATGACCGGCGAGGCCCTCCAAACAGCGAATTCGGAAGGGGTCATCGGCCCGCCGGAAGGGCAGGGCCCTCGGGTTCAATTAACGTCCGAGTGGAGCGCTGCCCGCCCGCGCGGCGATTTCTGAAAACGCTCCAATTATAAGGCACTCAAGCGCCACCGGTTATCCCCGAATGTTTTTAATTGCCACCATTAATAATTTCATTGAAGTGCATTGAAAATATAATTCAGGACTATGGGACGGTTTTAAAAACCGCTCGCCTGACCGCTCGGTTGCCTGTCTGCATACGACCGTGCAGTGCGTTGTGCGGATTTGGTGGACGCAGGGGTTTGGGATTACACTGGATTAGTCAGGGCGTTTTCGATGTGTTGGATGCCACTGTTCCAGACATTCTTCCTTGCAGCATTGAAGCAGTGGGGGTGACGTTCTATCTTGATGACTGATTGTGATGCAAAGGTGCTGGTATGTTTACTATCAATTCAACCTACCTGAAAATTATAATTTGTGAGGTTTCACCGCAAAACACACACGAGTGGTTAACGATCAAGGATGGATTTAGAGTTACGTATTATTTCGTTTTTGAAATAAAAGTATGAAGATCTACTTCTTGACATTCATTAGCAGTAATTCAGGTCAGAATAATAATATCTATTTTCTTTCTTTAAGCATTACACATAAAAATAATTAATTTTCGAAGGCCACGTATCAGATTCAATTGCAGACACTTTGCCACTTACGTTTCAAACGCATTATCATAAGACATTTCTACAGTAGAATAAACCTAAATATATTTACTTAGAATGTTATTTTAACTGTATCTACAAGATTCCTTGATTTAAGAAAAAGTACAATACTGAATACGCATTATTGGCGCAACGTAATGAAAATTATTTCACATATAATTTATTTTTATTCGAAACAGATTTTTTATTTTACGTCAAAAAGTTAAAACTGCGTATGACGTGCATGGGGAGAAGTGAATTGTGTGCGCATTTTCAAAATGCTGTGATCCCTACATTAAGTCATATACTACTTGAATTTTGAATGAAAGAAAAACAAAATAACTGCTATTTACCGATTCTAAAGACCTGTACCAAATGCGGTACCACCAGCTTATCTGAGGCGTGAATGGAAAGAAGCTTGGCGGATCTTAGACATTACATAAGCCTATCTCGACTTTGTTTTATAATTATTCACCTAGTATATTCCTTCGCACTATCTGGGTGCCGTACCTAACCAACTGACCTTACCTTCCACTAACTCACCTTTCGTGCCAACAAATTGCATTGTGGATTGTGGCATTTAATCTACATATTTTACTTTGACACCATGCGTTTTCATGGCAACAATGCAAACAAAGTTACTATTGCATTAAAATTCAATGATATCGCACTAAGTTGTAAACAAATTTCTCACAATTACCTAGTTATCTAAAATAGTGTCCGGAAACATAATATTTACAGTTAATATTTACTTATTAACACAACTGTTCAGTTTATTGTAATACAATATTTATATTGAAAAAATTGCGTTTTCAATTAAACACGTACATTTTTTTTTCACATTTACTGAGTTCGGTGATCCACTATTAGTAGAATTAAAATGTGACTAACAATATCATAAAAGATTAAAACCTTTTTATATTTACTTTCTCCTTAATCCTTTTTGGAAAATATCAAATGAGCTGTTCTGAAAACATTTATTTTCTCAGTAAACTTGTGAGTATTCGATGTAAGAGATATTTTTTAAAATACTGAGTAAGTATTGAAAAACTTGAAGTTGAAAAGTAATGGCGTTATTTCCATCCCAATATAGTTTCATGAAAATATTTGTTGCCGTTTTCAACAAATGTTGTTTTTCAAATTGCCCATAAAATGTCCCTCATAATTTTGCGAAAACCATTTTACCATGTACATGGTGTTATTTAATTAGATTTGTAAAGATATGAAAAAACTGCCAATAATATTCAAAATCTTGATTTAAATACAAACTCATATGATTTCCGATAACAATATCTATAAATTGGTTTTCTTGTGTACTCCACGTAATATTGTTAATAGGGGGATGAAAAAGAGATATCTGTTCAGATACGATTCGTTTCTAAATACCATAAAACGTAAAATTGAAACCTACTCAGAGAATTTTCTCGTAAATTGGAACTACATTTATGTAGAGGCAAGCTGATTTGGGTGTCTTTGTACAATCTCCAAAAGTACGGATGCAGTGGTGCTTTCCGATTACTCGGTTAAATACGGTTTATGTGGTCGAGTAAACACAGCAGCTAAATTAATGCGCTGCCTATCGGCACTCAACCATGCAACCCGCCTGCAGAAGGCTGATTAAACGGACCTTTGATGCTCTTAAAATGTACACGGGTCTCTGCTTACGTACTCTCTGCTGTCTCATGAATAAACCATTGTGATATTATTAATGAATTAAATATCCATTTTTCTGCACTCGTCATATACAAGCTTCGAATGAAGATTTAATATTAACAACAGACAATTAGTCGTTCTTGCTTCTACTTTATAACATGCAAAATTTGTTACTTTATTTCGAACCTGCGTATATCACCTGTAAGGGGTTGTTTCATGAATTCAAAAAAGATCTACCCGATATACTCGTACTTACAGCTTGGTTTTAATTAATGTGTTAAAAAGTAGAGAACATTTTAATTTTAAAAGCACAATTAAAAATATTATCATCGAGACACATCCGAGTTTTGTATAATTCTAAGTCTATTAATAATTATACGTAATTTTGAAGTTCAATTTAAATTTTGATTTAAGCTGCATTAGTATATGTGATGTTAAGTTTTATTGACAGAGCAAATAACACTCGTTTTAACTGTTGATTTAACGGCGCTATCTGCTACGAGAAGCATTAGAAGATTATTACTCTTCAGGAAGGTCAAAAACGTCATGAAAATTAATACATTTTTTTTAAATTGTTCATTGAAGGTCGTATTCATTTTGATGTCACTAGCGGCCCTATCTTTTTTTTAAAATAAGCGTCTCTGTGAGAGGTCAGTTGTCAGAGAGAGTCGTAGGCTTCCGCGGCCCGAGTCATTAAATTCTCGGCTGTCCCGGGGTTAGCCGCGTCATGATCGATGGAGCTGACATTTCGGCCATCATGTTGTGACCTTCTTCAGAGCTATACTGCTGATCCCGGACAGCCAAGAATTTAGTTGTCGAGAGGATCGCCAGGTAGCACCTCCACGTACGTGCCTCTTTACTCGCACTTCTGCGTTACTGCCCCGTAGCCAGGGATTGGGAAGGAATTGTGTCAGTGGTAAGGATTACAACACTTCACAGAGGTTGGACTATCCCCTGTGAAGTAGTGAAGTTAGTTTGTCGGAACATTTCACGTGACTTCGTTCAGGAATCGATCCCAGACCACGTTGGCGAAAGTAAGCGACTTTCTTTTTGAGCCACAAGTTGGCTATTTTAATGCATTTTTACTTTCTCGTATACGTAATATAGAGAAAGTTATGTAATACTGCGCGAAAAAACCGGAAGATTTTCGGAGGAAAAAAATTCATTGCCGGGCTCTGGTGACGAAGAAGTGCATAAAACCACATGCAAAATTAAGAGAAAATATCGTCTAACACGTGGTGTAGACAGAGTCCATGTTTTGTGGGTGTTTCATGAATTCAAAGGAGATCTACACGAATATACTCGTCCGCCCGCCCGCCCGCCAGCCCGCCCGCCCTCCCGTCCGTCCGTCCGTCCGTCCGTCCGTCCGTCCGTCTTCAGTTGCGCATAGCACCTCTAGTTATTTGTATGAAAAGTGAAAAAACGAAACTCGTTGTTTACGAATTGCGTGTCTAAACTCGTTTTGGGGGCGTTGAGTGCCTGTCTTGGAATAATTCTCCACTATTACCAGTCAAGTCTCATCATGTCGCAGTGAGCCAGTGCCTTTTATCCCTTCGACCAAGGGCTCGGCACAGCTAGTAATCAGGCTTCCCAGACGGTCACCCAACCAGGAACCCGCAAAGTCTCGAATCCGCTTAACCTTCGTGACTTCGCGTAGTAAACGAATCTGCCTAGCCAACCCGACGACACCAGTTGAGGTTCGCAACAGGATTTCTTTGCCGTAGTTCCCTACAGTCTACATTTACTGATGTGGATAAATATAAAACTTTTTGATTGCGTTTTCCGAAACATGTTTAACTTTGCTATCACAGAGCATAGTGATTGTATCCATTTAGAAGTCCAGAAATCAAAAACCATCCATATTTCATGAGTCTACGACTCTTATTTCTGGTGGACATGAACTACATTTTAGGAATTTTCTTTTCTCTATGAAGAAAATATGTTTTACATTTCGATCTTTTCTACAGTCACATTCCCCACAAACCTAAGTTCATAGTTATTCATTGAATTTGAAATTTTAAGAAAAGACCCATCTTTCCAATCCATTGTTAACTAAATTTTTTCTTTTGGCTTGAATGTTTTCTGCCTAAATGTATTCAATTTTTGATATTTACACAAGGGAATACAAATTTTCTGAGTAATTGTTGAGTAATAACACTAAGAGAAGGAAAAGTTTGGTTATGTCGCGCATTGTCACTAGTTTCTTTTCTGACACATTGTTATCAACTAAAAAGAAGGAAATGAAATTCATACAGAAGTAATATCGCCTTTTCTACGTTTTTATAGTGTCACAATAAAATTCTAGGCATACTGTTACTTATATTTCCAGCATTCATTCCGGGGAATGGAGAGGAGAGGGAGGGAGGTGGAGAGGGGTGGCCATAGGGGTGTTGGAGTGGGCCGGCGGAGGGGAAGGGTGGAGAGGGGAGGGTGGAGAGAGGGAGGGTGGAGAGTGGGAGAAGGGAGGAGGTGGAGAGGGAAGGTGGAGAAAGGAAGGGTGGAGAAGGAGGGTGGAGAGAGGGAGGGTGGAGAGTGGTGAAAGGTAGAGAGGGAGAGAGCGGAGAGGGAGAGGGCGGATCGGGGAGGGCGGTGAGAGGGGTAGGGCGAAGAGAGGAGAGGGGGGGAGGGGGGAGGGAGGAGGGGAGAGGGAGGGCGGAAAGGGGGCAGGGCGGGGACGGGGTGGGTAGAGAGGGGTGGAGGGAGAGGGGAGGGGAGAGGGGAACGGTGGAGAGGGAAAGGGCGGTGACGAGGGCGGACAGAGAGGGGAAAGGGCGGAGCGGGTGCGGAAGTCGGATGGGAGGGCGGAAAGTGTAGGTGACTAAAGAATGTGTCTGAAATCGGATGGTCAGTGAGATGGAAGTGGGCATTGAGTGGGTAGTCTCATGCAAAAGTAGGCTCTGGCCGAGAGGAGTTGGACGACACGAAGATGTAAAGAAAATGACACCATTAATATAAAATTAGTATTGTGCCTTATTAAATTGATGATAGTGATAATTAATCCCCGGGAAATGCCGGATTGCTTCCGCTGCAAGTTAAATTTTCATGCTGGTTGTTATTTTTTATTTCTCTCGTGCTAACAAGAGGAACAGAATCAGCTTAAGTCACGTGGATAAAGAACGTACTATATTCAAACACACTAAAAACGTAATGAACAATTACTTTGAAATGTGACTAAGTTATCGCTAACAAAATGGGGCAACTAATCATATTGAGACCACAATTTGAATACACCAATATTGTTTAATACTCCGAGTTTATTTCAAGCTAATGAGTTATGAGGAAATTCAATTTCACATGCACAACTAACCACAGTACACCGGTTCAGAATTTACGTCATAGAATTAATTTGTTGGAACACGAGTAAAAAAGAGCAAAATAGATTACCTTCGTTTCATTTCAACAATTGTATGGAAGATAATGAACCGAAATATCTCGCATACAGATCTTGAAATTAATTCTGTCACCATATATTGTTGTTTGATTTCAATACGCTAGAAGTAGTATCTATGTATTTCCCATACCAGAATAAAAAAATATTGCAAGGTTTATTCTCAATGTGACTGCCTGTTTGGAGGTAAAAAGTTTTCAAAAATCGCGATGGTATGTCCGCTAGCATAAAAAGTTGTGAGATGCACAGGATACCAAAGGCTTGCTAGAAAACGAAATCATATGAACGTAAATATCTTTTAATTTAGAAATTAATTAACTTTCTTATATCAAATTTACAATCGAGTTTTTTTAAGGGCAACTTATTTCTTTGAGGGGAATCTCATTTTTATGATTTTCATTTCACAATTTACTTTCTCGTGGATGACATTTCATTATTGCAAGAATCGCTAAGTTCATCGTATGATGCCATCAGATTGATCATACGATTCCAGCCATCATATGATTGCCAAATATGCTTGTAAATATTCGCAGGTTCTATTTCCTTTCAGCGATCTGAATTTTCGAAAATTCCAAAAGTTTACATTTTTTCAGCGTCTTCCTACAAATACAACTTTCATATCCCAGATTGAAACTGTTTTGTTTAAATTCTTCTTCAAAACTATGTCTTTAATTATGTTATGTCAATTGTTTTAATATCAGTATCTTTGGCGTAATTTTAAATTAAATAAAGAAATTTAAAAACAAAATTTTCTCATAAACGGTTTCTAATTGTTGCTTTAATTTTTTCCACAAATGGAGCAGAGAACGCTTAAAAATACGGTGGTCTCATTTTCATTAAACTATAATTTTTTGAATATTCCATAATTTACCAATAATGCAAGGATGAATGTTGCTGTAGCAATACGTAGTTTCTCTTTAAAGGTATTCCACAGCAGTCATGGCTGGGTGAAGTGGATACAAGGCGTGCCGATTGGACCAGGAGCAAAGGTTCTTGCCTTCAATCTCAACTTGGAACGGATAATTGTTCCTGTGTGTTTTTCTGCCATGGAATCCACTTCGTTCTCTTCACCGCCCTTTCTCGCTTTCCTTTACGTCAGTTTCCTGCATTATCCCATTCCTTCTCCGGTCCCTGCCCTGTATCTGTGCCTGCCATCGCAGCGGTGTTTCTTGCCATGGAGAGCGTCGTATTCGTAATCCTCTTTTCTTTTAATTCACCTTCCTTTTTCGCTCTTCTTTACGGCAGTTTCCCTCATTTCCCCGCCCCTCCGCTCCGTGCCCATTCTCCGCGCGTGCCCTCGCTGCGCGGCGTCGTTGCGCGCTGTTTGCGAGGGCGAAGACAAACTCTGGCAGCCGAGTTGGGAACCGCGCCCGTCCCTCGACACGCGGCCGAAATATCGCGCGCAGCCGGAAGCGATTTGGCGATATGGGC
Source organism: Teleogryllus oceanicus (assembly GCA_964035755.1). NCBI lineage: Eukaryota > Metazoa > Arthropoda > Insecta > Orthoptera > Gryllidae > Teleogryllus > Teleogryllus oceanicus. Next base: position 26,568,327 of record CAXIVR010000014.1, on the reverse strand, counting down.
GGCTTCCGCGTCCGCTGTTTGCGCGTGCTGTTTGCAAACCCTCCGCCACCCTCCCCGATCCGCCCCACCCCGCGTACCCACCTTCGCTCCCCCTCCTCCTCCTGTACCTCCCCGCCCCAACAGCGTGGTCCCCCCACCGCGCCCCCTGCCCCACAACACGCGCTCGACTGGACCGTGCCCCGCACGCCGCCTTTGCTGTCTACCAGTGCGATCGTTTCCAGGGTATCGCCCGACTGCATCCCGTGGTCCGTTTCCCTTCTCACCGCTTCCAAATAATCTTCCACACTTCGTTACCTGCGATGTCATAGCCCGGATGCGTCGCGTGGTCCGCTCCTTCTCACTGCTTCCCAAATTATCCGCTTCACATTTCGTTACCTGTGATGTCATGTCCCGAGTGCATCCCGTGGTCCGATTTTCCCTTCTCACTGCTTTCCCAAATTATCCGCTTCACATTTCGTTACCTGTGATATCATATCCCAACTGCATCTCATGGTCCGTTTTCCCTTCTCACCGCTTCCCAAATAATCCCTTCACATTTCGTTACCTGCGACGTCATAACCCGACTACATCCCGTGGTCCGTTTCCCTTCTCACTGCTTTCCAAATTATCCGCTTCACATTTCGTTACCTGTGATATCATATCCCAACTGCATCTCATGGTCCGTTTTCCTTCTCACCGCTTCCCAAATAATCCTTCACATTTCGTTACCTGCGATGTCATAACCCGACTGCATCCCGTGGTCCGTTTCCCTTCTCACTGCATCCCAAATTATACGCTTCACATTTCGTTACCTGCAATGGCACAGCCCGACTGCCTACAGCGTGCTCCTCCCTGCACTCCATCCCGCAACGCGCAGCTCAAAACCAAGCCCTGCACGGACCTTGATTTCAATCACTCCTGCGTGCCTCAATACGACCAGAGAATTAATTGTTTGATTGCATCCTCGGTCAGCCATCTCTCATCCCCACTTCCTAAATAACTCCTTTCACTTTTCGATACCTGCGATGGAATTGCCCAACTGCAACTGCGTGCTCTCCTCCCAGCAATTCCTCCCGCAACGGGTGAGCCCAAATCAAGCCCTGCACGCCCCTTTTCTATCACTCGTGCATGCCTCAATACGGTCCAGAGAATTAACTGTTTGATCGCATACCGTGGTCAGCAATCCCTCATCCCCACTTCCTAAAAATCCCTTTCACTTTTCGTTACGCGGAATAGTGTTGCCCTGACTGCAACCCGTTTTGTTCTCCGGCGTGCTCCGCCCAGTAACCCCACCCACAACAGGCGGCCCAAACGAAGCCCTGCACGTCGCCTTCTTGTCTATCACTCCTGCATGCCTCTCATTCCCCTTCCTAAATAATCCTATTTCACTTTTTGATACCTAGGAAAGCATAGCTGGTCTGCATCCCATTGCATTAATGAGGGTTCGTTTTGGAAAGAGGCCAGGGTTCTTTTTGGAAAGAGCTTTTGGAAAGAAAAAATATCCCTTTTTTCATAAGATGCTCTAAGTAGGAGGTTTAAATTTTATTTCCACAATATTGTAAGTGCGGTTTTCAACTTTCGCAGTGCTCTAAAAAGCCGTCCAAATATACTCGTATATTGAAAACAGACAAAGTGGATCAATTATAATCGATAAATATAATACCACCACGCGGACCATAGTAAACGTAGAAATCAATTCTCACTAAGGAGGAACACGGCAGGAGGCAGGCGGGCTATGGAAATGGCCGAAGGAAAGTTCGCGAGATGCAGACGGAATACCCCCCCCCTGCCCCTAACCTATCCAGACACCTCACTTTTCATCCGTATCAGCCCTACATTGTTCACCCGTTCCTTTCCTTTCGGCCAGTTTCCCCACGTCTATGTAAATGCCTGTAACCCCATCCACTTCGATGTGAATCAAGCAATAGGGTTATTACTTGGTTTATGTAAGAGAACGCGTAATTTTCTGGCCACGATGTGATATAACGATTCTCTTAATTTCAACATCCGGTTGTTCTTGATTTGTAGCACAAGTTTCCGAATCAATAGTGGTTGTCCGCGTGTTCAGTGATCTAAGGTATTGCTTGGCTTTGTTTGTCGGAAAGTGTACGATATTTGCCTACGTATGAAATTGCTGAGGCTTAAATATTGACTAAGAATACAGTTGATTCTGCAAATTACAATATTAAACACACGTTTACATTTACTTTATAGTAGCCAAACTAAAGTTTGTTTGACTTGCTACAGAGCGAATCTCAACTTTCATTGCTTTAAAGTTCAATACGTAATAGTAACTTCTTTGCACTCATGATTCTTTCCTCAACATTCGTTTTTAGGAGATAAATTATGAACTGCACACAGAGAAAGTGAAGAAAATAGTGAATAGATGGGAGATCAAGAATGAAATTCACACATCTGTAGCATAGTAATTATCTCGTTAGTCGTTCAGCTTGAAAATAATGAGTTTGCCCTGGTACGTGCTGTGCAAATTATATCAAAGTAGAAGAATCACAGAAGTAATTGTAGTATTTACAAGTAATTGTACGTTTTTTGCTGCAGCATTACATAGCTTCCTCTATACTCGTACTATGCATGTGAGAAAGTAAATATCACTTCATTTTTAAAAAAATTAGTAGTTACATTTTCGAATTAACAAATGAGGAACATGCAGAAAATTTAGTTGAACATTTGAGGAAAGATTTAGCGACGCACTTGTAAGAACAATTAAGGAAACATTTGTGGGAACACATTTGGAGAAAGTTTGAGAGAACATTTGGTAGCATATTTGGGAGACCATTCCGAGGAACATTTGAGGGCATATTTGGGGTAACTTAAATTGGGTAACATCTGGAAAATATTTGGGGAGTATTTGAGAAAACATGTGGAAACTTATGGTGGAAATGTGAAGAAACATATAACAAATCATTTGGGAAACGTGCGGAGGTACATTTGGGGTACAGAACAGCAAAATGAACATGGGAGGAACATATGAACATTCCGATTTTCATTGAACACTTACGCCTAGCTTACAAACTAGATACTAGAACTAATCTAAATCTACTTTATCTTACGTCGTAACTTCTTCTAACACCGAGCATATTGTGAACACGCGAGGAATCATACTGAAAGTACAGGGGAGAGGGGAAAATATATTTTGGGGGGTAAGGAAAAATGCGGGAGAAAGGTAGAGCAAACAATGGATTGAACTTAACATCTGAAGACCACTACTCTGGAACAGGTATAAACAACCAGAAATTCCAACTCTGTGGAAACATTGAGGTGTTGATAGGTCTATCATGACTACAATGCTTCAATTAAGTGGTTGACCTAACGTTTGGATCAATTTGAAGCCATTTACCACTTTTAAAACAATGATTTACAAGGTGTTGAATTTTGAACGGGTCAGTTAGTATTACGTATTACGAAGGTTGTATCAATTTACTTTTCACAATTAAAATTAACAAAACATTTAAAATTATTATTATTGTTGTTATTATTATTATTTATATATTATTATTACGGTAGTATTCTTACGAGTTTAGTAGTATTAGTTTATCAAATTGTTACTATTATTATTATTATTATTATTATCATTATTATTACGTTCAACATTTATTACGAAGTTCAAATATTGATACATTTTTTTTCATTTATTTAGAAAAATCATAGAAACAAACATCTGGCATGTGTTATGGAGCAACTTCTTTTCCTGTTAAATTAATTTCACCATTCATCACTATCCGCTTTGCCTCAGCTTTCATCTAATCAAATACTCGACTGTCTAGTGAAAACAAACCTTTGTACTGTCCTGAGGTTTGTGGCTGTTGTGTTGACGTCGAGAGGACACCTTAGGACGAGACTAATAAAGAAGAAGCGCCTTCTCCTTAAAAGAAATAACGAGTTCTAAGCGCCCGTGGTTTCCCCCAGGCCTTTCCTCAGCTCCTTTCTCCAAGGCTGCTCAGAATCCACTCCGTCGTCGAAGACTTCCGCTTTTCCCTTCTCTTCCTTCCTTTTGGGCTCCGTCGAGGGCGCGCTTTATTTCTGTTCACATATATCAGCCCGGCGGGCAAGCTGTTCTTGTGACTGCCGCGACTTCCTGCTCGCAAAATGCGCAGTTCCGTACAGAAGGAACAAATCATTCACTTTGTCATCTCGTTCATCTTCACGGATCAGGATTCAATTCCTTCCTTGCGCGTCGTCTCTGCGGTAAAAACGGCGTGCTCCGATGCAATGGTCTGACAATAACTCAGTCGGTTGTGTGTTTCGTGGTGTATCGTACCGTTGTTAATGTGTAATATGTGTTCTCCGCGTCTCCAGTTTTTTTGTACTGTTTCCGTAGTTTCTCTTTGATAGCACTTCTCTTTTGTTCGTTGAGCATAGAGTAGAAAAATTAAATTCACCCTGCCAGGAATTCAAATAAAGTGTTTAAACAGGGTAATAAATGACGCAGTCAGAGAACAGTTCTCGGAGCCCGCTACGTTGAACTAACTACAAGCGCTTAGAAATTGCCTGGAATAAATCTATTCAATTTTAATTAGAACTACAACTGCCGCTTTCCTCGTTACATTGTTGGTAATTCGTCAGAATAGATGTGCACCCGTAACTAATTTCACTGGTATGTAAGTACGAAAAATCATCTCCTTTGTTTCCTTTCTTCGGCAGAAAAAGTAATATACCTGAAACGCGTTTCTTGGCCATAGTAGATTTATCTAAGAATAAAGAATTACCAATAACATACACAACAAATGAACTTCACAATTCTTGTCATATTTATTTTTAAATTAAAAAATCTATGTCTGGCTCTTTGTTATTGTCAGAAAGTTGATTTTAGATATTAAGTAGTTAAACATTCCATTGTTCATTTCATCATTTTCAAAATAATAGTATGCAATGCATAGAACTTTTCGCCTTCTCTTGAATGTGTTTTAACATAATGGTAACGATGATGTGATAATGTGAGTAATATGCTTTATGGTAAATTACAACTCCGTTTATTTCTCTCAAAATTGTCAAAATCATCCTAATATGAAAACCTCTCTTCTATCATCGAATCGGAAAACCGGAGAGCTTTATCTTTAAACTCCCAGACAAAGACACCGCCTCATGTATATTATTGCAAAAAGTAATGTATTATCACCATTTCTTTAATAATTTCCTCTTTTTGAATCTGCGCCGTTTACTAATATCGAGGATATGAATATTATTCGTTACGTTCTTCAGTCAGCTTCGTGGCTTTCATCGAAAAATACTCGCAGTGTTCGCGCGGCAATAACGTGCAGTATGAGGTTTTATGACCCTACGCAGAAGTTGATGAGAGTGAGGCCCGACGCTCGCCTCTTTAAGCCGCCCAGCGCTTAAAGCATTAGATTAACGCGGCATTCTCCATGCGGGTAATTATGATTTAATGTGTAATTACGACTATTCGGTTGTTAACACAGTGAATTATCCAAAATGTGCTCACGTTCAGCGGGTATTGTAATTTACGCGATTTGTTAATTAATATACTCGCCCTGTGTCTAATTATCAGTTCGTTGTTTTCATTTCATCGAGTGTAAGGAAACAAATTTGATGAGGCTTTTGCGCTCCGTAAGATATGGTAATGGCTGATACCACGAAACCGAAAATGAGACTTGAAATATTACGATCCTCTGTGCAATGGCGGGTTCATGTTTCCCGTGCTTCTCCGTTGAAGTCGTTTAACCAACGAATTCTTTTTGAAACATCGCATGCGTTATTACTTCAATGTCAATGAAAAATGAAGCAAAAATAGTTTTTAAGTCCTATACTAAACTCCGTTAAATCTTAAATATTAATAAACAGGATTTTTCATCATATTTTCTTGTATTATCAAGTTACGGAAAACATTTTACCGGGAAAATATTTTACTCTATTTATGTTAATGTTCTTTAATGTAAACGTAAGTGAAACATACATATTTTTTCTGCCTTTACGATAATCTCTGACTGATCACATGTTCAAAAATTGAAATGGTCGTCTTTTTGCCAGTTTAATATTATGTTAATCTAATTTTTATCACCAATAAATATTAATATTTTGAAACTTAATTTCTGGTGATTAACAGCATACTTGCTAAGAATCGCTAAGAAAAGTAAATTTAATGAGTTTGAGGTACAATAGTAATTGAAAAAAAATGCAAAATTAAGTGATTCACTGATATCACGCTAATTTGATTATAGGTGTTTGTTTGAAAGAAACAAGAGTATGAAATAATAATAATAATAATAATAATAATAATAATAATAATAATAATAATAATAATAATAAGTATTTAGTATTTGTTGCACGTTAAGAATTTTAAAAGATGAACTGCGTACAAAAAAATTGCATAAATAATTCATCTGGGATATGTACTACTACTTGTGAATTGAAGATACGAAATAAACCAGTTTCAAAGAAGTACATTACGTGAAAAGAATAAACTCTGCAGTCATTTATAATCTTTCTAAAATTTCAAATCTAATTTGAAGAAAGATCTTTCAGAAAAAAATGCAAACTCGTTGAATAAATGTAACTTGATTGAAAACAAATTGTAGTGGACCCATTCAGAGGAAGATTCATGTAATGAAATTCCTATCACCGTCGTGTTCATTTTATTTATTTTATTTATTTATTTTACGTCAAAAAACAGTTAAAAACTGCGTATGACGTGCTATGGGGAAAAGTGAATTGTGTGCACATTTTCAAAATTCTGTGATCCTACACTAAGTCATATACTACTTAAATTTGAATTTTGAATGGGAGAAAAATCAGTGACGTTTCAGGCCAACATAGCAATGAAAACGGCTGGAAGGTCTAATCCACGGTGCTATGCCTGTCGCAGCGCGTCTCCAATTTGTCGCTCGCGGCAGAAGGCGAGCGCTTGTGGGAGGCGTGTGATGAACAGCGCCCGCTCTAGAACTGCCGCGCGCGGGCGCCGGAGACCGCAGGCTCAGCCGCGGTGATTTTTCTCAGCCCCTCGGAGGACGCCGGCCGGCACGCCGCCCTGGCCCTCGCCGCCGCCACCACTGAGACTGCGCTGGGGGTAAATTCAATTCATGGGTATAGATTACATGGGAGTTTTTTTGTTTTTTTTTTCTCGCTTTCAAAATTCAAAATTTATTGCTTGTTTATCCTTGAAAATAGATTTTATTACATGGAGTTTTTTTCTCCCTCTCAAAATTCAAAATTTATTGCTATTTATCCTTGAAAATATATTTTATTACATGGGAGTTTTTTCTCCCTTTCAAAATTCAAATTTATTGCTTGTGTATCCTGAAAATATATTTTATTACATGGAGTTTTTGTTTTTTCTCCTTTCAAAATTCAAAATTTAAGTAGTATATGACTTAGTTTAGGGATCACAGAATTTTGAAAATGTGCACACAATTTCACTTTTCCCCATAGCACGTCATACGCAGTTTTTAACTGTTTTTTTACTTAAAATAAAAAAGTAGCTCTGGCTAGGAATCGTTTCGTGCAACAATGCGCACTCACGACTACTTTCCATGATCGCTTGTTGATTAGTTGCACCATACTTCATTATACTAGTATCATATTCATCATGGTGTGTGTTGGTGGGGTGAGGAGGATTGTGTGTCTCTCACTCCCGAGAGTGCCTGAGATGGAGGAGCATTCAGCACATGCATTAATTATGTTTTCGTGTTCTGGTTGCAAGCCCTGAGGATGGAAATAAATTTTCCGAAACGTCGGCAAACAACTAACTTATAGTTCGTGTTTACTTATGACAACCCCGTTAACCTGCCTTCCAATAAAACTTCATTATAGTACATACATTTTTTTTTTAATCAGGGAAAATTACAGTTCATAAGTAATCAATCAAATGTTCTCGTTTATTATTACATGCTTCGATAGATTGGGTACATTGTTGAGATAACCTGTGAGGGGTGACGGTAACCGCAAATATCCCCTTTTTTCAAAAATCAGGAAGAAATAAGAATTCTGAAGTAGCATAGAAGACTGTGTCAATTATTAGCTGATGAGAAATAATATCATGCATTGAATTTTGATGATTTCTAAATCAATATACACATTGTTTTTATCAATACTTTTGCTCGATGGTTCCAAATTATCTGCGCTGCTTTCAACTGGGAAAGCATTCGAGGTACGTGTGCAGGTCTAAACTAATATTGTTCCTTCTTTGCTATTACCAGTCAGTTTTACTTTTATTTTCCTAAAATATTAGGTGTTACAAGGTGTTTGGCCGATTCCTTGTTCATTTAGAAATTAATTTATTTCTTCCCTTCCTAAATTGTATTTCACAAATAAATATTTTTACTATTTTAAAAAAGTATTTTATATCCTACCACCCTGGAAATGAATACGACGGATTCAACAACCGACCGTCCATATTTATTCAATAGTGTCTCCTTTAATAATATAAGGTGTGATTACTTTATTAGCATTAAGGAGCACATTTTGTTTGGGTTACTTCCTTATATGAAAGTTACGACATGTTCATTAGCTAAAGTGAACGTTTTAGACCTCTACAAGGACTAAAATGTAGTAATATTGTTGTGAAACATTTATTTCATCCTCGTTTCCGCCGTCCTTCTTGGTTGCAAGCGATTGCATTCTTACCATCAATTTGACTGTGAATAGCACAACACGCGCAGTGTCAGTTCTTTTCCGTCCGTTCATCAGCATCATCACTTCCAATGCGAAGCTTTCGTCCACAGATGCGTCCTCCTTTCACGAGTTACGCTCCATCCGGCATCATCCTCATTTTCACACCCTCCACGCTTCCCCACGTCGTGGCGCTCCCCTCGTCATCACAGCCCCTCTTCCTCCTCTCTCTCCTCTCTCTTTCTCTCTCTCCTCTCTGCTTCGCCGCCGCCGCCTCCGCGCCGTCGCGGTCGGAGCCGCAGGTGCCGGCACTATAAGGTCCAATTTCAACGGAAACCGCAAATTCAACTTTGTTGAGCGGCGCAGCACGGCTGCGAAACGGAGCGGTGGGGTTAGGCGGGGGCGGAGTGGGGCGGGGCGGGGCGGGGCGGGGACGAGGGTTGGATGAGGACGAGGAGGGAGCGAGGACTGGGCGTGGCTGGACGTGGGCGTTGGCGGGAGAAGGGGCAGGGCGAGGCGGGGACGAGCGGAGCGGTGGAGACGAGGGCTGGGTGGGATAGGGCGGGGGCGGGCGGAGGCGTGGCAAGGAGGGCGGGCGGTTACGAAGGTTGGGCGGGGCGGAGCAGGAGAAGGGGCGGGGCGGGCGGAGGCGGGGACGGAGCGGAGCGGTGGACACGAGGGCTGGGCAGGATGGGACGGGGCGGGGCGGAGGCGGGCAAGGAGGGGCGGGGCGGGTACGAGGATTGGGAGGGGCGGACGCGAGGCCAGATGGAGGCCGTTGGCAGCGAGGGCATCCTCGCACGGCCTGCGCCGCTGCTGCCCTCTGCAAACAGGACCCGAACTAATTACTCGCCTCTCATTATTCGTCCTGAGAAGAAGATCAGACCTTTTTCGTCAGTTTGCGCAGCTAGCGCTGCTACTTTCTCTTCCATCGCTTCGCAGCCGACGCCCCCGTCCTGCTACTTTCTCTGTGCTCTCGAACATTTCGCAGTCTACAACCACCAACTCAAGCGTTGTTGCTGAAATTGATGCTGCAAACTAACACACAGCATTTACTGCCAAATACACAGTGTGAAAGTTTGTGACTTGTTCAACCACTATTGCTGCTGAAGTTTTCACCTCCTAGCATTTATTTCTATTCATCACGTACGTTTCTTTCTTGGTACCCCTAACATTTTATTTCTGCTTTATTTATCTCCCATTTGTTGTAGCCAGTTTTCCTCTCTCCATAGGATCATGTTGTTTCTTCCTCTTCTTTCTATTTCCTTTCTTCTCTTATTCTTTTCTTTTCTCTAGCTTTGTCTTTCTAGCCTTTACCGCTACGTCTTACTTTACATCAATTTATCCATGGCTGCTCTTGTAACAATCATATCTTTTAAAGAAAAATCGTCATCATGACTGTGAACAAATCCGTCCTCTTTCTGAATTAAATTCAAACACCATTATTATTGTCTCTGTCTCTTTGATCACAATCTTACGCGGCTTTTTCTACATTTCAATATTCCATTTTTATAATAAAAGAAGGTTGTTTTACCAAACAAAATGTATTCTCAATTTAAATTAAGTTTCTGTTTCTGCCAAAATAATTATCAGAATTCCAGGAATCAGCATAATATTTATGATTATGGTGAGTATTAGTGTGCCTGTATTCATTAATTTCTAAGGCCAATGCAATAGCTTCTAGCTCATTATTATAGTCATTAGTGACAAAGGGCAATGACTAGTATAAGGGTCTGTGCAATTAATTGAATACTTTCACTAATTGTGTTATCTTTTAAAACTACCGATAAGAAGCTCTCGATTGCCAGATGGCTCCACAAACATGACGAACATTAATTACTATCACCACAACTATTTCCACGAAACCAAGGAGCATCATCACGGAAACTCCCCTACATCATTCACCCTCCAGCCACTCGTATCGTGAGTTGGCAATCCGTCAGGCGCGGGGAATACAAATACACGAGCCATTAACCCTATTCTTCACGATGTCTGGTTTTATATAGGGACCTTATTTGGAATTCACTTTTTCTGCAAGTCAAATGCGGGAGCACGGCGCTGTCCACTCACGAACTGGTGCGCCAGCATTCGGCGTCCTCGCACCGCTTCCGCCCCCCCCGCCCCCCGCCCCCGCCCCCGCTCCCCCCGCCACCACATCGCTACCATGCCGCGCTTCAATTCATCGCCGGAACATAGAGGGATTTCCATGTACACGGCGGAGTATTGAAATATCCTTCATGGTTAAAAGAACATTTATTGCAGTTAATTCGTCTTCTGCAGTTTCCCTGCAGTGCTTTCTCTGGTTTCCTGACTAAAATAACTCACGTTTTGCAATCAAAAGTTAATTACATAGTATGTTTTCTGGAGAAAGCACGCGAATATATCATAGTCTCGATACCACGAGACGTAACGGAAATTTATGGCAGGCTATTTGGAACATAGAAATCATTTTAAATACACTACTCTACATTCTTTAGATTTATTGTACAGTTTCGGAGTTACAAATTTCAAGTAATGTTTCATTCGGATGATTCATTACCGTTTTAATATATTCATCACACCTCTGTTCTGTTCTTTAATAGTCGAACAAAACTCTTCGTGAGTTATTAGTGAAATTGACGGGTCTTAAGATAAACAATTCATCATTTTCAATTCAACATTCCCATACCAAAACGTAAGACTATTATCAAGTGAAATTAAAGTTAATGTTCTATGAATAAATGTATAATTGCAGGTTCATTATAATATGACTATTATTATTATTATTATTATTATTATTATTATTATTATTATTATTATTATCATTATTACATTACTACTATTACTTACATTTGAAGGATTTTTCCTAATGTTTAGTACGAAGTTTGATCATTGTAACGTGATGCGTTTTATGACACGAAATAAATAAATTATTCATTAAAATAAAGTCAATGACTGAATTTTCTTGTTTTTTTCTAAATATAATAAATATTGAAATTTTAGACTAACTTAATCGTTCTGGTTTGCACAAAACCTGTCATTTCCATTTTATTTTGAAGAAAAAATGTTACATTTTCGAAACCTCAGAAACCCAATATGATGTACACACATCCTGTACATTGCATTGGACCGTATACAAATGTTCAAGTTACAACTAGAATAAAGTATAATGAAGATTACTATTAATAGTGAACGCCTGACATACTTATTTATACATTGATCTCTCTGTTTGCCTACCTGCTGTAATTTACAAACCTACGTAGGTCATTCAATAATTAAAGAGACAATTTAATCTCGAGAGAAACCAGTGTGTAGAAGATGTTTGGTAATTTTAGGACTTTCAATTGTCATCATTGCAATGAGCCATGGCTATCTAGAGAATCAGTATTGTTGGGTTTATAACAAAAAATTAATTGAACGATGGTGAGTCTGTTGAAAATTCCACAATGGTTGAAAAATGTTCTGTGATACGTTTTCTACTGGCTGAAGGAGACTAACAGCTAATACATTCTCTAGAATGATTAAAGTGTATGGTAAAAATTTAAGAAACGCGGAATTTTTACAAGTGTGTAGAAAAATTTAAAAGCGGTCGAGACTGAGTGACTGACAAACACTGTTCTGGCGCATCAGCAGAAAAAGTCATGTTGACTGAGTTTGAGGTGCATTTTGTCATTATCTCGAAGAACGTATGATAAATAGGCGAACAGTATTGGATGCTCTGATATGATTTTGATCAAAGGTGAGCAGTCCTGAGAGAAAAGTCGGATCTCCCAGAAGAGTTGTGATTCTTCAGCAAAACAGCACACGTTTAGCCTTGACGGCAGCGTTCACTATCGGAGGCATACTTTCAATCAGGTGCTGGAGGGTTTCTTGGGGACTGGCAGCCCATTCTTCAGGGAGTGCTGCACTGAGGAGAGGTATCGATGTCGGTCGATGAGACCTGGCACGAAATCGGCGTTCCAAGACATCCCAAAGGTGTTCTATAGGATTCGAGACAATGCTCTGGCCAGTTCATTACAGGGATGTTATTGTCGTGGAACCACTCCACCACAGCCTGTGCAGTATGAACAGGTGATCGATCATGTTGAAAGATGCAATCGCGAACCCCAAAGTGCTCCTCAACAGTTGGAAGCAAGAAGGTGCTTACAATATCAATGTAGGCCTGTGCTGTGATAGTGCCACGCACAACAACAAGGGGTCCAAGCCCCTCCAGGAAAAACACGCCCACACCATGACACCACCACTTCCGAATTTCACTGTTGGCACTACACGCGCTGGCAGATGACGTTCACCGGGCGTTCGCCATACCCACGCCCTGCAATCGGATCGCCACATAGTGTACCGTGATTCGTCACTCCACACAACGTTTTGTCACAGTACCATCGTGTTATGTTGACGCTCCTCACACCAAGCGAGGCGGCATTTTCGTACGTAATGTGTGGCTTATGAGCAACCGCTTGACCATTGAATCCAAGGTTCCTTACCTCACGCCTGTCATAGTACTTGGAGTGGATCCTGATGCAGTTGGGAATTCCTGTGTGATGGTCTGGATAGATGTCTGCCTATTACTCTTTACGACCCTCTTCAAATGTCTGTGGTCTCTGTCAGTCAACAGACGAGGTCGGCCTGTACGCTTTTGTGCTGTACATGTCCCTTCACGTTTCCACTTCACTATCACATCAGAAAGAGTGGATCTAGGGATGTTTAGGAGTGGGAAAATCTCGCGTACAGACTTCTGACACAAGTGACACCCAATCACCTGACCTCGTGCGAAGTCCGTGAGTTCCACGGAGCGTCTCATTCTGCTGTTGCACGATGTATAATGACTACTGAGGTCGCGGAGAATGCACACCGGACGGTAGGTGGCAGCACAATGCACCTAAGATGAAAAACTCATGTTTTTTTTTTGGGGGGGGGTCCGGATACTTTTGATCACATAGTGTAATTCTCGTCTCACCGCCTAGAATTCTACTAGTATCAATTATATTGTGTGTGGGTGTGGTGAGAATGGTTGTATGTCCCTCACTTCATGTGAGGTGCCCAAGATGGAGGAGCATGCAGCACGTAATTTAATTATATATTCACTTGGTGGTTGAAAGGTATGTAACTTTTGTCAACAAAATTTGTAAATGTGTTCAACTGTAGCCAGATTTGTATTGTATCCGACATGTATTTTCTGTGGAATTACTGTAAATGTGCGGAGTTTTCGTTTTATACAGCCCTGAGGATTGAAATATATTTTCTTAAATGTCGTCAAATAACCAAGTTGTGATTCTTTTTCTTCTGACCAAGCCCCAAGCCTTCAATATATCAATTGGCCGTTAAGAATTCTTCGTATTTAAATTAAATAGTTTCTAAGAAAATTTTACTTACATTAACATTGGCGAGATTGGATATTCCGGCTCCCTTTAAAGTGTACATGGCCAAAAGCGTCGGTCTAGCCACAGTAGGAAGACCGGTATCCAGGCGCTAGCTCCTAGACCAGTCTGATAAGTTCACAAAAACTTCGCTTTTGAAAAACTGATGTTGAACAAAAACTTTTTATGCGAACAGAGAATTTAGAAAAGACAATTATAATTGTTAATACTGAGATGTAGCCCTTGGGAAACATAAACACACAATGAAAATTTTACTTATAATAACTTAACGTAAGACTTGAAGTTACTATTTACAAGTAAGTACAAAAGAATTTAGAAAAAGTGTTAGCTGTTGATATAGAGATGTAGCCCCTAGAATACATATACATAGAATGAACATTTTGCTTGTGAGAACTTAAAATATGATTTGAAACTTATATTTACAAGTATTTAAAAAAGATAAGGAGTGAATGCATGCTGTGTGAAGGGTGTGCCTTGTGAGCCTATCTTTGTCTCCAACGCTGCTGTGATGGCACCCTGGGCGATATGTATGATAGTGCAGTCTGTGTTATATATAAGTGCAAGTGTGAGAGTGAATAAATGGAAAAAGGTAGAAAAAGGAAGAGGATGGAAAGGTCACGCGGTTCGTCAATTGTTTGGTAGGGTACTGCTTTGACATTCGGCTTGTATTGATCGGAAATACCACGAAAAACTAACGATCAAAGCAGCTGTCAGCTAGAATTCTCCTCCACTCAGCGACTGAAGTCGACCTGTCTCCCTACCTAGAGTCGATACTCCGCCGCTAAATTCGAACTTGAGGGCTTCTTCGTCAGAGTCGCTGCAGACAATCGGTAACGCCCTCTCTCAACGAAAGTCAGGCGGTGCGCGGGATTGCACCGGACGCGGGGCGGGGACAGAGGTGGGGGAGCCGCGGTTTGCCTTGGAGCGTTGAGACAGAGAGAGACAGGAAGTAGCAGCCAGTTCAGGGAGGAGCAGGACGGGACGAACAGGCTAGAAGTGAGTGAAGCAGAGCTGAATGGATAAAGTAGAGCTTGGCAGAGCGGGTAATAGTAAAGAAGGATGCCACTGGATGTATCGGTCAGACAATGTTGAGCACTAGGGGGGTGAGGGGTGAGGAAGTACTGGATGATGAGGGAGAATATTTGTCGATGTGCAATGTGAGTGCACTGACGTGGCAGAGTTGGAAAAACCAGACGAATGCGAGAGAAGACGCGAGAAGGAGTGGGACAGAGATCAGCCAGGCGTGGCGCGTCGGAGCGGGTCGTAACGAGGCGGAACGAATCGAGCGGTCCGTAGTGGGTCAGAGCGTGTTAAAGAGAATTGGAATGGAGTGAATCAAAGCGTGTTGGAGCGAGGCAGTGAGGATTAGAGCGAATAACAGTGATTCAGAGTGATTCGGTGTGATTCAGAGCTATTCACAGCAAGTCAGAGCGTGTCAGAGTGTGTGAAAGTGTTATTAAGCGTGAAAGAGTGTATTAGAGCCTGTTGGAGCGTATCGGAGCGTGTTGGAGCGTGTCGAAGCGTGTTGGAGGGTCTCAGTACGTATCAGTACGTATCGGTACAGAGCGGGTCAGACTGTGTGGGAGCGACGTAGGTCGGAGTAAGTCGGAGCGGTACGGAGCGAGTCAAAACGGGTCGGAGCGGGTTGGAACGGATCGGCGGGGGTGGGAACAGGTCGGCACGAGTTCGAACAGTTCAGAAGGGGTGGGAACAGGTCGGCACGGGTTGAACAGGTCAGGAGCGGGTTAGAACGCGTCGGGGCGGGTTGGAACGGGTCGGCCAAGGTTGAAACAGGTCGGTACGGGTTGGAACGGATCGACACGAGTTAGAACAGGTCGGCACGGGTTGGAACAGGTCGGCACGGGTTGGAACGGGTCAGAGCGGGTTGGAACGGGTCAGAGCGGGTTGGAACGGGTCAGAGCGGGTTGGAACGGGTCAGAGCGGGTTGGAACGGGTCAGAGCGGGTTGGAACGGGTCAGAGCGGGTTGGAACGGGTCAGAACGGGTTGGAATGGGTCAGAGCGGGTTGGAACGGGTCAGAGCGGGTTGGAACGGTCGGCGCGGGTTGAAACGGGTCGGCGCAGATTGGAACGAGTCGGCGCGGGTTGGAATGGGTCAGAGCGGGTTGGAACGGGTCAGAGCCGGTTGGAACGGGTCAGAGCGGGTTGGAACGGGTCAGAGCGGGTTGGAACGGTCGGCGCGGGTTGAAACGGGTCGGCGCAGGTTGGAACGAGTCGGCGCGGGTTGGAACGGGTCAGAGCGGGTTGGAACGAGTCAGAGCGGGTTGGAACGGGTCAGAGCGGGTTGGAACGGGTCGCCGCGGGTTGGAACGGGTCGGCGCGGGTTGGAACGGGTCGGCGCGGGTTGTTTGGTTGGGTGTGATGGGAATGGATGGAGCGCTACGGCAACGAAGGCAAGGGACGCGGGCGTAGCAGGACTCGGCGGGGCGGGTGGACGGGCGGGCGGCCGGTGGCAGCCGGCGCCGGCGCAGCCCCGAGCGGCGCGGCGCAGAACGTCCGCCCTCTGAGGGGGATTAAGTGTCTCCCGGGGCTTTTTAGCCGCCTCCGTCCCGGGGAAGGACGCCGGCGGCTGTAATTTACACGACGGAGACGGCGCAAGACGCCCGACGGACGGACGGCCCGCGGCGGACGGGGCCGCCACACCCCGCGCCCGAGACGCTGGACCGGCGATAAACATGGTGGGCGGAAGATGAGGGCGAAGCATGGCGGACTAAAGATGGGTGAGGTGGAGGTCGGAAAGCTGACCGCGGAGGTGCTTGAGAAGGACGAGTGCTACGCTACACGATACGCCATGACGGACGAAATATGATAGCAGATGATGACGAACTAAAGGTGGTGCAAGTGGAGAGAGGACAGAGGTTGCAGTTGAGAACGAGAACTACGCTGGACGATACACCACCGTGGAAGGAAGATGTTTCCACATGATGGTGGACGGAAGTGGAGTGACGATGGTGAATGGCAAGGTTGCGTAAAGGACGAATAATGCTGCCGGAGGACGCGCAGACTACATGACTAGGAAAGGACGGTGGAGAGAAGGGAAATGAGGCTGGGTAGGGTCAGTAGAGAGATGATGGAGGATTGTGGGCACCAGATGATGCTCGTCGGTCGGAGAATGATGGGACGATGACGGCGAGCAGATACAGGGCTGATTAAGAATGGTAAGAGGGGTCTGGTGGGTAGAGGATGGAAGAAGACAGTGATGAGAAGAAAGCTGGGAAGATAGATGGGATAAAGAGATTGACTGGCGGAAAATGAAAGATGGCAAAAGAGATGATTATGGGGGTGAGGGATGGCGCACATCTCCTGGTTCTGAATCTGGAGGCTCCAAACACGAACGTTCTAAATCCTTTTTTCATAGTTTCATATTAATACAATTTATTAATTCATAATAATTGTAATTAAACGGTTTTATAACAATATTGTAGAAATAAGCAAGGTTCCACTTGTTGCTAATAGTATGTTCCGTGAAAATATTCCGGAATAACTGGGATATGGTATGTTTCACAACATTTATGAGAATTACTCTGCGTGTGCACACATTCTAATATTGATAAGGGTTCATTAAACAAACACAGAATTTCGATCAGTGCGATCAAATGACACAAACTATCGATATTATTATTCTGTACAAATGATCACCTGTGCCAGCGAGTACCAGATCGAGAAAGGTTAAACCTCCAAAAGTGTTTCAGAAGATCCAAAAAGATAAAAGATATTAGTAGTGTGTATAATTGACGAGGAAATTAAGTTGGGGCGTTTTCGAGGTCCAGAAAATCCGATTTTAAGAGACTATAACCCACAATTTTCGAACGACGCACGATGGTGACATACGTTTCAGCGTAATGTGTGAAACAGACTGCATATGCACTTGATGATTTATTCATGGCCAAATCTATTATCCTTTTAAAATCGTAAATACGTTTGTTGCACTATAAAAGAGGAATTCCTTATACAGCAGTTTCACATTAACGGAAATTTGGGTTGATAGCAGTTTATCATATTAAATTACACAAAACTGTCGACTTCCTTAAACACATTTTATGCCGGCTGCTCGCACACTAGAAAACATTCCATAAAAAAAATTGCAAATGTAAACGTTTCGTACCAGAACTAAACTTTGAACAATTCTGACAACTCCTATTATGGAGTAGAGCCACTCTAAAAGTAATAAAACGCCAAAAGCGTACAATTTTGTCGACTACTTGTGTCTAGGGTCCCGATTTAAAGAGCTAGGACGCATCGCGTCCGAATTATGCACTGTGACGTGTGTTGCAACGTTGCTGTTTGCATGTATAACTACTGTTTCCTTTATACCCTTATACAATACCTCTTATATCAGTGAACGTCTAGTTTGTCATAAATCTTTATGATAACGGGAGTGTATACTGTACAGAAAATAACATTTTTGAGCGTGGTTTTGAAACGCCATGTTCTCTCGCACTCAAGATTTCAAATACTCTCCTAGCACCTATTAATATGGAGTTGCCTAAAATTACAAGAAAATGACAAAAGCATGAATGCGAATAACTGCATTACATGCAGTTTCCCAATACATGTTCAAAAGTGATCATTTTCAGCCCCTCTACATGCCCTAGAAGTTTGTAACATTTATTCTCAGACATCCTTAGAGGGGATGACAAATGGAATAAAACCCCTGAACTCCACGGTTAGGGATTCATTAACGTCAACTTCAACGATCTAATGGCAATGTCCGTGATAAGGAAATTTCTCTACATCGTGTCAGGGAATGAAGAAAGGGGATCTGTCGGACATATTTTAATTGGTAAGAGTTGTCAGTCAAGGAGCAAGGCAGAGTTGAGGACGAGATGAAAATCAGGTCAGAAGAAAATGTAGAGAAGTAATAGCTGTATAATACATTTTACTGAAAAAACATGAATTGCAACAAAATGTTTTTCGTTCCGTTTTAGTTTATTGCTACCACGATTCAAATGCTGATGAATTGGTGTGTAATGTACGGTGATGTCGTGTGGAGGTACAAAAGTTGAGCAGAGAACAGAGGTGGTAAATAAGGACAACAGCTACGCTAAACGGGATACTACGGTGGACGAAAGATGATATGGGCATGGGAAGAGAGCGTTCAGAAGATAAAACGCTAATGCGGAAGAGTAGGAAAAGAGTATAGGAAGTTTGAGAAAGCAGCAGGGAATAGTAAAGAACACATAATAAATATTCCCCCGAAAAAAATCAATGTGTTAATATGTGAACACAAGAACCTCACTTACTCAAATCGTTCACAGCCCTCTGTACATTCGCTAACGGGGCGAGGACTCAACTGCAAAGCAAGAAATGGCACCCGAGTTACAAAAGGATAGGTCCGCAGGAAAACAAATTAGGGACTCAGAAGTATAGAAAAATATTACAGAAAGTAAAGGAATCACGCAGAGAGTATTGAAGAATCTATATGCAAGAGAACAAAAAGGTATATATTATAAATAGTATTTTAAGACGAACCAACAGAAACAAATATTTTGCAGCCTAGCAGCAATATGTGAGCATAAGAACTTCTCTCGCCCTATCCAGCGAAGGAGTCGTTCACAGCCGTCTGTACATTCGGCCGAGGCACGAGGGCTCCAAAGCCAGCAGGAAACGGCGCTCGCTGCAGCCGAGAAAGAAAGAAAGGAGGAAAGCGAGAACGGTCCGACATGTTGCCGACGAAGGGGTGGGGGTGGGGGCGACAGGGGGTGCTCACCAGACGACGAGCTCAGCCGGCGCGGAAGGCGGGGGTTGGGGGGGGGGGGACACAGAGGGGGTTGGCAGAAACTACGACGCAGCTTCCAGACTCGTTGTCGCTGGGAGGATTATATTCTTAAAACCTGTCCTGCTGTATTTCTGCTAACTTTTCTCAAAGGCTTTTCTTCTGATTTTCGCCTGCTAGCTCGGGATTTTCTCTAATCTGAATTATTTCAAGTCGGAGGCGTCTAGGCGGAGATTTGGGTTAAGGCTCCTGTCTGAGAAGGATGCTGCCTTTGTAGGTTCGTATTCATACGAATGAAAAGTAAGATGTACCTTTAAAATAACCGTGGGAAAATATTTTGCGAAAAAGAGTATAAAAACTTCTATTTTAAAAAACTAATGTATTGGCGTCTTTATTATTGACATCGACGCTTATTTTTAATACTAGAACAGAGAGTATTGATTGTTGTAAAAACAAATACATTTGAACAGAGAATCATAGCCAAGTTTTCTTAAGTTTTCTGACAAGGAATAATAATTTTGTAAAAATGTTTGTGAACAACACCACGTTCAACGGTTTTCCAAATGGCAGTGCGCACACTGCGCTAGAAGAACAAAATAAAATACTTTCATATAACACCGCAATCAATTAAATATTTTTACAAAAAACGTCTTCGTGAATACTGCAATAATATAGTGTAGAGTGCTGATACACATTTCAACAGTTTTTTACTATCTGTGAATATTAAAAAAGTTGCTGTCCTTAAACCAACACGAAAATAGCAAATTTTGAAAACGGGGGCTTTTCTTTGGACCCTTGCACCCCCATGACGCCTGCAGTGTCATAAGTAGTGATTCGCTGGGTATCAGAAATCAGTCGGTACACGCCACATAATAAAAGTAGGCGGAATAAAACAAAATATTTGCAATTTTCAGTAAAAATTAAATTTTTTACATTGTTTTTGGAGTTTTCCTTACTCCTGGATCTCCAACAAAACCATAGTCACCATTTACATGGCTCGAGGTTGCACAGTTTTCTTTCAATTCCTGGGCGAGTTGAAAATTAGTAATACAAATATCATTTTCAGAAACGTCGTTTACAGATTATTTATGGAGTTTTTAAAGTTAATCTTCTCTAATAATCTATTGAAAGCTGTTTTGCACATTTTCTTGACTACAATGTATAAGGTCAAAGGATAATCGCCTTATTTTGATTCTACATTGTAACCGCTTGTCATCGGCTACACTCATGACAAAAGAAATATTGAAGTGACAATACCCGACATCTTGCCCTACAAATAGTTCCTAGAGAAGTGAAGAGATGGCGTTACCTAGAAACAAATTTCTGAACGTACTTTCGCCCTAGCCAATCAGAACTTTAGAAATGCGAATGTGGTATGAGGCTTGGACTCGGACGAGATTGTCTTTCTTCCGGATCGAGACGCTGAAGTGAGTAGATGGCAATTATTCCACCACACAACCGGGATTAGAGGGGACACGTGGAAAATACCAGAAATTTGCTTTATTAAAAGATAATTGTCTAAGTATTTTTTGCGGGATTAATCACTGTGATATGTCAAGATTACGCAAATTCGATATAGGAATATTAAAACAAGTAATGCAACGAATGTAAGAATAACAGTGGTGAGTGGACTAAAATGAAATTTATAAAACCACAAGCAGCAGCATTCTCAAGTTGCTGGAATATAGAAGAGATTTTTTGTAACATAGACGTGTTTCTGTTTCTTTGTTACAGCTTTTTCAGCTTTAGTTTTGAGCAGTTACTTGTTCTACTTTATTCTATTTCATTTTTTATTTATGGGATTTCATTTCGAAATTCTATTGAGAATTTTGATAATTCCGAAAAGCATAGTTTATTCAACAACTGGCTCAACTTTCTACTAAAACAAAGTTATAATTTGGAGTTTTGACTGCATTCTAACGCGACCATCACTGTCGTGTAAGCTGTGTAGTTTAACTGGGCTGTACAACGAGGAGAAGGCGTACGGAACACCCGATTCCATCGTGGTAGGCAGCGCACGAACCGTCGCAGGACAACGACGACCTTGGGGCGTGAACGTCGCTCGACAGCCGTCTACCAGCGGGACCAGCTTGAGAATTCGCTGGTCGAGTCACAGCAGAAAGAATATTTACTAAATTGCAGCTTGGAAAATCCAAGATAGAATTATGATTGCACAAATTAAAACGTTGCACATGAGCCCTCAGTAACAGACATTGATCGGACAAGTTTACTAAATATTAGTCTTGATAACCAGCAATGATTGCAACATCAGAGTAGAAATTATCCAACAATTTATGTTTATTGATAACATCATCCTGTATAATCTGATCTAAACATAATTGACTTGATGTTGTTTGTAAATTTATTTATAGAATTGTCTATGTAAAATAGTCTAAGGGAATGTAGCTAAATTGTCACTATAAAACGTTATTCTGTGAACAAAATGCTTCAGACTCAAACAAATGAACTTCTTATATTGCTAATTATCAGAAAGCTTAATATCATGCAACATTGAGTGCAGTAATATTTAAGATTGAAAGGCATTAGTGAATCTTGGCATTATGTCTGTAAGGTATTTTTTTACAGGATGGTTATTTAAATTGTGAATTGTGGGGTTTCATTAAGAGATAATTTGTTTTGAGAAGTGTACATATGTATTTACTGTTTGTTTCTTTGTGTAAATGTAGATCAGAGTCACTATTATTCTACAGAAAACTGCAGTTTGTGTAGGGAGTTAGCTACATTGTGTAATCAAAAGGGAAAGTAACTACGTAGGAGAATATGTGAACGTGAGTGTACGAAGGATCATATTGGAAAGAATATGTTACTTGTTCTTTAAAACTATGAAAATTGTGTTTGTTTGTTAAATGAATATTAGTTAGCAAAGACGAACCCACCACCGATAGGGAATCATCCATAATTTGAGGTCTTCCCAGGTTTGTGTGACGGTGTAATCACACGTCACAAAACAAGTAAGTAACAGATTTACTTCTGTAATTCGGCGTACTACGAAATAGTTAGGTAGATACGTGACGGTTACAACATACGAAAAAACCTTTAATGTTTCAAAACGAATGTTGTATTTTCGTTGTACCCTGAAATAAATTTCTATTCGCATTGTTAGGAATTTGAAACGCACGAAAATTTTTCATTTTGGAAAAACTTCATGTTCGGATAATTATCCTAATGTCAAGAATCTTTAAATATTTACTAACAATTTTCAGTTGCTACTAATTTCCTTTAATATTTAGGGTAAAAGCATTCACCTGAATAAAACTTTGATCCTGCTATTTTTCCTTCCCTTTTAGATTTTTAAAAGATGTACCTTTCTTATTTCTGATGTTCCATTACAGAATTACTTGTAAACAAAATGTATCCACACTGTGACCACAAAATCTGAGAGACAACCCTCAATTACCATGTTCGAACGCAAGCAACGGTTGTGAACAAATGAAATGAAGTGCATTATCTTCGTTGAGTTGCTTTCAAACATCGATGCCCGCCAATGTCACATCGAGGCAGCCAAATAAAAGAGAGTATTTACTTTTTGTCGTCGGGGACAGCGGCTGGACGACCGGCTAAGCCCAAAATCCACATCACTTTTAAAATAAACTCGCAAAGCTGCGAGCACGGTTCGGACGCCGCTAATGGTGAATTAACGAAGGCCGTGAGGGAAACACGAACCAAGCGTGTTCTGCACTTTGTTGCTAATTTGAACTCGCGGAAATATTTTTAAACCGATCTCCTGGTTTGTTAATGTTATCGCTCCGATGGGAATTAATCCAACTGTTAATCGTGTGATTTAATGTTTCCTGGCAACCTTGCCGATTTTTGTATTTGTTTGTGAATGGGAGTTGGAGAGGGTTTTCGTGTTTCGTATATTTTGCGAGATAGATTCGTAGATACGTTGAATGGAGCGTGGTATTTATTTAGACAGGGCGTTCGGTTGCATCATGTTTGACTGTTACATTGTCAATATCAATCTAAAAAGACGTGCAAATGATTGACCAATGTGTTCACTGATGTTGGTTTCGTTCAAATTATCATTTTCCTTTATTTTCTTTACAGATTTAGTAGAATTATTTCTAATAACCATTATGTTTTGCTTTCAGAACCGTAGAGTAAAAATTGTGTTTTATTGTATTTTTTTGTTTTTCTGATAATGAAAAAAATTGTTGACAAAAATTATTTTCAGTTTTTAATTAATTCAAATAATAATACCATCATATTGAAAAAAGTAAATAACGCAGTGAAAGAGAAGATATTATTTATATTGTGTAAAACACATTAGTGCTTTAGCTGTGCATGATAGAAATGCTCGTTAAATACAAAAGGGTGAGTTTGATGTAAAATAAAAATAACTTTTAAGTAAGCACTAACTTTAATTTCCCAAAGGACACAAAGGTCTCATACCAAAATTTGGACTTCCCTTGTCATTTCATTTGCTAGATGTTTGTGTTTTTTTTTCAATAATAAAAACGTTGCTCGCATGGTGAAAATTTAAGGAGGTCAAAATGTGGAAGTAAACACTCGTCAACATTTATAATTAATATCTTCGTAATTAAACCATGCAACTCAATTACAAAATAACGATCACATTCATAGAGGTTCCGGGAATAACTGGTAAAAATCTCATTTGTCTAAGATCAACACAACTGTAGCTATCGTTGAGAAAACATGATGAATATTTGCGTTACAAACAGGATGACGGAGCCGAATTAACCCCGAGCTTCTTCATGAATTGGCAACATAGCTTGCGATAGTAAGAGAGAGTCTTATGTGAAATTGTATTGGAAAGAAAGAGAGAGCAACACTCCATAAGGGTCTGTACTGCAATCAAATGCTTGAACGCACTATAGGCAAAGCATAGTGTCTCTCTTAAGTATTTGAAACGACTTTTTTTTTCTATGGTTTTTATCCAGCCGGCAGCCGGTTACCCTTTACGTCCCGATGGGACGCATATTCGACCATACACTAGACACCAACACATTTGCGGGCTCTCTGATCTGGGGTCAGCAGAACGCGAGGCCCTCCGCGACAACATATACATACAAAGACAAGGGACAAACAACCGTGCCCAAGGCGGGACTCGAAGCCGCGACCCTTCGGACCGAAGCGCTGAGTCGGTACTCGCTCTTAGCCACCTCGGCCATCCAGGTCGGCCATTTGAAACGACTTCTATCCTTAAATTGCCTACTTTACCATTCACGTAAACATAACTGATATAATTAACAAATAACACATAAACAACCAGTGCAGAAAGAAATAATTTGCCTCGTAGGAGCCCTCAGTAAATTGTTGTAGCCAGAAGTCTGCCAAAAAAGTAATTATTTTTATCAGTATAACAAAGTACACTACAAACTTCAATAAAGATAAGTATTCAATTGTAAGTATTCAGTAGAGATTATTGAAACCTTCTGTTCAATGTTTTGCATTGTCTACAGAATATCCTGGCTTTACCCGTATTCAATTGAATCCACTGGTTGCTGTCAACAAATAACGACGTAACAATTCTCACAAAACCGATGTTTGACCATTTAATTATCTACTTGCCCCTTGGAAAGGTTTTTAAAAACGTTAACATTAACTATAATTACGAAATAAAGAAATTATTAGCTAAATATATAAATAAAATTCAAATTACGGCTGTTTGATAGAAAATATCAAACAAACTTATTTTCGTGAAGCCACCGTTCTTTGAAATACTTTTAGTCTGCTCTGCGCTTATATTCTCTGCTTCAGTTTGTGCGTGTGGATTTAGAGGGGAAATGAGAGCAGAGTCAGGGGTTCGTTGATTGATTGATTAAGAATTCTGGGCACGTCAAATGCTAAGGTCATTATTCTCATAAGTGTAGTGTAACTTTTTTTTCTTGGAAGGTGGCGGTGATCTTCCCCTTCTAGATGGTGAGATCCAGCGCCGACTTCCCGTCGGGTAGCGGGGTTTTATTCATTCAGGAATCTCCCACCAGCGGAGCACTGCCCCAGTCGGGGCAAGCTCTAAACTCCCGACCGATCTCTCAACATGTGTGGTAGTGTAGCCCATGTTAGTGAAGTGTGTGTTAGGAGTGAGGTTAGGACAAGGATGAGGAAGAAAAGATTGCGCGCAGTCTGTGACCCTTTTGTTAGAATACTGCTCCGGGATTCGCCTTCTGTTGATCGGAGAAACCAGAAAAAACTACCGATCAAAGCAGCCGACCGCGAGAATTCTCCTCTAGACAGGGACTGAACTTGACCTAGCAATAGCTAATGTCGAAAATCTTGGCACCGTCGGGACTCGAATCCCATGACCTCCGAGTCAGAGGCACTGCAGTGACATCAGTCGATGCCCTGAGCCACCTTCCATGGTCGGAGTCAGAGGAAGTAGCTTGTTGCCTGAGGAGCGCCGAGCTTCCCAGCCGGGCCAGTGGATCGTGCGGGCGCAGTTTGACATGGCTGCAGTCGTCGCTGCAGTGACAAGCCTCTGCCTTTTGCACGGTCACGAAAAAGAAACCCGACTAGAATGAAGGTTTCCAATGACAAACCTTCAGTGACCGGACTTATCCGGTCTTAACCGGACTTATCTGGTCTCCAC
Source organism: Teleogryllus oceanicus (assembly GCA_964035755.1). Classification (NCBI taxonomy): domain Eukaryota; kingdom Metazoa; phylum Arthropoda; class Insecta; order Orthoptera; family Gryllidae; genus Teleogryllus; species Teleogryllus oceanicus. The sequence continues at coordinate 26,542,102 of CAXIVR010000014.1, read as the reverse complement.
TCTTAAGTGGAGATCGTGAACCGGTGCAGCATTACAATCAGCAAATATCAAGTACTACACTGTGAATACAATACTTCTTAGTTGCGCTCAAGCACACTACATTGCACGTTACAGAAAGAATATGTACACTATCGCTCCAAAAATAAATTTAGCTTCTGAGTTTATGACTGATTAAACTCAAAATGATACTAATACGATAAATTTAGAAACATCTAAAAAAAATTGAAAATTCTATATCATGGAAAACTCTTTTCACCCTTTTCCCTCTCTCTATGACGTAAAATTAAACTGAAATGTGCATTGATGGTATGATTGAAATCAAAATGTAATGGATTTTCCACGTCCAAGAACACATGTTCTATGTTCCTAATCGGAAGGTAGTGCTTTATTGGCAATTTAAATAAAAAGAATCAAAAAATAATTAAAACTTTAGTAATACTTGATATTAGTCTCAATACAATTTGAAAGGTCTGAGTTAATTTTTTAAAATAAACTTTCGTTATAAGGTTTTATTCAGTAAGATACTCTTCTTAATATAAAGAAACTTTACGTTAAGTGTGGCAGTTTATGTTGAATATTTTGACGAGGCGTACGTAACGGTAGAACGTACGAATGAACCTATATAATAAACATTTCTGCCGACCGCAATGATGCCTATCATTTCATCCAAATCTAACTCATACGCGTGTTTTAAATCAGCGTAATAAGTTTCGTTTGCGAAAATCTCTTCCCTGTGAAGGGGCACTAAATACTTTCAACGGCGCTTTAGCAGTAAATCCAGCTAGACGTTGCTTTCTACAATATTTCAGCGGAGCAGCGCGCCCTGCTTTCAAAAACATGGCGGGAGACGCTAAGTTGGCTAACTATGACGGATGCGCCCGCAGTTTCCGTCGACCTCGCGACCGCGCGCAGTGCTGCACAGCGCGGGGCGCGTGGTTTCGCAATGTGCTCCAGGCGCTTGTTTCACGAATAACCGGAATTCGTTACTGTTGCACCTCGGCTTTCCATGGTGCGTTCCCGGGTTTGATTCCCGGTCGGGGATAAAAAGGAGAGTTGTAGTTTTCCATTGCAATCTTCTCATTTTCTGTAGCTCTCTAACGAAAGAAAAGTTCAGGCACGCCAAGGTATAGAAGGATTTTCTGAAGAATATACCAGGCCAGCAAGTGCTGGTAACATAACAGAAGGTTCTGTGGTCGTTGTGTACTTGGGCTCAGTAGACTCCCTTACTGCATTTATTCGTTTACAGTTGGCTAACTTGTAAATAGTTTCGACGCTTCCGTTTGAGATGCTGTCTGTAATCGGAAAGAGAAACAATATGTAAAAACATTTTTATGGGTACTTTTAGATTTGTTGTTCTTTAACACTTAAAAAGTTAGGATCAATTTACTTTTCAAAATTGCATTTGAAATAAAACACCGGCTCCTTCAAAGTGTTGTCTAACTAACATACTAACAGAATGCTTCAAAAATTATGAGTTGGGATTTTAATATAACTGCAGTTTCAAAGGACAAAATAGAGGTTGGAAGTTGGAATGTCAACAAGCAAAACTTTTTCTCCTTTTTGATATAGGTCACTATTTTAAAATATTTCGCTATATCTCCATGCTTTTACATTTCTGATAAAATGTCGATCTCTAAATATTAGCTCAATGTGAACCAATCATTTCGATATCGTTTTTATAATACTAATAAAACGAATGAAGTTACCTTTTTTATATTCCACAAATATTGTTTTGAACAATATTGTTACATCTGAGCAAAAATAATGGATATTCCATAATGTAAGATAAAAAGAATTGAATGAAATACTCGCACATTTTATCATTTACATTAAATGTACAAATTTTGTATTTACTTCAGCAGATTTGTATTACTAAAAATAATTGTAAAATTCCGTGAGAAAACTTTATGACGCTTATTGGGCTATTTTAGGTTAAGAGAAAAATGGTAGCCGTATTTTATTATTTTACAAATAAAACATTTGGTAAATATCTCAATGGGTGTAAATTGTGTGAACGCTCATGCTAGTGCAACCAGAATGCTCTGGAACCCTGTTACGTAGAATAACTTTACAAACAACCGACGAAAACAGAAATAAAAATTAATTTTCACTATTTTATATTAGTTTTGCATATTAGTTTAAGCCTTCTCAAATTGTGAATGATCCTTTCTCTTTCTATGCTAAATTTAAAATATTTATATTGTTGGCAAATAATAACGTTAATATTTGAAAACCATTTACAAAATTAAATAAGTAAGAAAGTAAGCCAGACCTCAGTCACTACTAAATGCATTAAAATATCTCCAATGCGACCGAAAATCCTTTGTACCGAAATATAATGTAAGTATGGTAGAACTATGCCTAGAATTCTTTTTGTAGTGTCGTGATTATCATAAACCATACAATAACTTCTTTACCCAGATCATTTATTAACTTTAATTTTTAAGTTTTTTACAAATGTATATCTTTAATTCTGATATTTTTGGAGATAAACCCAATGAATAATACACACGCATTGCTCATATTTGAATTGAAAAATGTTGCTTTTATTAATCATCATCTTCATCATCGCCAACAACACCTTTAAAAATAGGACTAAAAGGGGAAGAGATCTCTCGACATCTCCAATCAGTTTCATTCCTTTAGTTTCGCAATACAATATACTGCAAAACAGGAGGCTAATTATTTGCCTCAATACAACGTAGGCACAAATGAAGTAAAACTAAGCAAAAATTTACTTTTTTCACGCGTTTTTAGACTTGATATACTAGCATTTCTACCAATTTTAGTTCAGTTTCACACTAACATACCGTATTTGTCATTTGATGTTGGCCGAGAGGTCGTGCATTATTTATGGATTATTATCATCCCGCACACGAAAATATATTAAACATGTGGCATGTGAATAATTAAAAAGAAACGGGAATTCTGAACGTGAAAATGCTTGCTTGGAAGACCTTGGTTGGGTAAATCACATAAGTGCGGACTGAATGTCAGAATATTGCTCAAAAATTTTTGTTGAGGAAGTCTCGCCAAATTTAAAATTAATGATGCAAAGTGCATGTGTTCAGCAAATTCTCTTGTCAGGCAGTTTTAAGTATCTTGCGTTAAAAATCCTACTTGTGAGGCTGCTGTGCTCGTAAGTTCCATTTAAATAGATTGCAAAAAGAGTGTAATCTTCTCAAGTGTTCTGTTTTATACAAGACTCTAAAATAAATGTAAAAGTCGTTATCTCGCGAGATTTTTTAAGCCCCCACCACGGCCCCGGGGGAGGCGGTGCCGAAGGGAAATAACGAAACCCCAAAGATTTGCTGGTTTGGCAATGTGGGCCTCGAAGCATAAATGCTTATTCTTATAGTTAAGAAAATAAATGTTCACGCAGGTAGAAATCGAGATAGGCTTCCGAAATTTTTGACTACAAAAATTGTCATTTTAGCTTAGATATGCTAACGTGATGCAAAACGTGACTGAATAATTTATTAAAACGATACAATAAACTGACTTGGAAAATAACCAGAAAAGCAGTATTAATAGGTTTGTGTTGGTCAAATGAGCTAAATGTAGTTGTAAGCACATTGAAATTTTATATAATTTGTGAATAAATATTTAATGTTAAAATAACTTAAAAGTATAAACGATATTTTACCCGAATAAAAAGGCAACATCTTTGGAAGACATCCAAACATGTGTTCATTGAAAATACAGTAATGAAAAGAAAATGATGGATGTAAAACGTTATGCGTAAGAGTTTTCATTTAAAAAGTAAAGTATAAAAAAATTAAATATATGTGTCCATTTGCAACACGTTTTTGCTCCATATTGTTAGGAATAATATAAATCTTCGTCAGGTGTATACCCACTCTCACAGAATATGGGCGATGCCCTGTGCGGCCAAATCTGGCTTTTCCACAGCTTGGACAACCATCGCTGGACACTTGACCAATCCTGGCGTCGAGGCGTATCCGCTCTTATCATTGGCTTTTGCTCCAAGTTTCAGACACGTCCCCCTCCTCCCCTCGAAGATTTTCCTCCTGTTATCTCAAAGGGGCGGAGCAATTTCTGAGGTCAGTGACGCTGCCTCGCTAACGTGAGTCAGGGGGTAAGAGGAGAGGGAGGGGTGAGAGGAAGTAAGAGGAGGTAACAGGAGAGGGTACAGAAACGAAACGGATTGGTGCGCGCGGGCGCGAGGATCACTCCGCCAATTGCACTGACGTTGGTTCTGAACCCCGTGGACGCTGACGAACCAAGGGCAGCGGGTCACGGATGGGTCTGTGACATTTTTATCGAGTTCTTTACCATGAAAATTAACTCTAATTTATGGTATCTAATATTGTGAGAAATTTGTGCAGATTAAATTAATAGTATTGAAAGTTTTGTTTTACAAACTATTTTAAAATGCTAATGGTTCTAAAGCAAGGAACACTAATTATTACATAATCATTTTCGGGAAACACACAATATAATACATTTACATAATATAGACATTTCCTATCAAGCAAATTGAAATTCATATTCACGTATTTAAAAACTTGCATTTTGACATTATTACGCCTTTATTAAGGAAATGCAAGCAATACACACATTTTATTACGCATTATGAAAATGTAATCGCCCATTTTTTCTATATGTGCAGGTGCATGCAAACAGTGATTTCGTTAATCAATTAAAAATCACTGCCGGTGTCCCAAGTAGATTATCATTGCAAAATTGCTATTGTTAATATTGTTTAGACTATTTGTAAAATTGATGCAATTTTATAGTGATAATCGGTGAAAAGGAACTAGGAACCTCTCATTAGAAATATTTCGAAAATATAATTGTCTTATTCTTCATATATTTTTCAAAAGTTACTATTTTTCTGTTACACTGCTGAGAAGATTATATCTATCCCTTCCCAGTGATATTTTTATTTATTTATTTATTTATTTATTTATTTATTTATTTAAGGTAATATACAGGCAACAGTACAAATCTGATATGGCCTGAATAGGCGCTAACATAATTAATTATTTTCAACATATCACATTGCATATATTAATAGCAAAATTGTAATAATTGATATCTTTAATAAATAGCTAATAATATAAACAGCAAATTTTTAATTCTTTTAATTTGTGGAAATCTACACTGAAGTTAAATATTTTTGAATAACCACGTAGTAAAAAAAGAATAAATTTGAAAACCTTAAAATGTTACGAATCAATGTAATTTTCTTAAAACGAGCTGTTAAGAAAGAAACAAAAACTTGTTTGAATAAACTTTCAAGAGATTGAGTATTTAGTTAAAAAATTTCTATTCTGGGACAATTTTCCAATTAAAATATTTAAGCGGAACACAGTGTTTCCGAATCGTATTATCTTTCCAATTTATGTTAGGTTTTTGTATGACCTCCAGAAACAGTTTCTGGAGTGTTTAGTTCGATTCAAGAAGCTCTCCCGCAATTCAAACATCCGGAAACCTTGACACGGTTATCGATATTGAAGTTAGAAACTGTTTTTATTCACAGGAAACACACCGTCCTTGTTTTCTAAAGATTAATTGTGAAATAATTTTAGCCATTGTAAGATATACGCATGACAAATAATTTGTGCTCATAAGATCACAATACTTGAATGCATATCAAACCTGAAAATACATTTGGTTTTAGATCAACACGGAAAACACAAGAGATTCAATGAGATCACAAGTTCTCAAATCTGAAAACTAAACTACAGTCTTTATTATTTTCACGAAATGAAACTTCATACCTTCTTTAATAATATAAAAGAACTGTGTATTGTGTTCAAATATCCTTTCAACTACATAGTGCAATATTATTCGCAAAATTTTCTGAAAATTAGTATAAAAGTCAGTTAAAATATTTTTTATTAATTACAAGATTAAAAGAGTAAAAACAGTAAAAAAAAACTAATTTTAAAATGAAATAAATGACAAAGACAGTGTTACATCAAAAACGCAAAATTAGTTATAAAAGGCATGTTAAAAATCATCCCCTTCACGCATATTAGATTTATAAATCCATAGCTAAGAAAGTTTAAAGAGTTTGCGGAGGACAGTAGCCAGCATCTCCTCTATAGTCAACAAGCTATGCCTTCTTCGGCTCTTTCATTATCGCAGTGCACAGGAGCATGCTTTACAGTAAGGTCTGTTCTTCATTTCTGGGGATAGGGTGTGGGAACTGCACGAGATGTCCGTGCGAGAAGTGGCAGTGCCCGATCCGAAGGTGAATAACAATTCTTGCCTCGGGCTTAGAGCCACGGATGACCACGACAAGGGTCTTATGATCCTTGTGAGTTTGAAAAGAGTTCTGCCACTCTGTTTGCACTCAAATGCAACGTTGATAAAATCTTGGTAGTAAGAGTAGATATTACCATAAAGATGTCTTTCTGGCTTCCTCGAGGCCAACTTTACTACCTAGTCAGAGGTTTCATTTCCACTTATCCCCACGTGGCCAGGGACACAGGAAAAAACGTAATTCAAATGATGGAGAATTAAGCGATATCTTCGATGTATTTGATGTTGGATATATGATGTCAGAGGTTTACTAGAGAGAAAGAGGAAATGGACGACAAGGCCGTAGCTTCCTGGGTCTGAAGGGCCGCGGTTCCGCTCGACATAGATGTGTGTTCGTGATGTCCTTACGTATTCTCCCTACAGAAAACCCCAAACATAAAAAATCACAGTGGTCGTTATATGACCTAGTAGTTAAAAAGAGACATTAAAAATATATACAAAAAACAACAACTTCCAATTGTCAAAGAAAATTTCACATATTTGAATTGGACTTTCAATAATCGTTGCCTAATAAAACCTAAGGACTTTATTTCCCTGGGCAAAATAGCATTTGAAACGGAAATTTATTTAATCAAAAATGAAATTTTAATATTGAGTTAAGACTTCATTAAATATTTTACTATATTTTACATTCTCGAATGCGCAGCACAGTACAGAAACAATGATATCAAGTAAAAATGGTATTTAGGGTTTTTGAAGGAAAATTCGGCTTTTTAAATCACGAACACCAAAATAATATTTCCAAAAAGACTCTGCGAACATGTATTTATTTTTAGACTCGTTGTAGGAAAAGGACCTGTGTACGCATGGTACCGCAAAAAAATTAAACATTACTGACTTCTAAATCAATGTATTCTTTTTCAAAATTGATATTATACTAGCAAGTTCATTGGGATTCTGAATCCAATGAGAATCAATATTTCTGGAGGTATGTTACATTATGCTCATATTGCATTATTGAAACTTTCTGAAAACGAACTCTTTCTTTTTTACTTTACACTCTTCATTCGAATACACTATACCGTTATTACAAATACTGTAGTAAATGTCACCTTTGATTAATATCTCTGGGATTTTTCAACGTTACAATTACTAATCTGTTTCAAATTTCTCATGAACTTTGCTCTTCTTCTCGGTATAACTAATTCTACAAATGAAGTTATAAAAATTGTATAAATGTTTTCCAAATTTAGAAAATTGCTTTGCAGTGAAAGCATAAAAATTTTCCGTAGAACGCATAATCTAAATTCTCTCATATATTGATCAATTGCACTTTCTTCTTAAGGAGTAGAGAAAGTTACGTAATGCAACGCGAACAAAACGGCGAATTGTCTGCAGAAACGCATATTACACGGCCTCTGTGACGAAAATGGATAAATCCACTTGCTAAATTTAGAAAAAATCCTCCAAATCGTGGTGTAGCCAGAATCCATATTTTGGGTGGTTGATAGCGAAAATCGACTGACGGTAAAATGTCTGTCCGTCCGTCCCTGAACAACGCTAGCGGCTAAACCGTTCAGCCGATTTTCACCAAAATTGATACTCCTAATCGATCTGGCTGATGTCGTAGCGCCTTGAATTTGAAACCGATATTCAATTAGGGGGGAGGGTACTTTACATGAAGCCCTGGGACATATTTCAAGTGTTCAAACAAATGGCTCCATAATTTTTTATTACATTTACGGTTGATAGTGGAAGTGCATTTAAGAGAATATTGCAGGTCTCATGTTCGTTGAAAACTAATTTTTCGTAAGTATTCCTACAAGTAAAATATTGAAATTTGAGATTTTTCACTTGATGAAACTTTTTCCTTAAAGATAAGATTTTTAAATAAGATCATGTCAATTTTCGAAACTTTAGTATTTTCAGCATAAGTTTCCGTGAAAATACGGGTGAGAAAGTACGCGCTGTTTTAGCATCACTAGTATTCTTTAAAACTGTCCTACGTCTAGACATTAGGCACTTCTCGAATAATTGCAAGTCTCTTTCCAGTTTTATTATGACAATGTGGTACTGAAGTACGCATGAGGAAAAGTAAAAATATTGTACTTTCTTTCTATAGAGAAAAGTTCGCACTCTATTAAAATATAATTATATTATATTAATATATTTAATATTCCCTATATTATACATTTTTATATTATATTATATATCACAGTATATTTAAACTTAAAAAGGATTGACCTCTGAAAACGAAAAAAATATATTGAAACGAAAATATATGAAAATATATTGTTCTATTTAGCATAGGTTTTATTATATTTAACTACTTTTCTGAGTGGCAACGGAAACAGAAACCGGTTTAGCCGAGTGGTTAACGGCATAGGTACGCTGTCAGCTTGCTAACGTTGTGAGTTCGAATCCAGAAGGTGATTTTTTCTTCTGTTATGGTGTGATTTCAGTAGTAATATGTCCAATATTTTGTAATTAATATTAATTTTTGAAAGACTTAGGCCGTAAAAGGGCCAGTTTTGTCGTCCATCGTACGACGACCAGAAGCCTCCGTTCTGTACTATCTGACCGAGGCGCTGGTCGTCCTATTTTCGAGGAACTCTATATATTTTTGAAAATGGAAAAAAGTTAACTTTTCAAAACTACAAAATTGAAAATAGAGATCTTACTGGTTGAAAACTCTTTTCCCAATTCATGTAATAGTATAATATTGCGGAGCAGTGACATTAGAGAAGAAAGTATGTGCTGTTGTAGTACAACTACTTCGTTGTTTACATTATAAGCATTATAATTTCTTTAAGAAGCAATCAATCAACTATTTGCAGATAATTAAAATATTGTTAGCATTATATCATTCAAGTTTAGGTTACAAATTTTCATGAATAAGGAATGCAAATTTGTCCGGAAATTCTCTTAGTTGTGTTAATTGGTTTTAAAAATCACATAGTTTCTTCCTTAATACTACGCGGTTCTGTATTTCAGACTGGTGTTTCACGACGAGTTACAGTTCAGTCTTATCGCGTAAATGTGGAGATCACCTTGAAGATATGGGAGGGGCTAGATAGCAGTTTGCAGGATAGAAGCTACTTGCAGCCCTACACAAAAGACATTCGAATCGAAATATTTCTAACTAGAATCAACTATAGAATAGTATCGCGTGATGATTCCACATTCTTATCAAGAATGTAGTTTGCTGTAACTTGAAGTAAATGTTGTACATCATAAGAACAATAAATTTCAAGATAGAATTCATTCTACAACACCCCTCATCGGTGCTGTAAGGTACCTCTGTGATAGCTCCGTGGATTAAACGCGTAGTAGATAGAGCAATGGATGCCAGATCAAATCCTGCCGAATATGTATTTTTTTTACCTGATGCCTAGAACACATTAATCACTATCATCACGAGAGAGACATTCCAAAATTCTTGCAAGGAGGAACAAACTTGTTTTTGTAAACGATAATGATTATATTAAGATTGTGTGTGGTATCTTGTATTCAAGCAATGTGACGAAACGAAATTTGGAAGAGATAGCTCAAATATTAACAGTGTCTCAATTGCAACATCATTATCATATTTTATGTAATCATAGAAATAATATGAAAAAGTCTGTACCAAGTTGTATAATTACTAGTAATTTAATATTTAACAGTTCTAGAGATAATCAGAATCCTTAACAAGTCTGTGGGTTTATTATAAAATTTGCAATAAAGGTAATTTCTTCGTTCTTTATTAATTGAGAAAGGAATATGTCTTTTACACGTTTAACAAAGTTCCTTAGAAACTATTACGAACTCATTAAAATTACCATTTTGTGTTTGTGCCTTTGTGATAAATGCTAACAGAACGCATCCCTTAATTATTTGTAACAATTGATAATTTTATTTCTTTTATGGTCTTCTTAAAATTTTTAATGTAAGTCTTTGGTAGGTGGAGCCACATTTCAAAATGTATGAACTCCAAAACATAATAAAGTACGATTTGACGTGGTCATGTGAAAGAAATCAATATTTTTTTTATTATCATCTCCATTTTTAAATAAAGAATGTTTTGATACGGCTTATCTTTAGTGCGGGGTAGACTGAGACTAAGTGGCGAGCATTCAATCAGTCCCAATTTTCACAAAGAAAATAAGGAATTTTAATTATTTAGTTATATCCAATGATTATTCGCCATGCTTGTGTAGGTGATCCAATGCACAAATCACCTTTCATTTAGTCTCAATATAGGAAAACAAGGAGGTGGAATTGCGGATCTCAAAATGTCTGGGATAAAGTCGTTCTTTTAAATCTAAATATTAAATTTATTATAAAATTCATAAATATGATAACGGAGTTAGATAAATAAATATATTATCATGTATTGTTAAAAACATCAGTTGCCCTAATATTGCATTTTCCAGAAATTGTACTGCTTGAGAACGAATATGTTTAGAGAATATGATTTCTATTACGTCTTAAATGTTACTCTCAGAGAAAATGGAGAAATTACAGAACAAATATTTAACATCAGTTGCCCTAATATTGCATTTTCCAGAAATTGTACTGCTTGAGAACGAATATGTTTTAGATACATGAAGGCTTGCAAATTACTGAAAGACCAATAACTCTCTTGTAGCTGAAATCGTTTGACACCGGGTTTTAAATCGGAGGTATTGAGGATCGAGTTCTGCGCGATGCCTTTTTTTCTTCTGTTCCGCGTTCTGTTTTACCTAAGTCTGAGAATTAAAAGATAAGAATGTTGAGCGGAAAATACGTGTATTTATTTATTGCTTATAAGATCTTTGCTGAACTTTTATACTATATAATGTGTAATTAGTTTGATCCCGCTTTATTACAAATATTTATACAAATGTGTATTTATTTATATTTAGTTAGTAAGAATTTAACCTAACCTCGCTTGGAATTAAGATAGTGAACGTTTTGACATACATTTTGCATTCACTTCCAAAAAAGTTTGTCACAACTCTGTCACTTTTTATGGGAAATGAAATATGAGGGAAATGTTTATCCCGTTCGTTAGTGATATCCATATTGTGACCTGATAACCGTATTAATTGAGTACTAAAGATGTAATTCCTTCGGAGAGGAATCAAACCCGCATCGTTCGATTTACGACCAGTTGCTCTGACCACTGAGCTCCGAAAAATGCGTTTACAGTTGGGTTCTTGGGCTCGGAATTCCCACGCATTTGATATTTGTCACCGCTGTCATCATTTACGTAAGTCAATATGCGGGAAGGTTTGGACCTTTAGTAATTGATATCAAAGTTGTGACTTTTACACAACGTCGTGCCCAGATTGTGACAAATTACTCGTTTTTTTCTTGATTAGATAAATACATTCATATTTGGCAACATGAATCATTTATGTAAAAAATAAACTCACCTTGAAATGACAATCAGTAATGCAGAAAATTCTTAGTACTGTTTTTTGTATCTCACCTTTTGGAACTGCTGTAATACGTTTAGATGGATTTTGAACTATGATAATTCGTTATCTCAGCACAAAACAAAACTTGTACTTCTCGCTTTTACTTTCTCGTATACGCACGAATATACGTAGTATAAGTTGTATATTCGATGTGACGTATATACGTAGTATATTCGTGCGTATACGTAGTATACAGAAAGTTATGTAATACAGCGGAAAATCGATTTCGCGATTAAACGGTAATACACGTTTTGGAGTCGAGAAAGTGGTTTTATCCAAACCGTCCGTCCATCCGTCTGTGATCACTACTAGCGCCTAAACCACACGTACGATCCTTTCCAAATTGAAGAAACCCCTGTTTTTCTGCTAGTTGAAGCTTGGAAATTTTGAAAATCTTGAAATTTGGGGTACTTTACATGAGTTTCGGACATTTTAAAATTTCTCAAAACGGCTCTAATTTTCTGGTAAGAATAGAGTAAATTACATTAGAAGGATGACATAGTTCCAATTTTCATGGTTAACTCTGAATTTTCGAAAATTTTAAAGTTTGAACATTTTGGGGCGTCTTCCTACTACTACAAAATTGAAAACAGATTTGTCTTTCAAATGAAATTTGTTGTCCATAATTCGTTCTTGCATAACAATCATGTAGGCTTTCTTGAAATGATGGCATTTTTCGTGCAAAAGTGCAAGCAATATTTACAATTTTAAAGAATGGTTTGAAATGCAAAACTGCAATGAAACCGTTTTTCTTTTCTTACTATTAAAACGTTTCAAAACGAATTTTGCGAAATCGTACTTTTATGTTTTTCTGTTGCAAGCAACATTCCTGTCTTCAGCTAGAAAACTCAACAAGTATCACTCGTCAACACATCCTAATATGTAAAACATTGTATAAGTGACTGCGGGGAGGTACGTGTAGTTCAGGTGCTTGTTTGAAGAACTGAAGACTCGAGTTCACGTCCTGGCCTGTTCATGCAACTTTTTATTTTTGACTATGTGAGACATTTTAATTAATACTTTCCCTTTCAATAATTTAAGGTATGCATTTACGGTTGTCGTTTGAGAGTTTTCAAAAACGAATGAAGTGTTAATAGTGTAACATTTGTTATATATTAAGAAAACATTACCAATAACACGAGAAAATAAGAGTTTATTTTTATATAAATGTGAGTAGATGAACAAAAGATAATAACTACGGAATGATAGGTGATTTTTCTTGAAGTCAATAAATGTTTCTTAGATTCTAGTAATTACTTGCAGCAAATGGATTCTGAATGTCGGACCGTGTCGAAACTTGTCCGCTAGCCCAACGTTATCACGTCTAATAATCTCACCTTGGGCAGAGGCGATAAGGGTTGAACGTGAGGCTAGGGCCGAAGCGCCTGCTAGCAAAAATTACATAGTACTGAACTGAAACATTCTTAAGTGGAATTAACTATTTTATAGTGCCGCGTAGATTTCTTTGCTTTCTTATTGTCTCTTAGAGGTAATTTATTTAATATTTTAAATTGCAGAAGTGCGGAAAAGCAATGAGTTTGAAGACAAAATTCGTAAGATTCTTAATTGAGTAAGTTCACGGAAATGCTTACGTACGTCTGTGTTGGTAGCGCAATCGCTTAGGTGCGTGGCTTCACAATAGAGGAACGCGTGTTCAAATCCCGTACGATATCAGCGGTTTTTTACTTGACGAGCAATGAAAATAAATTTAATAACGATGTCGAGAATGTTCTAAACATTCCTTTTCTTTGCAAGAAGATACCATTACAAAACTGCGGAAAGAATTTGATGTACTTTCGATTACTGGTCGTTTACCAGATCATTCACTACTCCATATTTTCCTGTTCATAGGCCGTTTTGGTTTCTTACATTGGTACGTTCGTTTCCTTCCCAATCCCTAATACGAGTATTACGTCCTTTGTAATTAACTTTATTTATTTGTATCTCACTGTTCTTTTGTCAAGTTTTCTAGTTGAAATTTTTTCTTTGCTTTTAAAAATTAAGAAATGCTTACACTTCGCTACTACCAAAATATGAAGAACTAGAGGTGCTACAGAATGGGACAGACTTTCTCGTAGCAAATGTTTATAATTTGCTTTGTGTGGACTGGTTTTAAGGTTCTTGCCAACTCACATAAGGTTCTTGCCGTTCTCTTGCCATCTGACATCTATCGCTGCACAAAATACATTTTTGACATTTTCTTAACTTTTCGGTTCAAAATAGCTCTTTTTCAGAAATCATTGAGTTTTGAAAAACTTCCTCTAAAGTCATTTGAAGCACTTCTACTCACAAGTTAAATAATCTATACAAATCTATTCAAATGCTCATATTAACAGCCCGAGAGGTATTTCAAAAAATTACATTTGTGTAATTTTTAAAAAACATAGAATAGAGCAATATCTCGTTTATGTCATCGGATATGCTGCATTTGGCATTACCCAACCAAAAATTTAAAGAAAAATTTGGAGCCGTTTTTGAGAAATCTTGTTTATGTACATTTAAAATTGCAAATATTCGCCATATTGTGCGAAATCAACTAAAACTTCTAAAAAATTGCATGACCTTATTAAAGATCTAATTATAAGCAACATATTTCATTTGAAGCAAAAATCTCTATCTTTAATTTTGTAGTTGTAGTAAGACGCCGCAAAATATTCAAATTTTAGCGATTTTTCAAAATTCGGAGTTAACGTGATAATTGACATATTCTTACCTTTATAAGCGTATTTTACTATAGAGTAAACAGTCCTTACAAGAAATTTACAGAAAAATTTGGACGTTTTTGAAAAAATTTAAAATGTCCGAAGGCTACAAATAGTCCCCAAAATTATGAATGTTTTTCAAAATCGCATAGCTTCAGCTCAGGCGAAACGACAGGGTTTCTTCAATTTGGAAAAATCGTATGCATGGTTTAGGCGCCTAGAGTTGTATCAGACGGACAGACGGACGTTTTGCTTCCAATTGGTTTTTGGCATCAGGGATCAACAAAACTGGAATTATGGCTACACCGCGTGTTAGAGGTCTTTTTTCTCTTAATTTAGCTATTTTTTTATTCGGTTTTTCCTCACCAGAGCGATGCAATGATTTTTTCGCAGAAAATGCGCAGTTTTTTCGCGCAGCATTATATAACATTCTCTATACTACGTATATTACTCTGTATATACGTAAGTATACGAGAATTAATATGTGAATTAATTTTTAAAATTAAAAGGTACTTGTTGTGAATGATACTGATTAATAAACAAGTCCATTATTAAATATTCTTCTCAGTCATTCATTCAAGAGTATGCTACAACTATTTTACTAAACCATCCCAACCGCGGATCCAAAATAAAAGACTCAGGGTCACGTGCCCTCTCTTCATCCTAGAAAATATTCATTTCTCTCTCATAATGAACTAGTGGTAAACTAGTAATGAAGATGAAGATGAAGATCTTTTATTTATATAATATTATTTCATCAGAAACAGCTCTTTACCCTTAACTTGACGTTGAAATACTTGTTACATTATTTTAGGAGACATCCAATAAGTTATGCAAGACTGGTAAAACAAAATGTTGAAAGGTTTGATTAGTGCATAATCCAAATAACTAAAAAATGTTGGTGGATATCGTTTAAGACTTCGAGAACGGCTGCAAAACCTTTTGAATTCATACATAAGCGATTTCCCGCTTTTTGGAGTCAGCGTATCACTTGAAAAATAGGTAGAGAAATATTTTTTGTATCTGTAACATTTAATCCAGAAATTAATAAAACATAAAAATGGAGACTCAAAATAAATAATGTATAGTCAAGACACATGGTTGTAGGGAAATCTCGATATGATCTAGAACAGAAATAGGTATATTTTCCAGTAGGAAAGGAATTTAAATATATCGGAGTGATTATTAGAGCAGGGGATCTAATAATATTGACTTTATTAAAAAATAAGCTAGGGAAGGCCAAATATTAGTAGACTTCATAATATTTTATAAAACAAACATTTTCGAAAGAAAACTAAGAGACAATATACAAGACAATGGTGGAGAGCTGTGTTACGTATGAATCGGAAATTAGAATTAAAAATGATGCAATAAACTCTCGGTTAAATGCTACGAAAATGAATTTTTGGAGACGATGTTGTCAGTATACTGTTTGATAGAATACTAAACGAAGAGATTAGACAGATAATAATGATTGAGAGGCAAGGGATTGAAAATGTAGAATCCAAACAACTCCAATGGTATGCTGCAGAATGCATGCTGACAGAATATCAAAAATTATATTTGAGTGAATCCCTTTCAAAAGAAGAAAACGAGGAAGGCCAAGGAAATCTTGTAAATTCGTCATCGATTTGACAATGAAGGGCAGAAGAATAGAGGAAGATGCCTGACGGAATAAAAACATTGGTGTAGATTGCGAAAAACGGTCATTAGAACTGTAAAGTACTCGCTTAAGAATTAATAATAATTACCTTAAACCCGAAGTGGAAGATACCGATGAAGAAGCCTTGTTATTATGTGCTGGCACAGTAAGCGGGGCAAGATCTGTTAAGATCTTGCCGGAATACCAAACCAAAAGCAAAGTAACGTTCTTATTTGAAAAGATTAAATGAAAACAAAGAAAATTTGATTATTTTCTAGAGGGGAGTCCTTTAGATAACAAATATCAGATATTACTCTATTTGGTATTTATGATATTTGTAAACTTTGTCCATTTATCGGCATGATCGCTTTTTCAATGGGAACAACTATTCTTCCGAATTGACAGGTCGAAAAGTAAATATTGTATTTAGGTAAAAAAAGATGATTGAATTATGTTTTCGAAAAATTGACGGGAGTGAAGTAAAAAGAGAAAATTATCACAAATAGTAAATTCACATTTCTTGTATGTTGCACCAATGAATAATGTCAATTCCACAATTAAAATCTATTTCGATCCACCAATAACATATTGGGTCTCTTTAACCTGAAATCTTTCGCTTTAGCGGCGATAACATAATTCACCGGAAAGTGTTCGGCAGTTTATCGACGAATGACAGAAAATGTAATTACAATAGCCAGTAGGACTTCTGATGCAGTATTCCAAAGGCAGATTTTTTTAAAACTCCAGACATTTGTTCATCATTTCTCTCTCATGGTATGCAACATGTATTCTCAAGTTAATGTTGAAATATCTAGTATCACTTTCGGAATCCTAAGACTTAAGTAAAAGGAACGCAATGGTGACCCTGAAGATTTGTTACGAACCCAACAGCGATAGCAAGATTTCTCCTTCTTCCCGACCTTGATTAAAGTGGTCGCTGAAGTGTGCGACCAAATGCCAATGAATTATAAATTTGAGGTTATTCGTTATTATTTAGATTTTCTTTGTAAAATCGTCTCTGCGTGAGATATACTATATACGAACACAAACTATCAATCATCAGAGTACATTTTAAAACGTTACATTGTAATATAGTAGCAATGCGTTTCAACAATAATAATATTGTAGTTATAGTTTTAAAATTCAACTGTAATTCATATTATAGTACTTTAATTAAATTACTTTATAAATATTTATAACTTAAATGAAATTTTTCCCAAGTAAAAAATGAATTGCTTATTTTGTTTACAATATTTATTAACAATTCATTAAAAATTATAAATATGCAGTGCAATATTACTGAAGATTCGTTAGTGAACACATATCCAATAAATTGGCAATTTTGTATGAAATGTAAAAAATGTATGAAAATAGAGAAAATTTTATTTTGCAACTATATTTTACAGAAGAGGATCCCTATTCATTTTCTAACGATTATCGTGACACAGATTTCCGAAGTTTGACAAAATTTTGAAACATTATTAAAATTACAATTTTGAAATAATTTATGACAGGAGAATCTCTAGTGCTTCTTAATGGATTAGCAAAACAGTGTTTGCATAGGTCTGCTTATCTAGAAGAAGTGGGTGTAACATTCTGATGACGTGTAAAAACTTGTGTGCATTGCTCGTCTCTCGAAAATAAAATATCGTAATGTAAAATATACTTGCTATAATAATATAAATATATTAATTTATTGGGAAATCATACATAAATTACATGTAAGTAATATATTGATATGAGTGTGTATGTGTGTGTATGTGTGTGTGTGTGTGTGTGTGTGTGTGTGTTTCCCAATGTTCACGCAATAGACAAAAGCTGGTGTTTCACCTTTGCAAACATTAAGATATTAAAATGTTATATAAGAGTCATATGTCGTTTTTGATTCTCAGCAAAATCTCGAAGCTAGATATCACATATGATTTTTAATATTTGCGGTAAAGAACTCCATGTAAAATGCAATCACCCTAACGTTAGATTGAAGAGGTAATTAATGTGATCCCCAAAACAAAAGATCAAAATCATTCATTTGCTTACAGCTGCACTACCAATCATAATGTCTGCAGTAGAAAATTCTTCATTGTGACTAAATGAACTTTAAATACTTCAAGTTTATTTAGTATTTTACATATCAAAACTATTTTATTACAATATTAAATCCGTGACCATATAGTATTTTTTAATTGGGTCATCTGAGAAATTGATGATAAAGTATTTCACAACTGAAAGCTGCTATCTCGAGACGTGTTTGAAACTGACTCTAAAACGTATTTCTTAAGTTATTAATTTTTCTAATAAAATAACTAGGTTAGATAATGCTACAATGCAAATTATTTGCATTTTATATTAAATATTACAATAATAAACGACGAAATGTAGACATGGAGCTTAATAGTCGTTGTCCAATGTTATGTTTTGCAAAAAACCCGTTTTATAACAGTTTTAAAATATGTTTTTACTGGGAAATTGCATGCCTTTATTTATGTAATTAAATGTATATACAAAAATTTATGTAAAACTGTTAGTTGATTTAATATTTATATTCAAATATTTACTATAATATAACTCGCCATCACCGCCATTTTGTAATGTTCAAGATAATATCCCGCCTCCCTGAAATGAAGCTTATGTAATTAAATGTATATCTCGCTGTTTTTTTCGGCTCAGGACATCGCCCATTTTTGTGCAAGCGAGGGTACATTAGTCTAGTAACTTCATTGTGTTTTAAAAACTCAACAGCTCGCTGAGTTGTAGGTGTAAGGGGAAGAGTGTTGATATCCTATGTAGAACAATTTTGGATCCGTTCGTCAGGTACCACGAGATAAACCCCGAGCGATAAGCTAAAGACGACTCCTCCGATTCGCATTGTCTTGGCGTCGCACCCTTACCTTAGGATACCCTTCTCAACATACTACGTATATGTTATGATGTGTAAAGGGCAGATAATGTAGAAAACATAAGAGAACTTCCTGTAGACGTTGGAGATGAAATTGAAGAAATGTCAATGAATTTAGTTATGGACCGTGAACTTCACACTAAGACAAAGTGCATTTAAAACAATGCCATGATGACATTGAGCGGAAAAACATATTTTCACCAGTAAGCAAACACTACACACAAACATAAAGCAGTACACTATATCACAAGTAATAACGACTTATTTTTAAAAATTCACTTACAAATCACGAACAATACTCGCACCGACAAGAGTACTTATGTGAAGAACATGGCTCAAAATTTACTATTCCACCAGTTCCAAAGAAAATCCCTCATTACTAGTCTTTCAGAAGATATTCATCAAATACTAAACACAGAAAACCATAAAAACAAAGGAAAATTCTTTCGGAACAACAAAGGACAAAGACAAAAAAGTGAGAGTTCTCCTACAAGGAAACAAATGCGTTGGCATAATTATTGATTGGTATTGATTTTACTTTAAAATTATGTTTTCGACTTATACATTATTATGTAAATTAAATCATTCTTGAAGTATACAATACCCACACATTCATTTCTCATTCAACTCCTTTCTAACACTACGTCAGACAACATGAATAATATATTTCCTCCAATAGATCCACAGAATGTCCTCAAAAGCATAAAATTATAACATCAGACGACTAGGCCCAACGCCACTAACCACGTTCCCTAAAATGGCGCGACTGACAATGGGTTAATTCAGGAGGATTCCAGTTGTACCTCCCGCAAGTTAATTCTTTACCGCTCGGCCCGTGTTATTCACATTCATTCAAAATATTTTGTAGCATTTAACTGTGTTTCCAATATGAATTTCAAATGATGATATTTAAATATCTGATGCACTCTATTTTCTGACGAACATATATTCAAACTTTATCTATCTTAATCCTTTATATCGAGAATGTGTTTTCTACCCATTGTGGTGAAGCCCTTACCAGATAAAAACTGTTATAAAACTTTTGTGTTAACATTTAAATTAATCAGATTGCCAATGTCATACAATGTAGTATTCAGGATGTTGCAAACATCTGATAGAAATGCAGACACATTTCTTTACCAAAAAATATTGATATTTGCATATACATAACTAGTTTTTTTCATTCAACTGAAATATATACTTAATATATCTCAAGATTCTTTCAACTAATTGACAATTATTCCTTTTCAAAATCTAATAAGATATTTGAAATTTTTCAAACTGTAATGAATCGTAAAATATGGATATATGAGAGCAATATTCAATGAAAATATTTAGACAAGTACCACTCGCAGGTAATTAATGTTTTTTAATTTTCGGAATCTATACGATGGAAACTATGTAAACAAAGGAAGCATCGCGCACACATATTGGCAAGTGAATGGTACATATATATATATAACAATCAGTCTGAATTTTAATTGCTGGAAAAATATAACATGGGGAAAATGTTCTTTAAAAATAGATGCAAATAGTAATATCTTTAATTCTTTGTGAATTTTATTTTTGAAAAAGTAAGCACATTTTGTAATTTTTAAATGAAATAGAAACAATGTATCACCTTGCAAAAAGTAACACATTGCTCTGAAACTAAAAATGTCATTGCAATATATTTTTATATCATTGGACACAATTTTTGGAAGAAAATATTGAACATTGAAAATTATCTTTTTAACGTACTACAAATAAAAGTTACTAGCAAATTCCTCAAGTTTGGTCTCTCTCTACAAATTACAAAACATAAAGGAAAAATATATTATGTGCAAAATATTGGTCTTAGGTAGTAAGATTATTTCTAAGACAGAAAATTATTATTGAGATTTTCTAAAAACGTATTACTTGTGAAGAGTTCATAAGGATGTGTAAATGTAAAGGAACTCAACCCATACTGTATTCATGTGAAGATGATCCTGTTACACTAATGATTGTAAAATATCATGTGAAAATTATCATTATAAGCTGAACTGTAATTAATTCGATCTGTTGTGAGAATAGTTTAATATTATTTAAAGGAATGATGGTCCAAATGAAGGTTGGTAAAATTATAGATTCCCCATATTATTGACCTACAGTTATGGTATTTTTCTATCAAATTTTTGTTTCATCTCTTTGTGATGTTTAAGACAAAGGTATTCCCATCTTCAGGAAAATTACCAATATAATATTTACTAAATTATCATAAATATTGATTGTCTCCGTAAACAAATGGTGATTTACAATAAAATGAGTTAAAATTTTTATAATTAAATTAATTTGATAAAAATTGCTCATATAACAAAAGATTCTCCAACATTAATCGATAAAATGAATAGAACAAAAAAAAATAAGGAATTGAAGATTAACCTGTTATGACGTTGTCATGTGTTTCAGAAAACCAACAGAGATTAAAATTATTGTTGTGTTTTCATGGGACAATAAGCAATACAGGTGGGGTTGAAGGGAGGGTAAGTAGGGGAAGGTGGGGGATTGGGGGTTACGAAAGGAGGAAGGGTTCATTCATTGAAGTTGGTTAAATCCTGGTTAAAATGCTATCGTACAAATTGGTAAAATTGTTACGTTCTACTAAGCTATTCATTGTTTAATTTAATAAAGTGATTAATCTTACTCCGTGATAATGATAGGTATTCTATTTATTTATAACTTACAAGTTTTATATATTAAAAGGAACGTACACTTTAGCACGTAAAATTTCATATTTATGCACCAAGGGCGTTATAAATGTTCTAATGATTGAGTAAAACGGCAAAGCCTGAGAGCCAAATGTCCTGGGTTTTTTGTATTCCCGGATCATTAGAACCAGTTAACGTTCGTGGTACATACAAAAGTAGTACTGATTCAGATTTCTTATTTAATTATTTACTAGATGGTAACATGACTCGGTTTGCCTTTTCATATATCCCTCCCATATATAACTCCCTCCATAAGAGAACATGTAGCACCATTCAACTGTTTTTATATGACCGTCGTAACCACGATCTTCTCGATTCAAGTAAATTATGCAGAGTATATGAAGCTCTGTTTCAAAAACAATAACTTGTAGTATAAACAAATATAATTTTTCATGAGTGTATTCAAATGTAAACTCATGAAGTTAGTTGTACCAAAGTGTTTTAAAAGAATGTTCCTTTTGAATCTTGTTATTGTGAAACGTACTGGCATTGCACTGTCCAGTACGTTTTCATTATTACATAATTTGAAATAAAAATGTTGTCAGCAGGAAAACAACGAGCCTAAGAGATTCCTAGTTGGAAGAACCTGCCTCTAGGGGCGATCGTGGTGGCTTTTTCTCCCCGTCAGCGCCCCTTTTTTCCCTCGTGTGCATCCGAGGCGTCGAAACGGATCGGAAGCACCGCCGGGAGCTGGCGGTCGAGCGATGCCCTTTTGTTTGCTGCGCAAACTTCCTGCTGGGCGGTGCGGCGGGCGCCGGAGTGGGTAGAGGCGGCCGGCCTGATGAGTGGCTGCAGGGGAGAGCGGCTCATGGAATGAGGAACCACGGGCGGGGCAGTAGAGGGGGAGTGGGGAAGGCGGGGCGATGTGGGCGGAGCTGTGGGGGTGGGTGGCGGGGCAACAGCGAAGGGTGTGGCGAGTGTGTGCTCCACGTCAACCGCTTACGTTGTCCGGTCGGGGCGGCAGCCGGCCTCATATAAATGGGCCTGGGTTTCGCGCAGGTGGCAACTTGATCCGACAAACATCTTGGCGGCGGCGGGGGCGGCGAGGCGGTGGGGGGCAGCGGGGCGGCGGGGTGGAGGTGGCAAAATTGACTAATAATTTCTGTGTTTCCAGGCGCAACTGCTATAGTCGTTAGTCCCATGGGCGAAGTGCTTTATATCGATGGAGGTGGAGGTGTTCTTCCCAAGCTGCAACCTGAGATTCGGCGCCGATCTACATATCGACTTCGAGAATTCTCGCAGTTGTTATGTCCCCCCAACCCTACCCTCGTTTTCAGCTCCCGACTGGGCTGGTAGTGTGGGAATGCAAATGTGTGTATGCATATGTGTGTGTGTGTGTGTGTGTAAGGGGACAAGATAGAACAAGGAAGAGGGGGAAAATATTGCGCGGTCTATGGTCCGTTTGTTTGGGAAAATGCTCTGCATTCTCCTGGTATTTATAGAGAAATATCACAAAACTACTGATCAAAGCAGCCGGCCGCAGAATTTCTTCCAGACAGTTCTTCCAGAATTCTCTCCCAGGACAGGATATGAAATTCAGATGGATCATAGACCAAGTATCGCAAATGCAAATCCATGCGGTTTGATAAAGTATGCATTAAATTAGATGAATTATTATGTAGTATTCTATTCAGTAAATAAATACGTCACATAAAGTAATATTTTTGTTTCATTAAATTATTATAGATATGAAATACGTGATTGCTTACGACTTTGGATAAACAGAAATAAACAGACAGAGGTTATGTTCCTTCTAAAACAAATATCTAACAAAAATGTATATTTAATTTTTCCTCGAAAATAAGTTAATTTTTCTATTTAGTGAATGTGTGAGAAGTTAACATTCAAGATAATATTCTAAAAATCAATGTAATTTTTTAAACAGTACCCTATTAGTTATGTAAATGGCTTAGACTTGATTAATATTCGTGTCTTAAATGTTGAAAATATGTATTGCAAGTAGTACAGAACGTATATAATTTACGGAATATACTTATATCTGTGCTATATAATCTGATAATTGACGTTCGTACATTTTACGTAAGTTTATGTAAACATCTGGATGTCCTGCGATAACAGCCGGTGCAACCATCCTCTTTCCTTTCTAACTGCACGCCAACCTCCAGAGGCGCTTCTTTCTTCTTAGAACCATTGCATTTCACATCAGAAACAAGAATTCAAAACGACCCGTTCCACGCTTAATACGTCAACGTCCTATTATCATAAAATAACTACTACTAAAAAATTGAAAATTCAGATTAAAATATAATTGAATATGAAAGTGGTTTCGAAAGATGTGATGAACATGGGGGATAATAAAGGAACTGCAGGGAAACATGTGAACACTAGTGGTGATAAAATATCACATACTTTCTTGCCTGTATTTTCATGCGAAATTTTGCGAAAAGTACTCAGATTTTCGAAACATTGTAAGTGATTTTATTTCAAAATCTACCTTTAAGAACAGATTTCATTAAAGGAAAAATTCTACCTTCATAATTGCAGTTGTAAGAATGCTTCGAAAAAATTGAATTTTTGTCATTTTCAAAAATCCAGATATTTAAACTAAAATGAAACCTGTACCATTTTCTTAAACGTATTTTACATTATTTGAAACAAAATATATGCAGAAACGATGGAGCTTATTTCTTTTGAAAATTTGGAAAATGTCGCAGAGGTTTCATGTACGGTAATCTCAAATTAAAATATCGTTACAAATTCAAGGGTCCGCAAATCTGTCAAATCGATTGGGGAATATCTGTTTTGAAGAAAATAGGTTTAGCTGCTAACGTTTTTCACAGGCAGATGGACGGATGGACAGATGCTTTGCCATCATTCGATTTTTCTGTATCGAGGAACTACAAAACATGGAATCTGACTACGCCACATGATAGAATATCTTTTTCTAACTTTAGCAACTTAATTTATCTGCTCTTTCGTTCCCAGGGCTCTGAGTTTTCTATCGAAATTTCGCCGTTTTCTTCGCGCAAAGTAGGTAGGAAGTAAAACACGCAGAGATGTCATGGGATACATTTTGATAATTTTCATGTCTGCATGTGTCTCTTCCAGTGCCCGGTAGTAAGAGTAACGGAGAATCTGAAATCTTGTTAAATTAAATTGAATGATCATCTGCGCAATATAACTACCGTCAGTCTAAGTGATTAAGTTTGTTACTTAACGTAACGATATTATAAAGTTTCCTTAAGAACAGTACTATCCATCTGATGTTACACACAGTTTCAGGCCTATGCGTTCAGTTGATTTCCAATCGAAGCAATCCTCACTTAATAAACAATGATTTACGATGTGTCGAATATTTCACGGTCTAACAAGTATCATTTTGTTACTCTTATAACGTAATTTAAATTTAAAATCATATAAAGTGTCGTGTTATACATTTTGAATAATAAAGCTACAAAACAGTATGTATTGTAATTGTATACGTAAATATAATTATTCATTTCATGAAAGTGACCATTCATTAAAATATTGTGTTTGTTTCATTTGAATGCAAATTACTATAAAACAGGAAATACAACTTTTTAAAATATTCCTTCGTCAATGCTATTTTATATACATGCTAATACGCTCATAAATTTGCGAAGTATGGTTACATGATAAAATTAATTTACATTGTGAAGCATAACTTA
Source organism: Teleogryllus oceanicus (assembly GCA_964035755.1). NCBI lineage: Eukaryota > Metazoa > Arthropoda > Insecta > Orthoptera > Gryllidae > Teleogryllus > Teleogryllus oceanicus. The sequence goes on along the minus strand of CAXIVR010000014.1, from coordinate 26,516,805 downwards.
TCTTGAAATAATTTTATTAAGATAAATTAAATCACATCCTAATATAAAACAAAGGCTATTCAAAATACATAACTAATTAAAATTTCATTTTGTTGTTTAAGAAATTTGAGAGAATAATTTCTGTTTATGATTTTAAAATACGGAATTCAATAATTACTTTCCAAATGATAAAAAGAAAGTGTGAATAATGTTATTTTTAAGTAATGTGTCTTTCTCCAATACTAGTTATTATTATTAATATTATTATTATTATTATTACTGTTAATATTATTGTTATTATTATTACTATTAATATTATTCCTTTAATTTACAGCTAAAGATGTTTCGAGTCAATTGATTATAAAGTATACTCCAGGCTGCAACCAACTTCCGAAGGGGGGGACTGGGGGTGCCTCTAAAGCACTGTGGGCTGTTCATAAAGCAATGTCTTAGACTTCCCAGTCTTTTGAATGACCTGGGAGTTTATCCAAGTTCTTACACAAACTTTAATGAACAAATCCGAGAGCTCCGATAATTATTGGAATAACATGAGCTTTTTCGCCCCACATACGACTTATCTCGATTTCCAAACTCTCGTATTCAAGGCGTTTCTCGTCTCCTTGTTTACGAGATTCGATCGCACGGCGCAGCAACATTTACAAGGACACGTTTTTTCCCCAATATATCGTATAATTGTAAATCTCGCACTCCAAATCTCGTAGACGTTTTTTCTCCAAAAGTCTGATTTAATAAATCAGGATTCACTGGATAAATCAAACATTACAAAAAAATTGTGCAAGAAAATATATAGTTAAATTGACTGGAATCATCGTTTTTTCTAGTGTCTGGTTTGTTTGCCACTATCGTGCGAGCAGTTTGAATTTGTTCGTCGTACAATATTCTACACAGTCCAACAGATGTCACCGGTTTTGATGAGTCTTCGTACCACTTGGAGCATGTGTTTCGAATTTTGAATGTTTTACAGATCTGATATTGGAGGTAACTCAAACCTTATCGTGTCTTTTGAAGTATTCGGTATTTGTTAAAATTTGACATGATGAGACGATATGATCAATGGATTCTACTTGTTCCGGGCAAATGCGGTTCTTATAATCTTCGGAAATTTTGAGAACTGCTTAATCATAATGTCGTGTTCTCAACGCCCAATTTTGGGAAGCTTTTAGAACTACTTCCTATTCTGTCTTCATTCTTCCCTTTTTAAGTCACATAAATGATTGATCTTTATTGATATGCACCATTATTTATACTTTCCGTCTACATCCGTATGTACGGAGTATATTATTTTCTAATACGTACTTATTATACGGAGTAAATACGAAGTATAAAGAAAGTTATGTAATGCTGCGGGAAGTTGAGAAAATGTCAAAAGTATACTTTGGGTGGGTATAGATGCAGCTAATAAGAGAATGGGGCAAGATCATAAGGCCCCCACCAAAGAAATTTGAAAACTTTACTAGAGAAAGTCTGTGCCATTCTGTAGCACCACTTGTTAAATATTGTCTATGGAGTGGTTTGTGTCTCCACGATTATTAATATTATTATTATATTATTATTATTAACTTTAGCTTTGTCTATTTTGGTACAGAAATATACTTTTGGCAATTCTCAACATAATAAGGTATTAGGGTAGATATTTTGGCTAACTCTATGCCTGCTGAATAATAATAATAATAATAATAATAATAATAATAATAATAATAATAATAATAATAATAAAAATGAACTTACTGAATAGCGAGACACAGACCTGCAAGATGCTCTTACATATGGCCTGCTTTAGTGACAAGACAAACAAGTGACGTATCTAACATTCACCATTCCATTAAATTCATCCTTTCAACACTTTCATAATTCACACTTATTTACTAAATGCGCAACCTCGTATGAATACCAACTTTGGTCCATTTTTGGTCAATGCATCGTAGAAAATAAGGTTTCATTTTCGTGTTCACCGAGCGAGTATTCTAGAAGCGGTGTGCCCCAGGTTCCATCTCCAGTGCAGCGATCTTGCCCTGACGTCATTGCGACGCATCAGCCGTCACTGCGACGTTCCGGCGGTACTTCGAGCTTCACTGGTTATGCAGATTGGGCGGATCAGCGCAAGGGGTCACGTGGGCACGCCAACTCTCCGTGGAGCCGCGCGTTGCGCACAAGAACATGGTCGCACCGGACGAGGTGGCTCCGCGTCAGCGATGCAGCGCGCGCTTCCGCGATTGGGCAGGACTCGGCGCTCGGCAACGGAGGCGGTCTCCTATAATTACTGATGGACTGAATGAGAAGCTCTTCCAGAGAGCTGCAGTCCCTTGTCCGGGATGTCCTACAACTAGGGTTTCGTAACATGGCGGATGATATGAAGTCATTTTTACACCTCCCGCCTTATCTTTTAATGAATTAGCGAACGTCCTTCTCAACGGGCTCATGGTCTCAACATATGCGCTTATCACTGTTAAAAGATTCATTTTATAAGGCAGGAGGTTTAAAAATGACCTCAATGTCATCCGCCACGTTACGAAAACCGGCAAAGATTCGAACCGAAGGTGGCAGGATTTTCGACACTAACTTGTCAGCTAGGTCGAATTCAGACGCTCGTCTGGATGAAAATTCTAGCGGTCGGCTGTTCTGATCGGTAGTTTTCCGTAATTTCTTCGATGAACACCAGGCGAATGGCGGAACAGTACGTTAACGAACGGGCTACGTACGCGCGCGATCTTTTCTTCTTATTCTCTCCTATCCTCCACACACTAACATACACTACATTACCATATATGCCGGGAGATCGGTCGGAGCTCAGAGATTGTCCGGCTGGCTCGGTGACCCGCCAGTGGAGATTCTGGTTGAGGTGAAACCCTCAGCCGACAATAGGTTGGTGCCGGATCTCGCCATCCAGCTGAGGAAGATCACAGCTACCTTCCGAGGAAAAACATTCACTACAGTTACGGGATAAATGATCTAAGCTATAGACGTGCCCGGGATCACTAACAACCAACCAACTAATCCAGAGAACTGCGTCCGTGAACGAATACTGTTTTCTATTTCCTCTTTCTTAAGCTCTGCAGTTTGTTAATGTATACAAACGTGCAAATGTATTTAACTAATAGCTCGATATTTTAGGAAATATGAAAACAACAAAGTGTTGTTTATTAAATTATAATACTTATTTTCGGATAATTATATAATTTTTTTTTTAAACGAAATAATTTTCATAACATAGATGTTATTGGATTTTGTACACTGCCTTATTATTTTTATTGTTACAATATTAAACAAAACCAATTTTAATAAAATTAACATTTATTAATATTTTTCTTAATGCTCAAAATCTATCCTTAATTCATAAAGGAAATGAAATGACACATGAATGAAATACCTGTTTGTATCTGTAAATATGAAGTAATTTATATCCACTTTCTTCTAAAAGTATAGGTTTTTATTACAAGATTTTTCGCACGCTGTGATGCAATATGTAAAATAAAAACAGATGTATAGTTAAATGTAGTTAAATGTAGCTAATCACTTTCACAGAGACACAATGCTTCATAACACTGTGTTTAATGTCAGTTTGTTCCCCAAGAACATTTATGTAGTAACTCTTCGGTGCGAAAAATATGTATTATAAATTATATATGTAAATATATTTAATATTCCAACAATTTAGTGTTACATATATCTTTTTTACAAAAATATAATAAGAAACATAAGAGATCATCTTCGTCGACATATTAGTTTTATTAAGATAGCCAGCTTTCGATGGCTTTGCTGTCAATGTCAGTCTACAAGATACAGAAAAATATAACAAAATTATAAATAAATACAAAATAAGATAGAAAATTAAATTACAATTAATGCATACATTTAAAGTTTTTAATTAGAGATAGCAGATAAAATTTCAAAAAAAAGAAATGCAACGGGAGGGTTAGTAGCAGTTCATATTTCAGATTATAAATATAAATGAAGAAAAATACATTCTCATATTCAAAAGAAAAAAAAATAAAACAAATATAAAAATAAATAAAAAATATAAGAAATGGGGGATAGTAATCATAATTAATTGCAAATGTTATTACAAAGGTGGGGAAATAATTGAATAATAAGTTGAGCCGCTTTGCTTACCTTGCTGCTTTCGGCAAAAGTCGTGTCGACTGTGCCCAGTGGAAACGTGACGCGGTTTTTATTGCTTTCCGGAGATCCGGGAGGGGTCGGAGGAGGTCTGTGTAGTGTTCTCTTGCAAATGTCTTAGGAGGCGGGGGAGTCAGTTAGTGAGGTCGGGGTGTGTAAAATTATTAGTAGAGGGGACAGAGGGAAATTAGTTTGTTCGTTGAGAATTCAGAATTCCCACAAAAAAATACAATATAAACTACAAGAGTCATGTTTCAATGTTCGCTGTATGTGTCCTTAAAAACGGTAGTTAAATTTGTATACTTGACATATAATTACGATTGAGTTATTAACATTACATGAACATCGTAATTCCAGCACTTGCGGGCGTACATTTTGATTTGGTACTTTATGCATTATAGAACTTGATCATAAAACTCGTAACTGCTCCTCTCGCAGCGAGTCAATAGGCGAAGGCGCATTCCACCATATTCCGCGCCCAAACGACCGCGCAGGCCGCTCAGAAGATGGCGCGAATTCATAAAATCAGATATTCCAGCAGCATCGCGGTCCACAATGAGCCCGTGATAAATGACGCCGCCTGCGTCCGCGCGAATGAGCAAACTTTAAGACGCCCATCACCTGCTCCATCATCCTCGCCCACGGGCGGGGACTCGATCAATCACCGATTCCACCCTCCCCAACCCTGCACAGGGGGCGCGGCCACAAACTTGAATATCGCGCACCTACGAAGTAAAAGTTGCACACGCCGAATTTGCACTTTGAGCGATAACTTTCAAAGGCGTTGGTCGCAGTAAAAATGGGAGTAAAACCTAATGCTAGGGCATTCATGGGACGGCGAGTGTCAACTTTTGGGTGGAACCACCTCTTCTTGGAACCACAAAAGCTTCATGGACCTTGTGTTCTGCACAGGATGGGTAAGAAGTTGGGAGACGATGGTTGAAATTTACATGTTTAATTTACTCAGAATGGAAAAAGGGTGCTATGGATGCTTTATTTATACAATACAAGAAGAATTATATTGAAAATGTATATAACCGAGTGTTGCAAACCGTTAGAATAAGGATTTAGTGAAAATCATGGAGTTAAGTTGGGAGAGCTTATTTTTGTTTGTTTAGTTTTAAAAAAGTAAAAAGTTTTTAAGAAAAAAATTGAAAAGTAGTATCTACACAAAAATGGCATTTTATATTTACAACAAATATCCATCTTAAATATATCAACAATACCTAGACAAATAATTTAAGAAGCGACATATTTAGGTATGAATTCACGTTTTTGTAATTAAGAGTCCTACAACTGACTCAAGAAGTTTGTTTCCCAAATACGTCTTCAACCTGGCGCAAGAGCATAATCCACCTGCTTCATTCACCAACAGAAAATATTCCGATTACTTCTCTAAACAATAGAATGACGATGCATTGAACTGGAATAAAGTAAGAGGTTTTTTCATTCCTTCTTCATGTACGATTATTGATGTACGATCTACTCCGAAGTCAGGGTAGCTAATACGTTTTTGAAATTTCTTTATAAAAGTGGTAAAATACCTTCAATGAAAGAACTTAGCTGGAACATACAATTTATTCTCAAAACCGCAAATTTGTTAACTTGTGGCAACGCGTGCAAGTGGCGGAGAGTTGCAACGGTGAACAACAAGGTGGTGGGATCGGGGGTTGTGAGAGAGCGCTTTGCAAGATGGAAGTCAAGTGGGCGTCAGAGGGAGAAGAGGTGGCGACGCGGAAATTTCTGGAAAACGGGTTCCGAGAGCGAGCAGGTGTGTCTGGCATGAAGGGAAGCTACGGCGAGTGGCGAGGGAATATACTCATAGCACATGGTACATGGAATGGACGTGGAAACGATACACCAAATGAAGAATGTTGCTAAATTACAAAATCGTTCGAAACATGAGTTTGAAAGGAAACAAATAGGAAATAAAAAGTGAAAAAGATCCAAAGAAAGTTGTACTTTAATCTGTTCGTAATGAACGCAAAAGGACGGATGAGAGAGTTGATTCATAATGTTCTAAACAATTTTTTCGAAGCATAAAACACTAGTTTTGCAATGAAATTTAAAAAGTTTTTATCATGAACGAAAACACGTATTTAAGAAAACATTAAATCAAGCAATGCATTCGCCAAGCTATTTATCTGTTATCTGTTTTCTATCAAAATTATAACTTTATTTTCTGTATATGTGTCACTCGTTCACTTTTGAGTTTCCACTTTAAGTGGGAAAAAAATTGTAAATGCAACTAGCTAAAACTTGATATCTCGAGAAAGTGACTATGCAGCAAGTAATAAAGTCCTCGCAAAAGACGACAGCTCCAGGTACTACTGTGATATTAAAAATCATCAGCGAAATACTATTCGTTAGAGAGGAATCAGAAACGAAGGCCAACGCTCTAAACAGAAGAAAGAGGCTAAAAAGAGGTGCGGATATGGGTCAGTCGCCTTGAAACCCACCTTGTAAAGGGCAACGTGACATATCAAATAATTGTGGAAAATAAGGGTGAAATGTCGTAGATTTATCCGCTTTTCAACTATACAGGCAACACGTAACAAGAAAGCTGGAGGTACAAGTAAATCACATTAAACTGAGGTAAACGTAAGATTTGTTGTGCCTGAGAGTTTGGAAGTTACAACGTGAAATTATGAATAAGTAATCCAAGCGTTGAGATTTCAGATGCAAGAATAGTAAGACATTCAAGAATGATGAGGATTTCGGGTCATCCCTTTACAATTCACATAGTTTCTCCCATTTTTATTTGTAGTTCGATTATATAATAAATATTTAATTAATTCATCAATCAACAGTTTTGTTAACATGATACAAATACGTTGAAATACATTGATATATAATTTAACACATTTATAAACATTATATTCTACATTACGTAATTAAAGTACAAGTGTGTAATTTGAAACTGTTATTATTTAAATTTAAAATGGTATAATAAGCTTAATTCTGTTTTGCGAAAAGATTGTGGTATTATTAAACAAGTTTGTGAATGTACTATGAATACATTTCCAATCTTTTTGACCTAATATTGTGTGGCGTTAATGAAATACGTTAGAGAATAAAGTCCAACAAATTACTGGTACACGTTGTCGTTCTAGATAAAACCTCAAAATTAATGGATTCCACAAGTTATTGATCATTCAAATTACTATTTAGAATGTTTTATAGTAAACATAGTCAAAAATACATCCATTATTCTTCCGAAATATTCATGTTAACTTTGTTCAAAATGGTTTGTAATTATAGTTAAAACTGATTTTCAAATCCCGCATTTTTAATCTGAAAACTGTAAATCTGGAATATTTATTTTTCAATTAAGACTGTATATTTTACACTAGAAAATCCTTACTCTCTAGGGAAGAATATAGTAAAGTAATGTATTTTACATTTTTAAATATTCGTGATCTTAGAAAATTAAATCCAAACACTTTTATGGAATTCTTAACATTACAATCAATGTGCGGTAGATAATTGATTTCTAAATAATAGACCACCAACATCGTAGAAATGTTTACTCTCTATTCTTGTATTGTTAGAGATGTAATTAAATCTTAGTTAATAACTTCCAAAACTGAATGCCAATGGTACGACCAATCTCTTAAATTTATCAACAATATTTGTGCCTCAACAGGACTTTTAAGAAAATAGAGGCAACATTTCATACATTCTCACCTCTATCATTCACTAGCTGATACTTTCATTGTACTTGATAATAACTTCAGTTTTATGTCCCTTCTCACGTGTAAAATTTGCAATTATGGACTGCTTTGTAAATTAATATTATTTCGTGGACTTTCAGTCTTCAGAAAGGAGAAAATGGAGAAGAGGTAGTGGCGAGGAGGAGAGTGATGAATAAAAGCCAGTAAAGAGGAAAGTAAATTGTAGGGGCAAGAGGTAGCACTGCAGGTCCGGCTGTAAATGGTAGGATACAAGAGATTATGACTGACATCCGAGGAAGAGAGAATATGCAGAATCTTTAAGGATAGGAATTGTTTTCCGTGGCCGGTGTCAGCAAGAAAATAGTGACTCAGCGTTGGGCAAAGAGTTGACGTGCCAAGAGAAGTCTCCATGATACCACAATAAGGGAAACCGCCGGCAGCGGAGGGATTGCAGCACGTGACAGCAGCGCTGCTGAGCTGCCTGGAGATCTCACGACCCCCGCAGCCCTTAGGGCGCCGCGCGTGTCGTTCCGCCCTCAGCGGTGTTTTGGAAGGCTCGGTTTTATACCACTCGCGCAGCTTTTCTTGACCGATAGATTGATGAAATGCGGGCGGAGTGGGGGTATTAGTTACAAAGACAGCCACTAGAGTATTTTCAGTAATGCCAACCTTTGGTAGATGAAACTCAAACCCGCTATGTGTGCGGCAGGTCATCGCTCTGGGTAGGCAACAGCAGGACAGCACATAGAGTTTTAGGTGCCTTCCTGAAGGTCATGGACCTGCCTCAGATATTTCTTTAGATAATGGTAATAAACTGAACAGAAGTTCTCGAGTATGAAAGCAACTAGCTTTGACTAGCATCTGTTCTCGTTCCAACGAAGTTTTAATGCTGGGAATGTTGTCATCAGTGCTCGCTGCGATCTTTTGCCTTCAGCTGTTTATGGCTCCAGGGAGGGGGAAGCAAGGTCATCGGTCAAGAAAGGTGCGCGCATGGTACATTTGGCGTACTTGCTCGCCGTTCGCGAGGGCGGAAAATGTGATGTCCTTTACACCCGCGCTCGCTCCGCGCCCTGCGTCGTCGCGTCGCGGCGAAATGCAAAAGTGGAGTGGAGCGGCGCGGCGTGGTGCGCCAACCACGCCCACTCTCTGTGCCAGCGACCTCCGGCAAGGCGCCATCCTTCAACCCGGGAGAGCTCGCAATGGATCTGTGAGATCCAAGCTACAACCATTTCATGTTCCTGAATGATTGCAATATACTATTCGTTCGATATTTCATGTATTCCCTCATTGTTCTTAATTTAATTAACAATAGTGTAGTTAAATTAGTTCAAAGAATTGTCGCCTGACCGGATTCGAACGCGGGCCTTCTGGTTTACGTCCAGCCCGATTCCTCCGATCGTAATACACGGGAATAATTCTTGATCGTAAGTGCATCCAACAATGTGACAATTAAATAGTATAATCAGTTTAAATTAAGTCTATTATATGGTTAGAAGGGTTTTTGTGTTATCTACTAGTAACTTATAATTCATTATTGTTCAACTTGTCATGGCTCTGACTAAAGGCGCCTTTCCTTAGTACATGAGGTTGAAAACTAAAATCGGCCCTAAGTCGTCATCGTATCCGGGTGGTTGTGTGCATTCTCTTATTGTTTTTTATTTTTCATTAATGTATTTGAGAGTTTTTGTTAACATTTGATGCATATTGATAAATTGATATCTTTCAGAATTTATATCCGACACACCCTTTAGAGTTTTCCAGTGTCCGTAATGTTTGTTTGTTTTTAAAATTATTTTAAATATCTTATTTTAGTTGCTCAATGTTGAAGAGCACGCAAACTTCCTTTGTTTTCCTGGTTTTCACCGGCCGCTTAAGGCAAATGGTAGGACGTTGTATTCTTGTCGCGTTTGAGCCCAGGGAATGACATCTGTAAGCTGTATTTTATTTTATTTACTAAATGTATCTCTGAATAATGTTTCAATTTTTATCTATAAATTTATGAATTACGTTAGTGACGGAAGAACGGGCCTGATGGCCTGAGTCTCGCCACATTAAAAAGCAACCATAGTGACTCTATTTCTGTATTAAGGACTGATTTGTGGATAGATGCTTGGGACTCAAAATATATTTTGACATATTCTAGTGTTTCATGCTGCAAAATTTCTGTAGCTTTAGAAAATGTTATTCGCATATAGAAACAGATATGTCAAATATAACTTACCTCTATACAAAATATTGTATAAAATAGAATTTAGAAATTTTCTAAACTAACATCGATTGTTTAGATTTATTTCTTCTTCTCAAGTTGGATATTTTACCAACTGACGTAATTTTTATTTTTTTAATTTTCTGTTACTTAAAAATATTGATTTGTATCCTCTTTTCGGCAAACAATTTCCAGACGTTTAAAAATAAACGTTGTTTAATGTTCCTGAAGTATGGCAGAATGAATTTGTTTCACTTCATAACTTTTAAAATGTAGAAAAATTCAATAGATATAATTTGAAGCATTTACATTCACCAATAAATTAATTTGTATAACTCTTCCATGAATACTAACAATGTGAAAGATGTTACAAAATATGTCATTGTTGTTTTGTAAAATCACTCGTTTGATTAGAATGGTGATTAAGTCAAGTGATTCAAAGTACTTTGGTATATACTAGCAAAATATACCAGTAAAGATCAACCAATACACTATTATTAATTCTGCTTGTCTTAAACTAGGCTATTTATTTTATTTAACTTATAAATTAATTTTCTTTAAAAATTAAAATTATTGTTCGAATAAATCAATTAATAATTAAAAATAATGAATGTAACATAATATTAACAATCATTTAACAATATTTTAAATTTGCAAAGTCTTCTTTCACAGTGTATCTTACATGGCTCATTATCGTTAACTGAAAAAATAACTAACGTTATTTTTTCAATCATCTTTTCATATACATGCTCATTGCTACTATATTAGTGGCGAAATACAGTCTTTAAGTATATTTACAGATTCTTTATACTCTTACTTTTTTAATTTGGAAAGAAGTTTCCTAATACACCATGAAAACGTCTTGGAAAATTCCTTCAAAATATTTCTGATCCATAATTAATAATTTCGGTCAATTCTAAAAATTAACTCAGTACCTGAAAATTATTTGTTGGAATCTACACAAAACTGATTCATTAATATTACAACATATACAATTCTCAGCTTACAATTCATACGAAATTTTTCATGCGCACATAATTAATTAAATTCAGAGAACTATTCACAAGAAGTGGCTCAGAAAAAACACCACTAAAAGTTGTTTTATTTTATTTTTCAACTCCATGGATGGAATGAAAACTTTTAAGAACAAACGATTCGTAGCTTGAAGAGAATTGTAGTCGCTGCAAAAGGAAACCCACAACGTGCGGTGCAAAGGCTACACAAACAAAGCCAAACGCGTTCCGGCACAGCAACAACTCTACTTCAAGGGCCCATTCCTCCACATATGTGAATGAGGATACATTTTCCCGGTAATGATCACTCCTTGGGATACGTTCAACAAAATTACAAAGCAGCTGCTGAATTCAAAGCATTATATTATCCTCATGCATATTTATTCGGGACGCTGTGGGTTCTTGATAGTTTCTCTTAGCCGCGGTCGTTCATGGTGCGAGTTGATGAGTGGATGCCCAGAGCGATGTTTAGTTGCGATCGATTTAGCATTCACACACCAAATTTACGTCACGATCGGGTACATTTTTGCAATTGCTGATGGTTTATTGATTTCCTAGTATCGATTTGTAACGGCATTTACTAAAGTAATATCTATTACAATACCCTTTTGAATTTTTAATTCTCTCATTTCTAATCTCTCTTGTCTTTTCAATCCTTAAAGGATTAATGATTGTAAATATGGGCATTTGTTGCCAAGTGAATGCATAAAGAGAATATTTGCAAATAAGACGCACTGCAGAATCAAAAGCATACCATGTACTAAGTAAATATAATATTATACTGCTTTAAATGTACAAAGACAATAATTTTGAAATTACGTACTATATTAATTAATATTTTATATTTAAGTTTATTAGAAATTATTTCAATCTCGTTTGTACGTTGCCAAAATCTTAATGGGCGAATATCAATTAATTAGAGTGACTAATTTTCGATATGAGAATAACTGAATACTTGAAATTCCAATTATGTACGTCCTAATCTTGGAATATTTTATAATTATGTGTGTAATGATGGTGAAAACTTTTTGCTGAACTTACAGTAAAAAGTAGTTCTGTGTGATGTATTAGAATTCAACCCCTGACGCAGACAGAAAACTAACAGGATTACCTTCGGACTCTTTTTGTCTCTCTCCATTCCTCTTGCATTTGTTCGTCTTCTTCTTCTTCTTTCACAAAAATCTCCCACACCGCCCGGATGACTTCCTAAGAAACTTATAGTTCTTCAGGAACTCACCTGGGAATCACCGGAAAAGTAATTAAGCGCGACAGTACGAGATGTAGTGGCCCTGACGTTAGGATAAAGTCTGAAATAGTTTCCGAGACTCTCCGAAACGAAAGCTGGCCTCTGGCGGGCGGGCGCAGACTCTTATTGCGCGGAGCCGCCTCGCAGACTCATCGCGTGACGGGATCGCCGCCAGGGGCGCTCGCGGCGGGAGGCGACGCACAGTAGGCCGAAACCCCTCCAGCACACGTCTGTAGGATTTCAAAAAAATTGAATGATAATAATAATAATAAATAACAACAATAATAACAACAGTAATAATAACAATAATATATATAATAATAATAATAATACAATAATAATAATAATAATAATCTTATATCAATCGCTTTCGAGCAAAGGGCTTCTATTTAAAAGGACACATTAAGCAAAATATATTTTTTACATTATTGAGATACATCATTGTGAAATGCACTCTTTTAACATATTTTGTGTTATTTTCTTCCTTCATTTGTTATCTCAAGATGGCAGTCACTTTGTTAACAAGTTTTCATCTTTTGAATGAATTCATCTAGAAGGCTTTGTTCTTGATAGAAGAATGTTCATTCATTAATGTGTTTTGGGTGGCAAAACTTATCTTCTTTGCTTATTCACGCGGCTAACGCGTTTTTTACTTTTTACCATGATGGGGTAACTGATTTCAGAAGGATTTACTTGAATACAAATTTTCAAAAAATCTACTTTTTGAACTACGTTTGTCTCATTATCTTGAAAATACTAAAATGATAATTTTATTTTTGTTAGAGGTTAATTAAAATTTCAGCTTTAGGTTGAATAGTTTCTCAAAAATAGGTCTAACATACAGCCAAATTAACATGGGAGAGACGGGACTTACGTCTCCCTTACGCGATAGAACATTTAAAATATATCAAACTGGATTAGTAAATCAAGGCTGCTGAAATGCAATAACTGAAGTCATACTCGCTGACTTCATGCGGTGACCTTCTGCAGTGATCAGTGTGCCCTTGCCATTTACAAGATTAGTCCTCATCGCGATCAGGCACCTGCCTCGTTCCAGAGGTGACGTAACAAGCAGCAAGCCAGCATCGGTTTCCGACATTTGAGGAGCCCTGAATTACAATGAAAGAGGGAAAATTTATCTGTCGATATGTGTATCAAAATTAAACGAAGTTTTCTTTCTTATTTTCAAGTTAAAATCAGTATAGCACACTTAAAAGTAATATTTTAAAATATGCGAGATGGATTTTCTTCAATTTCAAAAACTACTTGTTTTCATAGTGTGAGATTATAAAATGTCCTTGAAGTAGAATTTAACATTTAGATCATGCTACTGCAGGATCTCTTAAACATATAGGGGATACTTTCTTTTCTCTTTCTTCTGAATGTACAGGCGGAGTAATTTCTGTTAAACTATTTGTTTTAGTCTAAAGTCATGTGTTTTTATTTTACAAAAATGGGAATAACACCTGAGGAAGATATTTTATCTACTTGCTCTTCTTGTCGCTCGTGAGGCAAACCTCGTCTAGTAGAATGTGTATCTTTTAAAATCTTATAAAAACACTATTAAATGAGAAAATCAGTTTAGTGTTTAGAAAATCAGTGTAGTTAACCCATTGTTTCGTAGTTATTATTAAATACAACTTTTCTGTTGTTCTATTTTATTCTTAAACCACCTCTGCATCAGAAGCAAACTACAGACAAAAAGTAAGATATATAAAAATAAATATAAACTGTATATCCAAACATTCATTTCAGTGAATAGGTACAGATTTATAATTTAGCGGATAAGATTGAAAATCATTAACAAGTAATAATGGTAATGATAATAGCATTGGACGGAAGATATGTAACTAAAGACACCAGTGATAAAGAGATTTCTTTCTTCATTACTTCACTATTTCTCTGATGGGAAAAGTACAGTATTATAAGTAAATATACCGCTTACCTGGCTCAGGGCATGAATTGATGTTATTGCAGTGCCTCTGACCGGGAGGTCCTCGAGATCAAGTTCGGACAGTGGGAGGATTTTTGACTAATTCTTTCATTGATAGGTGGAATGCAGTCGCTGACTGGAGGAAAATTACAGGGGACGGCTGCTCTGATCGATAATTTTCCGTGATTTCTGCGTTAAAACCAGGGAAATGCTGAGGCAGTACTTTAAACGGGCACGACCCGTGGGCGATCATTCCTTCTCTTCCTTATCCTATCTTCATCCCTTTACTTACTCACACTTACACTAACATGCACTACACTACCACCTATTCCGGGAGAGTAGCCGAGCTTAAAGCTTATTCCGGCTGGGGCGGTGCTCGCTGGTGGAAGATAACCGATAAGGAAATTCCGTAAGCTGACGTGTGTATCGGCACCGTATCTCGTCATCCAGCGGGGAATGATCACCGCGAACTCCTCGAAACAACACACTACACTTACGGGAGTAATGACCTTATCCGTCAACGTACCCGGAATCAATAATCATTGAAGCAACGCGCACAAGCTGCTTTCGTACCGTTTCGACCAGTGTGGGGCGGGGCGGCGCGGCGGCATTCCGGCACACGCGCCCGTCGCCCAAGTTCCGCCGGGATTTTTCCTTCCGCGGAGCCGACAAGACCTGCGGCCGCCCCGCGCCTCTGAGTCAGCTCTTGGCCGATCTTGGGCAGCCGGGGGGGGCCGCGGCGAGGCCGGGGCGGGGCCGGGGCGGGCCGGGGCGGCGTCGAGTCGCCCTCCCTTCGCTTCCTCGGCCGAGGAGGAATCGGCGAGGATTGGCGCCGGAGCGCGGTAACGCCTGGCAAACGCTGCGATGGAGGGCGACGAAGAGAACGGCTGAAGCGACGAGGCCGGCCGGGAGGCAGAGCGTGCCAGCCAGCTCTTTTGCATTGATGACTAGAAATGAGTCATGTGTGGGTGGCCCACAGAAGATATCTGGAGCTGGAGGAGACATTTTTAGTAAAGAACAGATGATACTAAGGCGACTGTGGGCAGAGAATTTTTCTCTTTTAACAGGAAAGCATGCGTTAAAGAGAAATGAAAGTTGAGAAAATAAATTATATTTTTCATTTGTGTCAATAGTGTTATAAAGTGCCTCCCATGATTCTCTTTCAGCAAGTAGTTCGTAAATCATTTTATGTTAACTGTAGTAAATGCTCTGCACATGCGTGTTTTATTTATTGTGCCAGTATTCATGTTATTAGAGAATGTAAATAAATGTTGCGAGGCAAGATCACGCAGAACAAAGGCGAATGACCGTACGGTTTAGCGGACCGGTGAAGGAGAAGGCTGATAGATTTGGAAGGAAACGGGATGTGGATGGGATGTGATTAGTACGACGACTCACATTCTCCTAAGTCAGTAACGAAGGATTTTTCAATTTCCACCCGCCAGTTCTCCTAGCGAAGCGGGAATTTATTCAATGTGCTCGGATACAAAGTATTTCATTCCAGCGTTGCTTCTTTGGAGCCTAGAGGCGGGCTTTAACTTAAATAAACTATTTTAAAACTAATACATCAACCCACTTTGGGCGTTGTTGCTTTAATAATGAAAATATTATGTATGGATTTGGCGTAATTGGGTCGGTATTCCGACTTCGCTATCCCTCTTGCATGGGCCTAGTTAAATTCCCAAGCTTGGCGGTAAGAGCGACATGACGCGAACGTAACGTCTTCTTTTCACCGGTGAGCAAGTTCTGCTAGCTTGAGCTTTTCTTCGTCACACACCTACAGGAACTGGGACGATTTTAAAGGATAGTTACAACTCTATTTTTGCTGACCGGGAATCGAACCCGGGGCAACAGCACGGGAAGATAAGATACTGCCCATGAGGCATCCCAGATGACTAATTGTTCAATTACCGATCTTTATATTTTCTTTTCTTGTTTTTCTTTAATATTCACACCTTCATTCATTTTTATTTATATTTATAAACACATTGACATCACACACCACGGAGGGGAGCGTTGACTACGGATAAGTACGACGCATCAACTGATGTCACAACTAATGTCACTGCAGCGCCTCTGACCGGGAAGTCCTAGATTCGAGTCCTGACGGCGGCAGGATTTGCGATACTAGCTTGTCACTAGGCCGAATGCAGGCGCTGTCTGAGAAGAATTTAGCGGCCGGCTGCTGTAAGTTTCCGTCGTCTCCGATCAACACCTGGTGAATGCCGGAGCAGTACCCTAACAAACGGGTCACGGACCGCGCGCGATCTTTCCTTCTTCTTCCTTGGCTTATCCTCTCCCTTACACACACACACACACACACCACTTACACTCAACATGCACACTAACATACATTACCGGAGACCGGTCGGGAACTTAGCGCTAGTTTCGTCTGGGCGGCGCCCGCTGGTGGGAGAGTCCTGGTAAGGGAAACCGCTAGGCGGCGGGAGGTCGGCGCCGGAACTCGTCATCCAGCGGGATGATCACCGCCATCTCCCGAGAAAAAGCATGCACTACACTTACGGACTAATGACCAAGCCGTTGACGCGCCCGGAATGACGAAAAATGAATCAATCAACGACGGCCTTGCTGAGCCCCGGAAGGAACATGGCTGGGGGGGTTGGGTGGCGTAGCTGCCAGCGGTGGCGCAGGGTCTCCTGAGCCGCTGCCCCAGCGCAGGGCGGGCGTGGCGTCCGGCGCCGGAGAGGCGGCCTCGCCTCCGCCGCCGCCATTGATTGTGGCAAAGTTCCAAATGGGCCTCCAAGCCGCCAATCACGTAATAGGAGCGCCTGTCTGCAAGTATACAAGCTGACTCGTTGAAATATGCCACGGGTCAGAGGGCGACCGCCCTGTGGGGCCAGCGGCTGCGGCCGAGGGCGGGGCGATGATGCGGCGGGCGACCCACGCCCAGCCCCCTCACGATGGCCCACACACGTTACATGAACTAAAAAGAAGTCCGGGCTACAAAGATGATCATAAAGAACCCAATATTAAAACGAAAAAGAAAAATATATGCTGCGCGTTTCCAGAAAATACCTATAAGAACATCTAATATACTCGTACCATCACGAAGCAGTCCGGTGAAAAATAATTTGATGACGGGAAGCTGATATCTCAGGAATTCGCTGAGCTCTGAATAATTTGGACCCAACCTAGCAATGAATTTAATTTTCTCCTCAGGGAGGTTGCTCTCTTTATTTGTTCTTGAGACGAAAAGAAAAATAGAGAAGGGGTAGAACGTGCAATATATTCATTAGTATTGTTTACTCCAAAAGAACTATTACACTTCTGAATTGTTACAACTCAAAATAGTTCAAATGAAGGTATTACAAAAAGGAACAAGTGGAATGAAAACTAGGGTGGATGTGCGAAGCTTAGAAGCTTAGTCGTAGGATTGGTAACTTATGCTTCAATAATAATTAATGATAAGGAAAGATAGAAGATAGAAACAACATGGTTTTATATTTTTTGTGAAGGTTGAAGATTCAGAAAATAACTTATTTAGAAGACGTTTCTGGGTAAAGAGAAATAGATTTTAGTACGAAAAGATGTAAATGGTGGTATGGACGTATTACTAAAATAAGGAGAAAACTCTAAGAAATCAAAAGGATTTAAACAAACTTAATTGCAAAATATCGCAACTGCACACAAACCAAATTCATTGCATGTACAAACAGCTGTTAGTAGAGACCTAGAGCACTACGTGCGCCAATTTTACTTTCTCGCATTACTGCTTACGTAGTAAGGGGAACTACTGTAATCGTATGGCGAAAATCGGTGAGTTTTCGACAGAAGAACTCTAATTGTAGAACTTCCAAACGAAAAACTGGATAACTCTTGTTCATAATGTGTTGTAGTTAGAATTGATGTTTCGGATACTGAATACCGAAAAATTGATGTATAGCAAAAGAGCTTCATTCATCTATCTATCCTTCCGTCCGTCCATCCCACTGAATGCGAGGAAAAGGATGGGTGTCGCTGCGAGGAGCGGAGGGCGGTGAAGAAATTGAAAAGGTCGCAATGTGTCTTCAGGAGACGTAGCCTGGAAATCATCATCGTCCTTCTGATCTCGAGACAATCTTTCTTCATTTTTATCTCTCATCGCAAATACTTTGTAGCTCCAACCAAACATCATAATCTTCTTTCCAGAAAATCCACGGATTCTTTGAGAGCAAAACTCTGAGCCTCATCTCTTTCTCGGTCCTAATCACGCTTAATTATCATCTAGCCCTCGTGTTGCATCTTCACCCTCCGCAATCGCACTTCCAATACACTCATTAGTCTACCGCAGTTCTCTCTATGAAACTTATTCCTGATGTAGTTTCTCTCAGTTGGTTCTTCTTGATATCCCGTGTCCGCTCCCTACTTTTACTAGGAGGTGAAGCGCGAATGGAGAACTGATGTTTAGAACGGTTGCTTTATCTCTAAGAGTCGCCACGTCAAGTGAAACAAGGTGAATTCCCCATCGATTTCTGTCCGCCCCTGAATATCCGAATTGGCAATGTTATATCCTACAATACTTCTCCCACGTTACATGCGTCTCCTAAACCCTACTTGAATGAACGTAATGAATGAAGTATTATGAGTCTAACTGAGTTAAACCTTTACAGCGGTGAATTTAGCTGATAAGCGTGGTAAGATATTCTGAAGCAACTAAACTTTCTATTGTTTAATAAATATAATTGTTTGCAAAGAAGAAATACCGTGTCATAATTGGAGGTTAGTTTCCCGTCAAATATGTTTATTTGTGATATGCCAATCGGTAATAAAAAACCAACATAAAACAGCTTCCTATATTATAAGTTTTTGAGTATATAAAGTTATACGAAAGAACATCAACAGAAATACTTTTTTTATAATTCATTTCGTTACAAAAAACGGGTTGATTGACGTCAGTTTCATTAATAAAACCGTAGGATTGTATAATGCTGGAAATGCAGGATTTAGTGTTTCGGCACAACAGTTCCTTAAAACCTTCCAAAATACATTTTTTTTAAACTGTGCCAACATATTCCAGAAGTATCCGGCTACAAATACGGTTATTACCTCTGTCGGAGAGGAAACAAATTAGCTGTCAATCACACTCTGTCTTAAACCCCTTCAAAACGCGTAGATGATTAAACTCACTACCAGAAAAATTGAGAATTAGTTTAGAATATTCTGGAAGAATACGAAAAAGCGATTGGTTCCCCACCAAAAGACAGGGGAAACATACAATGATTTCTTGCTTAATCCTAAAGCGGAACCGAAAGACGGACGATACAAGGACACATGCATATTCCTGATTACAATAAGTGGATTAGCTGATTCCCAAAAACTAATTAGTGAATTAAATGTGTTGAACTGGTTACATGAGATTTATTTACGAAATTGCTTCGTAAATGGAATAATACTGATCTCTTGGCAAAACTGTGAATAAATTAAAGC
The DNA here is from genome assembly GCA_964035755.1 of Teleogryllus oceanicus. Taxonomy (NCBI): domain Eukaryota; kingdom Metazoa; phylum Arthropoda; class Insecta; order Orthoptera; family Gryllidae; genus Teleogryllus; species Teleogryllus oceanicus. Next base: position 26,497,190 of record CAXIVR010000014.1, on the reverse strand, counting down.
CTACGCGGAGCTTCGTAGAAGAAAAAAAATCCCTGTACATCACCACCTAATCTTCCGTGGATGGACGCGTTTTGGGGTCTAACGCTCCCTTCAGATGCTTTCCAGGAGAAAATGAGTGTTTCCCTACGTGTCTACTACTTTGAATATTATTCCCGTAAATGAAGTCATATAATAATGGGTAGGGATACCTGGGATACCTGAAGATACTCCAGGGATACCAGGAGGTGGCGATGTTCCTCCTATTTAAAATCCACCACCGGCGGACATGTCGACGTCCGAGGTTTTTCTCTCCAGATATCTTTTAGTAGGGTACGTCCCTAGATGAGACACGCTCTAAGCTCCCGACTAGTCTCCCAACATGTGTGGTTTGGTTTGTTTTTTTCGTGTTTTCGGGCGCGTCAACTGCTTTGGTCATTAGTCCTGTTAGTGTAGTGTATGTTTTTTCCTCGGGAGGTGGTCTTCCCTTTGCTACGGTGATCCGCGCCGACCTTACCGTCGGATGGTGGGGCTTCCCCTAACCAGGACTCTCCCCACCAGCGGGGCACCGCCACCCAGCCGGGACAAACTCTAAGCCCGACCGGTCTCCCGGAATACTTGTGTGCAGTGTAGTGCAGCGCAGCGGCGTGTGTAAGGGGAGAGCATAAGACAAGGAAGGGGGAAAGATCGCGTGCGGTCCGTGGCCCGTTTGCAGGGTACTGCCTGGCATTCGCCTGTGCTCCCCAACGGAAATCCACGGAAAACTACCGGATCAGAGGCCGCTGAATTCTCCTCCAGGCGGCGACTGAATTGACTCCTTGCTGAAGAGCTTGCAAAGTTGAAAATCCTGCCATCGTCAGACTTGAACTTAGGACCTCCCGGTCAGAGTGCCAGTGACATCTGTTGATGCACTGAGCTACCGCTTCCGGTCAACATTATGTGGTACTATAAGTTTACGCCGAATCAGAATAAATGCAAGTGCATGTGCAAAGCAATACAGCTAAATACAGAGATGTGAATGAAATTATTCCGTGCAGTCCCATTTGTTACGGAACTGCTCCGACATTCGGCCTTTATCAATCGGAGAAACCACGAGAAACTTCCTTTCGGAGCTACTGCCCGCTTGAATTCTTCCATAGAAAAACTGCATACGACCACGTAGCTGGAGTCGAAATCGTCGGGACTGGATCCTAAGACCTCCTGGTCAAGGACGCTGCATTGGTAATGGAAGGTGCCACCGAGCCTTCGCAGTCGGAAGCTGGACCGGAAAGAGGAGGGGGGAAAGAGCGAGACCCGTCAGCGGGGATAGTACGTGCAGCGAGAATCCACAAGAGGAGATGACAGCCACCCGGGATTCAGGGATGAGAAATGGAAAAATATGAATTATGAGATGGGGTCTGATCCGCGGATGTTTACAAGAGAGAATACACATCTAGTTTTTTTAACTTGTGACGCATTTTTCACTGTATATTTTCAGTTGGAAGCCCTGTTGAGCTTCTTTAAATATGAAAAAAATATCTTGGGATGGAGAATTTGGTTGTCTAAGATCAAAACGTATTCGTGTTCTTCACAATCCGATTAGGAAAAACTGGGAAGATCGAGAAGAGTGCTTCAAAGGGGGATAAAGATGGTCAAAGAGGAATAAGAATAAGAGTATTGGTTAAGGTATTATTGCTCTGACATTCGCCTCTCATTGATCTGAGAAACCGCAGAAAACTACCGATCAGAGCACCCGCCCCCTACAATTCTACAGACAGCGGGTCCATCTAGCTATCTACCTAGTGTCGAAAATTCGCCACAGTCGGGATTTGAACCCTACCCGACCTCTCTGTCTGTAATGCTGCGTGGGCAACCGTAATGCTGCTACTGAGCCAAACTAGGCGATAAAGGTAAATTATATTAGAGAAAACTGTTTATCATTATCCACATTTATCATGGAGTTGTATGTATTTAGTATTAGGCCTAGTTGTATACGTCTTTCTGAACACCTTACGAATGAATGAAGGGTTCTCCCAAGAGTCGAACTCTTAAAATGAAATAGGAAATCCTAAACGTCTCGTTTCCATTACTACAAAAGTATATGAGCATGCTTCATATGAGGAAAAAACAGGTTGAAAATGGAATACGCACATTTGTGCAAGAATATGCAGACATTAAAATGGTTTGTTGGTACTCTCCACAACATTGGTTGAGAGAATAACAATGATTTGAATTTTCCATACAACCACAACATAAGGTTAGTTGTACAGATGTTACAACACTAGTGAGAAGCTCATGGTTTTTCCTGATCACAAACGCCCAAGTATAAAGAAAACGCAAGTTCTGTAATTTCATCTATTTTTTTCCTTTGAAGTTTGGGTGAAAAACTTCCACAAGCGTAACAGAAGTTATCGAGTTGATGGTACTCTACCAATTTGCATTTTATCGAACCGATTTAATTCTACAGATCATGTGGCGAGTTTCACTTCACAAAAACCATAGAACTGTAATGTATTAATGTATTTGAGGCACGTGCAAACCAGACATGAACTTCACGTTCACTGCGGGTACAGTTTCGCATGACATCGACTGACTCAGAATTTGCCACTCCAAGTAATTCCTATCGATGACGATGCGCAGTCGGAAATATGAGGGTGCACGTGACTTGTTTTCAAAACATCCCCTAAGACCCACTAAGAGCTACTAATAACTGAATGCGACTACCAGACGTAAAAATAAAGACTGCCGCTGCGGAATACAGGCGGTAAAAAAGCTATGAAATCCTAAGTTTGTTGCTTTCTCATGAAAGTGGCAGAGATGAACTGAACAAATATTTTATTTGTAAATAGATTTTACGCGTATTGATTCTAAAGGTACACATCTTATAGGTACAATTTAAATGTATTTGCAATACTAGCAAATGCGGTGAGTTACGTTATAAAGATAAGCTATAAAAACTGTGACGCGTGTAGCATTTTTATTGTGATATTCGTAATCTACGTATAAAATTGAGTTTGCTGCGCACTACCTTCCTGGAGGTCAAAATCGTGTTTCCTAGTGTAATTAATTTTTTTAAGATGCAAACGTCTTAAAAGAAACATTTACGTCTAACTTAATCTACTTTTAGAATGTTTGGCATACTGATGCACGACGAAGGGGTTCTATCCACCAAATTTTTGCCAAAAAAGAAAATTGAGTTTGCTGCGCACTCCACCTTCCTGAAGGTAAAAATCGTGTTTCCTAGTGTAATTAATTTTTTTAAGATGCAAACGTCTTAAAAGAAACATTTACGTCTAACTTAATCTACTTTTAGAATGTTTGGCATACTGATGCACGACGAAGGGGTTCTATCCACCAAAGTTTTGGCAAAAAAGAAAATTTTACCAATACACACATCACTATATTGTGATATCATAAAAATATCCAGTCATGCAAAACCAACTCTGTGAGTTACTGACGCAGGGAGTCTCATTCACGAGAGTGGCCGCCCGTACACCCCTCGTGCAACACAAGAGTTGACCTCATTTCGTTGAGATGTTTTAAACCACCCATTTCTACTACCCCGAACGGCCTTCGATAGCTCGGTTGTTAGCATGAGGAGTCGATGGATTTTTGTGGCGTAAAAATCAACGTCATACCTTTTCGCCGTGCAGGCTCGTAAAAGTATCGTAAAACCATCTTTGGATATCCTCGGCAAGATCAGAATATCAGAATTCGGGTATATCTGATATATCCCATATCCAGAATTCTGATATATCCCATATCAGAATTCGGGTCGCCAACCACGGTTGAGAACGCAAGCAAGTCCACGATAGCAACTACCCCAAATAAATAATTCCAACAAGAGCTCGGGAAACGGTAATATCACTAAATGACCATCACCGGATGCTGTGACCGAATTCAAAATTATTAAAACAGCCCTGATCTCGCACTTAGAGACTATTTCTAACTGTTACCTAAAGTTAGGAACATTTTTAATAAAAAAAAAACGATTAGGTGAAAATTGAAGTGAAATGGCTAAATGATTTGGCAGGACACATTTAAGACACGTGAAAGTGTCTTAAAAGTCTCCTGCCTTAAAGTTATCATCTTCACAGACGGACCAAGTTATTAAGCCGTCCATGACATCGAGACTGAAATTACACGACATCTACAAGAGGCAGTTCACTACAAAATGCAACGCATTGAAAGGTAAAACTGGAGATGCTACAATATCACCTCTTTTTATATGCATTTTTTGCAAAAATTTCGAAAATCTCCGGAGTGTCTAAACGAAAATGATACCTGCGCCACTTCCTATATCCTGCATCCTTGACTATATCCGCGAAAACATTATAAGAAAAAAATTGGAGCCACGTTTTAGAAGCTTCTTTATAAATTACATTCAATTCAGGAAAAAAATACGCACAAACTCTGTTTTTTAAGAAAATTGTACATTTCAGTAATTAAAGATGTCTTTAAAGAACATATTCATTATGTAGAAATATCTTTCTTCAATATCGTAGTCATAGATACACACTGAAAAAAGTTTGAACTTTTGCAATTTTGAAAAATCCGTAGAGTTCAACTAAGTTAAGACCTGTTCAATTTTTTGAAATCCTTTGCTCCATGCAAATAAAATAAAATAATTAAAAAGTTGGAGCCTTTTTTATAAAATTTCGAGAAGTAGATGCTATATCTAAACTACACCCTGAAACATTCGTTTCCTCCATCTATCGGGAAATATCAATTTTGGAGAAAATCGTCTCAGCGCTATAAGATTTGCGTTGACCACTGACGTACAAACGGACAGATGATTTACTGTCAACCAATTTGTCGGTATCAAGGACACACTAAACATTCACTTTGATAACACGTACTTTACTACCTATGGAAATACGATTTATTCACTTTGCCGGTATCAGGGCCCTACAGTACGAGATTTTCTGTCAAAATCAGCTGCTTTGCCTCAGCATTTCCAATACTTTATGCGCTATGAATGATCCATGGACGATCCATGCACCATCGACGTCATTAAATTTCATTAGAGGAAGACACTGTTTGGCCATTAAAGTCAGAAATTTCACATAATTTAAAAATGTGGTCAAATACAGATGGAATGACGTTTTGGTGCATTTACAGCCGCATGACAGCAAAAGCGCAAGGCCCACTTTAATTTTAATTCCGAAGTATACACAAACGACTTCAAATGAAATAAACGACATGGTCTACGGCGGAATGTACAGATTTGAAGAATATACATTGGAAAAATTGAGAGACCTGAAATTTGCCACTTTAATATCAATATTAGTATATTGTTCATTTTCAATGGATGTTAACTGCTGATTAGAAACGCAAAACTGCATTGAGAAAGTTTTTCAGTGCTTTTCTTTTTCTTTCTTATGTACAAATTTGATAAAACTGGCTAAAAGTATTTGGGCGTCCCTGCATGTTCCCAAAACGCGTACATTTTTACCTATAAAAACTCGTCAGACCCTCGTAACATCCCTTCTTATGCCTCATTTGATTACTGCAATTTCCTACTAACTGACATAAATCTAAAACAGCAACGTAAGATACAAGTAGCTCAAAATGCATGTATTCGTTTTATTTTCGACCTTCAAAAATACGATCATATTTCAACATTTTATGCCCATTCTAAAATTCTTACCGTTGATAAAAGGCGGTTACTTCACTGCCTTCTCCTCCTTTACAAGATTTTAAACAGCACACATCATACCATCCTATCACAACGATTTCAGGTTATGAAGCTACATCGTGCCCGAGCGTCACGCCTTATTTGTATTCCGCATCACAATACCACTGCGTTTAGCAAATCATTCACTGTCACTGCCATCCGTGCTTGGAAATAATCTCCCTCTACTATAAAAATTGCAGTACATTCTTCTACAAGTTTAAAAAGAATCTCACTAACTGGATCCAGCGGAAAAATACGTAACAATAGTCCTACTGCTCGCTTGCCAAAAATTAGATCTGGGCGGACGCCGCACTACGTCAGCACTGTGAAGTATCTCATATTTATTCCTATTCCAAAGCCTCACCATCTTCCTAAATAAATACTTTCAAGCCATCCTTAACGCCTCTTCTCTTAAGTATCTCATTTTCTCTCTTTCTTTTCTCTCTCTCTCCCCACCCTAGCAAACTCCGGCAAACGTCCTACTCCCTCCCTCCCTCCCTATCTCTCCCTCCCTCTCACTCTCTCTCTCTTCTCTCTCTCTCTCTCTCTCCGACTAGCTAAAACTCGCTCTTCTTTTGTAAGTTCTTGTTCTCTAGTTTCATCCGATAGTGTTACTTTGTTCTCCCTTCCCTTCTGATTTTCATACTATTATCTAACTATTTAGCTTTATAAAGTAAACTAATCTTTTAGCATACAAAAATATCATTCCTCCTATCTACTTCTACATTTATCACTATATTTAAAAAAGATATCCATTACCTAGCTATATGTCTCTGTAATCTACTTACACTCTTTCAGTCATTTTGTGAATAATATATAAAGAAAAAACTTACATCTCATACGTCACTTTTATTGCAGTACGCAGATGTATGCGTAGCTTTGTGTGTGATTATGCATGAGCATTTGCTCATATTTGTATGTATTCAAAATACTATAATGATATGCTTTTAATTTTGTCTACATGTGTTTCACTAATTTGCAATATTTCTGTTCCAGTTCTTCATCTCTTACAAACTGAGCCGTATATTTAGATATAATATTAAATTCAAAATATTTTCGCTTTTTTTTCTTTTCTTTGTACTTTGTGTGCACTGAAATTGTTTACTTGTATTGTGTCTTGGCCTTAAGCCGCCATCCTGATTGAGGTTTACCTGGGTTTACTCAATCGCTTAAGGCGCATGCCGATGGTCCTTGCTTTGCAGTCCAGGAATAAAGGCAGAAATAAAATCGCAGACGTATTGATAGCGTATGCCCGGTCACCCTGGCATCATCGAAACTTGCAAACCTAATTTTAATTTCTGTTAGTTTCTGGTAATATTTTAATTAACTTCAAGAAATTACTTATAACAGCATTTTACTTATTTTATTTTAACTTATTAGTATAAAGTAGTTTTATAGATTGATTACTTATGAGCTTATATAATAATACAATTTATTATTAAGATGTAAAATATATTGCAATTATCCTATCATTGTTAGTTTCACAGATTTAGAACTTTGACCTGATATGTCTCGCCTTGTATGCCGGGACGAGATCTCTGCCTTCTAGTCTTTTAGGGTAATTCAAGAATACGTCTGCAATTTTAGCTTCTCAAACCTCAATGAACCAATTAACAGAACTTATTAACATTTCACTGATTCTTTTCTTTTCTCCTTTCTTCTTTTTCCTTTCATTTCTCTCTACCGTTCCATTCATCCCGATTCTTTACGATTTCCTACCAAACTGTCCTCCTCGCTTTTACCCTGTCACCCATGTATATCTTCATCCAAATTGCGCGTATTTTTCATTGAATGACTCTTTATTATGTACTATTGCAATATAAATTCTAAAATGTGGTCACGCTGAATATTACACTAAAACAATGATTCCATCAACCAACAAACACACCCATCACTCCATCTTACTCCATCTATCTATCTATCCATCTATCTATCTATCTATCTATCTATCTATCTATCTATCTATCTATCTATCTATCTATCTATCCATCTATCCATCTATCTATCTATCTATCTATCTATCTATCTATCCATCTATCCATCTATCCAATATCGAACTTCAAAAATGAACTAAAAAATATTAACTAAACGTAATTGTTACTCTTCTGTTATTTTCGAAATGATTATAAAAAAGTTAATGCATTCCGTGCGTGTTTATTTATTAAAAAATAAAATGAATGAAGAAAAAATTAAAAAATTTTGGTTTAAATTGGTTTAAAAATCAAAATGAATTATTATTTAACTGAATAATTTAATTGGAAAAATCTTCGGAAGGATGGATAAATTTCCGACTTTGTTTTCTTCCTCTCTTCGGATTTGCCAACATTGCTTTACAGGCTGCCAAATTCAGGCGCCTGAAGAAGCTACCATTTTCCCTACCTTGCTGGGTGCTATTCCACGGAGGAGCCTCCTCATGCTCCGCAAACGTTACGCCGAGATAGCCCTGGGCCACCTCGGTCGTGCCCCTTCCGCTGAACCATCTCGGTGATTGCACCATTTATGTAGATTTGGGGAGCCAGTGCCTCATTCACGCCCGTAGTTCATAGACACGCAGTTATCGGCCAGATCAGAAGAATTACGGTATTTGTAGCTCATACATGAGAAACTAGGAATGTTTCCCTTGCCAGATATACAATGGAGTGTTTGAAGAGGCTGGCCGAAAACTATGGAGCAAGTACACACCTACCAAGCACAAGGGACTAATTACAGAATAGGTTAGGGAATTAAATGGGAAGAATAATGAAGAACGTGAAAACCAATCATGCCACAATCACCAGGGTTGAAAACAACCATGCCCACTCAGGCTCCAACCTGTCATCTTCTGAACTCACTTGACTTCAGCCTTACTGCCGCAGCGACCCCAGCCGTTCGGGTCTGCTGACGGCTGGGCTGAAGTAGTGAAGGGCAAGAAGGGCGTGCAAGGCCCCTTTGGGCGACCCGGGGAAACGAAATGTCATTAGCGCCGGGGAGGAGAAGGGACCGCCCCCTGCGCCCGCAATCGAAGGCGCCGCATCCGCAGCTGAGGTCCGCCCGCACACCCAGCAGGCGCACCGCAGGGTCCTCCTCCGAGGGGTCACGCAAATTCAGGTCCTTTCGTCGTCTAGAATGTCTAGAACGGAGGTATAACTGTACCGACGAAACTGGCAATTTTATTTTGCTCAGAGGCTCCTTTTAGGCTCGACATCGGACCGCCAACTGTACTTCCCCTCCAAAGAAAGACGTAAGAAGGACTTTTTCGCCCATAGCTTCCATCAAATATGAATCTGCGAACTTGGCTATAATAGTATGATACGCTAACCGTTACACCATTAAATCTGACGAGCTCTAATACCTACTCAGGACAGAATTACGTATATAACTACAATTGTGCAAACTAAAATGATTGTAACCTTAAGATTACAGCACTAAATTAATATTAAAATGTCTGTAAATGTAAACGAATGTTGTCTACAAACAACTCTACAAAACACATGCTTGGTAAAATTGACATGTCATACATTAAAGTCTTCTCTTACTAGTGCCAGCTTTATGGGTTCAGCATGTTTAATTCACTTTGACAATGTAATGTAGTGATGATTATACTGGATGAGGTATCTACGTATTTTGCAATTTTTAGTTTGGCCCAACTATAATAGGAGTTCTACGTTAATGAAGCACGAATCGTGATTACTTACAATGCACCTATCTTATATTTTACAAAAACAGTATCGAATTGAATCTGAACAAACTAAAAAAAAAACAACCAAAAATCCAACATCAGTGACAGAAATGCGTGTCTGAAAGTTTTGTTTGAAAGAGTATTGTGTGAAGCCCATTATTTTCGTCGTTTTCCACAAATATCGACGGCATCAAAATCCAAACACCATTAAACAAGAATAATCGTACTTTGTAACAGAAAAGGCAATCAAACTGAATGAAACAAAAAAACAATATGCTTGAAAAATATAAAAATTATAAAGTAGATAGGGATTTCTAAACCTAAGCCGATGTGAACAAACACACTCGTAAGAAAACAGAACCATCATACACTACAGCTTCCAAATCACATCATTGTGATTCGCCGAGTTATTTCAGCGTGGCCAAAACAACAATAGCAAATGGCTGCGCGCCGGGGGAAAGCCTGGGAGGGAAAGTCTGCATTTCTCGGGTGCCGGGGCTGTTCAGTTTCCCGGAGCCCACAGCCCAGAATCGGAGACCAAATGATAAAACAACATAGCTTTACAAATCCAAAAATCCCTGAAAAATAACTCGTTTGGGAATCACGCGATGCGTCATCTCGTGAAAATGAAAAAGGGGAGAAAGGTTCGACTCTGATTCTCCAATCTTGTGACTTTCGTTGGATTTAAAAATTAAAAATCTTAAGTCCTAAAAGTATGCTATTTTGATAATAATAATATAATAATAATAATAATATAATAAATAGTAATAATAATAGTAATTATATATTTTAATATTGATCTTTAGACTAAGGCATGTTCTTTCGGCAGACCTTGTGAATCAGGCCTGATATCGCATATACAATATTGAAGTCCGAAAACAGTCTTTTAACAACGGATCATTTATAAAATACTAAGAGAAATTGTATTTATGAATAAAATATCTCTTGCACAATATTACAGATGTCAGACGGTCATGGAGGTATTTAAAGAATCTTTTGGTTCTCTACATAGATTCACTGGACAGGTCAGAGAAAAAATGTTGCAAAACTATGGAGAAATGGTTTATCAAATAATGCTACAGAGCACGTTTTGGTGGGATTGTTCTATTTTAAAGATATATTGCTTGGAACTTTATGAGATTCGTAGTAATTCACAATTTCTTTGTCTCCCTTTGAGTATCAAATATATTCAAATTGTATTTCTATGAAAGAATAAACCGTCGCATGGCGATTAATTTTGTTTTGTAGTGTAATAACAAAGAACCTGTACCTCTGTGTACTGGGCACAACATAATGAAAAATGGTAGTGAATAAAGTAACCTCCTCTAAAAAAATTATCAACCAGCCTAGGATGTTCTAGAATCTCAAACATTTTGATTACAAAAGTTGATCACTCTGGTAATTAAAAACATGTAAAATACACGTACAATAGTTATGATTCTGCACAAGTGTTAGTAATTATAGGGAATAGATTAAATACGATTTAATATATATTTTTATAGGTACAAGATGCTTATATTCAACAGCTTTTCAGAGTAAAGCCGACATTTCAGTGAATTTAAGATATATTCATTTTTTATATTATGTAAACATATTATGAATATAATTGATTGGAAATACATATTTTACCTATAACTGTATTTTTATTACATGTCATTACCTTTTAGTATATTGACAACTTGAAACGGATTATCTATGATACGAGTTCTTGCAATCGTCAATATGTGAAACTTAAAACTGGGATACTACTTTTGTATGGTTCCGAATCTTCACAATGAATTGCCACTGCTGTTCTTCGCGGAAATCGTGTTATCAGAATGAAGAGTGAACGGATGTCATGCGAAGCAGTGGTAATCGCAACCCCATTTGTATACCCACTCACAGAATATGGGTGATGCCCTGTGGCCAAATCTGGCTTTTCCACAGCTTGACAACCATCGCTGGACACTTGACCAATCCTGGCGTCGAGGCGTATCCGCTCTTATCATTGGCTTTGCTCCAAGTTTCAGACACGTCCCCTTCCTCCTCGAAGATTTTCCTCCAGTTATCTCAAAGGGCGGAGCAATTTCTGAGGTCAGTGACGCTGCCTCGCAACGTGAGCAGGGGTAACAGGAGAGGAGGGTGAGAGGAAGTAAGAGGAGGTAACAGGAGAGGCACAGAAACGAAACGGATTGGTGCGCGCGGGCGCGAGGATCACTCGCCAATTGCATCAGACGTTGGTTCTGAACCCCGTGGACGCTGACGAACCAAGGGGCAGCGGGTCACGGAAGGGCTGTGACATTTTATCGAGTTCTTTACCAGGAAAATTAACTCTAATTTATGGTATCTAATATTGTGAGAAATTGTGTCAGATTAAATTAATAGTATTGAAAGTTTTGTTTTACAAACTATTTTAAAATGCTAATGGTTCTAAGCAAGGAACACATTATATACGTAATAATATTGATAATAATTACGTAATATTACGTAATAATTTCGGAAACACAATATAATGCATTTACATAATATACACATTTCCTATCAAGCAAATTGAAATTCATGTTCACGTTTTTAAAAAACTTGTATTTTGACATTATTACGCCTTCATTAAGGAAATGCAAGCAATATCACATTTTATTACGCATTATGAAAATGTAATCGCCCATTTTCTATATGAGCAGGTCATGCAAACAGTGATTTCGTTAATCAATTAAAATCACTGCCGGGTGTCCTAAGTAGATTATCATTGAAAAATTGCTATTGTTAATATTGTTTAGACTATTTGAAAAATTGATGCAATTTTATAGTGATAATCGTGAAAAGGAACTAGGAAACTCTCATTAGAAATATTTGAAAATATAATTGTCTATTCTTCATATATTTTTTAAAAGTTGCTATTTTTCTGTTCCACTGCTGAGAAGATTATATCTATCTCTTCCCAGTGATATTTTTATTTATTTATTTATTTAAGGTAATATACAGGCAACAGTACAAATCTGATATGGCCTGAATAGGCGCTAAATAATTAATTATTTTCAACATATCACATTGCATATATTAATAGAAATTGTAAAAATTGATATCTTTAATAAATAGCTAATAATATAAACAGCAAATTTTTAATTCTTTTAATTTGTGGAAATCTACATGAAGTTAAATATTTTCTAAATATTTTTGAATAACCACGTAGTAAAAAGAATAAATTTGAAAACCTTAAAATGTTACGAATCAATGTAATTTTCTTAAAACGAGCTATTAAGAGAGAAACAAGAACTGTTTGAATAAACTTAAAGAGATTGAGTATTTAGTTAAAAAAATTTCAATTCCGGGACAATTTAGCAATTAAAATATTTAAGCGGAACACAGTATTTCCGAATCGTATGGTTTTTCCAATTTATGTTAGGTTTTTGTATGACCCCCAGAAACAGTTTCTGGAGTGTTTAGTTCCATTCAAGAAGCTCTCCCGCAATTCAAACATCCGGAAACCTTGACACGGTTATCGATATTGAAGTAAGAAACTATTTTATTCACAGGAAACACACCGTCCTTGTTTTCTAACGATTAATTGTGAAATAATTTAGCCATTGTAAGATATACACATGACAAATAATTTGTGCTCATAAGATCACAATACTTGAATGCATATCGAACCTGAAAATACATTTGGTTTTAGATCAACACGGAAAACACAAGAGATTCAATGTGATCACAAGTTCTCAAATCTGAAAACTAAACTACAGTCTTTATTATTTTCACGAAATGAAACTTCATACCTTCTTTAGTAATATAAAAGAACTGTGTATTGTGCTCAAATATCTTGTCAATTACAGAGTGCAATATTATTCAAAATTTTCTGAAAATTTGTATAAAAGTATTAAAAATTTTTAAAAAAAATTAAAAGAAAAAAAAGAGTAAAAAACAGTGAAAAATGACTAATTTTAAAATGAAATAAATGACAAAGGTAGTGTTACATTAAAAACGCAAAATTAGTTATAAAAGGCATGTTAGTAAATCATCCCTTCGCGCGTATTAGATTTATAACCATAGCTAAGAAAGTTTAAAGAGTTTGCGGAGGACAGTAGCCAAGTATCTCTTCTATAGTCGACAAGCTAAGGCTTCCTCTTCACTTTTTCATTATCGCAGTGCACAGGAGCATGCTTGGCAGTAAGGTTTGTTCTTCATTTCTGGGGATAGGGGTGGGTAATCTGCACGAGATGTCCGTGCGAGAAGCGGCAGTGCCCGATCCGAGGAATAACAATTCTGCTCGGGCTTAGAGCCACGGGATGACATGACAAGGGTCTTATGATCCTTGTGAGTTTGAAAAGAGTTCTGCCACTCTGTTTGCAATTCAAAATGCATCGTTGATACAAAATCTTGCAGTAAGAGTAGATATTACCTTACAAAGATGTCTTTCTGGCTTCCTCGAGGCCAACTTTACTACCTAGTCAGAGGTTTCATTCCACTTATCCCCACGGCCAGGGACACAGGAAAAACGTAATTCAAATGATGGAGAATTAAGCGGATATCTTCGATGTATTTGATGTTGATATATGATGTCAGAGGTTTAATAGGAGAGAAAGAGGAAATGGACGACAAGGCCGTAGCTTCCTGGGTTCGAAGGGCCGCGGGTTCCGCCTCGGACATAGATGTGTGTTCGTAATGTCCTTACGTATTCTCCCTACAGAAAACCCCAAACATAAAAAATCACAGTGGTCGTTATATGACCTAGTAGTTAAAAAGAGACATTAAAAATATATACAAAAACAACAATTTCCAATTGTCAAAGAAAATTTCACATATTTGAATTCAGACTTTCAATAATCGTTGCCTAATAAAACTCTAAGGACTTTATTTTCCTGGGTAAAATAGGGCATTATAAAATGGAAATTTATTTAATCAAAATGAAATTTTCATATATGGTCTGCTAATTCGATTATTATTTATAACTTAATATTCAACTCTCTCTCTCAGAGATTTCTACAATATTGCAATGATATTTCATTGTAGCCAATACATATTTTATTTACACTTTCTTATTTCGTTGGTAAAATAAACATATTTATTAAACTGGAGTACTCACTGAATTTACTAATGTTCTTTCATTACAATATTTCCATAGTTTTTGCCGAGGTACAGTGACGGGAAAATAATTACCTAATATTGAGTTAAGACTTCATTAAATTATTTAATATATTTTACATTCGAATGCGCAGCACACTACAGAAACAATGATATCAAGTAAAAATAGTATTTAGGGTTTTAAGGAAAATTCGGCTTTTGAAATCAATGAACTCCAAAAAAATATTTCCAAAAAAAGACTTCGCGAACATGTATTTTATTTTTAGACTCGTTGTAGGAAAAGCGACCTGTGTACGCATGGTACCGCAAAAAATTAAACATTACTGACTTCTAAATCAATGTATTCTTTTCAAAATTGATATTATATCAGTGTTCATTGACTTGAATCCAATGATATTCCAATATTTCTGGAGTGGTATGTTACATTATGCTCATATTGCATTATTGAAACTTTCTGAAAAAGAAGTCTTCTTTTTTACTTTACACTCTTCTATTCGAATACACTATACCGTTATTACAAATACTGTAGTAAATGTCACCTTATTAATATCTCTGGGATTTTTTCAACATTGCAATTACTAATCTGTTTCAAATTTCTCATGAACTCTTTTTTACTCTTCTCTTTTCTCTTGGTATAACTAATTTACAAATAAAGTGATAAAATTATAAATGTTTTCCAAATTTAGAAAATTGGTTGCAGTGAAAACATACAAATTTTCCGTGAACGCATAATCTAAATTTTCATATATTGATCAATTCTCTTCTTAAGGAGGCAGAGAAAGTTACGTAATGCTACGCGAAAAAACGGCGAATTGTCGGCAGAAAAACGCATATTACACCGCCCTTGTGACGAAAAAATGGATAAATCCATTTGCTAAATTTAGAAACAAAAATCCTCCAAATCGTGGTGTAGCCAGAATCCATGTTTTGTGGGTGGTTGATAGCGAAAAATCGACTGACGGTAAAATGTCTGTCCGTCCGTCCCTGAACAACGCTAGCGGCTAAACCGTTCAGCCGATTTTCACCAAAATTGATACTCCCAATCGATCTGGCTGATGTCGTAGCGCTAAATTTGAAAAAACCGATATTCAATTAGGGGAGGGTACTTTACATGTAGCCCTGGGACATTTTTTCAAATGTTCAAACAAATGGCTCCATAATTTTTATTACAAATGTAATAAAAATGTAAATGTAATAATTGTTGGATATTGGGGAAGTACATTTAAGAGAATATTGCTAGTCTCATGTTCGTTGAAAACAGATTTTTCGTAAGTATCTTAAGCAAGTAAAATATTGAAATTCTGAGATTTTTCCTTCATGAAACTTTTCCTTAAAGATAAGATTTTAAATAAGATCATGTGCAATTTTGAAACTTTTAGCATTTTCCGCATGTTTCCCCGTGAAAATACGGGTGAGAAAGTACGCGCGTTTTAGCATCACTAGTATTCTTTAAAACTGGGTCCTATCCTATTAATAAGCCTTTCTCGAATAATTGCCAGTCCCTCTAGTTTTATTATGACAATGTGGTACTGAAGTATGCATGAAGAAAAGTAAAAATATTGTACTTTCTTTCTATAGAGAAAGTTCGCATTCTATTAAATTATAATTATATTATATTAATATATTTTATTATTCCCTATATTATACATTTTTATATTATATTATATATCACAATATATTTAAACTAAAAAGGATTGAACTCTGGAAAACGAAAAAATATATACTGGAAACGATTATGTTCATTTAGCATAGGTTTTATTATTTTTAACTACTTTTCTAAGTGGTGCAACTGAAGACAAATCGCTTTAGCCGAATGGTTAACGTCTTAGGTACGCTGTCGGCTTGCTAACGTTGTGAGTCTGAATCCAGAAGGTGATTTTTTTTCTGTTACGTGTGATTTCAGTAGTAATATGTCCAATATTTTGTAATTAATATTAATTCTTGAAAAGACTTAGGGCCCTAAAAAGGGCCACAGTTTTGTCGTCCATCAGTACGACGACTAGAAGCCTGTTCTGTACCACCGACCGAGGCGCTGGTGGTCCTATTTTCGAGGAACTCTATATTTTTGAAAATTGAAAAAGTTAACTTTTCAAGACTACAAAATTGAAAAAATAGAGATCTTACTGGTTGAAACTCTCCTAATTCATGTATTAGTATAATATTGCGGAGCAGTGACATTAGAGAAGAGCATGTGCTGTTGTAGTTCAACTACTTCGTTGTTTACATTATAAGCATTATAATTTCTTTAAGAAGCAATCAATCAACTATTTGCTGATAATTAAAATATTGTTAGCATTATATCATTCAAGCTTAGGTTAGCGTTTTCATGAATAACGAATGCAAATTTGTCCGAAATTCTCTAGTTGTGTTAATTGGTATTAAAATAACATAGTTACTTAGTTTAATACTACGCGGTTCTGTATTTCAGACTGGTGTTTCACGACGAGTTACAGTTCAGTCTTATCGCGTAAATGTGGAGAGATCACCTGAAGATATGGGAGGGGCAAGATAGCAGTTCGCAGGATAGAAGCTACTGCGAGCCACACAAAAAGACATTCGAATCGAAATATTTCTAACTAGAATCAACTATAGAATAGTATCGCGTTGATGATTCCACACATTCTTATCAAGAATGAGTTTGCTGTAATCTGAAGTAAATGTTGTATATCATAAGAACAATAAATGTCAAGATAGAATTCATTCTACTAACACCCTCATCGGTGCTGTAAAGTACTCTGTGATAGCTCCGTGGATTAAACGGGTAGTAGATAGGAGGAATGGACGCCAGATCAAATCCTGCCGAATATATATTTTTTTACCTGATGCCTGGAACACATTAATCACTATCATCACGAGAGACATTCCAAAATCTTGCAAGGAGGAACAAAACTTGTTTTTGTAAACGATAATGATTATATTAAGATTGTGTGTTGGTATCTTGTATTCCAAGCAATGTGACGAAACGAAATTTGGAAGAGATAGCTCAAATATTAACAGTGTCTTTAATTAATATCATTATCATTTTTATGTAATCGTTAGAAGCATTGAAGTGAAAAGTCTGTACCAAGTTGTATAATCACTAGTAATTTACATATTTAACAGTTCTAGAGAGATAATCAGAATTCTTAACAAGTCTGTGGGTTTATTATTATAAAATTTTGCAATAAAGGTACTTTTCTGTTCTTTATTAATTTAGAAAGCGAATATGTCTCTTTACACGTTTCTTAACAAAGTTCCTTAGAGACTATTACGAACTCATTAAAATTCCAATTTTGTGTTTGTGCCTTTGTGATAAAATGCTAACAGAACGCATCCTTAATTGCTTGTACAATTGATAATTTTATTTCTTTTATGGTCTTCTCTTTAAAATTTTAATGTAAGTCTTTTGGTAGGTGGAGCCACATTTCAAAATGTATTAACTCCAAAACATAATAAAGTACGATTTGACGTGGTCATGTGAAAGAAATCAAAATTTTTTTTATTATTATCTCCCATTTTTAAATAAACAATGCTTTGATACGGCTTATCTTAGTGCGGGTAGACTTTGGAGATTCAAGTGGTGACTATTCAATCAGTCCCAATTTTCACAAAGAAAATCAAGGAATTTTAATTATTTATTTATATCCAATGATTATTCGCCATGCTTTGTGTAGGGTGATCCAATGCACAAATCACCTGTCATTTAGTCTCAATATAGGAAAAACAAGGAGGTGCGAATTTCGGATCTCAAAATGTCTGGGATAATGTCGTTCTTTAAATCTAAATATTAAATTTATTATAAAATTCATAACATGATAACGGAGTTAGATAAATAAATATATTATCTATGTATTGTTAAAAATATCAGTTGCCCTAATATTGCATTTAGAAATTGTACTGCTTTGGAGAACGAATATGTTTAGAGAATATGATTTATTACGTCTTAAATGTTACTTCTCAGAGAAAAATGGAGAAATTACAGAACAAACATTTCGTATTCGTAGATACATTAAGGCTTGGTAGATTACTGAGAGACCTATAACTCTCTCTGTAGCTGAAATCGTTTGACACCGGGTTTTAAATCGGAGGTATTGAGGATCGAGTTCTGCGCGATGCCTTTTTTTTCTGTTCCGCGTTCTGTTTTACCTAAGTCTGAGAATTAAACGATAAGAATGTTTAGCGGAAAATACTTGTATTTATTTATTGCTTATAAGATCTTTGCTGAACGTTTATACTATATAATGTGTAATTAGTTTGATCCCGCTTTATTACAAATATTTATACAAATGTGTATTTATTTATATTTAGTTAGTAAGAATTTAACCTAACCTCGCTTGGAATTAAGATAGTGAACGTTTTGACATACATTTTGCATTCACTTCCAAAAAAGTTTGTCGCAACTCTGTCACTTCTTATGGGAAATGAAATATGAAGGAAATGTTTATCCCGTTCGTTAGTGATATCCATATTGTGACCTGATAACCGTATTAATTGAGTACTAAAGATGTAATTCTTCGGGCAGGAATCAAACCCGCATCGTTCGATTTACGACCAGTTGCTCTGACCACTGAGCCTCCGGAAAAATGCGTTTTACAGTTGGGTTCTTGGGCTCGTGTATTCCCACGCATTTGATATTTGTCACCGCTGGGTCATCATTTACGTGTCAGTATGAGGGGAAGGTTTGGACCTTAAGTAATTGATATCGTGCTGTGACTTTACACAACGTCGTGCCCAGATTGTGACACATTACTGTTTCTGATTACATAAATACATTCATATTTTTGCAATATGAATCATTTATGTAAAAATAAACTCACTTTGAAATGACAATCAGTAATGCAGAAAAATTCTCAGTACTGTTTTTTGTATCTCACCTTGGAACTGCTGTAATGACGTTTAGAAAGATTTTTGAACTATGATAATTCGTTATCTCAGCACAAAACAAAACTTGTACTTCTCGTTTTACTTTCGTATACGCACGAATATACGTAGTATACGTAGTATATTCGTATGTGACGTATATACGTATATTCGTGCGTATACGTAGTATAGAGAAAGTTATAATACAGCGGAAAATCGATTTCAAGGATTAAACGGTAATACACGTTTTGGACGAAAAGCGGTTTTATCCAAACCGTCCGTCCATCCGTCTGCAGATCACTTACTAGCGCCTAAACCACACGTACGATCCTTTCCAAATTGGAAGAAACCCTGTTTTTCTGGCTGTAGTTGAAGCTTGAAATTTTGAAAATCTTTGAAATTTGGGGGTGATTTACATGAAGTCTTTCGACATTTCGGTCATTTCCTGACACTTTCGGTAAAATACACTTAGAAGGATGACATAGTTAAAATTTTCATGGTTAACTCTGAATTTTCGAAAATTTTAAAGTTTGAACATTTTGGGGCGTCATCCTACAACTACAAAATTGAAAACAGATTTGTCTTTCAAATGAAATATGTTGTCCATAATTCGTTCTTGCATAACAATCATGTAGGCTTTCTGAAATGATGGCATTTTTCGTGCAAAAGTGCAAGCAATATTTACAATTTTAAAGAATTGTTTGAAATGCAAAACTGCAATGAAAACCGTTTTTCTTTCTTACTATTAAAATTATTTCAAAACCGATTTTGCGAAATCGTACTTTTACTGTTTCTTTCGTTGCAAGCAACATTCCTGTCTTCAGCTAGCAAAACTCAACAAGTATCACTCGTCAACACACATCCTAATATGTAAAGCATTGTATGCGACTGCGGGAGTGACGTCACGGTTCAGGTGCTTGTTTGAAGAACTGGAAGACCTGAGTTCACGTCCTGGCCTGTTCATGCAACTTTTTATTTTTTGACTATGTGTGATTTTAATTAATACTTTTCCTTTCTAATAATTTAAGGTATGCATTTACGGTTGTCGTTTGAGAGTTTTAAAACGAATGAAGGTTAATAGTAACATTTGTTATATATTAAGAAAACATGACCAATAACACGAGAAAATAAGAGAGTTTATTTTCTTATAAATGAGTAGATGAACAAAAGATAATAACTGCGTAATGATAGGTGATTTTCTTGAAGTCAATAAATGTTTCTTAGATTCTAGTAATTACTTGCAGCAAATGAATTCTGAATGTCGGGCCGTGTCGAAACTTGTCTGCTAGCCCAACGTTATCACGTCTAATAATCTCACCTTGGGCAGAGGCGATAAGGGTTGAGCGGCAGGCTAGAACCGAAGCGCAAAAATTACATAGTACTGAACTGAAACATTCTTAAGTAGAATTAACTATTTTATAGTGCCGCGTAGATTTCTTTGCTTTCTTATTGTCTCTAAGAGGTAATTTATTTATTATTTTAAATTGCAGAAGTGCGGAAAGCAATGAGTTTGAAGACAAAATTCGTAAGATTCTTAATTGAGTAAGTTCACGGAAATGCTTACGTACGTCTGTGTTGGTAGCGCAATCGCTTAGGTGCGTGGCTTCACAATAGAGGAACGCGTGTTCAAATCCTGCATGATATCAGCGGTTTTTTACTTGACGAGCAATGAAAATAAATTCCTAATAACGATGTCGAGAATGTTCTAAACATTCCTTTTCTCTTTTGCAAGAAGATACCATTACAAAACTGCGGAAAGAATTTGATGTACTTTCGATTACTGGTCGTTTACCAGATCATTCACTACTCCATTTTCCTGTTCATAGGCCGTTTTTGGTTTTACATTGGTACGTTCGTTTCCTTCCCAATCCCTAATACGAGTATTACGTCCTTTGTAATTAACTTTATTTATTTGTGTCTCACTGTTCTTTGTCAAGTTTTCTAGCTCAAATTTTTCTTTGCTTTTAAAAATTAAGAAATGCTTACACTTCGCTACTACCAAAATATGAAGAACCAGAGGTGCTAAGAATGGGACAGACTTTCTGCAGCAAATGTTTATAATTTCCTTTGTGTGGACTGGTTTTGCTAAGTTCTGCTAACTCACATAAGATTCCTTGCTGTTCTCTTGCTAGCTGACATCTATCGCCGCACAAAATACATTTTTGACATTTTCAACTTTTCGGTTCAAATAGCTTTTCACAGGAATCTATTGAGTTTTGGAAAACTTCCTCTAAAGTCATTTGAAGCACTTCTACCACAAGTTAAATAATCTATACAAATCTATTCAAATGCTCATATTAACAGCGTGAGAGGGTATTTCAAAAAATTACATTTGTGTAATTTTTAAAACAATAGAATAGAGCAATATCTCGTTTATGTCATCGGATAGGCTGCATTTGGCATTACTCTCAACCAAAAATTTAAAGAAAATTTGAGCCGTTTTTGAGAAAAATCTTATATGTAAATTTTAAAATTGCAAATATTGCACGCCATATTGTGCGAAATCAACTAAAACTTTAAAAATTGCATGACCTTATTAAAAGATCTAATTATAAGCAACACATTTCATTTGAAGCAAAATTCTATCTTTAATTTTGTAGTTGTATAAGACGCCGCAAAATATTCAAATTTTAGCGATTTTTCAAAAAATTCGAGTTAACTGTGACAATTGACATATTCTACCTTTATAAGCGTATTTACTATAGAGTAAACAGTCCTTACAAGAAATTTACAGAAAAATTTGTAGCCGTTTTCTTTGAAAACAATTTAAAATGTCCGAAGGCTACAAATAGTCCCTCTAAAAATTAATGAATGTTTTTCAAAATCGCATAGCTTCAGCTCAGGCGAAAAAACGACAGGGGTTTCTTCAATTTGGAAAAAATCGTATGCATGGTTTAGGCGCCAGAGTTGTATCAGACGGATAGACAGACATTTTATATTTCCAATTAGTTTTTTGGCATCACGGATCCACAAAACTGGAATTATGGCTACACTCGTGTTAGAGGACTTTTTCTCTAATTAGCAACTTTTGATTCAGCTTCGTCACCAGAGCGCGGGAAATGATTTTTCGCAGAAAATGCGCAGTTATGCGCAGCATTATATATAACATTCTATACTACGTATATTACTTCCTCTGTATATAATGCAAGTATACGAGAATGTAATATGTGAAGTGTTTGTTAACATGCGTCACGCGCAGATAAATTTTAAGGAATAAGTTTGAAGTTGAAAAATAATTTTGGTTTTTAAAACCATGTATTTATATAATAAATATTCGATTATTAGTTGAAGTAAATATGTTTATCATGCCCATTTGCTAACATTCTGAAAGGCCATAATGTTGCTGTGAATGAAATTGATTAATAAACAAGTCCATTATTAAATATTCTTCTCAATCATTCATTCAAGAGTATGCTTACAACTATTTTACTAAACCATCCTAATCATGGATCCAAAATAAAAGACTCAGGGTCACGTGCCTCTCTTCATCCTAGAAAATATTCATTTCTCTCATAATGAACTAGTGGTAAACTAGTAATGAAGATGAAGATGAAGATCTTTTATTTGTATAACATTACTTCATCAGAAACAGTTCTTTACCCCCTAACTTGACGTTGAAATACTTGTTACATTATTTTAGAGACACCTAACAAGTCAAGGTGCAAGACTGCAAAACAAAATGTTGAAAGGTTTGATTAGTGCATAATCCAAAATAACTAAAAATGTTGGTGGATAATGTTTAAGACTTCGAACGGCTGCAAAACCTTTTGAATTCATACAAGCGATTTCCGCTTTTTGGAGTCACGCGTATCACTTGAAAAATAGGTAGAAAAAATAATATTTTTGTATCTGTAACATTTAATCCAGAAATTAATAAAACCTAAAAAAATGGAGACTAAAATAAATAATGTAAAGTCAAGACACATGGTTGTAGGGAAATCTCGATATGATCTAGAACAGAAATAGGTATATTTCCAGTAGGAAAGGAATTTAAATTATCGGAGTGATTATTAGACAGGGGATCTAATAATATTTACTTTATTAAAAATAAGCTAGGAAGGCCAATTATTAGTAGACTTCATAATATTTTATAAAACAAAATTTTCGGAAAGAAAACTAAGAGACAATATACAAGACAATGGTGGAGAGCTGTGTTACGTATGAATCGGAAATTAGAATTAAAAATGATGCAATAAACTCGGTTAAATGCTATGTGAAAATGAATTTTTGAGACGATGTTGTCAGAATACTGTTTGATAGAATACTAAACGAAGAGATTAGACAGATAATAATGATTGAGAGACAAGGATCGAAAATGGTGAATCCAAACAATTCCAATGGTATGCTGTGAATGCATGCTGACATAATATCAAAAATTATCTTTAAGTGAATCCCTTTCGAAAGAAGAAAACGAGGAAGGCCAAGGAAATCTTGTAAGTACGTCATCGATTTGACAATGAAGGGCACAAGAATAGAGGAAGATGCCTGACAGAATAAAAAACATTGGTGCGTAGATTGCGAAAAACGGTCATTAGAACTGTAAAATACTCGCTTAAGAATTAATAATAATTACCTTAAACCCGAAGTGGAAGATACCGGATGAAGAAGCCTTGTTATTCGTTGGCACAGAAGCGGGGTGATCTGTTAAGATCTTGCCGGAATAATTAAACCAAACCAAAGTTACGTTATTTGGAAAAGATTAAATGAAAACAAAGAAAATTTGATTATTTTATGGAGGGGAGTCTCTAGATAACAAATATCAGATATTACTCTATTTGGTATTTATGATATTTGTAAACTTTGTCCATTTATCGGCATGATCGCTTTTTCAATGGAACAACTATTCTTCCGAATCGACAGGTCGGAAAGTAAATATTGTATTTAGGTAAAAAAAGATGATTGAATTATGTTTTCGAAAAATTGACGGGACTGAAGTGAAAAGAGAAACTAGCACAAATATTAAATTCATTTCTTGTATGTTGCACCAATGAATAATGTCAATTCCACAATTAAAATCTATTTTCGATCCACCAACAACATATGTGGGTCTCTTTAACCTGGAAATCTTTCGCTTTAGCGGCGATAACATAATTCACCGGAAAGTGTTCGGCAGTTTATCGACGAATGACAGAAAATGTAATTACAATAGCCAGTAGGACTTCTGATGCAGTATTCCAAAGGCAGATTTTTTTTAAAACTCCAGACATTTGTTCATCATTTCTCTCTCATGGTATGCAACATGTATTCTCAAGTTAATGTTGAAATATCTAGTATCACTTTCGGAATCCTAAGACTTAAGTAAAAGGAACGCAATGGTGACCCTGAAGATTTGGTTACGAACCCAACAGCGACAGCCCTGATTTCTCCTTCTTCCCGACTCAGATTAAAGTGGTCGCGAAGTAAAAGTGACCATATGCCAAATGAATTATAAATTTGAGGTTATTTTGCTATTATTTAGATTTTCTTTGTAAAATCGTCTCTGCGTGAGATATACTATATACGAACACAAACTATCAATCAATGGGCAGTACATTTTAAAACGTTACATTGTAATATAGTAGCAATGCGTTTCAGCAATAATAAATATTGTTATAGTTTTAAAAATTTAACCTTAATTCATATTATAGTACTTAATTAAATTACTTTATAAATATTTATAACTTAAATGAAATTTTCCCAAATAAAAAATTAATTGCTTATTTTGTTTTTCAATATTTATTAACAATTCATTAAAAATTATAAATATGCAGTGCAATATTACCGAAGACGTTAGTAACACATATCCCAAAAAATTGGCAATTTTTTATGAAATGTAAAAATGTATGAAAATAAGAAAATTTTATTTTTCAACAATATTTTACAGAAGAGGATCCTATTCATTTTTTTAACGATTATCGTGACACAGATTTCCGAAGTTTGACGAAATTTTGAAACATTATTAACAATTTCAATTTTGAAATAATTTATGACAGGAGAATCTCTAGTGATTCTTAATGGATTAGCAAAACAGTGTTTGCATAGGTCTGTATCTAGAAGAAGTGGGTGTAACATTCCGATGACGTTAAAAAACTTTGTTGCATTGCTCGTCTCTCGAAAAAAAAATATCGTAATGTAAAAATATACTTGCTATAATAATATAAATATATTAATTTCATTGCGTTGGATTGGAAATCATACATAAATTACATGTAAGTAATATATTGATATGAGTGTTGTGTATGGTGTAGGTTTTGTGTGTGTGTGTGTGTGTGTGTGTGTGTTCCTCCAATGTTCACGCAATAGACGAAAGCTGGTGTTTCTACCTTTGCAAACATTAAGATATTAAAATGTTATATAAGGTCATATGTCGTTTTGATTCTCACCAAAAAAACCTCAAGACTAGGTATCACATATGATTTTTAATATTTGCGGGAAAGAACTCCATGTAAAATGCAATCACCTAACGTTAGATTGAAGAGTATTATTTATACCAAACAAAAGATCAAAAAACATTCATTTGCTTACAGCGCACTTACCAATCATAATGTCTGCAGTGAAAACTTTCATTGTGACTAAAAGAACTTTAAATATTTAGTTTATTTAGTATTTTATATCAAAACTATTTTATTACAATATTAATGTCACGACCTGTAAGTATTTTTAATTGGTCATCTGGGAAAATTTATGATGAAGTATTTCACAACTGAAAACTGCTATCTCAGGGCGTGTTTGTGAAACTGACTCTAAAACGTATTTCTTTAAGTTATTAATTTTCTAATAAAATAACTAGGTTAGACAATGCATACAATCAAATTATTTGCATTTTATATTAAAAAATTACAATAAAACGACGAAATGTAGACATGGGGGCTTAATAGTCGTTGTCCCGTGTTATTTTTGGCAAAAAACACGTTTTATAACAGTTTTAAAAAATGTTTTTACTGGGGAAAATTTCATGCCTTTATTTATGAATTGAATGTATATACAAGAAATTTAAAGTAAAACTTTGGTTGATTTAATATTTATATTCAAATTTTACTATAAATAACTCGCCATCACCCCCCATTTTTTAATGTTAAAATGAATAGTCCCGCCTCCATGAAAAGAAGCTAAAGATGATTGGTCAGCTCGATCCCGCAGAGCGCGGCAGGGGTCGGAAAACCCTGGTAAAATTCGGCTCAGGACATCGCCCATTTTTGTCAAGCGAGGGTACATGTAGAATACAAATTAGTTAAACGCTTTTGCAACTATCATTCAATATAATTAACTCTCTTCGCTATTTGTACTATCATTCAAAAAAATTAAATCCCTTTATTGAGATATTGGTTTTCTTTTCATTCATTACTTTTTAGTCAATATTTATGTTTGATGTTGCAAATCTTATCTGGTTTTCACCAATATTTTTCAGTTAAGGAAGCATGTGATGAATTCTTCCTAATTTCATCATCGAGTAAGTAATGTAGTTGATCGGAAATAGCACTTACAACTTGTATAAAATATCTTAAGCTGGAATATTTTTCGGATATGATATAGTTATCAGAGAACTTTCATAAAGAAAGTATATGTAAATTTTCATTCGTTTAATAATTTCTGTAATCATATATAGAGAATACGAGTCTGAATATTTGTGATGTAAAGCATCCAGTGGGGTGCACAGTAGGACGTGACGGGGGTTGGCTTGCACTAGACGGTGGAAACAGAATCCAAGGGGCATCTAACGTACAACTTTGCTGGTTCTTACGAAATGAAAATATAATTATTTTCAAGTTATATCAACACGTCAGAACGTGCCAACTGAGATATGTATCTTCGGTAGCTATGGACACAATTTCTTAGGAGAGACTGGCTCGTGTTCGTTAGATGGATACCTGAATGAAGTTCGATATATTGTAACTGATATTTCGGTTTGAACATTCAAATAGTAACGTCTTCAAGAGAATAGAAGATTGATAAAATCTTGGGAAATGCATTTAAAAACACTAATCAGTGGTTCTAGAATACGGAACAAGATCTGCGCGGAAGCGGTGCAACTAATAGTTTGCCGATTAACGGTGGTAACCTGAACACGCGAACAATATATTTTCCTTGTATTGGAACCTAAAGTATTTTATTTAAAATTACCTCAAGAGAGAGAGGCGAACAGACAGCGACGTTGGGTAAATGAAAACAGCGACAGCTGAATTTATTGGAGATTCCAACGATCGCGGGCATCTACGGTTGCACACACTGTTGTTGGACATAAGTTCATTAGGTACGTAACGCAGCAAGTACGCAATTTGTTTCGTTTGTCATGCGAGTGATCGGAATGAGGTAGTTCTTTAAACAAGAAACGATAATGAAGCTCGTTGTCGGGGGTGGGGTGGAGGAGGTCGGGGGGGTGAGATGCAGTAGCTGGGTGAGTGGGAGAGCGGCATTGAGCGGGCGAGGATTTCGGGGCGGGCAGGTGGGCGGGAGGGAGGAGATAGCGAGTGCGGCAGCCAAGGGAGCGAGCAGGCCGCTGGCCGCTCGCTGCTCCTGAATTGTTTAACGCGCGCGTTGCGCCGTTCGATGCATCATTACGCGCCGGGCGGGGGCGGCGGGGGCGGCGGGGCGGCGGGGCGGCGAGGGCGGCGGGGCGGCGTATGCGGTGGCGGCGGGGGCGGAGGCAGCGTCGGCGATGGAACGCTCGCACCGTCGGAATGCCCTACCTCCGCTGCGGGAATCCGCTACAGAACTTCCCTGATGATTG